>JAGFBZ010000105.1:3143119-3822487 GCA_018398805.1 Hirundichthys speculiger
TGCAGCAGCTGGGGATAACACGACGGTTACCCTGGCCCAGTGATCCATGCTGCCAAAAGATGTACTGGCGATAAGCAGCATATGTAAACTGCCTATTATCATCACCTGGCTCTGTAACTTCTGCTACCACCAACACATCATTCCTGTAGTCTCTGTGTAGACGCAAGTAGCCATCTTCCAAGCAGTAAAGCTCGAAATGAGGCAATTTGCTTATGCAGTGCTCAGGCCCCTGGCCACAGCATTTCCTTTCTGCATCTGTGGCCATCTCCCTGCAGTTCCCACAGGTACACCATGGAAGAGCAGCTGCAGGTGGGAGAGTGGTGCCATCCAATGGAGGCAGGGCATCAAAAACCAATCCAGGGTTCCGGGAGAAGATCCGGGTTGCTAGTGCTCGTAGCCCCATTTCACTCATGTTTTGAATGAGTTCCTAAGTAAACAAACCACAAAATAGCATTTGGCATTTACATCTGATTAAAACTACATAAGATGCTGACATAGATACAGATGGTGATATTACAAGTCATAATTTTACTGCCCAGCTCTCATCAGCCTCAAGAGAGGGTACCTCAAAAGTAAGGTCTAAATCAGGCTGAAACAAGTGAGAGCAGTACAAGCAAAGATCATCTGGTACAAGTGCTAGGCTACCTTGACATAAACGTGTATTCTAAGCATATTCTATCTTTTAGCCTGTGCAATAATTTAGTGTTAGTTTGGAAGTATCAGGCGTAATTACACGGCAACATCCTCAATACCAAAAGCGCATAATTTGGTCCACATACATGGAACTTTTGGACGTGTTTTGATTCAAATTCTACACGTCATGTAATTTTTCATATAGCCTGATGTATTTTAGGAAAAATACCCTCGACTTTACATGTGGTATTGTCGACGTTACAACAAGTTACCATCGATATGAGCCTATAGTGTTTCCAACCAAACAATAAATTACTGCATAGCCCAAAATTAGAATTTGCATGGATTTTTCAAATGCGTTCATAAAAAGCTTCACATCGCAACACTAGCCTAATAAAGACATTTTTAACAGGGTAACTAACTGAAAACTTATGCTCCGACTGAAATGTGGCAACATTTATGATTCTATTTGGCTAATCGCCATTAGTAAATTTTGCAGTACATTATAACTTCGCAAAAGATCTTTCATAAAGCATTAAATATAATTAACAGAAAATAAACTTACTGTGTAGGACTCGTCGCTTGCCACGGCAGCCTACGTTCCTGCTGCATTCCGCAGCCGACCTGGCAACCTCTGATCGGGGAGGAGGGGGAGGGTACACGCCGCTCAACAGTATTTTGAAAGTGACTGCAGTACCAGTTTTGGCCATAATCTTACACACGGCTCCTTTAAGAACCACCAACAATAGACTGCATAGAATAGTTTTTTCAGTGTCCCCTCATGTGGCTGACGGTCGTAGCTACAGGTTATGTCCTGCAAAAAATGTGACACTAAAATATCAAGTTACTCTTAAAATATACTTTTAGTTATTTATTTTAGATAGTTATTATCACTGTATTCTTTGTCCAAGAGTCAATTTCTTGAGAAAAAATTGTTGTTTATTCGTTATTTGACATTATAAACAGACTTTGACCTCTTCAAGCTTTTATTTTGGTACTTCCGGTTTGACGCCATCTGAATTTGCATATTAGCTAAATATTTAGTTTCACCCAGAACATTTAGATTTAACTTTTAGATTTAGATTTAACATTTGGGCATAACATTTAAATTTAAATCTAACTTTACGATTAAACATTAAGATTTAACATTTATATTTAGATTTAATGATTTAATACAAAGTTAACGAATATTGTATTAAATGTGTTAAAAAGTGACTTACAAAAAATTCACACGACTTTTTAAAACATGATTTGAAGCTAAATGTGAAAAAATGATGCTGTTATTTTCAGCATGACCAACCTTACAAACGGCACCCCATAACAACCTGTTCTGGATTATTCACACAACAGACCTCAGAATGACCTACTTCTTTCGTCGCTTGATGTGTTTACTTCAGACAGCTGCAGAAACGTTGCCTGAAAGCTGCCGCCGCCTGGTTTCCATCTTGTTTTCATCGTTTTGATTTGTCTTCACCTTAGTGAGGAGTCTCAGCTGGTTTTTGAGTAAATCAGAGGAAAGACAGACTTTTTATGTGAACATGATTTGTTCAAGATTAGAAAGCCGCAGTGACGCTTTAATTTGTTAGTCAGTTTGAGCCTTTCCATCCTGTAGGAACTCTCATTTTACCTATAATCTCGTTCCTGCGACTGAACCCTCTCATATGCTGTTAGCCTGGTGGTGTAAAAAAGGCTGCTGAAAATCTGCACCAGCAGATGAATGACTCAAGTTTCAGAGGAATGTAATTCCCCTGTCTTTTATATTTATTAATTACCTCGTAGAACTTTGACTCGTAGGTGGTCTGCACTAGAGGAAGCATCCATCTTCTAATGCTTTCGAGGTCATCAAACTAATTTCCAGCAACAAAAAAGTTCCTGCATACCTAAACCCATAATTTTAAATCTTGGACATTCTGTGGTTTTAATCAGCAGGCAATAACTAATGCCTGCGTGTCCCTTTTAGTGTGCCTTCATGCACTTAAAGGTGGGGTAGGTGTTCTTTGAAAAAACGGTTCCAGCAATCCAACTCAAGTGAGATTTTGAAAATATACACTCCCTCCCTCCTCCCAAAGGCTCCGCCTCCTCCTCTTCAGCTCACCCCTCGAAACCACGCCTTCACACGATTCACGACTACATGAACCACAGGGAGGGAGGGAGGGAGGGAGGGGTGGGTGGGAGTGCATTGATATTTGATGGACGTATTAGGCAGCCAATAATTGTAAAGATGATCAGTACATTGATTGGTCAGAGTTTTTCTCTGATTATACCCTCTAGACCGGACCAAAAAGTTTAGTTTTTTTTGCAAACATTTTATTTCAGTGGGTGCAATGGGAATGTGAAAAGGTTTTCAGGCAATATTGTAAAAAGTGCTGCAAAAAAAGAACACCTACCCCACCTTTAACTCAGATTATAACAACATACATACAGTAGGGCTGGGCATCGATTACATTTTTAATCGTGTGATTTCCCTGATTAATCACGATTATTTGCATTGTATACGAAAAATCAAATAATGAATTCAAAAGTAGTATAAAGGTCACTTTTATTTAAATGTTCTGCTGCCATATGAACTAAAATGCCGTAACATTTGTTCAAACACTTTTAACATCAGCACTTGTCAGTAACACATATTTAGTGTAAATCTCATCTCAAAAAATGTCAAATAAAATAAAGCTTATTGCCACTGCCAGGGCATAATGTCATCCTGTTTTTTTATGGAAAAATAAAAAAAAGTCTACCAAATCATGATGAGCACAGAATCTTCTGCTGCTAATTTCCAGCATTGCAGGATACCCAACTGCTGGTGGATAAGTTATTGATCAAACTACTGTATTGGCCCAAATATAGGAGGATATTTTAATCTAGAAGTCATACTCTCAAAAATGGGGGTCGTTTGATAATCCAGGACTGGACTTTCTGTTGTCATTACACATCTGTGCCACTAGATGGAGCCGCACTGCAGTAACCAGTGTTAGGTCAGAATTTTCTTAACTTTTAGGCCCAGAACCAGTGTAGCTAGAGGGTCACATTTGTACACAAATACACATTAGTTAAATATTGGAAATAGTACTGTTATCAATAGTATTATTAATATCCCAGTATTGATCATTCTTAGTGTATGTTTTGTCTTCACTTTATATCAGAAATGTAGCAAACTAGCCCAGTTAGCCAGTAGGACCATGTGCTACAGAACAAAGGACCTGGCCAGGTGAGCAGCATAGGATTGTGGGAAAGGGTGATCACCTTCCTTTGTTAGAAAACACCAGCAGTGGATTGGACAAGAAGACCAGGACTGGCCAATGGGAGAGCCAAGTCTAAACCGCGGCTCCTCCCCATCTAGATTCTGTATAAATTGTTGTGGTATTGTTAATTTGTTCTTCTGTGTTAGAGACTGCCTCTACCAGGGAGCCGTGATATCACGTTTATTGCAAATAAACATCTGTGTTGTACTTGTACTACCGACCAAGACTCTCCTTTCAGGCAAAGAACACGCGGTTAGATTCTTTTCAAAAAAGATTCCTAACAATTTGGTGACCCTGATGTGAGTGGAAAACGGAGGACAACGAAAAATCTGCAGAGAAGCAGAACCGGATTACATCGGACCTCTTCACGTTCACAAACGGCGCTGAGAGAACAAAGGTAAGCAGAGACCTGTTTGAACTGCAAAATTCTGCATAGATTAGGGATAAACTGTATTAGTTAGATCTGTGAAAGTGAAGAGGTACGGTGAGTCTGAGTAAATTTGATCCCAAATTTAATATTTGTTGATTTGATCTGAAACAATGGAGATGTTTATTTTGCAATAAAAACCGCGGGTTAATAGAAAAAGGGCCATAACGGTTGATTGGAATCCCGAAAAATTAGTGTTGGGCTTTAAAAGCTTCGTCGTTTAAAGAACGGCTGATATAAATGTGTGAAGAAAGCCGGTGATTGTATTCCCGGTTAATAAATCTCGGTGAGAGAAATCCCGAGTCCCCGGTTGAAAGAAGTCCCGGGTGCCTGGTTGAAAGAATTTCCGGGTTGTGTTGGGCTAAAAAGCACCCCGGTTAAAAACCGGTAATTCCATGTTGTTAAAGCCTTAAATCTATCCTCAGAAGAGGAATTGAATTTAACGTTTTAATACTATATTGAATATAGAAAGAATATTGTGGGGCTGAAAGCACCCCGGTTAAATCCGGTTATTTTATCTATGTGTTTTGGGAGTTTTAAACTCTGATTCTATATCAAATATAGACGCGGGTCTGTGTTGTAAAGCTGCTGCAGCAACACGTGGTGTTCCGGTTTGAGAACAAAGAGTTGAAAAGTTACCTTGAAGAGCGCGTGGTGTGGCTGGTTTAGGACAAATGCATTATATTCCATTGGAACTGGTGGCAAACTACATGTGGTGTCTTTGTTGTGAAAGCGCGGCGTTGTTTAAACCGACATTGTCCGCCATTATGGCAGAGCGTTTAATTTATATCCACATACCGGCGCGGTAAGCGAGCTTCCGGTTTTCAGAACAAAAGAATCTGTTTCGGAGTTGTTCGTGTTGCTTCCGGTTTGCTTTCCCTTCCCTTCAAAACAAAAGCGCAGGCGGTGTCTTTGAGTTCAGTGTTTCCGGCGGAAACAGGAACCAGTGTGTGTGTGCGCATGCGTGTGACTCCGAGTGAAGCAGTGTAAAGAACAGCTGTTTTTGTGTTGATTCAGTTTCTCTCTACAACAGTTTAATGATCCATGACATTCCTCTCTGGTTATTCAATAAATGATTAAGCCATTACTTTTGTCATTTTGATTTAGTCTGATAATTCCGATTTTTTATTCAGTTTTAAATTTTTAACTTTTTTAATTTTTTAAATCTTTTCAATTTTCTAATTTATTTAGATTAGACTTTTATTCCCTTTTCCCGTTTTGTTGTTGGTTTTCTTTCTAGTCCTAAATTTCAATCCCCTTTATAATTTTTGTCTTGTTTAGATCCTCATTTGCCTCCGTTGTCTTGAGATATTGGTATTCATTCCACTTCTGAGCATTATTATTTTATTTTTAGTTAACTATTTTTGTTTCATTGCAGTCTCTCTTTCCATTAATCAACTCAATCACATCATTTAGTTGTTTTAGCTTGATATTGTACTTTGGTTTGGTTAGATTCCATTTTTACCATTCATCTTGTCATATTTTATTACTATTAACACATTTTGAATTTTTAGTTGGTTGTAACTAAAGGTTAACATGGCATCATTGAGAGAGAGCCTTTTCCTTCCTTAGCCCGTGGAGTTCAAGGTAAGGAGAGAGAAAAGCTCATGAAAATGTTTAACAAGATGTGGAATTCATGGGAAGCACAAAATTTGGTTACAGGAGAGGAAAAAACAATAGGTGCAACGACTAGAGCAAAGATTATAGTAATTGAACAGGCACATGCAGATTCGGCCAGGACAACTTGGCAAAAGGCTGGAAGTTTCAGATGGGGTCCAGCCAATAACAACAAAAAGAAGGCTGAAAAGAGACTTCAGATTACAAAGGATTGTGTATCACTTTTAAAGGTACTTCAAGAGACCAAACAAGTGCCCACAGAAGATACCAATAAACAGAGCGCCCCTCCCAATTCCATTTATCCTCCGCTGCCAGTTGCAATACCGCCACCATATAAAATACATAACGTGCCCGAAGAACCCATACAAGCACCCGTGTTCCACATTACGTCAGGTGTTGTACATGCAGATTCTGATCAAGAACAATTAAACCAAGTGATGCAGGACGGGATGACTGAGACCATCACCCAGCTACGCAAGGTGGTGGAACAACAGGCTCTTGGACTAACTCACCTTACTAAGCAACTCCAACAGTTACAATGGCAACCCACCTGTCTGTCGTCACCAAAGATGCGAGGTGGTAGATGTAATAAAATACAAACTTCCCCATTATATGAAGCAGAGGAGGATGATGATGTGGAAGACAGAGAGAATGAGGACGAGGAGCCAGAGGATTTAGTAAATGCTGTTTGCAGTGGTAAGATAACAACACCCCCTGTGATTGATTCATATCACTACCCAGACACACAGATACATGTAGCTCATCCTTCAACTAGAGGGAGAAGCCATGGACATGATGTGTATGACCTAGAAATGATGGCATCACCAGAATTGTCATCAAAACAAGAGCACAGGAAACCCAAAAAGAGCTCCCGTTTGGTTGTAGACTCAGAGTTGACACCTCAGACCTACAATACCAGATCTAAAACAAAGGTTCCTGCTTCACAGTGTCCATTAAGGCTAACGACTGCAGGACAGCACACTTACGTACCATGGGGACACAGAGATATGGAGTCTCTGGTACAAAAATTACCACCATTAAGTAAGGGAGCAAACACTTGGATTAGCATTTTGGAGAACATGACGGCCGGAGAAACTCTGTGCTTGGGGGACATCAAGGCCCTCCTCTCCAGAGCTGTAGATGTGCGTCTTTGTGAGGAAATCCTCATGGCAGTGGGACTCACGAGGCACATACGCGATTCAACCCCTTTTAATCACCATCGGAACCAGATTTGGCAAGCATTGAGAGAAAAATATCCAACTATACAAAATGTCCGAGCTTTGACAGACATCAAGCCCAAAGAAAACGAAAGTCTTCATGACTATCTTAAGCGGGCAGCTGAGCTCTGGGAGACACACACTGGGCAGCGATACGATGTCTTGTCTGCCACTGAAATTCTCTGGAGAGAAAAATGCATCCAAGGACTTCCAAAATCAGTGCAGGAGGACTTGGAAGATGTAGTAGGACTAGATGACATGGTCGAACTAGCTTGGACAAAACATTTGAATCATCACTACAGAAAACATTTGAAAAAGAAAGAAGAAGAAAAAGATGAAGAAAATGCACTGGCTTCAAGACTTCTACGTCACCAAGTGTTGGAAAAAGACAAAGAAAATTCCAAAAAGAACAAGCATCATCAAATGGTTGTTTCTGCTCCACTGCCGACCTCATCTCAAATTGTTAATTCTGCCCCTATTCCAACTCAGCCTCATGCGACGCCATCAGCCACAACCCCCGACATACAGACTGTTGTACAACAAGCTGTAGCTGCAGCCATGTTACAACACCAATCACAGCCCTATGGCCCAAAAAGGTCGGGCTTAACCCACAGGGGCAGGAGAGGTCACAGACGTCAACGTCATTTACCCTGCTACATCTGTGGACAACACGGCCATTGGGCTAAGTTCTGCCCACATGGTCCTCCACATGGTCATCAGCAGCCCATACAAGGATATGGACACCCGGTTCCTCACGCTCAGCAGATGCCCCAGCCAGCCTGGCATCCACACCAGGACCAAGGCAACAGTCACAACCCACATCTATAGGGTTGCCCAGAGTCCAGTCCATATTTGCTTCATGACACCTGAACCAACATCTACTGCAGAAGCAGTTGCTACCACCAAAGTCGTTCTCTCTCTCAAGCTGCCACTTTCGCATACCCTGACTGTGAATGTCCATTTAATCTGGATGTTTCTGAAAGAGATGGATTTGTTAATGCTGTTCTCCTTCAGAAAAAGGAGGGAGAAAGACAGGTACTGATGTATCACAGTTCAAAACTGGACATCATATAGAAAAGTCAAGCTGGTCACTCACAATACCCAACTACAGTAGCAAAAGCAAATGAGAAGCTCAGCCAGCTCATAAATACTCTTCGCACCACATGAGTTATTGACTAGCCATCTTTTGCCGGGCCCGCCACGAGATGGGGGCCACCTACCGTCCCTCGATCTGATGCAGATTGAGACAGATGCATATATGGATGCTTTAACTAAGGAAAATCAAGTCTTGTCTACACAAGTGAAATGGAGTGTGGAGAACGAGACCGAGCCGGAACCCACAGCAACACAACCTGAAAGTCCTGCTACAGGTAGGAGATTGGGTACGAGTTAAAGTCCACAAGAAAAGGTGGGCTGAACCCAGGTGAACTGGACCATTTTAAGTCATTGAACTAATATTTTACACAGTCCAGGTTAAAAGGAAAAGCAGGCACAATTTGGCTTCACCTGACACATTGTGTACCCGCTCCTCCAACAAGCCGCCATTAAGCGGAAGTTGGAGTAGATTTGGAAAATCTGGAGTGAACCCAAATTAATTAGCTAGGATACTAATTGGTCAAAGTAGTAGCATGTTCACTCCAAAATTGATGGGAGTCAGAATACCACAGTAATTGTTTTGTTTATGTGTATGGTAATCGTTGTTTTGTTCTTTGTTTTAGATTTGATCAAGAGACAGGTATGAACATGCCACAAACTTCCCGGGACATGCGTACATGTTCTCCACCAAGCCTGACCCTGGAGGCAACAGAAGGGACAGACATGGTGGCTGTAATAGGTTTTTGCAAGGTTGCACTGTGAATCTGCGGATTAAATGGCATTTCCCAGAAATGTGAAATTTCAATTAACCGCAAAACAAATAGTCGTACAGCATCATACATGATACCAAACTCGGCAGAGCTGGGTATTATGTACCCTTAAACTGGTTATGCAGACATGGATCTGGCTGCATTGGGTCCATTGTACTGCACGTTCTTTAAATATGACTGACTGTCTTGTCTGTTCCACAGCTCAACCAACACTGGAACAGATCCAACAGCAGGGTTCGCCCTAAAGATTAATGATACTAACTGAACTAACACCACTAACCTTCTAACATCCTGATCATACTTATTTTGGTGTTGTGGTAGATGTTCCAGCTTCTCTTCTTAGGAAGATGGAAAACCGCCAACATACTTTCACAATACATTCTATAATCTACAGGTTTTGATGAATCATACTGAGACCATAGCGGGATTGTCTGATCAACCCGCTGCTACCTCTCTTACAGCACAATTGTATGGTTCTGAATATGATACTAGCAGAGCAAGGAGGGCTCGTTTATACCAAATAATACCTCACCTGATGGTTCTGTTACTAAGGCTTTACAGGGAATCCGGGCGCTGGCCAATCAGATGGCGGAGGATGCTAGAATTGAAAACCCCATTGCCGACTGGTTGTCAAGAACCTTTGGGAAGTATATAGCCCTTGTCAGCTCTTTGCTGATCTCTGTAATCACTGTTGCTGCCATCATTACTTGCTGTGGTTGTTGTCTGGTTCCCTGTGGAAGAACTTTGATTGACCGCCTCATTGTCACAGCCATCTCAAAAGAAACCTCTCTTCTTCCCCATCAAATGCCGTTGCTGCACTATGAGGACCAGCAGTTGGCAGAGGAGGAAGCAGAGGTTGCCATATTGATGATGGAAACATGAGCATCACATTATACCCATCAACATTTGTGCTCATCATCACCCCTTTTCAAGCCACACACCTCCCTTGATTCCTGCTTTCAATTTTTGATTGAGAGTTAGATAGACATGCTCAAAATAATTAGCATTCTGGTTGCTGTGTTATCATTCCCCATTATGTTGTAGCTTATTTAGTGTGGAATTTAATTTTGTTTGATTTAGTTTGGCTGGCCTTCGGCAGGAAGGTCCCCCCCATAAGAGCCGGGTCCTGCTCAAGGTTTCTTCCTTTTGCAGGGGAGTTTTCCTTGCCACTGTTTGGCGTAAAGTTTTTTCCTTCCTCATGGGAGTTTTTTTTTACTTGCCATTATCATTGTATGGATTTAAAATCATGATTTTAGTTAATGATATTTGCTCGGGGGTCATGCCTAGAATACTTGTATACTCGTAACATGCTAAACAAATGTTTGAATTGTACTGAATTGAACTTTTATTTTCAATTCTTCTGTTTAGCGTTGCCATTTTATTTCTATACCATATTGTTGTATTCATTTTATTACCATGCTACATTTTATTATTCGTTATGTTTGCTGGAATGTCATTGATTTGCATTCATTTATATACCTCGCTTGTGTTCACTTTATTCCCATATTTTATGCTGCTCAGTCTTTGGGTTTTGATCACTTATCTCAGGTAAAAAGAAAAATTCAGACTTATGATTGTTGATACCGTTTAAACGGTGTCAAAGGAGGGACTGTTAGGTCAGAATTTTCTTAACTTTTAGGCCCAGAACCAGTGTAGCTAGAGGGTCACATTTGTACACAAATACACATTAGTTAAATATTGGAAATAGTACTGTTATCAATAGTATTATTAATATCCCAGTATTGATCATTCTTAGTGTATGTTTTGTCTTCACTTTATATCAGAAATGTAGCAAACTAGCCCAGTTAGCCAGTAGGACCATGTGCTACAGAACAAAGGACCTGGCCAGGTGAGCAGCATAGGATTGTGGGAAAGGGTGATCACCTTCCTTTGTTAGAAAACACCAGCAGTGGATTGGACAAGAAGACCAGGACTGGCCAATGGGAGAGCCAAGTCTAAACCGCGGCTCCTCCCCATCTAGATTCTGTATAAATTGTTGTGGTATTGTTAATTTGTTCTTCTGTGTTAGAGACTGCCTCTACCAGGGAGCCGTGATATCACGTTTATTGCAAATAAACATCTGTGTTGTACTTGTACTACCGACCAAGACTCTCCTTTCAAGCAAAGAACACGCGGTTAGATTCTTTTCAAAAAAGATTCCTAACACCAGCTAGAGAACAGTAGGACGGTGAACACATGGAGCAGATCTGACATAACATGGAGGAATAACGAGATCGTCTTGAACAAAGGGATTTGAAAGTTTTGTTTTCAGACAGAATTGTTAATATTTCTACCTGAGTTGCTACCCGAATTGTAAAGTACTCGGATTTTTACCGTTCTCCATGTCTGTTTTAGCTTTTCTGCATGTTCACCTGCCAATTATCTTTCCGTTCCGCAGCAGCCAGTAACAGTTTTTTCAAAACAAAAGCAAGTGAACAACATGCGTGAACGCGCAATAAAATAAATGTCAGCGTTAATAAATTAACGAGTTAACGCGATAATAACGTGTTAACTTGCCCAGCCCTAATATACATATTTGAGACATTTATATGTCTTAATTTGGAAAAAAAAAACTGTCACATATGCTATGAGATGTCATTTATTCAATTTGACTGTCTCAGAATATCTCTGAAAAGCCTCTAGCTGATCCAAAAATACTGCAGTGAGAGTTCTGATAAGTAAAGGAGGTCACACTTCTCCAATATCGGTCTCTCTTCACTGGATTCCTATGAAATCCAGGATAGGATATTTTTCTCCTCACATTTGAGTCCTTTATGACCCAGCTCCCCATTGTCTTAAATAACTCATACTTTTCTATTACCCTAATAGTTCCTAGAGTTTCTAAAAATACAATGGGAGACAGAGCCTTCAGTTATCACAACCGGGTCTTATGAACCAGCTCCCAGTTTATGTTTGGGATGCCACCACCCTCTCTACCTTTTGAGATTAGTCTTAAAATCTTTCTTTTGATCTTAGAAATGGAAATGGCTTGGTTGATCTTGAGCCATCCCTTTAGTTTTTATGCTATAGGCCTAGACTGCTGGGGTACCTCCCATAATGCACTGGGTAACTTTATTCAGTCATTGTCATAGGTTTGAATCAAGATTCAAAATACTGAGAGTTACATTGACCTGGATGACTGACAGTCTACACCAGCATTTTGTTCACTCATGAGGAGTAAAGACTAACATTATTGTTATTAACGTTTGTGTAGCTTTTTGTCTCAGCGTGGTCCCCTTCTGTGAATCTGGTTCAGATGGAGGTATCCTCCTTTAAAAAAAAAAAATCAAATGCTTTCCACTGCTGCCTTGTGCATATTTAATATGAAGTGAAGGTTTGGTATAGATAGATGGATAGATACTTTATTAATTCCGAGGGAAATGTAATGTCTAGTGAGTTACTTAGCTTTGCTAATAATATATATTAATAACTGGCATTATATGAGTATAAATTGGTCTGTGTCAGATTAATTTAGCTGTAAATGAACATAAACTGGAGTAAAAACTTAAACTGAATATACAGAAACAAAAACCAACTGCAGAACATATTTGGCAGAAGAGTTTACAAAATACTAAATGACAGACCCACTGCAGGGTGTTTTATGTTGTAATTTAATAATTAAAATTAAAACAAAAAACAGCAACAGTACATTGCCAGATTATTAGTTTTGTTTTCAGCTTCTGCAGCTGTTTTAATGCTTAAAAAGGACACATACTTTTTTTTTTAGTGAATTTGAATTGAGACAAAACAGTGAGTCATTATTAAATGGAGAACAGAAGGACTTGGCGTGGTTTTGAATAATGTCTTTGTTTCTTTCCCTGCAGTTCATAATCTGATGTGTCTTTGGTTAATGGACACATCACTGCATTCTTCTTCTGGACAGGTGAAGACCTCAGTTTACATGGAGACTTCTAACCAGCTCGAGACAAACAGATGAAGTTGGCTGCTTTCCTCTGACTGTAAACTCACAAGGTTCATTTATTTATTTATTTATTTTTGTGGCACTAGTGGCCTTTATTCAGAGTGAGGGAGGACATGAAAGGGGGCAGAGAGTCAAACCCACGACTGCTGCATTGAGGACTGGCCTCTGTAAATGTGCCGCCTGCCCCAACCATTGTGCCACCAGATGGACCAGAACCAGTTCATTTCTAACTTATGTTTTCACTCAGAAAAGCCATCAGATGGCTTTATCTAATGTTCCATCTCTATGACTGTGTGTCATTTCTTTGGTCTCTGTTTCTTCTGTAGGAGATACAACTTAGAATCCCCAAAATTATTGATGCAGTTTTTAAAGGCCCATGTATAATATTATATACTCTAAAATATGCTTCCCAAACACATTCTTACTCATTAATACACTAATAATGGAGTAATGATAAAGTAAAAACATTTTATTTTTGTAGTGTGATAATATTTATTGATAATAATAAAATAAAATGCTGCTATAAAATCAGACTTTACAACATCAATGCCTTATATGGATTTATAAATCTTTAAAAGATCTATTTTAAAGATATTTACGGATGTCTTACCAGGAGCATTTCAAAGATGGATCACTGGCCAGTGCTGCCCCGTGGAATCGTTTACTCGAAGGTTTCAAGGTCACGTGAGTCCCACAGTCTCAGGTAGTTTGCACCTTTACACACCTCACATGGTGGTCCCTGGGCCCGGTTTATGCTAATTAATGAGCTTTGTGAGACACTCAACCTTTAACTATGCTTTAACAAGCAAATGTGAACCACGCCTTGTAAAAAGGAGATTTCTTAAGACATACGATTAAGAAGTACATGTACAAAAAGATCTACACGAGGCTGGAAGGAAAACAAATCATCTCAAAGTGTTTAAGTATCCACTAGTCTACAGTTAGACAAAGTGTCTATAAATAGAAATATTTTATTACTGTCGCTAGAAGTGGCCGGGTGTCAGCTTCAGGGTGTCAGAGTGGTTGTCCACCAGTTAAAGCTTTGTACATGCTGGGTGATGCAGAAGGACAATGTTTCTAAGCATTGTGAAGTTAATCCACCACAGAATGGTTTCTGAAAAAGAAAATACATTTTTTTGGGAGGACAAGTCAGAGTTCTGGCCTACACCCCATTGAGATTATATGAAAAGACCTCAAATGAGCTGTTCACACCAGACGCCTTCCAAATGTGCCCAGCCCTGTCATGTGTTGCCGTATGCTTGGGCAGGACACTAAAACTCTGGTTGTCCCCCACTGTGGTCACTGGGTTATGGGTGTGGAAATCCAAGTGCTGCTGTATCTAGTGAGAGTGTGTATGTAAACGAGAAAACACAATGTAAAAGCAACAATAATAAAAGAAAGCCAGGCTTTTTGGAAAACCTGAAGCTGGAGTTGTATCAGTGCCCTAGGCAAAGCTCATCTTCACTTCTGAGTTGGCAGCACTAATGTAAAAAAACGTCAACTGAGCAACACATGCTGTCTTCTTCATCTTTTCCAGGGACACCCATGCATTTTTCAACAAGATAATACAAAACCACAAAGGCATGGCTGAGAAAGTAGAGGGTGGAGATAAAGGATTGCCTCAACTGGAAAACAACAAAAACCTGTATTCTTGTATATATTTGCAGAAACAAAATGGGACAAGATAACGCTGGGGTCTTGCTGCTTTCTATGGCATTGGACTTGGTCCCATGCGTGTTATGACCAAGGGTGCAGATGGCACTGGGGACGGGGGGGAGAAAAATCAGTGTTTATTTCAAGAACTTCAAGAAATCCTTAACATGTTTTCCCAGGTGTGAAAAATACTTGTTTTGTAATGTTGAGTAGCTAGTCATTTGGACTCACCTGAAGTAGGCTAAATTTAAAATAACAGCATTCTCGGCTGTAGGTGTTTATCTTTTAATGTTGTTATTTTTATAATGGTATTTTAGTAAGCAATAATTGTTAACTGTAATGATGAGATTTAAGATGTTAACATTGTCCTCCTGGCCTGCAGCCAATCCCTGGTGGGGATTGGCTGCAGGCCAGTTTAAAAATCCTATCTGCGCCCCTGGTTATGACTAGTGTTGGGAGTGATGCACTACCAGTATCACAGTGCCTCTTTCTTGCCAGACCTTTTCCTGTATGAGCTTCAATAATGGTTTTGACTTCAGATTGACCTGATGGACAGTCCTTTAAACGGATCTAGCTGAGTCTAAACAGAGGATGTTTACCAACCAGTTGATAGAGGCTGACAGCCGGACACCCATTGGTCTTCAAATTGTTTCTCCATTCATTGCTACTTTCTGGATGAGTCACAGTTTGAATGAGCCCATTAGGGGTCACAATGGAAACAGACTCAGTGGCTTCTTCCTCGTCAGTAATCTGGCTGTGACACAGTGAATTAGGGGGACATGTGTCTCACTTTGTGTCCCTGTGGGGTCACAGAGGACGGGCAGAAACGTGACCGTGCTCAAACAACCCTGGAGCCAGGCATTCAAAGGTCAGGTCAAGTTCGGTTTTGTTCTCCCAATGATCGCCGCTTCTGATCCCGGACATTTGCTGTCAAAGTTCAGAACAGGGCCATGGGGTTTGGGGTGGTCCGGGGAGGTTAGGATGCAAAGACCAGAGACTTATAATTGGACTGAAAGTCATGGCTGATGCTTCGGATTCAAAGACAGAAAAAAAAAAAAAACAGAGAAACTGATGAAGGGAGACAGAAAAGAGGCTGTGACTGATGGGAGTCTTTGCTTTGTGTGAACTGACCCCAAGCATCATGATAAACAAAAAATAAAAAATATAATAAAAGGAATTTTGACAAATTATGTACTAATTCTAACGGAGAGAAAATTGACATGAAAGTTTCCATGAGTGACCAAACTAAACATTAATAACCAAGTGAAAGACATTAAACATCTTTTAAGTATTAATGAGAGCAGATACAGTATTAGTTTATGTCAGGGGTATTCAATTAAAAGTCACCGAGGTCCGGTTACTAAATTTTGCCCAAGTAGAAGGTTCAAGCCCAAGTAAGTATTTTGAAAAAGTAACTAATTTTTATTTTAACTTCAAATGCAGGAAATATTCCAACACATTCCATATCTTTTATCATAAATAAAAGCAGTCCCATGCATTTAAATAAGTTTAAGGCTTTTATTTCAAATCAACCAAAAGTGAAACCTCAGAATAAAATCAATATTAGTGCAAATCCATGCCTGAAGAATTGAAGGCCTCTTCAAGTAAAAAATTAAACCCTGAAAAAACTAAAAAGTGCAAAAAAGGGTGTTCACTTTGAACTGTCCTTCTTTCTTCTTGAATTAACGGTCGTTTTAAGTAAAAAAGTTAAACTCATGTACATTCAGGAAACATTAACTAAAAAGTGCAAAAAAAAAAAAAG
This sequence comes from Hirundichthys speculiger, assembly GCA_018398805.1. NCBI lineage: Eukaryota > Metazoa > Chordata > Actinopteri > Beloniformes > Exocoetidae > Hirundichthys > Hirundichthys speculiger. Next base: position 3,159,455 of record JAGFBZ010000105.1, read on the forward strand.
TTCTGTGTTTCGTCTCATAGTGGGGTTTCACGTTCCCACTTTGAATCACTGCCACGGTCTCAGAGCTGATGAGGCAGAGAGGATTGGAACTGCTGACTGGGAGTATAAATAATATATTTTGCTGCCCATTCGTCTTTAAAAAAACAATTTTCAGTTTCTACCTTTCTCTTTTTCGAGCAAGCCATGATGTCTCTGTTGTATCTACTCTGTTTTCTTCCTGCGCTGTTGCTAACGTCAGTGCTAAAGTTTGTGCTTGTGTGACTGATTTTGGGTTTGCTGGGAATAATGTAGATGTGGTTTGGTTTGGGGGTGCAATGAATTCTGGGGATCTAATCTTGATTTGCTTGGAGAATTTGCATGTGGCCACTGTATTCTAGTTGATGCCATGTCAGAGACGGACTTCGGCCATGTGTGGCTCCGTTGCCAACAACAAACACGCGTTTCCAAGATAAGTCTCTGACTACCAGCTAGATTACTGTATTAACTGTAGCAGCAGCGCCCGCTGTAAATATCCACGGTCGTTCAAAACCGCTCTGTGAAAATGACACTACCGGTACTTATTTTTTGCATTGGTCATGGGTCCGGACAGAACCATCTCCCGGTCCGGATCCGGACAAGAGTCCGCTGTTGCGTGACCCCCGGTTTATGTTCTTTGGGTCGAAAAATGTGAGTTTATACAAACACAAAACAGAATAATCATGCGAGACTCCAGAGAGAGTAACATGAGATCAACACTGTCTGAGGTCTAACAAAGATCAAAATGTATTACTCTGAAATATTTTCAAAGTGCTGAACAATAATTATAAAATAAAATAATAATAACATAGCAAAACATTCCTTAATTGATTTGACACCTATCTGGTTTCTCTTTAAATGTTAAATAAGCAGAACTAATTAAACATTGTCAATGCATTTTCTAAGCTTTCATGGAATGGCCAAAATCTTTTTTTATTTTTTTTAATTGGCTTTACATTATGAGGACAAGCTCCAGCCCAAATAACAAACCCAAAAAGAAATGGAGTGCATCTTCACAACTACAAAGGCTATATGTATAATCTTGGTCTTAAAAGAAAGCTAAGACACGTGAGATTACTAGTTGTCAGAATCAAGATATTCCTTACTGTATCAGAGTAAATTTACCTGGAACACAGTAGAAAATGATAAAAAAAAAATTATTTCAGTTTTTTTTTTTTATCTCTGCTCCCTAAATACATTAGTTAGGATGAAAAACCACCTTAGAATCATAAGATAAGTAGTTTTATTCATCAAAGAATCAGTAAAGTAATTTCTGATGTTATAACACAGGTATTCAGGGGGGGCAAATGGGTCAGTTGTACTGGGTCCATGCTGGAGGGAGGCCCAGAGTGAAAACAGATAGAGACTGGATAATATACAGCAGCTCAAGAAGGCTTTATTTTGCCTACCGCGCTAGCTGTTCTCCTATGAAGAAGAGAATAAGTCAACTAGTGAACCAAATTCCACAGAAGGGATGAAAATTTTCAGTATAAAATACAGAAAGCTTTAAGAGAGATTTCCAGAACAAGAAGATAATGAATGAACAAATATCAATTTATTCCTACTAGTGCCAGTGCTGCAGGTTGGGGGAGGACATCAAAAATGATCTCATCCCAGGTCCAGGCAGGACTATCAGCTGGCCTGCAGATACATGTACAGTATGTCAACAGGCAGAAAAAGCAAATATGCCATTTGGGCACATTTTGGCACCATATGTGCCATTTGACCTAGCTCGCTGTCATCCATCCATCTATCCATTATCTATACCCGTTTAACCCTCTGCAGGGTCACAGGGATCTGCTGGAGCCTATCCCAGCTCACTTCAGGTGAAAGGCAGGGGTCAGCTCGCTGTCATGAGAGACATTTCTGCAGTCAGCAGAGAGTTGTTTCACATGACACCTGGCGTGTGTGCTTTGATTGAAGTGGTGATGTTAGCAGAAGCATTAAATGGATATGGACTGTTTTCTTGTTTCCGTTAAGTTCTCATATAATCGTTGAGATTTAAATTGTGTTTCATTTGGGTCGCAATGCTTGGTAAATACTTTTAGCTGAGTTTCTCCCTGTCATTTTGGTTACTTGTTAGTATTGGTGCGTTTTAGTGTGCACACAGATCATCTGTACTGCATGCATCTCACAAAGCCCCCTGTACATAGCTAAATTTCCACCCTAATAGTGTAACAGTTTGGTATCAATTTAACTGGACCCCAGTGAATAGAGGAAACCCCTTCCAGCAGAGTTGGTTCTGTTACAGAAGAAGGTCAGGTGAGTACAGGACACTACTGGCTGTAAAGGAAACAATAGAGGGGTCGTATTTACCAATGTCAAGGTTCAAGAGAGTTCCTCAGATTTCTGCAGGGAAGGAACCAGGAAGGAAATCCGGAGGGGTTAGAACTCTTGTCGAGGGTGAGTGTTCCCAGGTATGAGAAATCTAGTTTCCTCTGGGGTCTTTGACAGGTTCGTAGTCAAATGATATGGTAATCCACAACTTGGCAAGAATAGAGGGCCAGACAGACTCAGGGCCCAAAATTAGGCTAGAAGTCAGAACTTTGTGTGCTGACTCTCATCTGAGTAAACAAATCCTTGGAGGGTCAGTTAAGCTCAGGGTAGAACAGATCAGGTGGTCAGGATAGCAGGCTCAGGGACACTTGGAAAAGGCTGGATAGCTGGTTAGACAACAGACAATCAGGCAACTGGGGAAGGTCTGAGAGGAGCTTAAATACAGAGAGTCACAGGAGGAGATAATCAGATATCAACATGGGGCTGGAGAGGAGCATTCAGGAGCAGCTAAGGAAAATCTAATACAGTAGAGAATGCTGTCACACCAAGACAAATATTAGACAGACCTAAAAGAAAATTCTCAGAATATGTACCATGGTAAGTGCATTACACTATACTTTGCTTGACTTGCTTTGCATGACTGAATCTGTTTGCCATCCATCCAGCCATCCATCCATCCATCCATAGATTTCTTTCCCCTTGAGTTGCTAATACTATAAATGACATCACAAAAATGTGATTGGTCAGCTGCAGTGATGGACCTGGTACATTACAAACTAGAAAAGCACTCAGAGAGCGCAGACCTCTGCCGAGTGAAACAGTTCCCCCATATAGCGATTTACAGATTGCGATAAAATCCGCGTTCTGGATCAGATCCAGATCAGCTTTTGAAATTTGATAGAGGTTCCCATTGTCAATCTCTGAGTCAAATTTCATGAGTTTTGGGCAATTATTAACGGAGAAATTGAGAAACAAAATTTTCAGCCCCATTGACCGCAATGTTATTGAAAATTTGAAAGTGATCCAGAATCCAGGATTTCTTCTGGATCACAGCCAAAATGAAATCAGTTCTCCCTTTTCACATTTATGACAACTCCTGAAAATTTCATCAAAATCCATCCATAACTTTTAGAGTTATCTTGTACACAGACAGACAGACAGACAGACGCTGGCAAAGACATAACCTCCTTGGCGGAAGTAATAAATGTTTTGGAACAACAAATACCCAGCGACCTCAAGACGACGGACTCCCTCAAAACAGGACTTAAGTTTGCTCCTGAGCATGTGAAACACAGGGATGAAATTTGTAAGTCTGTCTTCCAGTCCTATTACATGAAGAGAGACTCCTCAGAGCCAAAAACACAAAATCAAATTAAATATCAAATATACTTTATTGATCCCCCAAGGGGGAAATTCAAGTTTCAAGTAAACCAGATGCTGCAGTCTGGTGTACTTGAGGAGATGCCAGCATCCAGCGCTCCTTCATCATGTCCCGGTCCTGTGGTCCGAGTGCCAGCTCCAGATAACGGCCATTAAAACCTGTTAACAGCCGTTAAAACCAGTGTATCTCCACAATGGTGAATTAAGTGAGATATCTCCAGGTCAGAGGAGGAAACACCGATGAACCAAACTCCGAAGAACCAAACTGTCTGTTATGGGAAGACCAAGCTCCCTCAGTCCCGCGAGCGATGGAGCCGACTGTCCCAGAGCCCAGTTTAACATTCGGACCAGGTTGTTGTCGTTACCCCTGGCGGTGCCGGGCCCAACTGGTCTTCAGACAGCCCCTGCAAGGTCAGCTGACTCACTCCCATTCCGGCTCAGTCGACGCTGCAGCCCGGATTCATTGGCGGGGGTTGCCGCGGGTAGCAGTTCAGGATTAGCTTCCCCGAACCAGCCCCCAGCAACACCGTCCATGTCAGTGCCAACAGTGAAACATGGTGGTGGGAGTATTATGTTGTTGAGCTGTTTTTCTGTTTCAAACACAGGGAACGTTGTCCAGGTTCTTTGGATCATGACAGAAGAGGATTTTGTATACAGAAATCTGTTGCCACTGTACCTTTATGTCACTGCTGGATCAAGACAGTGACCCAAAAGACATCAAAGACAGGGTTTTGAGAATCTGTGGATGGAGTTTTTTTTAAATGAATGAATACATCTGTAAAATGGGCAGCACAGTGGCTTGGTGGTCAGTACTGTTGCCTCACAGCAAGAAGGTTCCTGGTTTAAACCTTGGTGGGTGTACCCCTGCCTTTCACCTGAAGAGAGCTGGGATCAGCTCCAGCAGATCACCGTGACCCTGCAGAGGATTAAGCAGGCATAGATAATGGATGGACATCTGCAAAATAAAGAATACTCCATAAAGAAAAAATTAAGCTTCTTTTATTTTTCAGGAACCAAACTATTAAGACTTCTGGAGTGCTAATTAGTTAAAGATTGATTTGATTCATTTCTAATAAAAATAAAGAATAAAGATCACAAAGACAAAACTGATTACTGGAGAAAGTGAAAAGAAAAGTAAATAGACAGTATAAGAGCTAATTGTACAGATAAATGGAGACAGAGGAGCGCAGGGAGAAATGAACCCAAATGAGAGAGGAAGAGGAGGGTGGGGTTTTCAGCTGAAAACGGAAACAGTGAGTCACCTTCAAACAGCTGGAGATACTTTGTTCTCTCACTGGATCATTAAAACAGAGAGAGAATTTATGTTTTTAATGACTCAAACCTCGGTATCATCTATTCTTTAAATTATAAACATATTTATTTTCTATCCCAAAACATTCCAAGGCCGGATAGGATATGTAATCCCTCTAGCGAGTTCCGGGTCAACCTCAAGAACTCCTCCTAGATGTTTGAGCCCAGAAAACCTCCAAAGGAAGGCAAGCAGGATGCATCCTATTAGATGGCCAAACCATCTCATCAAACCTGTTTCAAAGGAGCAGCATCTCTGCTCTGAGTTACCCTGGACATTTGATCTCCTTACAACATCTCAAAGGCCGAGGCAAGGCAGCCTTCAAGGGAAACTCATTTTATCCATTTGCATGTGTGATCTCATTCTTTCAGTCACCACTGTAATCTTGTGACCTAAGGAGGGTTGGAACGCAGATCAACAATTCCAGCGTAACTAAGCGTTTTTGCCTTCCAGCTCAGCTCACATCTTGTCACAATGATCACTGTCTTCAAGAACAATGCCTTCAAAATCCAGAGATAATTCAATTCCCTCACTTGGAGCAGTAATTCACTCCCAACCCAAAAGGAGAGCTCCACCAGTTTTGGGCAGAGAGCCATGGTCTCAGACTTTGAAGTGCTGACTTTCATCCAGCCACTTTACACTTCAATTCAACTCAATTTTATTTGTATAGCGTCTGTTACAATGTCAATTGTCTCCAGGTGCTTTACAGAGACCCAGAGCATGACCCACGAGCAAATATCATTAACTAAAATTATAATATTAAATCCTAATCAAGGATAATGGCAAATAAAAAAAAATTCCACAGCTGGAGAAAAAAACCTTTCAGCCAAACAGTGGCAAGGAAAAACTCCACTTTAAGAGGAAAAATCATTGAGCAGGACCTGGCTTATATGGAGGGACCTTCCTGCTGAAGACCAGCCGGGTGGATTCCTCCAGAGGAATATAAGACCCTCACTCATGCAGACCACACAAGTTAACAAGCAAGTGTCAACATCGTGGCACATTTCCACAGAAAAATTATGGTTGATCTAGTTAAAACACAAATATATAGAGAAAGGTATAAAAAAAAATTTCATGTGAAATATGAAAATGACATCTTTTAATCAGTTGGCAGTTATCCAATCACTGCCTCGTCATCTACTAGCAAACAAACATGAGATTTTGGCCTTACTGCTCCTTTGAAGACAACATCTACTCTGACAGTGTAGCTTAATGACAATCTGAGCTGAGCTGTCGGACTTCCTGTTGGGGGTTTCCTGTTGGTGGTTTGAACGGTGAACGGTTTCTGATTCCTCGATTTTAGGCTTGATTTGGTGATAACTCAACACTGTTGTTGTAAATCGTAATCTGAGCACTTGCACGTAATTTCTGCTTCACACATTTTCCCTGGGATTCTTACCGCGTTAATCACCGGTTCTTTAGCTTATTAGCTTCTTAGCATGGCTTCTTCTTCTCCCTCTGTTTCTCCCTCCTGCTGCTCAGTGTGTGAAATGTTCAGTTATTCCTCTGCCTCCTTTAGCGAGAGTGGTAAATGCATAAAGTGTAGTTTATTCATAGCTTTGGAGGCAAGGCTCATAGTCCATAGACCATAGCCCGTCAGATAGGTAGCCAGGCTAACGTAGTGGCAGAGCGGACTAGAGAAGCTTTAGTTAGCAGTTCCCCTGCAGCACCCGAGCAGCCGGCCAGTCAGGGCGGCTGGGTGACGGTTCGAAGGAGGTGTAGCCCAAAACAAAGGCACGTGGATCACCATCACTCACTTCACATATCAAACCGTTTTTCCCCACTCAGCGACACACCCGCTGAGAAACCCACCCTGCTGATTGGCGACTCTATAGTCCGGTATGTGAGGCCAGCAGCTACGACCATAGTCAGGTGTATCCCAGGAGCCAGAGTGGGCAACATTGAGGCAAATTTGAAGCTTCTGGCAAAGAGTAACCGTAAGTAAAGTAAAGTTATTATACATGTCAGCACTAATGACACCCGGCTACGCCAGTCGGAGGTCACTAAAGTTAATATTGAGTCGGTGTGTAATGTTGCAAAGAGCATGTCAGACTACATAGTTTTTTCATAGGTCCCCTTCCTAATTTGACCAGTGATGATATGTTTAGCCACATGTCATCGCTCCGTCGCTGGTTGTCGTGGTGGTGTCCAGAAAACGACGGGGCCTTTATTGACAATTGGTCGGATTTTTGGGGAAAGCCTGGTCTGATTAGAAGAGACAGCATTCATTCCACCCGGGATGGTGCAGCTCTTATTTTTAGGAATTTGGCTGATTTTCTTAGACGCTCCCCCTGACAATCCAGGGTGGGGGCCAGGATGCAGAGCTGCAGTCTTACACGCTTCTCTGCTGCTTCTCGAGGACCGCCCCCGACCACTAAAAATAGAGAAATCAACCATGTAGCTGCTAATGTTAACATGGTGCCGAACAAAAACATAGAATTGGTGTCGATTCCCTGTCCTCCAAAAGTCTACTTAGTGCAATGTGATAGTGGCGTTAACCAAAATAATCTGATAAAAATAAAAACTGTCAGACATTTGGAGCCAAGAGACCTTGTAATTAGATTTGGACTACTGAATGTAGGGTCTCTTGGCTCTAAGTCTCGGTTAATCAATGATCTAATTACTGAGACTTGTTGCGATGTCTCCTGCTTATCAGAAACATGGCTACAAGAGTGAGAGTTTGTGAGCTTAAATGAGGCTACGCCACCAGGTTATATTAATTATCATATTCCCCGGAGTACAGGTCGAGGTGGAGGAGTAGCAGCTGTCTACAACTCCAGCCTACAAGTAAAATCAAAACCTAAATGCAATTTTAATACATTCGAAATATTATAATATAATATAATACATTACTCACAATTAGTTTAACTATTCCAAACTGGAAATCAGAAAAGCCAGTCTTGTTGGTAGTGGTGTACTGCCCACCTGCTGGTGCTTATCTAGAGTTTCTGTCTGAGTTCTCAGATTTTTTAGCTGGTTTAGTGCTCAGCTCAGACAAAGTCGTCATAGTGGGTGACTTTAACATTCATATTGATGTTGACAGTGACAGCTTTAAATTAGCCTTTACATCTCTCTTAGATTCATTAGGTGTCTCACAAAAATTGAAAGAACCGACTCACTGCTTTAATCATATCCTGGATCTGGTTCTCACCTATGATACAGATACTCATCACTAGTTAGTGACGCTGCTGAATTTTCTCCTCTCGGACCACTATTTAATTACATTCGAGTTCAGTATTTGTGGCATTAAAACAGAAAATGAAACGTGTCATTACAGCACATGTCTTTCTGAAGATGCTGTGAATAATTTTAAGGATGTCATTCTCTCTCATCTCCCTATGCTGGAATATGATAGATTAGCTGAGGGCAATGACCTGAATTTCACTCCAACCTATATTGATTACCTTGTCAACAATACTGCCGATATGTTACATTCAGCCCTGGATGTGGTCGCTCCTCTAAGGAAGAGGGTTTCTTATCCTAGGAGCTCGGCTCCCTGGTATAATTCACATATTTGCTTGCTGAAGCAGAATGCACGTAAAATGGAAAGGAGGTGGTACTCCTGTAAATCTGTGGACTCTCATCGTGCCTGAAAAAGATAGTTTAATAGTCTACAAAAGAGCCCTGCGCAGAGCTAGAACATCTTATTATTCATCATTAATAAAAGAGAACAAACATAACCCACGATTCTGTGCAGCACTGTAGCCAGGCTGACAAAGAGTCACAACTCTGTTGGTCCATGCATTCCTGCTACTCTCAGTAGTGAAGACTTTATGAGATTTTTTAGCGGGGAAAATAATTAAAATCAGAGATGAGATCAGCCAGGCCCAACTGTTGGCAGCTGTGGACGTCCCTGCAGCTTCGCTAATTTCTTCTGTTTCTGGTTTGACTCTGGACTGTTTTTCTCCTGTAGGCCTCTCTGAGTTGACCTCAACTATCAGTAAAGCTAAACCATCTACATGTCTGTTGGATCCCATCCCAACTCGGCTGCTCAAAGATGTTATGTCCTCTATTGGTATATCAATTTTGGATCAGATTAAGCTATCTCTACAATTAGGATATGTACCACAAGTTTTTAAAGTTGCGGTTATGAAACCTTTGCTCGAGAAACCATCTCTTGATCTGGACATCTTGGCAAACTATAGACCAATATCCAACCTTCCATTTATCTCTAAAACTCTGGAAAAAATAGTTGCTAGCCAGTTAGGAGAACACCTGCATAGAAATGATCTATTTGAGTTCTTTCAGTCAGGGTTTAGAACTCATCATAGCACAGAAACTGTGCTGATTAGTCCCCAACGACCTCCTCATGGCCTCAGACAATGGATTAGTCTCTGTCCTTGTTCTGCTGGACCTCAATGCTGCTTTTGATACCGTTGATCAAAGCCTTTTGCTGCTTAGATTAGAGCACTGTTGGAATTAAAGGGACAGCATTAGGCTGGTTTAAGTCATACCTATCTGACAGGTTCCAGTTCGTCCATGTTAATGACGTTTCTTCTACTCGGACTAGGGTCTGCTACGGTGTCCCACAGGGTACAGTTCTGGAACCAATCCTTTTTACTTTATACATGCTGCCCTTGGAAAAAATGATCCAGAGCCATGGCATACACTTTCATTGCTATGCTGATAATACGCAGCTGTACTTATCTATGAAACCAGAGGAAACAAAAACCTTTGGCTTAATTTCAAGGGTGTCTTAATGACATTAAGTCCTGGATGTTCTCTAACCTTTTGCTTCTAAACTCAGATAAAACACAGGTCTTTGGTCCCAAACACCTGAGGAATGGATTAACTGGATTTACGCAGGCTTTCATCACAGCTGTGAAAAACCTTGGAGTCATTTTTGATAAGGATATGTAATTTAAGCAGCATATTAATCAGGTTCGCAAGACAGCCTTTTTTCATCTCCGAAATATTGCCAAGATTAGGAGCATCCTCTCCAGGGTGATGCTGAAAAATTAATCCATGCGTTTGTCAGTTCTAGACGGGATTTTTGCAATGCGTTGTTAGCAGGATGTCCGAAAAACTCGCTGAATAGCCTCCAATTGATCCAGAATGCAGCAGCGAGGGTGCTGACAGGAATCCGTAAGCGAGATCACGTCTTTCCCGAGTTAGCTTCCCTCCATTGGCTCCCTGTGAAATTTTGAATTGATTTTAAAATTCTGCTTCTTGCATATAAGGCCCTTAATGGCCTAGCTCAACGCTATTTACAAGAATTGATAGCACGTTATGCGCCTAATAGAGCTCTCCGCTGTCAGAGTGCAGGATTACTCGTCGATCCTAGAATATCCAAAAGTAGGTTTGGAGGACGGGCCTCCTGCTACCAAGCACCTTTATTATGGAACCAGCTACCATTTTGGGTTAAGGAGGCTGACACCATCTCTATCTTTAAAACTAAGCTGAAAACATTTCTGTTTAGTAAAGCCTACAGTTAGTCTACACTATAGTGTACAGGGGCTAATAGTTATAGCTATAGTTGGAGTAGTTAAGACTAGAGTAAGCTCATCTTAATCACAGCTTCATCATAGCTATGCTGCTATAGGCCTACGCTGCAGGGGGACGCCAACATGATCTGCTGAGTGGTGTCTCTACTGCTCTTCCCCCTTTCCTTCCCTTTCCTCCTCCCTTCCTCCTCCTCCAGCTCATTCATAATTAATTGGGAGCACCTTGTTACTGTAACTGTGCTCCATATTCTTTGCTTTCCTGTGGTTTGTTGTGCTGTTTTCCCCCTTTTTTTTCTCTGTGTATTTGCAGGCCAGTTTCCTGGGTTGCGTGCTGACTTGCAGTTCCATCCTTTGGCCATCCCGGGGTTTGCCTCAACTTGTGTGTGTGGATGTGTTTGGGGTGCCGGACTGGCATAGTGATCAGTGACCTGGTCCTCTGGCCATCTCATGTCAGTGCTGCTACCTCCATCTGTTTATGTTAATCTTTATATGGTCATTATATTTAGTCATTTGTGTGCTCTCCTCTCTCAGTCCTCCATCCTCTCTCTGTGCTGTCTCCCCTCTTTTCTTTCTTTACCTGGCTGGCCTTCATCAGGAAGGTCCCCCCATATGAGCCAGGTCCTGCTCAAGGTTTCTTCCTCTTAAAGTGGAGTTTTTCCTTGCCACTGTTTAGCTTAAAAGTTTTTTTTTCTCCCTCTGTGGGAGTGTTTACCTGCCATTATCCTTGTTTAGAATTCAATGTTATTTTTTAGGTAATGATATTTGCTTGGAGGTCATGCTCTGGGTCTCTGAAAAGCGCCTAGAGACAATTGACATTGTAACAGACGCTATACAAATAAAACTGAATTGAACTGTATTGAATTGAATCTGCTTTGTAGTAGCATTGATGTCTCTCTATTCAGACATCTTTTCAGATTTCAGTCAGCTCATTAAAGAAGGTTAGCTGGCTCCAGTAAGCTTAAACTGTAATCAAATTAAAGTCAGCTAAAGTTAGCTGTAGGACCAGTCAGCAACAAAGGGGCCTTTGAAATAGCAAACAAATCCGTCTGTGTTTACTCTCAGTTTGCAAACCACGACAAATCATGATTGAGAAAAACTGAGACAGACATCTTTAAAGACATTATAGCAATGGTAGAAAAAATTCAGTCAATTTTTGAATGAGCAAAGCACACTTTGTGTTTAAAAGGGCACTATGATTAAAAAAGGAGTCTCTGTCTATAATCCTGAATCTATACCTTCATCTGACTTCCTGCCAGCTCAATCTGCTGCATATAACTGATGCTGTTAAGACACAACTGAGTGCTAAAATGGATTTGTGTATTTTTAGTGAACAAAGTGGAGGGTCACTTCCAAAACTCTTCTGACATGCATCAGGGTGCCTCTGGTGGGACCACGCTCAATGACAAGACTGACTGAAAATCACAACAGCTGGTGTGGAGATGCTGGACCACAGTGCTTTTGCCCCAGTGGGACCAAGGGATTAGATTTACTGTTGAGAAATGTCAACGTTCACAACCTATGAGCATCTATAGAACTATTAAAGGCAAAAAAAATCAAGATATTGTGAGAAATACGGTAAGAAATCTGGATGAACACATTTAGTTTGTAGACACTGTACTTTGCATTTCCAGTTGTCTTCAATATTATTTTGAAGGCAGGGTCAAAGCACATGTTCTCCTTCTATATACACACATATAAACACTGCAAAACACACTAGCTAAGACAAGACATAAAAGCTAAACTGTCCGTGAAAAGTACTCAAAGCTCGTAAATTTTAAGATATTTCATCTTGACAAGACATTTTCTTTTCACTTTAAATCTGGTAAAAAAAAAAAAAAAGAACAATATATATTTAGATATATATATATATATATATATATATATATATATATATATATATATATATATATATATATATATATATAAAAATAAATATATATCTATATATATATATATATATATATATATATATATATATATATATATATATATATATACATAACTTTAAAGGTGTTTTCCTCAGTTTGTAGGCTTTGCATTGGAGAGGAGATCTTCAGCCTGACAGCCTACTAGAATGCTACAACTTTACATTTCTAGAAACCGGAGATATCTAATATTTTTAGTATTTGTGAGATGAAAGAGCCCAGCATCTCTCTGACTTTGACATATGCTGTTTTTTGTTTTTGTTTTCACAGCAGAGATACAGCCCCCGAATGGGTGAGAGGTTAAAAACTCTGCAGGGAACACTGACGATGTAACTTCATCTCAGCTTTCCCCCCTTCTAGAGATTTTATGAGTAATAGTCTCCTGACATTTTTATTGTAAAATCCTGACTTCAAACCTGATTTCTTTATTCTGTCTTTTTATTGAGCCAAAAACTTCAGTTTATCACATTGTCGTGGTTTAAATCCAAATCTGTAAAAAGTGTTTTCGTGCAGTTCACAGACTGGTTTCAGTTAGCTGCAGCCTTCATAAAAACACCACTAACAACTGCATGCTATCAGACTGTGGCTGAAGGCCCTTCCTGGCTTCAGGCAGCTGCTGTGGGTTCACATGTTGAAACTGATGCAGCGTCAGGTTTGTGTTTTAGTAACTGTTTCACAGCTCGACACACGAAGCTTCTGTGATTCTGCGTGCAGGTGGGTTACTCATAATGCCGTTTTGTTTTCCACTGCTCTTCTTTTTTTTCTCCCCCCATCTGCTTTCTCATCTTCCCTCCTGTTCCCACGTCGGCAGAGTCGCCTCTGCTTCAGGTCCAGAGGGACCGGTGTGAACAGACGGCCCAATCCTGGTAATATTGTCATGCAGAAAACTGGATATTTCTTCCCTCCTCAGACTGACAGCAGTTCATTCTGAAGTGAGCAGGCCTGAACTGGATCGCAGATGTATAAAAATGATGGATGATACTGGCTTCTGTTTCAAAACTGAATCTGAAACATGCACTCTGTCTGTTGCCCAGTGTGGGGCGACTCATGTGGCTGCAACCAGAGAACTGTTTGAAATCCAGGCTGGGTTGTTTCTGTGTAGCTCCTGATTCTTGCCTGATGACACCTCAGATGGTGTGAATCCATTAGTGGGTTCACACTATGGGTTCAGAACGGCTTCAGAAAAAGAAAATTTGCCTCTTGGAGTGGCCCGGTGTCCCATAGAGATCCAGAGCTATCAGAAGCACTTGCTCGAAGTCATTGATGCCAAAGGAGGTTTGACCTGCTGTCAAATCTAAGAGTTCACTTTCTTTTTCCTCCAGAGCTGTGGGTTATAAACACATGAGATTTTTTTTTTGTGTGTGTTATCAGTTTGACCATGTTGTGTTTGTCTGTTATTATGACTCAGATGAAAATCAGATTACATTTTCTGGTGAATTAATACTGAAAAGCCATTAATTCTGGGGTGTTTTTTTTTATCTTACCATCAGGGTTTCTGTAACTCTGCAGCACGAATCTTCACAATCTGAGATACTTGCTGGATGCTTGACATTTCTATACAAACCACACCACCTTTACAGACAGATTAATTTCGCTCTGCCTCTGCAAGTCAGTCCATTATGTTCTTTCTTTTTTTTCTGTTTTGGACACTTTTAGATGAATATTTATACCAGGCACAGTCAATCAAGGTTTTTTTTTTTCCATACATGCTGAATTTTGAGAAAAGTTTAACTGAAAGTCTGTTTAATCCTTTTTCAAGTTTTCTCAGACAAAATGAGATAAGAGGAACTGGAAAAAAAAAGAACCTGCTGCCATGGTAACCAAGAGTACACATCCTGCTCATACAGGAGGTGACAGGTGTGTGTGTGCGTGAGTGCATGAGCGTGTGAGTGTCTGAGACAGGGCTGTGTTCCTATTGGCTACGGTGCCTGCCTCAATGTGAAATCCAGCTGCTGCAGCTGCTCAACACCTCTCCATCTTTTCTCGGTCTCTCCCAACGGCTCGCATCAGGAAGTGGTTTCCTAAGAAACTCCCACTGGACGTCATATTAGGGAGACCCAAATGTGTGCACATCTGTGTTTTCTGCATGCTTGTGTGTGTGTTTCCACCATAAACACTTCAAACGCTCTGCAGGCTGCAGCAGAGCGTGCATCCCGTCCCCATCACCTTCGATTTACAGTAAAAAGGGAGTGTGTGTCTCTGTGTGTCCACGTATTACTAATGCTGCGGGGACAGAAATGTACTTACACTGTGTTAATGTGGGAACTTAACCTTCCTTTGAGGACAGATGAAATGGTCTCCTTAAAGCAATCTTTACATCTCAGGATGTAGAATTGGTTTTATGTCTCCAGGAAATGTATGTAAGTCAATGGGTGCTGTGACGTGATGGAAACAGGACTCTGTGTGTGTGTGGTTCTCATCAGTGTAATGAGTTGTGACCCAGAGTAATCAGACAGGGTGGTTCAGCTTTATGCGTCTGTCCCTAAGCATCACATGAGACGATGTCCAGAGGACGGTCAGGCGTCTCCTCTGGTCCTCCTCCGTGTAAACAGCTGACTGGTTAAAGTTCAACATGTTCCAAGGACATCTCGTCAAGTGTTAGGTGATCATCTTACCTCACCCGGTTTCCATGGATACAAATGCAATTTTCAACTTTCAAATGCTTCATCATTCTGACTGTATTGATTAAATGTAATATTTGACATTCAGTATAAATGTTTAACATCATCTCCTGAGATATGGAATGGAAATGTCTGGTTCTGCTCGAGATGTTCATGAACACTGAAGCACAAAGCAGAGCCAGTGGTCGAAGGGTTTCTGAGTGTTCACAGCTTTGCCTTGACAATAAAATGTTAAAGTCTTATCCTATTTATCAGTACAGCTTTGTGTTTAAGTCCCCATTATCTTGTATCCAGGTGTGAAGTGTTTTGACCTTCCTTAACTAATACATACATGCATACGGTGCAAACTGACTTTGCACTTATCTCCATTTTTTTCTGAATGATCCAGAATGGTGGACAGGGCCTACTCAGGCCATGGGAGCTGATTAGTCTCCCTTAAAGTTGGTTTGCTGGAATGCATAACTGAAGTAGGCAAGTAATCATTTTCATGGAAACTTTCACAACATGAAAGTGATCCTAAACTGTTGCAGTGCAGTGGTGGATTTTTACATTGTCTATGTTTATGTTTATATTAGTTCTTCTATCCCCTTTTTAACTTGTAAAATTAACACTAAAATGACTTGTGATCAGCAGCATGATATTTCAAACCTGATAAAAATAATAATAATCCATTCATACCTGTTTAATCCTATGTAGTGTCACAGGGAGTCTATCCCAGCTCTCTTTGGACTAAAGGCAGGGGTCCACCCTGGACAGGTCACCAGTCCATCACAGGACCACATGTAGACAAACAACCATGCACACTCACAATCACTTCTACGGGCAATTTAGAACCACCCATTGACCTTTCGGTAAGCGCCGCCCTCTCCCTAGTTACTGTTGCTAGGTCAGACAAACTTTCTGCTCCTGCGTTAAGGACTGTGTTAATTCACTATTTTTCCGATGCCTATCATCAGTATTTATATCGCACTAGAATAACGCCGTGGTAAAATATTGCCTCTGGGGACCTGCAACAGTGACTCGAGGTGTCCAGAACATTTGGAGGGACATTTTTATTCTCTTTCCCAAGCCGAAACAAATGCTGGAAAAATGCAGGCTGTAGGTTCAGTTGTGTCCATCCACACAAGCAACTGAACGTGGGGAAAGTTACAAAACACACCTACATTTACTCTACGGTAAGTTTAATTTGTTTAGTTCATGATTGATTTAACCACTGTTTAATTAAAGTAATAATATGATTTAGCAGCAGGGAGGGTGATGAGTTCTCTGTTAGCATTAGCTCTGGTCCATAGGTCTGTCCCACACCAGAGCTAACATAAGAACATGAGAACATGTTAACATGAGACAGTCGCAGCATTGTATTAATATAGTTAATAAAGTGATGTTAACATCACTAGCCTCACCTTATACCTAACAAAAATAAATATCCAGGGCCATATATATTTGAAGACAACGAGGCAGGCTTATAGGTGGCTAGCGAGCTCTGGTCCATAGTGGAGAAATCATCGAAAACTATGGACCAGAGCTAATGCTAACAGAGAACTCATCACCCAAAAGAGTCATTTTGGTTTGGGAAAGAGAAAAAAAATGTCCCTCCAAACATTCTGGACACCTCGAGTCACTGTTGCAGGTCCCCAGCAGCAATATTTCACCATGGAGTTATTATAGTATAATATTAACACTGATGATACACATCGGAAAAATAGCAAATTAACACAGTCCTTAACGCGGGAGCAGCAAGTTTGTCCAACCTAGCAACAGTAACTAGGAAGGGGGCAGTGCTTACCAAAAGGTCAGTTAACCTAACATGCATGAATTTGGGGAAGCTGGAGTACCCGTAGGAAACCCACGCAACCACGGGGAGAACATGTTAACTCCACACAGAAAGACCCCCTGCTGTGGTTCAAACCAGGAACCACTAAGCCACGGCGCTGCCCTAATTCTTCTTAATAATAATAATAATAACTAAAAAAGCACTCAGAGAGCGCAGACCTCCGCCAAGTGCAAGAAATCCCTCAAATAGCGATTTACAGATTAGACTTAGACTTAGACTTAGACTTTCTTTATTGTCATTGCACAAAAAAACACACGGCAGTGAGGTTTTTCGTCAACGAAATGTCGTTGCTTGGCTTTCCGTATTACAGCTTTAAAAATACAAGACAATACTGTAGTGCTACAGACCTAAAAAAACCTAAAGGTTGTAGTGAGTGCAGCGTAGAGAATAAATAGATAAAACCAGGATGTAAAACAGCAGAATCCGGTGTAAACAGCAGGTTCAAGTGCAGTGCAGAGCTACGTAGCAGCAATAAAAAATATAAATATGAATATGAATATGACTATGGAATATACAAATATACAAATATTGCACAGAAATTGAGATTAAAAATATTGCACAGAATTTGAATTGAAAAATGTATTGCACAGAAAAAATATATTTCAGAGATATTTACATAAGGGAAATTATGCATCAATGTCCATGGGGTGGGGGTTTATTTGACCATTGAGTAGTCTGATGGCCAGGGGGAAATAACTGTTTCTGAGTCTGTCTGTTCTGCAACGGATGCTGCGGAACCTTCTGCCAGACGGCAGGCGTGAGAACAGTCCATGTTGGGGGTGGGTGGGGTCAGAGAGGATCCCATGGGCTCTGGATAAGCAGCGGCTGTCTGCTATGTCCTTGATGGGCAGGAGTGGAGTCCCGATGATCTTCTCCGCTGTCCTCACCACTCTCTGCAGAGACTTCCAGTCTGAGGCCCTGCAGCTCCCAGACCAGACGGAGATGCAGCTGGTCAGCAGGCTTTCGATGGTCCCTCTGTAGAAGGTGGTTAGGATGGGAGGGGGGAGGGAAGCTCTCCTCATCCGTCGCAGAAAGTGCAGGCGCTGCTGCGCCTTCTTCGCCAGGGAGGAGGTGTGGAGTGACCAGCTGAGGTCGTTGGTGATATGCATCCCCAGGTATTTGGTTGTGCTCACGACTTCCACGGCTGTGTTGTTGATGAGGAGTGGTGTGTGGCTGGGTCTGGATCTCCTGAAGTCCACAATGATCTCTTTAGTTTTATCCACATTCAGGACCAGGTTGTTCACCTTACACCAGTCCACTAGATGATGCACTCCCTGTAGGCCAGTTCATCATTGTCCTGTATGAGGCCCACGACTGTTGTGTCATCCGCGTACTTCAGGATGTGGTTGCTGCTGTACCTGGGGCGACAGTCGTGGGTCATCAGGGTGAACAGCAGGGGGCTCAGAACACATCCCTGGGGGGAACCGGTGTTCAGAGCGATGACACTGGTTGTTACCCACTCGGACAGACTGGGTTCTGTCTGAGAGGAAGTCCAGCAGCCAGTTGCACAGCGATGTCTTGAGGCCCAGTGGCTCCAGTTTGCGTACCAGGTCCTGGGGGATGATCGTATTGAATGCTGAGCTGAAGTCCAGGAACAGCATCCGTACGTGGGTGTTTCTCTCCTCCAGGTGCGCCAGGCTCAGGGGGAGAGCAGTGGAGATGGCGTCCTCGGTGGAGCGGTTTGGCTGGTATGCAAACTGGAACGGGTCGAGTGATGGGGGGAGTGTGGAGATGATGTGGTCCTTAACCACCCTCTCGAAGCACTTCATGATGGTGGAAGTAAGTGCAACGGGGCGGAAGTCATTAAGGCATGTGATGACTGGTTTCTTGGGCACCGGGATTATTGTGGCTGACTTGAAACACGGGGGGACGGTGGCCTGGTTCAGTGAGATGTTGAAGATGTCTGTGAGCACGTGGGCCAGCTGGTTTGCACATCCCTTGATCAGCCTTCCTGGGATGTTGTCAGGGCCAGCAGCTTTCCGCGCGTTGACCTTCCTCAGGCCTCTCCGCACTGCAGTGGTTTCGAGCCTGAGTGCCTGTTCATCGGGGTGGGGGGTGGCTTTCCTCGCAGATGTGTTGTTAAGAGCTTCAAACCTTCCGAAGAAGTTATTGAGCTCGTTGAGGAAGTTAATGTCACCCTGGCAGGGTGTGGGTGTGTCTTTGTAGTCAGTGACAGTCTGAATGCCCTGCCACAGTTGCCTGGTGTTGTTGGGGTCCTGGAAGAAGCACTGGATCTTCTGACTGTGGGCGCGCTTTGCTACCCTGATGGCCCGGTTCAGATTTGCCCTTGCTGATCTGAGTGCTGTTGCATCACCAGATCTGAATGCAGCATCTCGCTCCCTCAGTCTGTCACGCACCTCCTTAGTCACCCAAGGTTTCTGGTTGGCCCGTGTGATGATTGTCTTGGTGACTGTAGCCTCTTCCATGCACCACTGTATGTAGCCTGTCACAGATGCAGCATATTCTCCCACATTGGTGTGTTGATTGTCTGTTGCAGCCTCTCTGAACATGCTCCAATCAGTGCGCTCAAAACAGTCTTGCAGTGTAGACATGGCACCTTCAGGCCACACTCTCACCTTCTTTACCGCAGGTTTTTCTCTGGTGAGCAGGGGCTGGTATGCAGGAATTAGCATAACAGAGAGGTGGTCTGAGGAGCCAAGGTGGGGGCGGGGGGCTGCTCTGAATGCTTTCTTGATATTTGTGTAAACCAAGTCCAATGTATTCTTCCCTCCTGTAGCAAAGTCCACATGCTGGTGAAAGTGCGGAAGCACAGTCTTCATGTTGGCTTGGTTAAAGTCCCCAGCAACAATAAAAATCCGGCTGTGTGGATTGCATGTCGCTGACGGCGCGGTAGAGTACACTCAGGGCTTGTTTACAGTTAGCGCTGGGGGGAATGTAAACAGCAACAATAGTCACGCTGGTGAATTCCCGGGGCAGGTAGAAGGGTCTGCATCTTACAATCATAAACTCTATGTCCTCACAGCAATGATTGGAGACCAGAGTCGCGTTGTTGCACCAGTTGTTGTTAGTGTAGATGTAAACACCAACACCCCGAGTTTTACCTGTGAGGGCATGGCTCCTGTCGGACCTGAATGTTGTTAGCCCTTCCAGGCTAATGGCGGTGTCCGGGACAGATGAGTTGAGCCATGTCTCGGTGATAATGAGGGCGCAGCAGTTTCTCGTCTCCCGTTTGGTGTTTAGGTCCAGCTTCAGGTAGTCCAGTTTGTTTTCCAGGGACCGTACGTTGGCGAGCAGGATCGAGGGAAGCAGCGGTCGGAATGGGTTAGCTTTTAGCTTTGCTGTGAGTCCACCGCGGCAGCCGCGCTTCTGCTTCCTCTCGCACCACTTTCGGTGTATCCGCGGCCACCGCCGTTGATTTCTCCACGGCCGCTTGCATTTCCTCCGGTGTGTCCACGGACGGTCTGTGCTGGGGGGAGACTCCTCTGCTCTGTACGCCGCTGGATCCGGCCGGCGTAGTAGACCCAGGTTGTGGAGGGCGATCTGCGTCTCCGGACTTACGGGATCCAAGTTGCAAATTATCCTCAAAGTAATGATGGTTTGACAGTCGTACCGTATTTTTGTGTCGCCGAGCTGAGCTTTTGATGCTAAAAACACTGGTCTGGATGGCGAAAAAGCCGGTAAAGTGGCTGTGCTACCGGGAGCCGAAGCAGCCGCAGCCGGACAGACCGCCGCCATCTTAACACAGATGGTGATAAAATTGTGTGATAAAATCCACGTTCTGGATCAGATCTGGATCAGCCTTTGAAATTAAAGTTTCCATTGTCAATCCCTGAGTCAAATTTCATTAGTTTTGGGCAATAATTAACGGAGATATTGAGAAACAAAATTTTTGGCCCCATTGACCGCAATATTATCGAAAATTTGAAAGTGATCCAGAATCCAGGATTTCTTCTGGATCACAGCCAAAATGAAATCAGTTCTTCCTTTTCACATTTCTGACAACTCCTGAAAATTTTATCACAATCCATAACTTTTTGAGTTATCTTGTACACAGACAGACAGGCAGACAGACAGATAAACGGCAGCAAAAAACATAACCTCCTTGGTGGAGGTAATAATGGAAGAAAAATAGAAAATATACTGATGTAGTGTATCATGAGAGAATTAGATCAACTGGAGTCTAGTGGCAGTATTATGTTGAAGCCCAGGGCCCATCACTGGCATTACACTGAAAGATACTTTCACATTAGTTTCACTTTTGCAAGTGACTTTGCCCAACGTTCATAGAGAGGCTATGAATATGGCACATTTTATTCACTGATTATATTTCTTATCAATAGCTTGAATCTGCAAAGTAACAGAACATACAGCTTCAAAGTAAATGCATTTGTGTGATATTTAGTTTTGAAGTATCAAACATGTGGCATCAGTGAAGTTACCATTGTACTTGACTTATGCCCACTGAGTGGCAAAAGACAAAAACAAAAGAAAAAACCCTGAATTAACCCATGTAGACTGGCGTGAAAACAGAAGACATGTTGGAATGGGGAAGAGCTGCTGTGAATGGACGTACTTACAGACTCAGAGAGAAGTCTGGGTTTCCTTTTTACAAACTTCCCAATGGTAAAAAGAGAAGAGCCATGTGGGCTGCTGCAGTTTACAGACCCGACTGGAATCCTGGTCTGACATATGGATCTACGTATCTTGGGTACAATCATCATTGTAAATATTTTGACAAACCAGACCTTGCTGTTAGCATCTTCCATAATTAATAATACATGTCAGCCTTCAGCTGCATGTCAGTGTTTGAACATCTGCAACAACGCTCCCTTTAGTCTGCTGATGAGGGTTAGATGTGAGGTTGTCACGACAACCTTTCAGAAGCTTTAACGGGTGTATGAAATCTTGTACAGAAAGTGCCTTAAACTTAAGGTTTGCTCCAAATGTGGTCAAGTGAAGTTTATCACTGACATTTTGATGAATGACTGAACTGGCAGGTTGGACCAGACATCCGGGCTTTTACATGACTTCAAGAATTTTCCTCACGTAAAAATAAGGCACATATAAATATCAGGAAAACTGATTCCAGGATGGATGTTAATGTCTGCAGCTCACTGATTCTTTGATAGGTCACCAAGACCTGTCGTGGCCAACAACCGACAACCTTTGATTTAAAATTGTATTTACTTGTTATACTCTCATGGCCTCTGAAGGCTGCTGTATCGGAAGTTTTTCCAGCCATGGCATGTGCATCTAGAGGAAAACCATAATGTAGGTGCAGTATTTTACTGGAAAACACTGAATGGCATTTAACAGTTGCATTGAGTCAATAATATAGGTACCAGACACTGTTTTAAAATGCAAGTGACCTGTATCAGTAAAGTGTGGATAAACCTACCCAGTACAAATCAATGGAATGAAGAAGCTTGGTCCAAAGTCAAGAAGCAAAGACCTTGAAAATGCAGCTACCTCTGGATTTAAAACTGAGGAACTGGAGCGAGGAACTGGCAGAAGGCCTTGATCAGAAGATCCGTGAGGCAGACAGCTGCAGAACAGACCCGGGAATCCTGCTGTAGTCGCTGCTGCCAGGCCAGGCACAGCCTTGCATGCAGGAAGTCAGTGTTTAATTTGACAGTATTCAAGAAAAGAGAAGAAACGTTGAAGGATAAGGACTGCTGGTGAAATTTAGCTACATAGTCAAACTTTCAGGTGTTGAGTAGCTAAAGGTATAGCTATTACGCAAATTAGAGAAAGTAGCAATTCTTCTATTTACTTCCACTCATTTCTTTACATTTGTTCATTTACATCATATTCAACATCAGTGTCCTCTGCCCATGTTTGCTCCTTAAAGTTGAAAATGTTGGTTTAAAATCAAACTAAAAGCTGTCAGAATTTTCTTGATCAGTAATTCCATGTTTTTCCCATTTTTCCTGACATGGTGTTGTAGAAGCATGACTGGTGCACAGAACAACAGATCTTGCATATACAGTGGGGCAAAAAAGTATTTAGTCAGCCACCAATTGTGTAAGTTCTCCCACTTAAAAAGATCAGAGAGGCCTGTAATTTTCATCATAGGTATACCTCAACTATGAGAGACAAAATGAGGAAAAAAAATCCAGAAAATCACATTGACTGATTTTTAAAGAATTTATTTGCAAATTATGGTGGAAAATAAGTATTTGGTCACCTACAAACAAGTAAGATTTCTGGCTTTCACAGACCTGTAACTTCTTTAAGAGGCTCCTCGGTCCTCCACTCGTTACCTGTATTAATGGCACCTGTTTGAACTCGTTATCAGTATAAAAGACACCTGTCCACAACCTCAAACAGTCACGCTCCAAACTCCACTATGGCCAAGACCAAAGAGCTGTCAAAGGACACCAGAAACAAAATTGTAGACCTTCACCAGGCTGGGAAGACTGAATCTGCAATAGGTATGCAGCTTGGTGTGAAGAAATCAACTGTGGGAGCAATTATTAGAAAATGGAAGACATACAAGACCACTGATAATCTCCCTCGATCTGGGGCTCCACGCAAGATCTCACCCCGTGGGGTCAAAATGATCACAAGAACGGTGAGCAAAAATCCCAGAACCACACGGGGGGACCTGATGAATGACCTGCATAGAGCTGGGACCAAAGTAACAAAGGCTACCATCAGTAACACACTACGCCGCCAGGGACTCAAATCCTGCAGTGCCAGACGTGTCCCCCTGCTGAAGCCAGTACATGTCCGGGCCCATCTGAAGTTTGCTAGAGAGCATTTGGATGATCCAGAAGAGGATTGGGAGAATATCATATGGTCAGATGAAACCAAAATAGAACTTTTTGGTAGAAACTCAACTTGTCGTGTTTGGAGGGGAAAGAATGCTGAGTTGAATCCAAAGAACACCATACCTACTGTAAAGCATGGGGGTGGAAACATCATGCTTTGGGGCTGTTTTTCTGCAAGGGGACCAGGACGACTGATCTGTGTAAAGGAAAGAATGAATGGGGCCATGTATCGTAAGATTTTGAGTGAAAACCTCTTTCCATCAGCAAGGGCATTGAAAATGAGACGTGGCTGGGTCTTTCAGCATGACAATGATCCCAAACACACCGCCCGGGCAACGAAGGAGTGGCTTCGTAAGAAGCATTTCCAGGTCCTGGAGTGGCCTAGCCAGTCTCCAGATCTCAGCCCCATCGAAAATTTCTGGAGGGAGTTGAAAGTCCGTGTTGCCCAGCGTCAGCCCCAAAACATCACTGCTCTAGAGGAGATCTGCATGGAGGAATGGGCCAAAATACCAGCAACAGTGTGTGAAAACCTTGTGAAGACTTACAGAAAACGTTTGACCTCTGTCATTGCCAACAAAGGCTATATAACAAAGTATTGAGATTAACTTTTGTTATTGACCAAATACTTATTTTCCACCATAATTTGCAAATAAATTCTTTAAAAATCAGACAATGTGATTTTCTGGATTTTTTTTCCTCATTTTGTCTCTCATAGTTGAGGTATACCTATGATGAAAATTACAGGCCTCTCTGATCTTTTTAAGTGGGAGAACTTACACAATTGGTGGCTGACTAATTACTTTTTTGCCCCACTGTATATATATAGTGCTTCTCCCTGAGCGCCTTCACGGGTAGAGCACATTGTAGCTACACTCAGTATAACATAATCCTACAAAATGAAAGTATCTTTTCTCCACCAATGTGAGGTCAAACTGTGAACTCAGTTACCAAATGTTTTATTGGTGTCTGCCTCTCTCATATGACTGCGTCTGTGTTCAACATCAGGCTGAAGCCCTGCATTTCCTGCACACACACACACACACACACACACACACACACCAGATGTTGGGGAATAAGAGTCGTTTAAAGAGCTGGTGAGTTACGTACATCCGAATTTCTCTCTCACACACCGAGTTCAGCACAGAGGCAGCCAACTGGGCGGCAGAGATGGACCAGAAAAAGGGAGACAAGAAAGAACTGGAGGTCATTTTTTTAACAGCAGCAGCAGCGCCTGCACGCCACATCCTGTCTTCATTTGTGAGCATTAAACAAACAGTAAGACATAGCTATATCTATCCAATTCTTTCTCTCTGAAATTATATATATATATATATATATATATATATATATATATATATAATAAAGGAAATAAGTATTTGATCCCCCGCTGATTTTGGCAGTTTTCATACTAAGAAATAAATGAACAGTCTCAGAATTTTATGGCAGCTTTATTTTAACAGTTATAGAAAGAATATTGAAAAAAAGAGAAAATTACATGAAATGAAAAACAAAAATTAATTTGCAAGTCATTGAGGGAAATAAGTATTTGATCCCCGACCAACCTTGACCACTGTTGGCTCCCAAAGACCACTGGCATACTCCTAATCTCACTGAAGTAATTACCTGCATGAGAGACACCTGTTCCAAATAGTCACCTGTATAAAAAGCCATCTGCCCACAGACTCAGTAATACTCCACCATCTCCACCATGGGCAAGACTAAAGAGCTGTCAAAAGATGTCAGGGACAAAGTTGTTGAACTCCACAAGGCTGGAATGGGCTACAAAACCATCAGTAAGAAGCTGAATGAGAAGGTGACAACTGTTGGTGCAATTATTCAGAAGTGGAAGAAGTACAACATGACTGTTAATCAACCTAGGCTGGGGGCTCCATGGAAGATATCATCTGGTGGGGTCTCAATGATCATGAGAAAGGTTAGAGATCAGCCGAGAACTACACGGGAGGAGCTGGTTAATGATCTCAAGGCAGCTGGGACCACAGTCAACAAGAAAACTATTGGTAATACACTGAGACGCAATGGTTTAAAATCCTGCAGTGGTCCAAGGTCCCTCTGCTCACGAAGAAGAAGAAGAAGGTCCAGGCCCGACTCAGGTTTGCCAACGAACATCTTAATGACTCAGAAAGAGACTGGGAGAAGGTGCTGTGGTCAGATGAGACCAAAATTGAGCTCTTTGGCCTCAACTCAACTCGACGTGTTTGGAGGAAGAGAAATGCTGAATATGATCCCAAAAACACCATCCCTACTGTCAAGCATGGTGGTGGAAGCCTTATGCTTTGGGAGTGTTCCTCTTCTAAGGGGACAGGTCGACTTCACCGCATCGATGGGAAGATGAACGGGGCTATGTACCGCAGAATCTTTGGTGACAACCTCCTTGCCTCCACAATGACATTGAAAATGGGTCGTGGATGGGTCTTCCAGCATGACAACGACCCAAAACATACAGCCAAGAAAAAAAAAGGGTGGCTCCATAAGAAGCACATCAAGGTCATGGAATGGCCTAGCCAGTCTCCTGACCTTAATCCTATTAAACATCTATGGAGAGAGCTGAAGCTTCGAGTTTCCAAGCGCAAGCCTCAAAACCTTCAAGATTTGGAGATGATCTGCAGAGAGGAGTGGACGAAAATTACTCCTGATGTGTGTGCAAATGTAACCGACGCCAGATGTAGGGGTATCTGGGCCGGCAACATGTAATACACAGGCTAAAAGCACTGTGGATCAGTGGTGCACTGGCTGTGGATCAGTAAAGAGACACGTAGTATTAACGTCTTAATCAAGCCAGCGCCATTTTATTTCAGAGCTAGTTAAGACTTGAGAAGAAGCTACTCAGCCTGATCCACAGTAGCGCACAAGCGCCATCTACTGATCTGGTGGAGTAAATCCACAATGAGGTGCTTTCTTTCATAATAAAAACTCTTCCTATAGCGTTTTCAAGCTATTACACAAACCTAGTAAGCAACTACAAGAAACGTCTGACAGCTGTGCTGCCAACAAGGGTTTTGCCACCAAGTATTAGATCATGTTTTGCTATGGGATCAAATACTTATTTCCCCTTAATGACTTGCAAATTAATTTTTATTTTTCATTTCATGTAATTTTCTCAAATTATTTTTCAATATTCTTTCTATAACTGTTAAAATAAAGCTGCCATAGAAGTCTGACACTGTTCATTTATTTCTTAGTATGACAACTGCCAAAATCATCGGGGGGATCAAATATTTATTTCCTCCACCATATATATATATATATATATATATATATATATATATATATATATATACATACACGTATGTGTGTGTGTGTGTGTCTATATACATATGAAGAAATATAGATTTTCTTTCCCATCAAACTCCCCTCATTTTCCTCAAATTTTAAATCCAAATGAATTCTAGTCACACCTTTTACAAACTTTGTCTGTCCTGAAGTGCTGACAGGATTTAATTTGTAAAAGCAGATTAATGTACACTACTATGACCATGCTTAAACTGAAAAGACATGTGGATAGCTCCTCTTTTCATGCAAACTGTGGTTAATGTCGCCTCTTCCCATCATAATTTCCACACAGATGACACAAAGCAGGAAGTAACACTCCGTCACCTTCAAGCACACGTTGGGTCAAAGAGGCTGTGAGGGGCTCATTGGTGGTTCTGGTACTTTCTTTTCCTTCTGTTAGAGACTCACACAACACACAGGATTGTTTGGTGGCTCATTATGAATACCTGTATTGTTAACCAGTTGTTTTTCTTCTCATTTCAAGAATTGTTGATCATTATATCCCACAAAATTATGTAACATAATTAGAGAAGTAGTAAGATGAGACCAAAAACACAATTCTTTTATCAGCTGATGGTCAATTGGTAGGAAGAGGGAGGAAACCTGGTCCAACAGACAAAGATGAGGAGGCCTTTCAGGGCCTGTGGAGATTATGTTAATTTACTGAAGCAGCTAGATTCATCAGGATTTGAAAAATCACAACATAATACATCATTCCATTCTCCAAGATAAGTTTGTGGCCAAAACACAAATATTTGGCCTGGTCAACACAGCAGTGTTTTAGATGTGACGACTATCAGCTGTAGGAACAGTTATTCACTGAAATGAAAGACTTGGTTCATCTTATTTAGAGAAAAATGCGTAATCTAATCAGTTGAGATGTCCTCTTTTTTTTCAAACACGTTCAACTGACGGTCGGTGTCTATTAGACGCAACCACTTGCTCGCATTACATGGAGCCCTTTCTTTTTCTGTGGAAAATGAGGAGATGTGTCCGTCGACTATACAAGGGGCCTCGGGAAGGCACTGGATCAAAAAGCTGAGCTTTGCTTAAGTTCATGCAAATGAGAGCTTCCAGTGCGAGGACGTTATCCAACCAAAGCAGAAATCGTTCTGCATCCTGTGGAGGACTTCCTTCTTATGTCCGCTGCATCAGTGCATTCACTTGCTGTAAATTAAGTGAACCCATTATTAAAATCAGTGGTTTGCCAGTTCTGAAAATAAGTTTGTAGGTGTTGTTTAGAGCTATTTTAATTGATAAAAGACACTTTTATCAAGCTATTCCTAAGAAGAAACATTTGCTGATGTGAATCATACCTCCTAAAAAGGCACTCCTTGGATCTAGACCTGTGGAGAAGTGGATCTAGTTTTTTTTTTTAATCCACCATAACATGCCAACATTGAACACACCCAAGAAACCATCTGTTATCACCCTCTAAACACCGAGACATTTAAGCTAAAGATCTGAACATAGTTCCAGCCTCATGGTGGCAGTTTGCTGCAGTAGCTCCTCCTCTCCTGCCGCCAGTCAAACAGACCTCCCACCTCCCTTAACCCACAGCTTCCCTGTCACATCTCAGCTGTCTCTTCTTCCACCTCACTCATGGATCTTACAGCTGCTGCTCCATTGTTGTCTCCTACCTTATCAGATGCTGGGCCCCCCTCCTCCTCCTGTTTGTCTGTCTCTAGCAGTCTGATGAAGAGGAAGCTGGAGAGACTGAACAGGAACAAGGCTGAAGGTCCAGATGGTGTCAGAACCAGAGTCCTGAAGGTCTGTGTGGTCCAACTTTGTGGGATTCTACATCACGTCAACATCGGCCTGAGCCAGGAGAAGGTTCTGGTGCTGTGGGAGACATCCTGCCCTGTTCCAGTACCAGAAAGGTCTCATCCATCTTCTCTTTATGACTAATAAAGTCCCAAAGAGACTTTTATTGGTCCACCTGAATAAGCAAACAAGGACCTTCCAGGGCCAACGGCAGTTTGCTCATCATTGTGGGGTTGAGTTGAAGACACCATCATGCACCTGCTTCAACAAACCCACAGTCATCTGGACAAAGCAGCAGCACTGTGAGGATCCTGATCTATTTCTCCAGAGCGTTTAACACCATCCAGCCTGCTATATTACGAGAGAAACTCCAGAAGACACAGGTGGATGCCTCCACATTCACCTGGATTACTGATTACCTGACTAACAGACCACAGTTTGTGAGATGGATGTGAGTCAGTAGCACAGGAGCACCACAGGAGACTGTACTCTCACCATTTCTGTTCACTCTGTACACCTCATACATCCAGAACCAGTCAGAGTCCTGACACCTGGAGAAATACTCAGCTGACTCTGCAGTTGTGAAGCGAATCAGTGATGGACACAAGAGTAAATACAGAGAACTGGTGGACCGCTTTGTGGCTGGTGTGGCAACAGTCATCTCATCTTGAATGTGAAGAAAACAAAAGATATGATACAGCATTTCAGTCATGGGAGAAGAAGAGGAAGTGGTGTCACCTGTTGGGGCGCAGCATCAGATCTAGTCACTTAAAGAAACTGAACAAACTAATAAAGAAAGCTGGGTCTGTTCTGGAGCCTCTGGAGCTGATTCTACAAAGGAGGACACTTCATGAAATGAAGAACATCCTGGAAAACTGAGCATGCTCTAAACACAGTGATTCAGCAACAGCGTCTTCAGTCAGAGGCTTCTTCAGATCTCTGTAATCCAGACCACTACCAGAGATCCTTCCTGCCCAAAGCTACAACCATCTACAATGAATTATCAAGTTTCCTTCTGGGATGAATAAAGTATTTTTGAATTGAAATTTAATTGAATCTCCAGACCAACATGAAGTATTGAAATAAATTAAAAGTAAACATGAAATAATTGTAAATCCTTATTTTTGTCCTTTTAGTCTTTACAGTTTGAAGACTCAACAACTCAAATATATGAACTTAAAACTCAGGACATCAACCTACAAAAGACCCATCAAAAGTAAACTCTTGGAAACAACCCCTCACAGGTCCTTAAAGGAGCCGTGTGTAAGATTATGGCCAAAACTGGTACTGCAGTCATTTTCAAAATACTGTTGAGCGGCGTGTACCCTCCCCCTCCTCCCCGACCAGAGGTTGCCAGGTCGGCTGCAGAATGCAGGAACGTAGCTCCCATGGCAAGCGACGAGTCCTACACAGTAAGTTTATTTTCTGTTAATTATATTTAATGCTTTATGAAAGATCTTTTGCGAAGTAATAATGTACTGCAAAATTTACTAATGGCGATTAGCCAAACAGAATCGTAAATGTTACCACATTTCAGTCGGAGCATAAGTTTTCAGTTAGTTACCCTGTTAAAAATGTCTTTATTAGGCTAGTGTTGCGATGTAAAGCTTTTTATGAACGCATTTGAAAAATCCATGCAAATTCTAATTTTGGGCTATGCAGTAATTTATTGTTTGGTTGGAAACACTATAGGCTCATATCGATGGTAACTTTTTGTAACGTCGACAATACCACATGTAAAGTCGAGGGTAATTTTCCTAAAATACATCAGGCTATATGAAAATTACATGATGTGTAGAATTTGAATCAAAAACACGTCCAAAAGTTCCATGTATGTGGACCAAATTATGCGCTTTTGGTATTGAGGATGTTGCCGTGGAATTACGCCTGATACTTCCAAACTAACACTAAATTATTGCACAGGCTAAAAGATAGAATATGCTTAGAATACACGTTTATGTCAAGGTAGCCTAGCACTTGTACCAGATGATCTCTCACTTGTTTCAGCCTGATTTAGACCTCACTTTTGAGGTACCCTCTCTTGAGGCTGATGAGAGCTGGGCAGTAAAATTATGACTTGTAATATCACCATCTGTGTATCTATGTCAGCATCTTATGTAGTTTTAATCAAATGTAAATGCCAAATGCTATTTTGTGGTTTGTTTACTTAGGAACTCATTCAAAACATGAGTGAAATGGGGCTACGAGCACTAGCAACCCGGATCTTCTCCCGGAACCCTGGATTGGTTTTTGATGCCCTGCCTCCATTGGATAGCACCACTCTCCCACCTGCAGCTGCTCTTCCATGGTGTACCTGTAGGAACTGCAGGGAGATGGCCACAGATGCAGAAAGGAAATGCTGTGGCCAGGGGCCTGAGCACTGCATAAACAAATTGCCTCATTTCGAGCTTTACTGCTTGGAAGATGGCTATTTGCGTATACACAGAGACTACAGGAATGATGTGTTGGTGGTAGCAGAAGTTACAGAGCCAGGTGATGATAATAGGCAGTTTACATATGCTGCTTATCGCCAGTACACCTTTTGGCAGCATGGATCACTGGGCCAGGGTAACCGTCGTGTTATCCCCAGCTGCTGCATTTGGAGAATAAGGGACAAATACCCTGACCCTCAAGGCCAGTACACTGGCTTTCTACCCACAATTTGAACAAACTTTACCGACTCCAGTTTACTTGAAGTTACTTGTTGTATATACTTTGTTTTACAAATTGTTTGTTTTGTTCCAAGTTTGTAAAGAGCCTTCTTCCTTGTTCAATAAAATGTTTTTATTTATAATAACAATGCTTTGCTTTTTACGATATAGAGGAACAGTAAAAAATAAATAAATAAATAAAACGAAAAATAACTATTGAACAATTAGCTGGTCTGTACTGTGGAAACTTTATGAAATGGTTTAAAAGCTGCTTGTGGCAGAAAATGGAAATAACAAGGGCTGAGAGGCTCTGGAAACGGGTTTCACTGGTCTTCACTCTGGAATGCTGACACTGAGGAGAGCAAAATAAAAACAGAAATTAGATTATTTTAAAATTAAATGTAATATGCATTACATCTAACTTGGTGTGTGGTATGTAGCCGCAGATGCAAAAGAAATAAACTGGTATTCTACCTACCAAGACCTCTCCTGACTTGGGTGCGCAGGAGTTAAGTTGAAGAGGAGGTAAGGCAACTGATGGAGGCTCTACATCCGGGATGTCATGAACAGTCTCACTGGCATCTATCACCGGCAAATTGTCAAGGCAGGGAGGTGCCTGCAATGCTCCACCCAACCTAAAGACATATTTGTCAATTGCAGATAGAAAGACAATCAGATGAATAAAACAAAAACGGCAAATGCAGAGAGGTGGTTATCGTTGAGGTCAGCATTCATGGCTGTACTACGGAGACCAGGAATTCTATAAAGCACTCACATCTTTTGTGTTTACGTATTTCATTGAATGAATGTCCGAGGATGTAATGTGAATAATTTGTGTGGCACTTTCTATGAGAATCCATTGTTAACATACCGAATACAAATAGTATAAGTGTTAATAATACATAGTCTTCATCTTCACTGTCATCTGCTTCAATCTCCTCATTCCTGCTAACACCTTCACTGTCACCCCAATCAATTCTGTCAAATTTGATAGAAAATTATAATGGTTAATACACAGCAGAACATCTTGTTACACACTATACAGTCAAACCCAGTTGAACTTACACACTGTTCATTAGGTCATTTATCTCCTGTTCATTCATGAGCGGGGTTTCAGCATCCTGGATGCTCATGTTCTGTAGAATAAAAGAAAACAGTCAATCACAATGCGGTCACAATGTACATGTTCAACATAATTTCTTATATTTAGACAAATTCGAAAGCTTGAGAGTATTTATATACCTCTCCTCTAGAACTACCGAGGCATCCATGGTGCACTCCTCATCTTCCAATGCTTCCTCTGTATGTGGCAGGTCTTCTCTATAAATAGTTTAGTTGTTTTAGACAAAAAATGCTTCCAAATATGAAATGAAAATGAAAACAACGTGGCACTGATCACTGACCGATTTGAAAGCTTTTCAGACATGCATGTTCAATACTGGAAAGTGATGGTGCAGTCAGGTGGTGCTTCTTCCACTGTCTTTTACTTGGGGTTGAAGTGCTTGGGCCATAACAGCTGAAGAGACAAGCGTTTTTGTCATAATTATGGAACACTCTACACATTTACCATAATATGCAACAACCAACATTTACCACAGACTAGTGTCTAACCAAAGATAATGCGGGGAAAATTACGTCTGCATTCGTCATCAATGGCTAACGTTTTTTATTAGTTCCATCAGAAAAGACTGACACTAATAACTAACGTTAGCAATGGTCATATGGGCCAATTTGCAGCACGTGTAATACACAATATATGCGAAGAACAAATAAGAAATCGTTTTACCGTGGTAACGTTAGGCTACTGTCTCAATGAGGTTTCACATTACCATGGCCATGCTAATGTTTTCCACGGCATGATGACTGACGGGCTCCGCTTATTAGCCTAACGTTACATTGCTAGTGTTAGCAATATCAGTCACCGTTTTTATATTCTAAATAATAATTATTTACCTTTTCAATTCGATGACCCACCTGCTCCATAACGTTATGCGCTAGCGTTACTATGCTAGCGCAACAAAGCATAACTTTGTTTAACTAGTGAATACTACGACGTAGTGAATACTGAAATTTCTTTCGTAACTAGAGGAAATATTTTCCCGTTGAGGCGTTTCGTAACCTGAAAGTTTCGTATGTAGAGGCGTTCGTAAGTAGAGGTACCACTGTATACCACTGTTACCTTGTCCAAGTTGTCCAAGTAAATTAGCGTTAGCCAAACATTTAGCTATGAATCTTACCTGTCCAGGAGAAAATCTGCAACGTTGGCGTCTGTCTTCAAATTCTTCTCCGCTTTCAGCCGTCTCCATCTATCAAAAGCATCTCCTATACAAATCCTTGTTTTAATTCGGACCTTGTCACGACGTAACTCGGATTCATAACGAGGTCTTTTAGGTTTTGGAAAGCTAGACATTTTTTCATCCAACACGTTCGTAGCGGCTGCTGCGATAATTAAAGCCGAACTGGCAACCCGGATGTAGAAACACTACTGACTTCGTGATTGGGAGATAGGTGGAGGGTGGCGCTTCAGGCCAAAACAAAAAATGACAACATCAACATCAGTTGAGGGCTGCAACTCCTCTTTTTAAACGGGAATATCCTGGCTTGAGTGCTGTTGTCAGTGACATTAGTATTTGAAATGAACATGATTTTTAAATGTCTGTTGACATATCGGGGTCATTTTATGATTCGTTTTATTTTACTTCTTACATACGGCTCCTTTAACGTTCAGAAGATCACTCGAAAAGCCAAAAATGTTCCTTAAGATTAAACTGATTGTTTATGCTCATAAATTATTTCAGTTGACAGGTTATTGAGGGGGAACAGGTCCCTGATGGGGAGTCTGAAGTTACTTTTAAATCTGTTGTTGGGAAACAATCCAAAATGATACACAAATTATAAAAAAAAGAACAAGAAAAAAAACAGGTACATCATTACCCAGACAGCCACAAAAACACTGAAAAACATCTGAAATGAAAACAAAGACACCTGTTCAGGGACAAAACTACCACAAAGAGACACAAAACAATCATGAAGACAGTTATTTAGGAAGTCTTGGGTATTATTTATATGTCTTTTTCAAATTTATTATACAGAGGCCAATTTTTCATAGTCCGTCCTTGATTTCTTTTCTCTCCATAGAATGTCCTCAGTATCCTGGTAGTTCAGGATCAGGGTTGGCCTGTGGGCCGTAAGCCAACGGCAGAATCATTTCCCCAAAGTTGGTCATTATGTTATCAAGTGAGGAGAAGCAAAGAAAAATGTCAGTGCTCTTAAGGGCTGCGTTTTGCTTCGTGTTATGACATTCTCCCTGAGGCATCAGCAGATTTTTGGACGGCGAGGTTACAGTAAGTCCCAGGTTTGTGATGAATCACACCTGAACCTTCTCTGTACTCCCTTCCTGCCCCCAAAACTCAAACAAACATGTCAGTCTGCCTCTCCCCCGGCGACCCCACCACCATCCAGATGCATGACATTACCTCAATTTCAGTAAACATCACATTTATTTGATTATTTGCTTTCTACCAAAGGAATCATTCACCATTAATCAAACTGTCAACCTGCCTCATGCCTTCCCCAAGTCCCCCGTCCACAACATCAGTGGCCCACTCTACGTTTCCTGAAAGACGAAACACATTGTCACGAACTTCAGGATGGATCGAACTGCTGGGAGTTTATTTTCCTAACACGTGTCCATGTTGGGATGATTGACGTCATAAACAAGCTGAGCTGCAGCCAATATTTTCTCACTTGTGTCCCAGAACAATATCTTCAGATGATGCTGGGAATCATTCACTCACATCCCGACAGATTACACTTCATCTGCAGCTCGTTCTCTGAGGAGAAGGGAAGAGAAAACCATTAAAAACTGGACCGATCAATACTCTCATATCAACAATGGATTAAATGAGTTTGCAATGTGAAACGGTTAGAACTCAAAGTTCAAACAGAAGAAACAACATAATATAGCGTTTTCCAGTCGCTTCAAGTGTAGTGGTTGCTGTCATGTTGCTTCAGTCTTGTGCTTTACTTATGTCATTATTACAACAATTTAATCTGTTTCACAGGTTTGAACATCTTGTGAAATACACTAAAGGTGATGTAAAAACTGGAAGAGGGAGAATGAATGTTGGTTGAATTTTCACTACAAAGGTATAGTTTATCAATTATTAGTGAGTTCTGGTGAGGCGATAATGAAACACTTAAACACTTGACTGGACAATCACAAGTAGATTTATTCTCCAGTTTGTATACAAAATCGAGAGGTCATTAACTAACGTCACTGAATGAAGGATGATCATAAATGACAAATTGCCAGTAGGAAACAGTTCATCCTAAGCATCACATGGAAAACATGGAGTCCTTGAGATAAGTTTGTCTAGACGCCTACCTGTCAAAACTTAGAGACTTGATGGAGCCAGAATGATTAAACAAAGCCATGGCCCTCAGCAGACCAGAATCTAGGGGAACTGTCATGGACTATTACACAATAAGGCCCCAAAATGCAGTTTTAATATTACAATGAACCAGGGATGATCCTGCTCTTTAATCTCCCACTCACATAGACGACTACATGTAATTGCACACGTTTACCTGTATACCACGTCTATTACAGTAGGAATCCCCTGGGGGGCGACCCAGAGCGCCCACACAGCTCAGAGCTCCTGGATTTGTAGAATGTTAACGATAAAAATGGCAGCAAGAGAGGAGGGTAATGCTATAGAAAAAATGCCAGCATATCGTTGCTACTGATGTCAGACCCTTAAATGAAAAAAAAACATTGTGAAATCTGGTCTTAATTGCCTCTAACATTGCTTCAACTGGTAACCTACATTTCTTATGATGAGCACAACTGATGGCCCAGAAATATAAATACAACAGCAATCACATGAAAGCTACTGTAACCCAAGAGGAAAAGTTTCATTAGGCCTGAGATTACATTTAACAAGTTGTAAAAAAAAACATTGTATATGATCATTTTAGCAACCAGCAAGAGAAAGACACAGCTGAAACACACCAAGCAGCGCTTAAAGACAACAAATAATAGACTCATACTTGTTTCATAAAGTGGATACAAATGTAACTCAGCTATCTATACAGTTTCATCTAATTGTATTTAATTAAATTCAAGAATACTTTAAAAAATTCCTGAAGGGAAATTCTAGAATTTGATTTTTTGTGTATAATTATATTTACTTTTCCTGGCATCATGTAAAAGTGGCTTGGCAGTGCTCAAATTAAGTGTAATGAGTCTAGTCGGTGTGTTTTAGATCATACATATGATCTGGCTGAACTGGTGCATCAGAGGCAGTGTGGGGTTCAGAGTCTTGCCCAAAGACACTTCAACATATGGACTATGAGGCCAAGAATCAAACCGCTGATCTGGTAGATGACTACTTTACCTCCTGTTGCCCATTGACATTATTTATGGCATTTTTCTTTATCATTCTAAAGTAATTATTGAGTGTGAAGCTAATGAAGAAGTACCCTAAACAAGACAGAAATGACTGGAAATGGAAATGTCATAACCATTTTAACATTTAATTTAGGGTTAATTTATAAATTCTTTGCTCTCTTATGCAAAAGTGATCTAAGATTAGAATGAACAAATCAGTCCCTCATGACAATCCACATGTACACATGATTACTCATATGAGGCACACACAAACTTAATGCAGTCAACAAAAAATGTATGTTCTTTCTGTGTTTTTGTTTTATGATTGATGGTACAGAAGGTGTTATAGTGCACCACTGTGATTCCACTGTGACCACTGTGATTCCCTGGTGGTAATCTAGTGGCAACCTGGCAGTAATCTGATGGTAAACTGGTGGTAATATGGTGGTAATCTGGTGGTAATATAGAGGTACCCTGGTAGTAATCTGGTGGTACCCTGGTGGTAATCTGGCGGTAATATAGCAGTACCCTGGTGGTAATCTGGTGGGAAACTGGCGGTAATCTGGAGGTAATATAGCAGTACACTGGTGGTAATTTGGTGGTAACCTGTTGGTACCCTGGTGGGAAACTGATGGTAACCTGTTGGTACCCTGGTGGTAATCTGGCGGTAACCTGGCAGTAATATAGGGGTACCCTGGTGGTAACCTGGCAGTTATCTGGTGGTAATATAGGGGTACCCTGGTGGTAATCTGGTGGTAATATAGCGGTACTCTGGTTGTAATCTGGCGGTAATATAGGGGTACCCTGGTGGTAACCTGGCGGTACTCTGGTGGTAACATAGGAGTACCCTGGTGGTAACCTGGCAGTTATCTGGTGGTAATATAGGGGTACCCTGGTGGTAATCTGGTGAAAACCTGTTGGTACCCTGGTGATAATCTGGTGGTAATATAGGGGTACCCTGGTGGTAATCTGGTGAAAACCTGTTGGTACCCTGGTGATAATCTGGTGGTAATATAGCAGTACCCTGGTGGTAATCTGGTGGTAACCTGGTGGTTATATAGGGGTACCCTAGTGGTAACCTGGCGGTAATCTGGTGGTAATATAGGGGTACCATGGTGGTAATCTGGTGGGAAACTGGTGGTAAAATGTCAGAAATTGGTTATTATTCATCATTTATTTGATGTTCCTTCCACAGGTAGCTGGTTAGTTGAGCAAACTGACCTGCCACTACACCGAATAACTTGTGCTTGGTGGATGGCAGCTACATGGGCGTAACCACGCATTCTTTGGGGGGGTCGTGTCCCCCCCAATACTGGGAAAATACCAATCTGTCCCCCCCAATATTATGTGTAAATATGTTAAATATTTCCTCCTTTTATGAAACCTGTCTCAACAGTCTGCCTCTTGTTATTTCCGAATATTTACCGATCAATTTATTTCCGTTTATAAGTAAAACTAAAGTGTGTGACCACCCCCCTCCCAGTTGTACACTTGGTTGCGCCCATTTAACGGCTCTCGGTTTGAAGCGCCGGCTCCGACAGACTTAAACAATAGAGAGCGTTGAATGTGAAAGAAAAGATGGAGCAATGTCTTTACCCAAAAAGCAGAAAAAACAGGACATACGAAGTTTTTTCAGACAGTAAGCAACTAGATAGCTAAAGAGGAGTGATGTTGTCATAGTGAGTGTGTTAATTTTTAAATTAATTTGAAATATTTAACTTGTTAAAAAGGGCTCAGTTTGTTAGTTGAGCTCGCTAGCTTGAAGTGAAGAGACTGTATCATATGATATGATGTGTCTTCCGTGTGCTGCTGTTTTCTCTGTGTGTGTCATGTGTATGCATGTGTGTAACGCTAGTAATACAAGCAAAATATTCAACGTATCAAATTAAAAAGATCCTCAGGGTCAGTTATTGTTCTTCTGGTACAATAATAATATCTTGTCATAATGCAGGCAGCACAGAGAGACAGGGAGAGGGATGCTGTAAGGACAGACCAGACAGGGACAGTCTCT
This sequence comes from Hirundichthys speculiger, assembly GCA_018398805.1. NCBI lineage: Eukaryota > Metazoa > Chordata > Actinopteri > Beloniformes > Exocoetidae > Hirundichthys > Hirundichthys speculiger. Next base: position 3,198,103 of record JAGFBZ010000105.1, read on the forward strand.
GAAAACATGGATGATAAGGTGAGACACTGGAATACAAGTAGGGATGTCCCGATCACGTTTTTTGGGTCCCGATCCGATTTCCGATCTTTAATTTTGATGATCGGCCGATTTCCGATTTTTTCCGATCCGATTTCACTTCTTTTGAGTGGGCAAACAGAGTTTAATTTCCTATGCATTTTATTTCCTGTGTACATTAATAAATAGGCCTGCATCCAAGCTGAGATTAATAGCTTTTATCATCTCATAAAATAAACAATAACTTATTTAAACACTCTTCTTTCTTTCTTATTTGTTTGGGATAATTATTATAAAACACATTTTGGTTACAGAACAGTGACTGTTCAACAGTCTCAGTACTAAAGAACATAGCACTTCATTTAAATAGCAGCAGGTGAACTTGGCTAGCGGTTTAAGGCAATGAAAACACTAGCAGAAGTCTTTGCAATCAATGAAATCACATCAGAATAAAAATAAAAATATTAACTTAACTTCTTTCAAGACCCGCTGCACATGTTCGTGCGCCTTTGTGTCCTTTGTCGTGCATGTAATGACGGGAACGAGGCTCGAGGTAATTAATGAGCCGGTTAGATGCCTTGTATTCCACAAACTCCGTGTCCTCGGTAATACATTCCACGATTAGCTCGGTGATTTTTCTGTATTTCTCCGAGTATTTCGGGAGTTTGTCTTTCTTTTAAAAGTTTCACAGAGCGTTTGCTGCTGAAGCCGCTGCCGTCGGCAGAACAGTGACCGCAGCCGACGGCACCAAAGCTGCAGCCGTCGCCACCACGGCACCTGACAGAAGGCTGCGGTGATCGGTGCTGCGTGCTTTTTTAAGTGTCTGATTAAATTGGTGGTGTTGTAAACTCTCTTCTTACTTACCCATCGTGATATCTCAGCCTTCCACACGTTTCAAGTCGCAGTCGAAGCGTCGGTCTTTGTAATTTTATAGCGCTGCCACACTGCTGATATTTTTGCTAAAGTTTATCCTGACGCCGCCCGGTCTTGAAACTTTTAAGGTGGATACAAGACAGCGCTGCTGGGAAACCTCATTTCAGTGCAAATTATTAAATGTATATAGTTTAAAAAATATTTTTGTTTGTGTAATATGATTACTTTATTAATTTGTGTTAATCAGGATCACTTTTTGAGGAAAAAAATAATGAAAAAAAGATCGGCGTGTTATAATAAGGTTGATCGGCCGATCCGATCCACCTTAAATTTTTAAGATCGAAGGCCGATCCGATCAGGGGATCGGGATCGGGACATCCCTAAATACAAGACTCAACAGCTTGATGACATTTGTTTTAACCTAAGCCTGCGTGTCAGCAGTAAATAAAACTAGTAAGAAAAGCAGAATATTCTAAATAAAATTTTCCTCAGGGTCAGTTATTCTTCTGGTACAATAATAATATCTGGTCATAATGCAGGTAGCACAGAGAGACAGGGAGAGGGATTGTGTAAGGACAGGCCACACTATTTTTTTTAATGTCAAATGAATAAATCTGTATATATATTCAATTAACATCAATATTTTACATTTAATTCTTTGTACAAATCTATGATTTCATTCACATTAAACGTTTCAGTGTAAATGTGCAGACATTCATTTTGAGACAAATCAACAAAATACAAATTAACTTGGAATTAAAAGTCCATCGTGTGCTATGGACTTTTTGTCGTTTCAATCACAATATTTACATCAACATGCTTTAGGCATGTAATTTTTCCCTGCTGGAAGCTATCCTATTCGCTACTATCTCAGAGAAATTGCAGACTATTCCTTTAAATGTGATTTCAGATGGTCAATAAATAAAAATCACAGAACTGTGGGAAATGCACCTTTAAAAAAAATTCTGGGGGAGGGCTGTCATTTGGACCCCCCCAATGTCTATACCATGGTTACGCCCTTGGGCAGATAATAATTGTAACCCTAATTTTTTTTAAATGTGAATGGTGTATTTAAGTGTTTTGTGTCCTAAATGTTTTATTATGTTGTGACAACAAGGGACAAAGTCCTGAAACACACTGTGTGAGTGTTTCTAATGAAGCGTTCAACAAATGTAAACAGGTTCTACAGTCAGAAAATAGGACAATAAAGATAAAAATTCATACATTCAGAAAAACATATATAATTCAAAATATTTTATTCCAAAGACTTTTGTCCAGACTTTAATACACATTTGTCAAAGTAACAATCAAGAAGACAGGGAGTGTTTTAAAACAGTCAAGGTGAAGTGTTTAAAGCCCAGCATTATCAATGTTACTTTACCTGCATTACCATTTACTCTGTTTTGCCCCCTTTTTGTTAATTGTTGCTTTTCCACCATGAGGGAGGATTTTCATTCTCGTAGTTTCTTTCTAGGATCAAGCTTGTCACCAATCAAGTGTTGCTGATGCCATCTCATCTCCAAAGCTCACCATTCAAAGATTTGCTCTGCAGTGTTTCTGTAGGAGTGATTTCACTTTAAAAGCATCTTTCTGCATTGAGGCATTCCCATGATTAAATTACCAGCAGAGACATTTTTTTATCTGACATTAACATATGATTGATTGTCTGGAAAAAGCAACAGTGATGACACCAGAGTCTCTCTGGCATCTTTTTAAACAGATTAAATAAAAGGCAGAATTTTAAAATCAATGCTGGATGGAGGATCACAAGTGTGAAAGCAATTGGAAACAACTGAAAAAAAGATGCTTAAAAAAAGCCAATTGAATGTCCTCTTGAACTTTTCATCAAATACATTCATGTTTTTCTACTTCTTCTGAAGTGATAAAATAAAATTGTTTTAAGTGTCAAATGTAGAAAACATAGCACAGCTTTTGCATAATAAATTAGTGAAGTAATCCTGAGAAAGTAAAACTTTCAGTTGTGGAGTCTTAACTCTTTAGCAGCACCTTTGAAGCATATTTGAGACTGATCTCCAAACTCTTGTTTTGTGAAGTTGTCTGAGCTCTTAAGTCAAAAAGTCCAATCATCTGATTAAATATGTTATCATCACCCGTCTGCAATTCTGTCATCAATACTTGGATGGATTTCCCAGCCAATCAGGACACTTCGTTCTGAGCCACCGCCCCCGATGACAGCAGGGTTTTGATGAGGTCATCGCTGTACGACAAGATTTCTCGGAGCACTTTCACAGTGTGCTGGCCGACCAGTGGAGGAGGCATCGGTCCACTTGGAGAGAAGCTGCTGAAACGAACAGCTGGTCCTGAAGAAAAACATTAAAGACAGAGAAACAGCGGTCCAGTCAGATATGTGTTTTTGTCTGTTCAGATGTTTCAAGAAGATATTCTCTGTCATCAACAGGAGCTAGTTTAATCTCTCATATTTACTGACTGTACTTCATTTAATATTACACTGTTCTGTCTTTTTTGATACTTTTGTAATGGCTTCAGTAGTTGTTTTTAATATTCTGTGCTACTGAGGAATCAGATGACTTTCACAAATGTGTGTTTGTGTTCACAAGAACTAGTGAGGGCCGTGACAGGTCTCATTAAATTATGGGGACATTAGCTGTCACTGAGGTCCCCACCAGTGGGGTTAGGCTTTGGCAACACAAACTACATTGAATTATTCCAATATATTTGACAGTGAAGAGTGAAGAGACATTTGCTTTAGTAAAATGCTGGTAGAAGGAAGAACAAGTGAACATCCTCTGAAGGAGATGTGGCGACTCATTAAAGACACAAAGATGATGATGATCACAGGAACCAGGGATGAAGACGTTTCTGATGATGTGATAAAAACCGTGACACCCTCCCCATCTCTTCTCTCATCAGCATTTCCTTTCTGCAGATGTTTTTCATCTCTCTTCTAAATTGTCTTGCTCTTTAAAAGTTACTTGTTTTTTATTTGCAGTTGTCATAGGGGATTAATGCTTTTGGGGATGAAGTGATAAAAACACAAACATCAGCTCGGTTAATATGATAAAATCATAAAGATTTGGACAAAAGAGAGCATCAAAACATTACAACATGAGAATGTTAAAGGTGCATGTCTGCTTCTAGTTTCCTTGACTAATAACACATATTTAATTATGTTGTAAGAAAAAAAAAAGATTTCATGCAATATATTTAAAAAAATCTATTTTCTTTATATACTTTTACAAAATGTGCAATATTTTTATAGAACATAGAAAGCCATACAATGAGCACTGCACCACAGAACTGAAACTTATGTCAAATAAAGGCAGTAAAATAACAAGATATTTGTTGGATTTATTCTATTTTATTTATATTTCTGATGTAAATGTTGATGTTGGCATTAACTTATTTTTTACAGTTAGGCCGGAAACATATTAATCTCAGAAAGTTCAGAAAGCATTGTGAAAGCACTGAGCACAGATTTTGGTTGAATTTTTGTTTCATATCACATTTCTATGATTGTCCATGATGGAGTGAAGAAAGTCGAAAGAAAAAAAGGAAACAAGAGTCTAAAACTGGCTCTTTGAGCCAGAGCTGGATTTAAATGTCTGTTTTCTCTTTATGTTGGTATTGTATTGAAGGGATCCTTTAAAATTAGGTCAACCTCTGCACAAAAGACCTGAGTGGCCAACAGGAGAAAAAAAACTGTTACCGCCAAAACCAGTCTGTATAAAAAGAAGTGGACATCAGCTGTGATATCAGCCACAGTCCCTGTACAAGCTGGTGCCATGTGGCAAATAGTCAGAACCAGCAGGACTGGGCAGCTGGAACCAGCTCACCTCGTGTCAGTTGCAGTTAGCGTTTTTAGCGTGGCTGCTTTAGCTTACGCTAACTTATCATGCAAATGAATATTACTTTACATAGGCAGGGCAGGCTCACACTAGGATTTTTGCAGTCTCAGGTGAAAGAGTTGTAGGAAAACAATCGGCCATCATGGCCCATAAACGATGGTCGTACATCTCACAGTGAGACAGGAACAAAGATGACAGAATCTTGCCATCAAAGACGGGCTGTGACAGATATCAGGCTGTGTCAAAAAATAGGAGGAATCGTCTCTTAGTGTGTCTGCCTCTCGCTGCCTCTACTGTCAGCTACCAAACAAGAGAAATGCACCATAAAATAACGTAAACAACAGCACAATAACCTACCAAAAACGGTGGAAAAACGGGGAAGATAAATTATGGAAAATTCTTTTTTTCAACTCACTGGCGCGGTGGCATCAGCCTGAGGTGGGTGCACATCGATGGTGCGATGATGCTGCATTTAGAGTCTGAATTATACTTGGGTTTGCTTCTGTTGTGGTCATCGATGTAACATGCAGTAATTAATTATCCACCAGTTTCATATTGTGCAATGTGGCTCGTATTGACCTTATCAGACTCCAGATATCGTAGGGTGTGAATCAGAGGGAAGGCTCCTGCAAAGATCCGACGTGGGTCCTCCGCCACGGTGGAGGAGCTGGGGACATCCCCAGAGGGACTTCATGTTTCCAATGTTTCGTTGCTTGTTTTAGAAAGTTTCTCTGAGCTGACACACATTTAGGACATCTGCCTGCTGCTTCACTACGCTTTGTCCTTGGACCCTTCCAGACCAACCCACCGCCAGCTGCATTGGTCGGTTTGAACAAGTAACATCACAACAAAGTGTACTCTCTTTAAACTAGGAATGACTATGATCTGGGAAGTCTTTCACTGCTCACAAGCTAAGCTCAAACATCAAGATAGTGCTACATAGCAAAGGTAATGACAGTCATTGGATAGGCCCTTCATCAATCAAAAGACCACACCCCTCGTTACATACATATTTGTTGCTTTAATATACCATATCTCTCCTAATAAAAACTTCTGGGCGTGATGCAAAACAGACCCCTCATATTGTTCTTACATCATTCACATCATTCTTTGTAGATCAAAACCTCGAGTCATTACAATGTAAAAATCTGCGAGCTAAGTAAATTTACGGTATGTTTTTCACAGTTGGCTTCAGCATGTGTTGTGACATCTCTCTCCAGAGGAATCATGACAGGTCAACTAGACCCACGCAACAGTTGTGACGACGTCATCCAAGAACCAGCGGTACACACAAAAGAAAGAAACTGGAAAAAAGAAAGTTGGTAAAAGTTAGGGTTAGCTTCATTTACATGTTGTCAAAGACCTGGGGGGCAACATTATTAGGAATGGAGTGTTTGTTAATGATGTGGTACACCCCATTAAACCCACCCACCCACACATGGGTCACATGACTTTCATATTTAAAAAAAAAAACAAAACAATATATTAACACCAGACTTTTCTCTCAAATGTATTCTACATGTAGCAACTTTCTTTCTATATAGTAGGTAGGGCCTGTTGACCACTTGGTTTATCCAGATTTCTAGAAGACAGTGTGGTCTCGCTCTCTCTCTCTCTCTCTCTTTACTTGTATTTGAAGCAAATTCTGGAAGAAAAAAGACCTGCTGGAAATTACGGGTGCTCCCATAGCAATCAACTGTCTGACTCACTGCGACCCCGTGAATGGTTATACGGACCATTCAAGATTTCCTTTTGTGCAGTAAAACTAAGGTGTTGAAGAAAAACACCACAAGTCACACTGATAACAATGAGAATTTTTCATAAATGTCAGGTTTTTTTTCTAAGCAGCTGAAATGCACACAAGGCCTCTGACTTTACTAAATATACCTCAGGGTCCCACATAACTAACTCTTTCAGGAGTTTCCTGTAACACTTACTTCATTTGTGTTGTCTATTTCCACTTTTAGATGAAAAAAGTAGGAAGGACAGAAGGAAGGATGGTAGGAAGGCAGGGAGTGAGGGACGAATAAAGTGAACAAACAGTTTATTTTGGGAAATGTATAACAATCAGCTTTTTTTAAAGAGCAGCACTAATGAGCCCGACTCTCACAGTCTGTGTGTGTGTGTGTGTGTGTGTGTCTGTGGGCGCGTGTGCATGTGTGTCAGAAGCCACACGTGCATGAGCGTGAGTGCATGTGTGCTGGCCTTTGAGGTCTCTGCTTGACTGTGTGTGTGTGTGATTTCATGACATGACAAACGTATTTTCCTCTTCAATAACCTTGAAAAAGTGTCAGGCCCAGTGTGTCCATGTGTGTGTGCATGTTCGGGGTGTCAGGGAAAATAATTAGTGGAAGACATTACGTAATTCCTCTATTCACCCATCCCATTTCTTTTCTTTTCTTTTTCTGTCTTTGTCGTCCGTCTGTGACTGCAGCCTGTGCTGCAGATGAAAGTATGCAAAGAAGGAGGGAAGTGGAGGGAAACAAAGAAGAAATGAAAGGAGAGGAGGGAAGGAAGGAGGAAAAAATGGATAAAGATAGTAAGTGAGAAAGGAAGGAAGGATGGAAGTTGGATGGGGGAAGGGAGAGAAAACATGAAAGGAAGGATGGAGGAATAGATGAATTAAGGAAAGAAAAGTGAGAAAGAGGGAAAAAGGACTGGAGCATGGAGCTGAGGGTTAGATCAGATTTATTTTAGGTAAGCCAGGAAAGTTAGCTGACAGACACGTGAACCGGGTCAGACTGATGCAGGGTCTCCAGCTTCCACTGGGTTTCCTCCACTGACGGAGAGAGAACTGCAAACGGCTGCTCAGAGACACAGAACAGTCTTCATTCTTCTTTTTTCTTTTTCTGTGTGTGTTTTCCGAGAAGGTGCTGTCCCTGATGAAATCACTCTTCAATGACTTCTTTCAAAACTTGCTGCTTGTAACATCACTATATAAGAAAACGAAACACTGCTGCGTTGGTTTTTGCCACCGATATTACAGATGATCCTGGATAGTTAGTTAGTCAATTAGTTTAGTTATTCACCTGATCCTGAGGAGGTAGTTAGTTACACATAGGGGTGCACGATAATTATCGACCCGATAGTCGATAACAGGAAATTATGATGTCATCCCGATAAGTCCGACATCATGACGAATAGCCCTGATAACATATATATATATTTTTTTAACACGGCAGTGCCTCGGTCCCTCAGAGCCTTGAATAACCGGTAGTGAATGTTATGTTCATGTGACGTCGGCATAATCAGAAAAATGATTTCTCGGTAAGAAAAATCAAGAATACCCCCTCATGCCAGAAAACAACTTGTTAACTCGGTCATAATTTTGGTAGCTGATGACTTTAATTGATATTCGCAGTATTTTCCCTCATGTTACACATACAAAATAGAAAAAATAGATAAGACCGAAAGAACAACTTGCAAACGAGGGAACGGAGGAATTTACGTTACACCTTGAATGCAGCATTGTGGAACAGTGCGCTGAAAAAAAAACATGGTGGCAATGGTGTAGAACGTCGTTAAAGTTTCAGAAGAAGATAGTTAGCTGGTTATTTATGGTTATTTACAAAAGCTCCAAGCGAAGGAGGGAAAAATAGCACAAACTTTAATACGTCAAACCCGATCAGCCACCTGAAACATAACCATCGCTTCCATGAAGTTTTGAAATTGCGCTAAGGTGAGCTAACATGAGCTAACGTGAGCAAGCCAGCAGCAAGTCAACCCCTCCTCTCCTCTCCTCTCCTCTTTGCTTATCACCATCATCTCTCTAATCTAAAGCTTCCATGAGATTAAAAAAAAGAAAAAAAAAACTACTAAACCTCATTTACTTTAATTAAAGGCATTCATTTGAATGGAACCACAAGCCACAATACTTTAAACGTAATTTCTTTGTTACTATGGAGTGCATTTTTTAGTTTATTTACACAGACAAGTCTGACTTGTGTCAGTACATTATGACCTGTTTATTATTTTTTATTGTCATTGAGAAATGCATTTTTTCAGTTTGTAATTCTGATGCATGTATTTCCATCAGTTCAAGGAGCCTTTATTTATTTTTTATATCAGTCAGTAATGAACCTTATTTAAAGGAGCCGTATGTAAGAGATCTAATAAAACGAATCATAAAATGACCCAGATATGTCAACAGACATTTAAAAATCATGTTCATTTCAAATACTTATGTCACTGACAACAGCACTCAAGCCAGGATATTCCCGTTTAAAAAGAGGAGTTGCAGCCCTCAACTGATGTTGATGTTGTCATTTCTTGTTTTGGCCTGAAGCGCCACCCTCCACCTATCTCCCAATCACGAAGTCAGTAGTGTTTCTACATCCGGGTTGCCAGCTCGGCTCTTATTATCGCAGCAGCCGCTACGAACGTGTTGGATGAAAAAATGTTTAGCTTTCCAAAACCTAAAAGACCTCGTTATGAATCCGAGTTACGTCGTGACAAGGTCCGAAATAAAACAAGGATTTGTATAGGAGATGCTTTTGATAGATGGAGACGGCTGAAAGCGGAGAAGAATTTGAAGACAGACGCCAACGTTGCTGATTTTCTCCTGGACAGGTAAGATTCATAGCTAAATGTTTGGCTAACGCTAATTTACTTGGACAAGGTAACAGTGGTACCTCTACTTACGAACGCCTCTACATACGAAACTTTCAGGTTACGAAACGGTATCAAATAGGTTTGTTTGATAGCTTTATGAAAATGTTTGAGAGGGTTGCCAATAGTTTTTCACTGGAAAAAATAAATATCTGTTCATTTAAAGAGTCCAAACTGCTTTTGATTTTGTTAATAGTATTGATGTAATGATCTTAGGTATATGTGTGTGTTATCGGTTATCGGTATTAGCCTTTAGGAGCTGAAAGTTATCAGTATCGGTTTAAAAAAACAGTTATCGTGCATCCCTAGTTACACATTATCCTGGTTGAATAATTAAACCCGTCCTGAACAGCTGGTCGCAGATTATCCTGGTTGGTAACTTAGATTCAGGTTATCGTGGTCAACTAACTCTCAGTCATCCTGAAGGTGATCTCACTGATTATTGTAGCGAGTTACTTTACAGATTATCTTGAATAGTTTGGTTATAGATTACAATGAATAACTACGACATGGCTGTCAAATACCAAAGGTTGTGAATGCAGATTATCCTGAAGAGTTGGTTGCAGATGATCGTGGTTAGTTAGGTCCGATTATCCTGAATGTTGTCCTGAATAGTCATAGTCAGTTATTTTCTTAAATAATTTGCTTTTGATTTATTGTAGTTTGTTTGTCATGGATAATTTGGTTTCATCTGAAGGACAAGCTTCATCCCTTTTCTTGTTCAGCTTCAATAGCAGTTTATTTTTCAGGCCCTGCATTATTTCAGTGTTTTAAATTAAACAGAGTCAGCTCCTGTCTCTATTAAAGGACACACACTCCTGCTACTGTTTGCCGGAGATATTGTCTGGCTCCAAAATGATGCACACAAGCAAACACACACACAAACAAAGGAATGCCATCAACAGGTCGGCCAACGAATGTTCTGAGCTGCACGTTTTTATGCTTAATTAACCGCTGAGGTACAGACAACACACACACACACACACTCGATACACACACAGACAATGCACACAAACAACTGGTGCTGTTTACTAAACAGAGCTGGACAGAACAGAGAAGCGCAGAGCAAAGAAAAGGATCTTGTTAGTGCTGTGAATAGACTCGCACACACACGTGCTCACGCACGCACACACACACACACACACAGTTTCCTCCCTCTGATTGGTTTAGTAAAGCACAGAATCACAGAAAGGAAGAAAACAGGACAAACTGAGCCTGATGGGATGCCGTGCTGCACGATGTGTGCACTTGTGCGTGTGCACACGGTGTCGTGAGGATAAAAGTCTGGAAAAGCCCTCGCGTTATGGGAACACAGCTTCCTTTAGGGAACAAAAACCCAAAACATGACATTTTAAGGTGAACATTTTAAGGTTAGTTCAACAGGAAATGAACACAAGTCAACACTTTATGAAGTGTTGAAACATGATTCTGTGCCTCTGTGTGTCTGTGTGTGTGTGAGTGAGTGTGAGTGAGTGTGCACATGACTACAGAGAGATGCTGTGTTATGAACCATCAGTTCCTGCTATCAGTCATTGTCATCCTCGTTCTGTGTCTCTGTGATTGGAACCAGAAGCGTCAGGCTCCTGAACACAGCGTGTTACTGCTCAGTCTCAGTTAATAACACCTCCCTCAAACATGCGGCCTTTTCACCAACAATCATTTTTGATGCGGACTGTTCACCACCTCTGTTTGGACTGATAGAGGCGCTCTACATTTGACTTCTACATACTCGGCTGTTGTCATGTCAGGGCTTTAGTATTCAGCCGCAGATGATAGGAAAGTTTATGAAGCAATAATTTGGATTCTGCACCATAATACCACTCCAGTCAAAGGTGTAGACATGAACAGCCATAGTAAAAAAAGGTAAAATCCTGACAGCAAAAGCCCATGTTAATCTAAATGCCGCATTTCTGTGTATCTCCTAAGATTTCTTTTTAAATGACGCTCATGGAAAAGTTAACCACCTAACTCTTAAAGGGCTGTGAGCTGTGGCAGACATACCCAAAATAAACCAAAAATAGCTTCACAGTAATAAGGCCCACATTGATTGGTTAGAGAAGATAGTAAATAATGCTTCAATTGTTTTACTCACCCACACACACACACACATATATATATATATATATATATATATATATATATATATATATATATATATATATATATATATATATATATATATATATATATATATGTGTGTGTGTATTTGGCCCCCTTGAACTTTTCAACCTTTTTGCCACATTTCAGGCTTCAAAGGTAAAGATATACATTTTTTTTTTGTGAAGAATCAACAAGTGAGACACAATCCTGAAGTGGAATGAAATTTATTGGATATTTAAAACTTTTGTAACAAATAAAAAAATTAAAAGTGGGGCGTGCAGTATTATTGGGCCCCTTTACTTTCAGTGCAGCAAACTGACTCCAGAAGTTCAGTGAGGATCTCTGAATGATCCAATGTTGTCCTGAATGACTGATGATGATCAATAGAATCCACCTGTGTGTAATCAAGTCTCCGTATAAATGCACCTGCTCTGTGATAGTCTCAGGGTTCTGTTTAAAGCTCAGAGAGCATCATGAAGACCAAGGAACACACCAGGCAGGTCCCAGATACTGTTGTGGAGAAGTTTAAAACTGGATGTGGATACAAAAAGATTTCCCAAGCTTTAAACATCTCAAGGAGCTTTGAGCAAGCAATCAGACTGAAATGGAAGGAGTATCAGACCACTGCAGATCTACCAAGACCCGGCCGTCCCTCTAAACTTTCATCTGGAACAAGGAGAAGACTGATCAGAGATGCAGCCAAGAGGCCCATGATCACTCTGGATGAACTGATCTACAGCTGAGATGGGAGAGTCTGTCCAGAGGACAACAATCAGTCCTACACTGAACAAATCTGGCCTTTATGGAAGAGTGGCAAGAAGAAAGTTATTTCTCAAAGATATCCATAAAAGGTCTAGTTCAAAGTTTGGCACAAGCCACCCGGAGAAACCCAAACATGTGGAAGAAGGAGCTCTGGTCAGATGAAACCAAAATCTAACTTTTTGGCCACAATGCAAATATGTTTGGAGTAAAATCAGCACAGCTCATCACCCTGAACACACCATCCCCACTGTCAAACATGGTGGTGGCAGCATCATGGTCTGGGCCTGCTTTTCTTCAGCAGGGACAGGGAAGATGGTTAAAACTTATGGGAAGATGGATGGAGCCAAATACAGGAGCATTCTGGGAGAAAACCTGTTGGAGTCTGCAGAAGACCTGAGACTGGGACGGAGAATTATCTTCCAACAGGACAATGATCCAAAACATAAAAGACAAATCTACAATGGAACAGTTCACAAATAAATGTATCCAGGTGTTAGAACGACCAAGTCAAAGTCCAGACCTGAATCCAGTCCAGAATCTGTGGAAAGAGCTGAAGACTGCTGTTCACAAACGCTCTCCATCCAACCTCACTGAGCTCCAGCTGTTTTACAGGAAGAACGGACCAGAATTTAGTCTCTGGATGTGTTAAACTGATAGAGACAAACCCCAAGAGACTGAAGCTGGAACTGCAGCAGAAGGTGGCGCTACAAAGTATTAATGCAAGGGGGCTGAATAATATTGTGTGTGGTTTTTTTTTGGGAAGGACATGGCCAGATGGACTCAATATTTGGCTACATGGATGTCAAGCAGGTTTTCTCAAAAAAGGAAAACCACAAACCACAACAGGATGCTTCGTGCACACAAAGCAGTCTCAATATCAGATTTTACAGTTGTGGATAATATGAAATGAGTGAAACAACAACCACATTGTGCCATGTTCCATTTCGTATTTAATTCAATATTCAACACTGTAGTCAGTGAAGGAGGGGGGCTGGTTTGGCAACGAATTCCCAACTGCATAAATGCGTGCATGATCATTCTTCTGAATGTTGCAAAATACAGACCCCAATCGTACACCTCCCGCTAGCAGCTAGCCGCTACCCGCAAATTGCGGGTTTAGGAACCTCCACTAACTGCCTATGCAATCTTCCGCTTCTCTAAAGCCGCTATCCACTTTGCCGACTCCCTTATTCACATTGTAGGTGTAGCAATGGCCGTCTCTTTTGCACTTTCCGCAAACTCAGTATCTTGCGATCACGGGTTTAGGGTAGCGGGAGGTCTGACTACCTGCTACCCTCTACCCTAAACCCGTGATTGCAAGATACCGAGTGTACGGAAAGCGCAACTCGCATGTCGGCGCGTAAAAGAGCGCGTCCAAATGGAATAAATGTGCGTCCACCTGGTCACATGTGGACGTGCACGAACGGCTCTACCTCTTGATTACGCATCACCGTATTACTGTCATACGTTTTTATTCTCTTGAGGTCAGAGGATGTCTGGTCAGCAGTTGTGGTGGATGTGGGAATAGTCACGGCCAGACACGTCAGTCTGTACAGCTGTGGCATGATCTCATCCAGATGTCTGCTGTGGAGGAAACCAAGGAGATCTTTGTCTCTGGTGTCAAGCTGGAAAAGGTTGGATGCAGGAATTTATTTCCGATATGTCTGAAACTGTTGGTGGTCGAGGAGGGACAGGAACATTAATTGTTCGTGATCTTTAAATGCGCTTCAATGATTTGTTCTGCAGTATTTTAAAAAACACATCAGCTGCGCCAAGACGCAGAACTGTCTCAGACTCCCAGCACCCCCTGCTGAGAATATGTTCCCATGGCTCTGCCTTAATGTGTTTACTCGGAGCGCACCGACAATCTGAGACTTTCAGGTACCCGATAGGATTTGTCTGTGTAAAAATATTTATATGTATATATCAATGCAGAAGAGGAGGAGGAAAAAAGAGGAGGAAGCTCTACAGCAGAGTCCCAGACAAGCTGTGCATGAGAGCTGCTCCGATCTGGATGAAAAGATGCTCTATAGCGGTTTGTGCGTAGTGCAATCTGCTCTTAAAGGCAATGGCTGCTGACGTACTGATTGGTTTAACCAGTGGAACCCCCCCAAACACTCCTATGCATAATATAGTGGGTAGCGCAGGTAAGATCACGGGTTTAGGGAGGTGGAAGATTGGGTTCTTTGCGGGGGAACGTGTCTCCCGCTACCCGCTATCCTTTAATAGTGGCTTTAGGAGGTTTGGTGGAAGATCGGGCCCACAGTGTCTGAAGACATTTTAGATTATTCATTTTACTTTTGAATTTAGTTTTATGATGACTTTGTAGTGGACCTCACAGCGCGGCCTATGTTGTAGATGCCATTAAGTGGCCTTTAAAAAGACATGGTAAGGAGTGAAAGTGAAGCTTATATAATTCAACATGGTAAGGTTTTCCTCACAATCATAAACCTATATGGAGTTTACTTTTAAATCGTATAAAAAATCAGTCATAGCCTCATCATTCAATAACATTCATTTCAAAGCCAACAGGGAGAAGGCTGAGGCCTGCTGGTGGGGTATGAGCAGCATCCTTTCACTAACACAGGAGGTTAGCTCTTTTTGATTTGTCTGATATACTTTAATTTTAAAGGGTTTTTCTCAGCTTTTTATATTACAGAAACACTATATTGAGTTATTTATGTTTCTGGTGAATCTGATTTACTCCTAGGTTAACGTTTAAAGGTATTATAGTGATCTAAACACTTTAATTAGGATTTATTTTAAACACGATATAATGTATATGTGAGTATGGTACCAAAGAACTCAGAGCAGAGCAATTAGGGGATGAAATGCTCAGGAGTAAGATAATAAAATGAAGAAATCAACTGATATCTTTTAAGAAGATCAAGAAGAAGAGAAGTGGATATTGGAGGCACAGAGAGAGATCGGTAATGACTGGAATGTCATGTTCAGTCTGTTCCCAAGATAAATATTAAATTGCTAGTCACAGAATGTTCTTCAAATATATTACTTGAAAAAGAAAAATGAAAAAGGATCACAGAAAAAAATTAAAAATAAAGCAGGAACTACTGATAATACACATGAGATAGGTGAGGGACATGTCATTCTTTCTGAGTATTTATGAGAGTTTCATGGTGCATAAACCATGTTGAAACAAAATGACAAAATAAACAACCAATCTGATGTAAAAGTTACGTCGTGCAAAATCCCAGTAGTTAAGCTGCTACAGACCTAGAATAGTGGGTCTGGTCTCCTTCTGCATGTTCAGGGTTAGAGGTTGAACCCACAACATAAGGGAGGTGTGTGTGTTTGTCAACAACTCTTGGTGCAACGATGTATAGACTGTCCGTATGCACTGTTTGCCAGATGTGGAGTTATTACTTCTGAAATGTCGTCCCTATTATCCACCAAGGGAATTTACTGCAGTGTCTTTGGCCGCTGTTCACATCCCCCCACGAGCCATCTCCACAGCAGTCACTGGAGGTGATGTAGCGGCCTGCAGGAGGGAGGTCGCTGGTCATAGTTTCTTGATGTGAGGACAACAACCTCTCGTTCAACAGGGACAAGACAAAGGAGATGATGGTGGGCATGAGGAACAAGAAGAGACCTCATCAACTGCTGTTTATCTGGGAGCTTGAAGTGGAGAGGGTGAGCAGCTTTAAGTACCTGGGTGTCTACATCACTGAGGACTTCTCCTGGACACTGAACACCACATCTGGTCAAGAAGGCCCAACCATGGCTACATTTCCTGAGGAGGCTGAGAAAGTTTGACATGTCGCCCAAGAACTCAACAACTGTGTCGTTTAGAGCATCTTAACCAGCTGATATCACGGCGTGGTACGGCAGCACTACTGCTACAGACTAGTCACCTGCAGAGAGTGGTTAGGACTGCTGAGAAGCTCACCAGGACTCCACTGCCTCTCTGCAGAGCATCTACCACCGCAGAGTCCTTAGCAGAGCTGCCTCCATACTCAGAGACCCCACATGGACCGTTCACATTGCTACTCTCAGGCCGGAGGTACAGAAGTGTGAAATGCAGAACCTCCAGGCTAAGAAACTCTTTCTAATCATGTAGCACACCTATAATAAATCATGTTTCCAAGTCTCTTTTATTACACCTTTTGGCAAAGTATTTTAAAATTTCTTTTGTCACCAAGGTTTCTTAGTTATGTCATACCAAATCAGCTTCTCCTTTATTGTTTTTGTGGCCTTGTCAGTCTTCTTGCAATCGGACACATCGAGGTTGTCATATAGTGCTGCGCCCACGTGAACATGTTTTAAATTCATTAAATGATGCAGAGTTAGCAGTGTGTCATTGCGCAGCACTAATCTCAGTTCTACATAGAAACTAATGGCTTGAAGAGCAGAGCACAGCACTCAAGTCACTTTAGAAAACATGATTTCACTCAGCCAAACAAATTCAAGTATGACTAATGTGGTCATTATGAAAAAGATACCTTCACTTGAAGATAGACAATTCTGCCAATACCTCCCTATCCTACCATTCCTACCTAAATACGCGCCCTTGTTTCTACGTGACTGGTGGAGTTACAGGTTTATAAGTTGTTGTTTGGACATCCAAATCACCTGTATGATCACTGTCCATCCTGCAGGTCTTTAGACCAGTGTGAGTTGTGTACCTGGTCAGCATGTGACATGTCCTGGTCACATGAATCGAGGAACAAGCCCAACAACATCTTATAAACCTGAAACTCAGCCAGTCAGTCAAAAGTGAACAAGGCTTTTGAATGAGAGCTGAAACATCTTCAAGAATAAAGAAAACACGTCCGGCTGACTTCTTTTCAGTCTTTTTAGGATTACCGTGACCTGTATGACTGAGAATCCGCACCAGCACACTGGGTCAAAAGGTCAAACAAAACAGTCTTGTTTCAATAAAATAAACCTCTGATCAGAGGTTTGATGTCTGATATCCCTTCAGGGGCTAGGGATTATTTTTCTTTTTTAATCCCTTTACAGAAAAAAAAAATAAATAAAATAAACATTTTCTCTCAGAAAAGAGAAAGAAATGTCAACAACCAGAAGAAAGAACGGAAAGCTGCTGGACATGTTTTGGCTGCTTCCTGAATTTTCCGATCATTACGTCTCTGTTTTGAAAACTGTCAGGTATTATTGTACCTTCTGACTGCTGTATCCACACAACTGAAGCCAAACAGACAGTAATCAACGCAATCTGTGTGCAGGGTCATTTTATCGAACTGCAAAACCCCCTGAGGCAGCTCAGGTTCCCGTTTCATGGTTCGTCAGAAGAATGTGATGAAACCTGACACATTCCTCGGGTCTGCTACTGAACACGAGCAGTGTGAAGTAATTAAAGGATCACGCAGTGCTGTTTGTAAATCCTTCACAATGCTCTGTTCTGTCCACATTCTTGAATATTCAGTTATTTCTTCATAAATGATCCAGGAAGGTGAAGGCAAACACACTCCCAGCTAACCGGTGTCGGCTGAACCCAGCTGACCGGATGAGAGCCACAGGAGGTCCTTTTTCTTTGTTTCATAGGAAACTTGTATATTTATTTGTTGTTATTGTTGCTCTACAACTTTAATATGGATGTGTGCTTGAGCGTTGAAAGCGCACAAAACACCACCACTTAAACAAATCCATGTTAGACAGAAAACAAATGTTTATAGAGGATAGGTGTGTTTGTGTGTGTGTGTGTGTTTGCGTGTGTGTGTGCTGACCTGGTACAGCGATACGTCCTGCGGTTGGATGGTTCATCTCCTGAATGAGACCATTGTATTTCACCTGTAAACAAAGAAACAAACAGATTAATAATTTGATTAATGTGATCTGTTTGTGGACTAGCTGCTGCTTCTGCTTCTCTGACAGCACTGCAGCTGCTCCAGGGCTTGATCACTCTGTCAGCGTTATGAAGTAATGCACTGGCGTGAGTGGAGGCTGTCTGATCTGAATGCGACTTGTTTGTGTCTGTGTCGGCACAAATTCTCATAGAGTTTTGAACAGATGCGTACAAAGGTTTTATCAGAGGTAAAACACGGCCCATCTTAGAGGCAGTGGCGTGGATCCAGATCTGACTCCAAAATCGTATTTATTCAGCCTTGGTCAAGATTCAGTATGCAGGTTAGGGATGTAACGATATAGAAAATATGATATCTCGATTAAAGTGACCAGATTATCACGATTTACGATATTATCGTGGTATTCTTCATTGCTGTGCAAATGTCCAAAAAACACATAAGTTTAAATAATTTCACAAACTCTTGTGATTTTCTTGTCATACTAAAACATCAGAAGCCAAAATCTTATCAAAATGAAACTTTCAAAAAGGGAAAACAACTGGCACAGAAAGAGGTTTTATTTTAAATGAACAGAATAAATAACAGGAACAAAGCTTATTTGTCTGGTGCAAATTTAAATAAACACTTTAACAACCATAGTAGGTCAAAATATGCAAACAATTATCAGGATCAAAAATTATAGTGCAAGTTCAAATGAAATAAACTTTGGACTTTAAGCTGAACCTTAAATACGTATAA
This sequence comes from Hirundichthys speculiger, assembly GCA_018398805.1. Classification (NCBI taxonomy): domain Eukaryota; kingdom Metazoa; phylum Chordata; class Actinopteri; order Beloniformes; family Exocoetidae; genus Hirundichthys; species Hirundichthys speculiger. The sequence goes on from JAGFBZ010000105.1 coordinate 3,216,809, forward strand.
ATGTGCAAATAAAGAAACAGTTGTAGGAGCCAAATATGTTGTTCTGAATTGTAGTTCACTCTGTGTGTCTGTGGGTGTCGCTGTGTTGTTACCTGAGGGTCAGGTATAAAGGTAGCTGCCTGTTATTGGTTAGCTGTTTGACCCGGAAGGGCAAAAGGTTTTTGACCGCTGTGGCGCTAACTGCCGGCGTTATGGTTGTTGGATCACTTAATGGAATAAATGAATATTTTAACTGCATCAGAAGAACATCATTCTGGTACTTTTTCAATCAACACGCAACGGTAACATTTATGAAATGTGAGTTAGCGAAGCGCGTCAACTAGATTACTCTTGGTCAAACATCTCAGTAGCTTGAAGCATTAGCCTTAGCTCCTTCAAGTTGCTTGTACAAATCACAATAAAATGTAAACAAGTGCGCTGCACACAGGATAATTGTCTTCCACCAGTTGTCCCTCTGCATTCTTAAAAAAAATTAAAATATGCCCAGACCTCAGATTTCGTCCTTTTAGTGGGTTGGTAAATGTCCTGCGTGCTATCACCACTTTTTGCCATGCTAATGTTATGATGCCTATGTTACAAGCTACATATTCACGCGAGACACAGTCGCAAGTCACTCGCAGACTTGAATGAGGCTGATATTACATATCCCGGTAATCGACTGCGATAACGAGATGAAGTCAAACATAAACGGTAATCGTTATCATGTAAAATTTAACCGCGCTTTACCATAATACCGGTAACCGTTCCATCCCTGATGCAGGTCTGTTTGCATGTGTTAAATTGTTTATGATTTGCCTTGCAAAGATGTTGCACTGTTAAAGCTTGTTTAGGCCAGACTGATTTTATGATGTTTGCACTTGTCATGAATCAGAATTTCATGGGGGAGGGGGGGATGGGGGCAGAGCCTTCAGGTGTCATGCCACTGTCCGGGAAAGCTCAGCTCCCAGTTTGGATTCAGGAGCCATATCCCAACTCTACGTTTAAGGTCAGGCTGAAAACATTCCTTTTTGATAAAACTTATACAGTATTGAGGGCTAGCTTTGCTGACCCTGAGCCATCTTTTAGCTATGCTGCTCTGGACCGAACCTCCCATGATGCACCAGGCTCTTCCCTCTCTCCGTTCTCTTACTAATGAGCTGAACAATCAAACCAACAACCGAACTAACAAAATTTGAAAAAGCTACATCTCATGATTGATGACTAATTGTCCTTCGATTCCTCAGTGATCCTGGCTTGTACTCAATAACATTAAAAAAATCCGTCTGTTGTCCCTTATTTCTAATTCACTTAGAATGAAAGAGTGTGCTAAACAATTACATGTAATAATCTTCTTGTATTACAGGTGCTGGTCATAAAATTAGAATATCACGAAAAAGTTGATTTATTTTAGCAATTCCATTCATAAGGTGAAACCTGTACATTAGATCAATTCATTACACACAGACTGACATATTTAAAGTGTTTATATCTATTAATATTGAATATTATAACTGACAACTAATGAAAATCCCAAGTTCAGCATCCCAGAAAATTAGAATATTACTGAAGGCCGATACAAAAAAGATTTCTAGAAATGTTGGCGAACTGAAAAATATGACCATGAAAAGTATGAGCCTGTACAGTAGTCAATACTTAGATGGGGCTCCTTTTGCCTGAATTACTGCAGCAATGCGGCGTAGCATGGAGACAATCAGTCTGTGGCACTGCTCAGGTGTTATGAGAGCCCAGGTTGCTCTGATAGTGGCCTCCAGCTCCTCCCCATCGTTGGGTCTGGCATCTCGCATCTTCCTCTTCACAATACCACATAGATTTTCTATGGGGTTAAGGTCAGGTGAGTTTGCTGGCCAATCAAGAAAAGAGATATCACTGTCCTTCAACCAGGTACTGGTGGCTTTGGCACTGTGTACAGGTACCAAGTCCTGTTGGAAAATGAAATCTGCATCTCCATGAAGTTGGTCAGTAGCAGGAAGCATGAAGTGCTCTTAAACTTCCTGATAGACAGCTGCGTTGACCTTGGACCAAAAAAAAAAACCACAGTGGACCAACACCAGCAGATGACGTGGCACCCAAACCATCACTGACTGTAGAAACTTTACACTCGACCTCAAGCAACGAGGATTCTGGGCTTCTCCTCTCTTCCTCCAGACACTGGGACCTTGATTTCCAAAGGACATGCAAAATTTGCTTTCATCAGAGAACATAACTTTAGACCAGTCAGCAGCAGTCCAGTCCTTTTTGTCTTTAGCCCAGGCGAGACGCTTCTGACTCTGTCTCTTGTTCAAGAGTGGTTTAATGCCAGGGATGCGACAGCTGAAACCCATGTCCTGCATTCGTCTGTCTGTGGATGTTCCTGAAGCACTGACTCCAACTGCAGTCCACTCTTTGTGAATCTGTCCCACATTTTTGAATGGGTTTCATCTCACAATCCTCTCCAGGGCGCGATTATTCCGATTGCTTGTACACTTTTTCCTGCCACATCTTTTCCTTCCCTTTGCTTCTCTATTAATATGTTTGGACACAGAGCTCTCTGAACAGCCAGCCTCTTTTGCAATGAACTTTTGTGTCTTGCCCTCCTTGTGCAAGGTGTCAATGGTCGTCTTCTGGACAACTGTCAGGTCAGCAGTCTTCCCCATGATTGTGTAGCCTACAGAACTAGACTGAAAACCATTTAAAGGCCTTTGCAGGTGTTTTGGGTTAATTAGCTGATTCAAATGTGGCACCGGGTGTCTTCAATATTGAACCTTTCCACAATATTCTAATTTTCTGGGATGCTGAATTTGGGATTTTCATTATTTGTCAGTTATAACAATCAATATTAATAGAAATAAACGCTTGAAATATGTCGATCTGTGTGTAATGAATGGATTTTATATGCAGGTTTCACCTTTTGAATGGAATTATTGAAATAAATAAACTTTTTCATGATATTCTAATTTTATGACCAGCACCTGTATATGTCATTATAGCAATCTTGAATTCTGTCTTTGTTTCTATTTTTTTGAGCCTCCTAGGAAAGTCCTTGGACTAATGTTTGTGTTTTTGTTGGCCCAACGCAGATGTCCCTCCTCCCGTTTTTTCCCTGTTAAAAGTTCTTCCACTGTCAACTTGCTCAGGACGGGAAAACTGAATCAAACAAGACCTGATGACACCTGTCGGGTTCATCGGCTTGGCTAAACAGACAGTAAACACCATTATAATCAATTGGATTGAATTCAATATAATTAGATCATAAATAAAAAAAATTGGATTGTATATTGGATTGTATGTAGCAGTTAAACTTGTTTACAGTTTTGTACTGGTGCAATACAAACAAACTGAAATAAACTGAAATGAATGAATTTCCTCTGCAGCAGAAAAAAAAAAACAGTCACAGGAGCCTTCAGATGCTTCAGATGATACTGAACTTATCTTTTAGTGCTGGACGACTAAAAAAATATTAGCCATTTTAATCCTTTCATGCATGAATTATTGAAAAAACAACAGTGCAATACTTCTTTCAAATACTAATATTTACATCTCAGGACATTTAAAGTGATATTATTTATATTTTGACGCAGTCAGAGCTCCATATCCCCCTCAAAACTGTATTTATGGAATTTCTCTTCTGGGATTATTAAACTATTGAAATACTATTGAAATATCGGATGAAAAGCTTCTTTTAAAAGCTTGTAGCTCACTGGGTCACACATAGACCCTTTAAATCAGAGACAAGTCATCACCCCAGCAGCTTTGCTTCAATTCAGATCCAACCTGAATACTTAAAACTGTATCTGTTGTGGAGTCATTGAGCAGAAAACCTGGCGTTGTGTCACCTTACAGTCAGATTCAGTTGAAACACTCTTCTGTTGGGCTGACCGTCATGGACTTATATGAAAACTGAATGACGTCAGATGGACGTCAGCATCAAAATCATAAAGCCGCATCACAAAAAGTTGACACGGAGGAGCAGACAGAGGGAAAGACTGAAAGTGGAGCTCCTCTCTGAGGGAACCGTTCTGACTCCACTGTGGTCGTCTTGACCTGCACTCAGGACTCAGTGACCTGGAAGTTCTAACGAGCAGTGACAGATTCAGACTCATCTTTTATCAGGGGAGATAAAAAAAAAAAAAAAAAAAGGACGAGGGAACAACAAGGTCAGGAAGCTCCTGAATGGCTTTACAGAGACACCTGAATCATCCTCAATGACAGCAAAACAGGAAATGACGCAGTGAGTGGCGTCAAACATGAGTTATTTCTGAGAAGAGAAAAAACGCATTCTCAAACAATTCTTGAAGTTCTGTTATGAGACAATATGACAGGGAGGGGCGATGTCCAGAGTTCTGGGCTCTGATTTACTTAAAGCAATCATGTAGTCAGATTGAGAGATCAGCGAGAGGGCTTTCCAGACTGCAGATCAACAACATATTTCCTGAATCAGAGGCTCTGTTTCTTTTCTCAGTATTTTGACTTTGGACTTTAAGGCCCATGATAGGAAGTAACCCACAAAGGAAAATTATACTGTTGCAACATAAACTACTTAGAAAATTATATAAGAAAGTAAAAAGATAAATTTAAAAACATCAGGTGACAAACTCTCAGGTAGCAAGGAGTGTAGCTGAGTCAGAGGTTTAGTTGAAATCTCCACACATCATCGTGAATGCACTGAAGTGTTGTGTTAGATGTCTGACAAAAACTGTGCTGATGATGTCCAAAGCAGCATAGACAAGCAGCGCACGTGAAAGCTCTCAGTAGACAGCATGGATAGAAATGTACACCAACAGATCATCCTTCACTATAGCATGTCCAGGATTGACCCACGTCTGCTGGCCTGCATGAAGTGCAGGAGGCTGTGACTAAGGAGGGATGGGAGGGATCAGGGTCGGCCTAGAGTCCTGAGATATACATTTGATCAAAATTAATGTAAAGTACTGCCTTTGCAGTGCAGGGATATGCTCCAGCAGATCCCCGTGACCCTGCATAGGACTAAACGGGTATGAAAAATGGAAGATAAATGAATGCAAAGTACTATTAATTATCATCCTGGGTTAACATAAGCTCAGCCAGTAAAGCTAAAATAGCTAACTGTAAGCGGTGTGGGTGTTCCAGCCAAACTATCTGTGCTTCGCAACATGGCGTCATGCAGTACGAATTAAAAGAAGCGGTTAAAAACTCTCTCTGCAGAACATCTATGGGGCGACATCTCATAGTGTTCGCCCAGTAATATGTACAGGCTACAGCTCAGACGGAGATGCATCTGTGAAAATACAGCTGGGATGGTATTTGAAACCACCTCTGTGGTTTGAATCAGATTTGGAAAAAAAAAATCACATTTCATGTGTTTTCTTCAGACTGTCAACAAGTCTATCTGGAAATGATCTGTATATGCTAAATAAAAGGATTTGGTCTGGCAGTCTGATCATAGCCTGTGTGACTAACTCTACTTCTTGAATAAAATTCAGAGTTGGCAGGTCTGACCTTTAAATATTAGAAGTTGGCTAAGAAAGTTGCAATCCACGGTGTAGACAGCTGTGCTTTTCTATTGTTTTGACTATAGAGCGTTGCCATACCTGGCTTGAATCTTGTGAAAGTTAACTTGATTTCTTGCACGTGTGCATCATGTTATGTGGTTGCTGCTCAATAAACATGAGGTTGGACATTCACTCAGACTCATCATCAATAAAACTACAAGCTCCAAGTGGTGGGATTGGTGTTTAGAGATACCACCCGGCGTGACCACATTTTCTAGCAGACCGTCTGAACTGACAGACACAGCAGAGAAAAAGTTATCAAGCGAAGCATGTGACAGCCGCCAGTGTGGATGCGGTGCAGATAGAACACTGCAGCTTTAGCAGTGAACTGAAACAGTCTAAGAAGTCAGAAAAATCATTCAACAATGATCTCAAGCTGCAAGAACTGTGGGGGCACACACCCTGTAAAAACATGAACAATGCCCAGCCCAACAAAGTCATAACTGCAAAAAGCATGAACAAAAAGCAATGCAGATCTACAAAACTGAATATCAAGTAGACAGATGAATAGATATTCAGCTTAAACAAACTCCAATATATTCACCACTGAAGGCTTATCATTACATGAGTACGATGACATTTGCAAACTGATGACTGTCATAAAAAAAAGGATACTTCAGAATCACAAACCAATTAAGTTGAAGGTGGTGTAAAATCATCATTGTGGTCCCTTCAAAAATGATGATGCAGAATAAAAAATGTACATGCCACACCAACAAGTCAAACTTGGTGATTTTGAAGGAGCTATGATGAAGCCTACTGGTGAGGTGACTCTACTATGCAGCTTGGGAAAGCAGCCATAAAACCTGAAGTTCCGAGTTGTGAATAAAAATGTGAAATCCCTCCCAGCCTCATGCTTGTAGATTCATTCTCTGAAGGGTTTGAGATCGACCAGCTCAGTAGTGTGCAGAGCAGCATGTGTGATGAACAAACTAAAACGTTACTTCTCAGTCCATGGCGTACCACAGACACTGGCTCAGACAATGGCCTTCTGGTCCCAGGTCTTGGGACTTTGTTCAGGTGACAAGCAGTCCTGACTTCCCACAGTCCAAGAGCCTGTGTGTCCAACATGTAGAAATGCAAGACAACAGTCCAAGTCTGTTTCTACCATGCACTACACCACATTTAGTAGAGTTCTGTGGATATTCTCATTTATCCAGGTAAGTTCCATTCTCGCAACAATTGAATCATAGGCAACTGGACTTAGATTTGTCTAGAAGACGTTTCGCCTCTTATCCAGAGGGTTTCAAAGCCAAAAAGGACCTACTATATTTGAATAGCAGCCAAATGTGGAAAGGTGTGAGGACATTGAACTCCAGTTAAAGCATAAAGGGCCTGGTCTTCCGCCAGATCTCCTAAAGCCGCTTTTAAGGGATAGCAGGTAGCGGGAGGGGCGTTCCCCCGCAAAGAATGCAATCTTCCACCTTGCTAAAGCCGCTCTCCCGCCTGTGCTATCCGTTACATTATGCATCGGAGTGGTTAGGGCGTTCCACCAGTTAAACCAGTCAGTGCGTCAGTAGCCATTGCCTTTAAGAACAGGTTACACTACCCGCAACCCACTATCCGCAAGTCACTACCCCAACCCACTATGGAGAGTCCTTTCATCCAGATCAGAGCAGCTCTCGTGCACAGCTCGTCTGGGACTCTGCTGTAGAGCTTCCTCCTCCTCCTCTGCACTGATATATGCATAAAAATATATATATATATATATTTTTTTTTTTTATTTAGAAGTGCATTGTTGTCTGTATTCGTCTGTCACATAATTTCACAAAATGCAAAAAAAAAAAACTTAAAGAAACCTGTTTCTGGTTTATGGCATAAGCAGAAATACCTCCCTGGATCTTTATTCAGATTCTGGATCCTCTGGCAGAAAACAGGTTCAGTTCCCCCAAAAACATCCCTGCAAACGAAATACTGTAATTTTATTTTTTTCTTTCTGGCAACGATGCCCCCACTTTGAATGTCTCCGCCTGTCGTCCCCACATGATAGGAAAACAAACGCTCGCACACACACACACACATACGCACACAGATAAAAGGTGAAGGCCGCAGAGTGGACGCAGAACAGCACAGAGGTCATCTCAAGCGACCGGGCTACAGAGGTCAAAGTGTCCTTCACTCTCAGGATCATAAAGTACCAGCGAGGTCACCATGGCGGCTGCGGCTCTGTGTCCCTTGTCCTGTTACCGTCGCAACGCGCAGCGACGAGCCGCGGTCAGTCAGTACCAGTGGCACAGAAAGCTCTCACAAGATAGCGGTAAACTGAACAGAGAAGCCTCTACAGAAGAAAAATTCAAAAGTAAAGGATAAGGCGGCATCGAGGGGGGCAGGGGGGGAAGGTGGCAAATTCCACGGTGCTGAATTGTGTTGATCATTTGGCACAAACTTTGTTTTGGCAAACGTGTCAAACTCAACAGGGACAGCGTTTTAAAAAGGTGGCCTCAGACGTCATCAGTGCGGGCTGATGAGGATGCTCTAGTCCTCATTTGGACAGGCTCTTCTTTATGTGCTCTACTTCCACCTGTAAACTAATACGTATCTTCTTCTCCTCGTCCAGCGCGCTGGCCAGCTGCTTTATCTCCTGCCTGTGCTGGCTCTTTAACAGGTCTATGGAGGCTCTCAAGTCTTTCAGCTGGTTCCTGAGTTCCTCCAGCGTCTGGGGTGTTTGCGGGGAGTGCCGGAGTTTGGGGGGACGGGCTCAGACCCGGGGAGGAAGACGGGGAGATGGGGCAATGGCTGGAGTTTGGCAGGGTCAAGACTGTGGGCTTGGGCAGTGGTGTTTTGATGTCAGGTACGGCGGGAACTCCTTTCCTCAGGGAAACGTCCACAGGTCTGTGTGACACGGACTCGTGCTCATCCTTCCCTCGTTCCTTCTCCTTCCTGTCCTTCACAGTGGGGCAGTCCACATCTGTACTGGACAGAGGGGACGGTGTGATGATTTGCGAGCGCGGCCGGCGGTCTGTGACTCTCGGCCGCGACGCCGTCGGATGACTCAGCTTCTCTGTCGACGTGACGACCGCATCCAGGTCCAAATCGGTGTTATGTGACCTGTCAGGGGCAGAATCTGGTGTCGAAGCCCCGCCTTCAGACTTGGGGCTTTCACACGCCAGTGTGGGTGGTCTCTCGGGACACCGTGGGGGATGGGAGGAGGAGGAAGAGCTTGACTTAGGGGGGAGGGGTTTCTTGGGGAGGAGAGTTGGGAGGGAAGGCTTGGGGATGTCTCCAACTTTCACCTCTTCACCTATGCTGTGTTTGGTCGTCGGCGCGCTGGGAGGAGGCGGTTTCTTTGGTCTCTCTTTTTCAACTTCTAACAGCTTGACGAAGTTGTCCGGGAAGACGCCTTGCCTTCCTCCGATCTCCCCCATCCACCAGCCTGCATCGGCGCACTCCTTAGTGATGATGGTGATGATGTCGCCCTCTCTCAGCGTCAACTCGTCTTCATTTTGTGCTTCATACGGAAAGAGGACTTTACACTGCTCCCTCCCTCTGGCTTTGCTGTCGGGTTCTGTCTTCATGCCGTCGGCTGCAGCGGTAACCGCTTTCCCCTCGTTGACCTTGTCGCCTTCCGCGTCCACTTCCATGGAGCGATGTCTGAGCTTGATCGGCTGGTCTTTGAAGATGTCGCCAAAGCCAAACCCTCTGACCTTCTTGGGCTGGATTTCGGACCCTGTTTCTGACCGACTGTCTCCTCCATCACTTTCACTGCCGGGGCTGTCTTTACTTGTGCGGCTGCGGAGCTCCTCCTGTGAGGTGGGCGTGTCCAAAGAGGGCGTGTCAGGCTCTGCCTGAATCTCTTTGGTGAAATTGGAGGGAAACATTCCCGTCTTTCCATTAAGAAGTCCTTCCCACCATCCCTCCTCAACCTCTGCGATGACCTCAATGACGTCTCCCACTTTCAGCTCCAGCTCGTCTTCATGCTGAGGCATGTAGCTGAACGCAGCCTTACATCTTCGTTTACGGATTTGCTCACCTTTCTTTCCTGGTCGTACGCCGGGGTCCGACATGGGGCTGGCCCTGCCGTTGGAGAGTTCATACCTGATCACGCCCACCTGGCCTCCATCCCTCTTCCCATCTTTCTTTATCTCCCTGACAAAGTTGTCGGGGAACAGCCCCCTGCGTCCGCCCAGCTCCCCCTCCCACCACCCTCCATCGTCCCGCCGTATGTTCAGGATGATGTCGCCCACCGTCAGGCTCAACTCATCGTCCTGCTGGGCCTCATAGTCGAACTCCACCACGGCCTCCACCATTTATGTGTCCCGGTGTGCTGGTCGCGCTCCTGCAGGCTGGTTGGTCGCGGGGCACGGCGGTACTGTCAGGTATACAGAGGTGGTTCGAGCCGGACCGGACCGAGCCCCAGCCTCCTGCTCGCCGCATAAAAATATTTTTAAACAGACAATTCCTATCGGCAACCTGAAAGTCTCAGATAGTTGGTACGCTCCCGGTAAACACATGTGACCAGGTGGACGCACATTGTTGCCATTTGGACGCGCTCTTGTACGTGCTGACATGCGGGTTGCGGGTGGTCTGAACCACGCTACCCGCAATCCGCGATTGCAAAATACCGAGTTTGCAGGAAGGGCAAAAGACACACCCATTGCCACACCTACAATGTGAGTAAGGGAGTCGGTATAACGGGTAGCAGCTTTAGGGAGCGGAAGATTGCATTAGCGGTTAGCGGAGGTTCCTAAACCCACAATTTCCGGTAGCGGTTGCGGGTAGCGGGTAGCGGCTAGCGGGATGTCTACTATCGGAGCCAAAAACAACTCTGTTGTGGCTTTGAAGTAAGCAGTTTAAACTGGAATAAGTAATGCAACATTTCTTCTGCATTATTTAAAGTTAGGAATCACAGCTAAGGAAGGGGGGTGCAGACAGCTGTGCTTTGAAATTGCTTTGACTCTAGCGTTGCCATACCTGGTACTGATGTTGCAAGAGTTAACATGATGCTGGATGTTCACTCAGACTCCTCGTCAATGAAACTACATGTACTGATAAATCTGTCGCTGCAGAAGCCACAACGAAGAGCTGACTTGAAGGAAGGGAAGCAAGAGACACAACACTAACAGATGAGCAGCGAACGGACTGTCCAGACTTTCAAAATAAAACATCATTCATTATGGTTGGCACCATTATTTTTGACAGGATTAAAAACAACAACAATAAAACAAGGCTACAAGGCTCATTAACATACCAGCCTCTCCATGTGTATGTGGGAAAGCAGCAGATCAGAATACAACCTTTGGTACTGAATTAGGAGGGCGTGAAGCAGCAGCCTGACCGGTTCACCCGACTCATCTGTCTGGTGAACACACCCTGAATTCTCTTTACATGTACCAAACAGAGAGCACACACGTGTTCTACATGATAACACACACGCGTTCTACATGATAACACACACATGTTCTACATGATAACACACAGTAACCTGGGGCAGCGAGGATGAAAGCCGGCTGAGGGACGCCGACAACATGAAGAAGTAACAGCAGATATCCAGATGAACTAACGTGCGCCTACATGTGTTCACTTACATTATAACAAACAAGCATACTGTCCACAAGTGTTTCTCTATGCTTGAGACTTCTGCCTTCCTCCTTCATCCCTTTTCTGTATCTTTCTTACTCTCTTTTCTAATGATCACACCACCCCTTTTCTTCAGGAAAATAATGTACATTTTCAGTCAACAGTGCTGGATGTCGCACAAATTATTTTGATCCTGTTTTTTTGAACAAAAAGTGAGTTTTGATAACTCAAGCAGACAGTTTCCAAAAAAAAAAAAAAAAACACTGGGACCACAAATGTCACTACAACCTCCTCACAGATACAAGCTGTTTCATGTCAAACTGCTGCCAACAAGGTCAAGAGTACATTTTGACGTAATAAAAAGCATTTTTCCAAGCCTGAACAAAAGCAACAGTTTGCATATTAAAGACAAGGAGGGGCAGCACTTTAAACAAATGTAAACTGAATCCTAAAATGATGGCAATGCAGAGGAGGTGTCTGAATAAGTTATAAGGTAAATTTTAAGTCAACCACAGAAAGGTGTCTTTCTTCATTTCAAGGCTCCTTTTAGATGTACCTTCAGTACTTTCATTTTGTCAAAGTAAATGACAGAAATTGAGTTTTCTCTCTATGACGGTTTATTTCTAACTATTGCATTTGATAATTTGCTTCTGTCAGACATCAGACTATTTTTCCCAGTAAATATATTTCTGAAGGTGCTATGGACATGAAACTTTCACCAGATAGTTAACAACATCTGCAAATCACACATGCAAGGAAATCAAACCATAGCCTTGGCCTTGGTTACTGAAGGATTTTTAAAGTTCTGAATATTCCAGTGAACACTGTTGAAGTCATAATCTGAAAGGATAGAGTTTAAAATTTGACCGTAAAGCATCAACGACCAGATGCTCCTCACAAGATTTCTGACATGAGTGAAATTAATTATCAGAAGAGTTGTTAGAAAGTGTCCAAGACTCAAAGACCACCTGTGGAGATCTTCAAAAAGGCCTGGAATTAGCAGGTACAATTGTTTCAACAAAAATAACAAATAATGCACTCAACCGCATGGCTTGTATGCATAAACACCACACAAGACTCCATTACTGAAGAAAAGGCATTGAAGAAATTGAACTCTCTGGATGTCATAACACACACCATGTTGGGAGAACAAGTGGCACTGCACACCACCAGAAAAACACCATGGCAACAGTGAAGTTTAGAGGTGGAAACATCATGGTGTGAGGCTGTTTTTCAGTATACAGTACTGGAAAATGCCATATAACTGAAGGAGTGGTGAACAGTGTTGTTCCTGAACTTGAAAATAGAAAATGCACAACAAAATAAATAAACAACAAATGAGCAGCAAGAGGAGTCCACATTTGTAAACAAAATGTAAATAATCAACTTAAGGAAATGAGATTTACATTTGATAATAATTAAATGTAATCCTAAGAGAAGCAGCCGTGGACTGTGGATGATTGGACAAAAATGACATTAAGTGATCAAATCATGTATCTGCACTGGAAAGAAGATGATGCTGGAACTTTAGTTTGGTGCAGGTCCAGTGGAACATAGTACTATAAGAAAACCAGCACATGTCAACACTTCATATATAAACATAATCCTGCAAAGCTGATCTGTTGACTGGTATATGAGAAAACAGGGCTGATTGATGAAAAAAGTTGGCTTTCATCATTGAATTCCATCTTTCAAAGAATTCAAGCTGTCAGAAAAGACAGATGGGCTGCAACAAAGTACTAATCTGATGTTTGCGGTTTACAATTGCATGCATTTTTTCTCTACTTGATCAGGAAAAATATACCATCTGTTAAGTTCGCAGAGGAAAAGTAGAAAATGAAATAGTTTGGCATCACATCTGTAATTTGTTTCTTTACCACTAAATGAACAGCTAAGTAAACATCATCCACGAGCGGTCATCCCTTATTTTGTGCCAAGGTTGTATATCCAACTTTATCTCTTAAGTCTCAGAAAAAGCTGTTGCAAATCATTTGTGAGACCATTTGCGCAGAAAAAATCTGTTCAATGAGTTTCAGCGAGGATTTAGAATTTCATCATAGTACAGAAACAGCCCTGATATCAATCAGATCAGAAAGTTATCAAGGATCTTCTTGTGGTTTCCATCAGTGAACCTGCATCGACTTATCAAAGCATCCTGAAAGAGAGGTTTGAGCAAGTTGATTGATGGAACCAGATTAGCTAGATTTCAGTATATTTATATGAACAAAAGCTATTTTGCAAGAGCTGATGCTCTACAGCAGTGATTCCCAAAGTGTGGGCCGCGGCCCCCTGGTGGGCCGTTGCGGTACTGCAGGTTGGCCGTGAGAGGTCATTAAAATTAAACAAATGTTTTAAATCCTCGATCTTTTTTAAATATGTTTTTAATTACTGTAAAATATTAACAACATGATTTAAAAACATTAAGAAGTAACAAAACAAACCAGATAAGTGTTATTCTACCATCATCTTAACTTAATATGACAAGTGTCACCTTGTTTGTTGACCCCTTACATTAATATTGGAACATAATTTCTAGTCCTGTATGTTGATCACAGTTGTGATTAAATGTTTGGGTGGTTCATGGGGATTTTTCACATTTCAAATTGGGCCTTGTTATTCTGAAGTTTGGGAATGGGTGCTCTACAGGGTTCTGTGTTGGGACACTCTGCCCATGCTCTTCTCAGGCTGTACTTCCAGGAGACTGCATGAATATCCATTTTTATGCACACAGTACACAGTTATATTTATTCATAAAACTGTCATAAACAAATGTGCTAATAAATGACAAACAACGAGCCTTAATTTTTTCCTTTTTAAATTTTGAAAAAAGTTATTAAATGAGAACTATATTAGACTTTAATCTTTGAGTTCTTGTCAAAATACATATTCTGTTTAACGGGGGTGAAGACAAACTAATACATATTTTTTTGTTGGAGATTGCAGTACTGCAATGATTTATTGTTAGACTGTCCCAAAATGTATCTGGCGTAAGAGTAAATGTAAAATTGTTTACTTTTTTACTTTTCTGACAGTTCCAACTTTACTGAGAGGGGACAATATTTTACAAAACCTTTACATAAATCAGTAAAAAAGTATGATAAAAGTACGATAAGTCTTATTATTGGGCTTGTTCTTTTGATTTATACACAGTCTGGGAAAGTTCTACTTTACAACAGAAAATCATTGCTTAAGACAGATAAATGTGGATGAACATGTGTATTTACTCTCATGCAGATGACAAATATGATCAGTCATTAATATTTAGTGTTACTCACTGGACTGTTCATTTTTCTGTTTTTCTTATTTCACTCAGGTTAAAATAAATGGCTGGACAGAAGCAGTATAAAAACAGACAAGCAACAAGGGTAGAACAAAAACCTCTGACCACTGAGCAATAACACACACACCCACACACACACAGATGCATGATCTCTGGGGGAAACTTTAATAAAAGTCAAAGTCTGATTGATGGCTTTAATTTAAACATCAAACTGTGTCGGAAGTCAACCACTGCTAAATGAATTACTCTTTGTGTGTGTGTGTGTGTGTTTTATGAGCATTAAAAACACACTGCTGTTACTTTTGGACATGTTGAAGGTGCAGCAGAGTCATCTGTGTTGAAGCCTGGCCGGTGGCTCTCTGGAGGACTGTAGTCCAGGACTGATCCAGTTTCATGTGGTTAGGCTAAGATGTTGAGCAGGGCCTGGCTGTCCTACTGCTTTTCATCATGTTTCATAAACACAGACACTTAAATGAGGCACTGCAACTAGCTGCGTCACACACCTGTGCAATTACAGTGGCACAAAAAGAGTATGTGAACCACTCCTTAATTGGTTTAACTGGTGATCTGATCCTCAAATATGTGACAATAATGGAGACACTTCATTTACTTAAGCTGGTAACACAAAATGATTAATGTCCTGATTCTTTATTAAACACGTAGATGGAACAGTTCTGTGCACCTAAAGGTTGCCAAAGAGCAGCACGGTATCCTATAACACCACAGTCCACCAACATCAAAACATCCCAACATCCCAACATGCTTTGGGGTTGGTTAGCTGCCTCAGGAACTGCAAGGCAAGTCGTCATCAAGGGGGGAATTAATTCTTAATCTTACCAAAATGTCCTACAGTATAGTTTTAGAGTGGCTGTCCTCCAACTGAAGCTTACAACAGCACTTCATAAAAATGAAAATCCACCTTTTGGAGCAGCCCAGTCAGAGCTCAGACCTTAAATTCACAGGGAGCTGTGGAATGACTTCAGGAGGTTTGTTCACACCAGACATCCTGCACACGTGAACTGGGAACTAAAGCAGTTCTGCAGAGAGGAATGGTCTAAAATTAATCCTCGACGTTGTGCAGCTCCGATCCTGAGATACTTGAAGCACTTGTTTGAGTCCTTGTCCAAAGGAGGTCAACTAGCTGTTAAGTCTAAAGGATCACAGTATTTTTCCCTCAATTACTGTGAATGTTGAGTGTGTTGAATAAATTCATGAGAAACATAAGGTTTCACACTTTTTATTAACTATTTGCTATTAACTGCATATCTGGTCTGTTCATTTGTGCAAGACATTTCTGGATATCTTATATCTTTGTGATCTTATTTCTAGACAGCAACATCTGGAGATAAAGCGAGCTGAGGCAATGTGGGCAAAACCTCATATCCCAATATTTTTAGGATGGATGCCAAT
Organism: Hirundichthys speculiger; assembly: GCA_018398805.1. Classification (NCBI taxonomy): domain Eukaryota; kingdom Metazoa; phylum Chordata; class Actinopteri; order Beloniformes; family Exocoetidae; genus Hirundichthys; species Hirundichthys speculiger. Next base: position 3,232,523 of record JAGFBZ010000105.1, read on the forward strand.
ATAGGATCTTTATTAGTATTTAACATGAATTGGGTTAAAAGGTCAGTTTTAACTTGGTGCCACACATATGATGCAACAAGCACTCCACACAGTATTTGTTCAAATGCAGCTAAGGTTCTCTTAAATAAATTAGAAATAATTAACATGTATTAAAACCATATCTGTGCTACAGCTGTCTTTGTTAGGGTCTCGGGACGGTTTTGTGTTTTGAGGGTTTTTATTTTGGATTTTCTGGAGTTTTATGTTCCTCGTGTCCTTTTCTGTTTAGCTCCTGTTTTATTTTGACAGCTTGTTTCCTCTGTTTGTTCTTGTTCCCTCTTGTCTTGTCCACCTGCTTCTTCTTGTTACCTTCTGTTGTGTCCTATTGTCTCCAATTTCTGATCATGTTCTCAGTCTTGGATTTTGCTGATTTATGTTCCAGTTTGGACTCACCTTCTGTTCTTGGTTTTCTATCTTAGATCTTTTTGAGTCCCCTGCATTTGGGTCCTTCTTGTCCCCCACGAATGAACAAAACTGTGCATTGTTACTTTATAAATCTGACTTTATAATTTCTGACTTCTTTTTTGGAACTGACTAATACACCATTGTATGTGACTTGGAGGTATTGAAGTATTGTTGGAGATGCAGAGAGTGAGCATGATTAAGCTGGTAGTAGAAGCAGAGAAAGGTCATGACTTGGAGACAAGAGGAGAGCAAATGACTCTATTACTTTCATTTCAACTGCTATACAATATATTCCAATTTAATTTTCATACAAGTTGTATAAGATATAAAATATAAAATACCAGATTACCGTGCGGCCCTACCGTGAAGCCGAAGTAGTGATCAGGAATCTGGTGAGTTACGTGGCAGCATCAAATCAGAAACATTATTTAATCCTGATGACAGCAGACAACCAAAAATGAGGCTCCGCCCACCACAGTCGAACATGCAGAATGTGTGTTTGCATGCATTCAAGCGTAACAGCATGATTGCAAGCATGTGTGGGTGTAATCCTATCTGCCTGTGATGCAGGGTATCATTACATCCATATGGTCCCACACACACACACACACACATGCGCAAACACACGTATTCCTGCAGAAACATTTGATTTTCCACTTGTTTATTTTTAAACTGACAAACATCCAAACCGGGAAAACGGACTGGTGAAGATAAAAACAACACGTCTCTGGTGTGTTGTGTTATGTTGTGCAGTGCTTATTCCACTGAATCTTCTAAAAACTATGAGACTATCGCTTGCGGTTAGATGGTTAGCACGAGCTGCTAACATGATACAAGAAGCACCGCCTTGAGGCACATGAAGCTCCAATTTTTTTTTTTTTTTTTTAAATACACAACAAATCACAAACAATCCAAAGGATCTCATGCAACATTTTGATTATGTTTTTCTTCACCATCAACTCCATATTTCTTAATATGGAGTTCAGCCACGTCAATGTACTTGCCCACATTTTCACTTCTTCATAAACAGAGTTGTCCATGGGAGTACTGACAGTGAAGAGGAGGTCAGTTCTTATTGTCAGTGAACTTTGTCCAAAGTGCAATGAAGTGCAAAAACCTGAATCAGATCTACTTTGGTGTGAGGGCTCTCTGAAACTGAGCCACCTCTATCTAGAATTAGTTTTACATGACTTTGAATCTTCATCTGTCACTGTTCTTGTGAGGTTTCATGTTGTCTCAGTGACTCTATGATGCCAAGACCAAAACGTCTGCTGAAGTGATTTGGACTTGAATTCATGTTGGATTTGATTTTTCAATACACTTTGGACATCATTCTGTACATAGTCTTGGACTGGTTTGGTGCTGATTTTGGAGACTCTCATAGGCTTGTAATTGTTGTAGAAATAAGGACTTCATAGGGAAGTTTTTTTTTTTTCAAAACAATGAACCGGTCTGAACAAATTTTCCGTTTGCTGTTGAGCTTTCAGCCTCCATCAGACTAGTTTTGAACAGTCATTGAACATGGATTTGGACTTGACTTGTAGCCTTTTCAGAAAGGAGATTCTCAGAGTCCAAAAATTAACTCAGAGTCAACAAACTCTGAGATAAGAAACTCTCAAGTTTTCAGGTTCAGAAGTGGTGTTAAGGGTTGGTTCAATCAACTCTGAGGATGTTGATCCCAAGTTACCGTGACAATAAAAAGCCATCATTAATGGAGCTCCATCACCGTAATTCACCATGACAACGGCAAGTAAACGGAAAAAGATCCTCCCACTCTTCTTCATTGAATTAGATCTTTTATTGCAATCAAGTAGCTTTCTGTAAAAATGTAGACGGCTGCAGCAGTGAAGACAATTGGAGTGGGAGAAACTGCAGAAAAAATGGTAGAACAAACACTCCAAAATAACCTAAAATAGTTAGAGTATCACAACTACAAGCAATGGCTGGCTTGACCACAGTTAACTAATTATTTAGACCCTCAATATATTTTCCCGACGCAAATATGACGTGATCGTTCAGATGTCGCCAAAATGTCTGTCTCTATAATCGATTGTCTGATTAAATTTAACCCGTTTCATCCTTATGGAGGAAAGAAGACAGAAAGTAACTCGGGGTATGTTGAAGTAAACCTGCTTCTGATCAGGTTTAGTTCACAGTCAGTCACCGTGGCAACAGACTCAGAGTATGAGTTACCTCGGTTTCTGAAACCAGCTTAACTGAACCTAGTTAAGTTGCTTTGCTTTGTGAAATGGAAAATTCTGAGCTTCCCTGTGTTCAGATTCAACACACACTTTCTGAAACGGACCCCCAGTTCTCGCATTGGTGTGGTTTTGATTTTGGAATCTGTCGTAGAATGTTGAAGAACTGTAGTGGGCAGGATTTAAACTTGTTTTTGTATCAGCTTTGGGCCAAAATTGGACTATGTATGTACAGACCGTTCTGGACCAGATAGATCCTGTAACCTGTATGATGAAGCAAGTTCAACATAATTTGGATTAGAGTCAGGACCAGATGGCCAATAAAAAACACTAATTAAGAGCCACATATTCCTAAAAGGAAAAACAAATCACTAAACACCTTTAAGGAATCTAATATGCACAGCCAAATAATAGCTTTTGATTTCATTTTGAGTTTAACTTTGAACTGGTTTGGTAAAAGTTTTGAAATTGGTTTCTAACTTGGTTTTGATCTTGGATCATTTTTGAATTTGGACTCTCTCTTGGACTGCTAATGAACTGAACTGGACATGTTTTGAACATGCTTTTGTATTTGCTTTCAGGAACAGCTGTCAGTCATCATCTTCCAGTCTGTATATTGACATCGAAAGCTTTGCCCTTTGTTTTCTTTATGTGATTTTCACGTGTTAATAAAGCACAGCAAACATTTCAGCCAACCCCGCACATACATACAAACACACCCCAGCAAGATCACTTCCTGTGTGGGTGTGTACTGGGACACATGTTGAGTGTTCAAGTCTAATTCACTCTTGCTGATCTCTAACATACATCAGCTGCACCATCCTTTCATGTTTGGATGTACCTAATATCTTGTTCAAACCTCACTTTGGAACAACCTTTCAGGGTCTGTCGGAGAGTTCACACTTTGTTTTGGGGTTGAGGTTGGGGGGGGGGGCTGTTATGTTTGACCGTTCTGACAAAGATAAAAGGAGGCAGCAGCAGCAGAAGGAAAAGGCCTGGACCAGGGTCTGCAGGCAGTTACTCGGCTGATCAAAGTCCCACTGATCACTGAATGGTTTTGTGGTTTCCAGGAACACTCCTCCTCTTCCTCCTTACTTCCTGTTTCTTATTTCTTCTACTTCTAGTCTTTCATTTTATTTATAGCCTCACATATTTTTCCTTTTCCTTTTTATCCAGTAAGTCCAGCAAACAGGTAATTTCACTTCACTCACAACTGTGGTGCTGTGCATGATGGTCAACTCCACTTTGTAACATCTGAAAATCATTTTTCCTGAAGCTTTTTGGTTTGTTTAGATGAAACCTTGAAAACCTTAGTCATGCTGTCTTTTTTTTTTTTAGGCGAAGAAGCTTTCTTCTAGAAACCCTTTCAGACAAAGTTATTCTTATTGTCTAATTCTAGTTTGACTGTGATAACTCTAATATTTAACAACTGAAGCCTAAGGAGTCATTGTTGTACCTCTTAGCATTGCATGCTTCAACCTTGGGGTGAACTTGCTGGCACATCTACTCCTGGAATATTTGGCAACAATTTTGTTCATTGGAATAAAATTTCTCACTGTAGAATAACGGACTCCAAATAGTTTGTAAATGTCCTTGTAACGCTTCCCAGACTGATGCACACAGTTACTTCTCTAAGATAATTACTGATGTCTTTCCTCATTGGTGTTGTGTTTACACACACCTGATTTCTCCAGACCAGTGGTGCGCAACCTGTGGTACGCGAGCGCTCTCTGGTGGTACGCAGGGAACGTCATGACATTTTTTTCCACATTTTCACTTGAAAAAAATCAGAAACATACAATGCATTATGAATACAACGTTTCAAATGAAATGTGTAGCTTGAGATGATTAAAATTGTGTCTTTTAAAAAAATATGTGTTGCATATTCAGTTGCGGTGCAGATAAAACAACTTTTGAGTGTGTTTATGTCTGTATGAGAGTATGAGTATGTGAGAATTGTTGGAGAGAGTTGTAAATGTCTGATTCAGTAAAGTAACAATACAGGTAATAAATAACCACAATAAGGAATAAACATCTCTCCTGTGTGTTTAAAGCTTATTGAGAAGGCATATAAAGCTATATTTTAAAATTGGTCATCGTGGTGGTACTCAGAGAGCTGGACAGTTTCTCAGGTGGTACGCAGAATTAAACAGTTTGAGAACCACTGCTCCAGACCATTAAACTTCCAAAATATCTATTTAAATTGGTGCTTAAACTTTCCATTGAACAGTTAATCAGGTGCTTTTGTTCAACAACACCTGGCTGTTAATTACCTCCGCCAAGGAGGTTATGTTTTTGCCCGCATTTATCTGTCTGTCTGTCTGTCTGTCTGTCTGTGTTCAAGATAACTCAAAAAGTTATGGATAGATTTTGATTACATTTTCAGGAGTTGTCAGAAATGTGAAAAGGAAGAACTGATTTAATTTTGGCTGTGATCCAGAAGAAATCCTGGATTCTGGATCACTTTCAAATTTTCGACAGCATTGCGGTCAATGGGGCCAAAAATTTTGTTTCTCAATATCTCTGTTAATTATTGCCTAAAACTCATGAAATTTCACTCAGGGATTGACAATGGAAACCTCTATCAAATTTCAAAGGCTGATCCAGATCTGATCCAGAACTCAGATTTTATCGCAATCTGTAAATCGCTATATGAGAGAACTGTTGCGCTTGGCGGAGGTCTGCGCTCTCCAAGTGCTTTTCTAGTTACCATCTTAATTTTTAGTAGGGGTGAACCTTTTTCTTTCCCACAATGCTTCTGAATTTCTTCTTAGTTTAAGTTTATAAACTAATGGCATAGAATATTATGTGATATGTTCTTGATCAGTGGAGGTTGTATTTACGACATTTTACGCCTTGGGAAGAACCAGATAATCTTTCTTTTTTTTTTTTTTACTTTTTTATTGTCTACCAATACATAAAACAAAAGAGAATCAGCCTGATAATGGAAACAAAAATTGCCGCATTAAGACTACATGGTAATTCTTAATCAAAGCATAAAAAGCTGCTACTCAGTTAAACCTTTATTTCATAAAATCCCAGACATCTGACAAAAATCAGCATTCACTTGAGTTAAACTTGCGTAGTGCTGTGAATTTTGCTATATTAACACACACAAGTCTCTCAAAAAGAAGTTTAGAAGCAATTGAATGTCTGTCTGTACCATTTTCACAGATCATCCACAGCTAGCTAATATACCACAAGGACAACAGTGTCCATGTGCAACCAGTTCACAAGAGATGCTGCTCATCGCTGCACACAAGCAACAAGTTGTTCACACATAGATCATGAGAAGTAGTGAAATCTGGCGACCAAAATGCAAAGATGGTAACACACATGAAGATTGTACAGCGAGGATAAATGATTTAAGGTTCTACTGACATTTTCTTTAAGTGAACTGTCACTATAACAACTCATCATTATTGCTGTTAAAGTAAATTGCTAGTGGATGATAGCAGCAGAAAATCTCACTTCCCTGTGTTTCAACTAGATTGACTTCTTTATCTTCAGATTAGTAAAACGTGTTTCTGTTCTCACTTGCGGAAAACATGTTTCTGCACCACATGATGCAGTAAATAAAAAATAAAGTGTAGACAACACCGTTATATACAGCATTTATCTAACAGCTATCCAGTGTTTAATAAATCGATCCGCTGGATTCTTCTGAAAGCAGGTGGTTAAAGTAATAAATCTCAGGTGGGCTGAAATGGGGTTTAAACATCCATGAATCTACAGTTCAAACATAAAGTTCTCATTCTAAACTCTAAACTGCTTTCTTGCCACTGCCCCCTGAGCAATAGTATGAGAGAGCACCTCTGCTGCTTGTCTTCATTCTGAGAAGTGAAGCAAAATGTTTGGAGAAAACTCTTCTTTTTAGTGATGTGTCTTCAGTGAACATCTGGAGGGAGATTCAGATGCTTAACTGCCCTCATTCATCTTGACTCTTTTCCTCTAACAGCAACATGAAACATGTCCGGCTGAAAGTTACACCAAGTATGTTCCATTAGCGTCGTCTTTGTAAATGTTTGCACAATTTGTCTCAGTAGTTTGGCTGCTGCTTATCTAGTTCAATCTGATTCTCACTGGACTGTAGATAAATTTAGTCTATGTGTCTGTTCACTGACTAAGAGAATCTGAACTGAATGGATGATGCTTCCAATTCATTAATTAAAGCTCTAGCTTGGGTTTTTTTTTGAAGTTGCCTCACTCAGGGTGACCTCATTCTACAAGATAATGGGCCTGACTGTGTCCAACTCATATCGGTCTTTCTACAGATCCAATCAGTTATTAGAGCTAATCAGATTTTCTTGTGGTGTGAGAAGCACAAAGAGTGACAGAATCACTAATCACAAATCAATCGCAGAAGAACATCTGAAATGGTTGTGTGGAACAAACACTTCCATGCTCTTTGAAATTTTACAAGGAACATCTAATCAGAACTAAAGCTGATGGGAGACTATGGCTTCCATATGAATGAAATCTTAGGTCGTTTTTTTTTACACTGCCCCTGATTACTTCAGTCCAAACCGGTGGTTGGAAGAGGGGGTCTCAGCACGGCTGTCGTCGATATCTGGTTCAGTTCATTTGTAGCGTGAAAGCTCCACGACCTTGGCCAACCCAACGACAGGGAGTACGGCACATGTTTGAGCCAAGGAGGCTTCCATAGTTCAATGGACAGTGCATTGTCGGTAAAAATTGGCCAACTCTGCCTCACAAGGCCTAGTTGTTGTGTTGCCATGCTTTTCAGCTCTTCATTTCAGGCCGGTTGACATGGAAGCATGACACTCTGCCAAGACTGCTATGGACCAATGACAGCATTGACCATTGTCACATGACATGTGGTGCGGCGTTCAGGCTACAGTGAAAACATTATTATGGAAACATGAACCGAACTAACTGAAAAAAAGTAATTTTGCATAGATTAAATTGAGTCTAGTTTTTGTGAGCTAAGATTTTTTTCACACCTAATAAGATTAATTTAACTATCAACCAACTTCATTTTCTTCTGTGGAGGAGGATGGAGCATATGATGCAGCATTTAATGCAAACTTTTTGAGTGAAGTTTCTTTTTAAAAAAAAAAAAAAATCTCTTAACACCTCTGAAACTCCTGCCAGTCCAAATGAGGGTGACTCCTTCACTGCTCTGCTCTCTCCCATTTCTTTTAACGCCTCCTCTTCCTGCCCCTCCTCCCTCTCTCGGAGTCTTTGAAGCTAGCTATGGCAGTCCATTAAGTCGACTAACCAGCGCCCACGGGAGCCATCTGGGCCCACTGTTACATCATGTTACTGCAACATCAAGGGGAGAAGAGTGTGTGGCGGTATGATATATGTGGATGCTTGTGTGTGCACATCTGAGGTTGGGTGAACCTGCTGCTCTTTATTTGACCTCCACAATCAAAGCGGCCTGTGAACACAGCAGCGTTTTCATTCCTGTGAAGTGTCGGAGCCCATCCTCTCCGTCGTGCATGGCCTCGTACCAGAGCCTGACAGCAGTTTTAGATGTGTTACATAAAGCTGCAGCTTGGATGTCCCTGGGGATGGCTTTCTTTTTCATTATTTCAGTTCATGACATGAAAAAGTCTCTTCATCATGTTCTGTAATTGAATGTTGTAGTAGGAGTGGTATTTATTTCTAACTTTAAAAGGTAAAGCAGCTTTACCTTGCACCTTAGATCGGGTCTTCAAACATTACATATAGTAAGTTGATTAGTGAAGAAGCTTTGTGAAGTGAACAAGAAAACCCCGATTACTGTCTAAAACCAGACATTGAAAAGCACACAAAAGCTTTGCTTTCCTCTTCTTGGGAAGAGACTCTAATGGCATATTTGGTTGCACTGGTTGGAAGCTGTTGGTCAACTTGATGTGAAGTACTCAACTAGATTTCTGGGCAAACACGGATGAAGAAGAAGTAAAAGCGGTCAGAACTGAATGCAGGGGATTTTTACAGCTCTGTGGAGGTAGAGCAGGGGAGTGATAAAGCTGCTGGCGATGCTGATGGCCACTCCCACTAAAGTGACCTGCAGGACGAGCTCCAGGGATCCGTGCAGAACAACTGGACCCAGCATGATGGTCTGCAGAAGCTGCGTGGTGTTGTTGAACACCAGCGTGATCATGATCACCTTAAAGGCCTTTCTTTTCATGTTGTTCCAGCTCTCGGCACTCCGCCCCCCATCGCCGGGTCCCGGCTGCTTCAGCACAAGGAGAACACGGATGCCACAGTATGACAAGATGGCGAAGAAAACCAGGGACTTGAATATGAGCACACATGCTGAGACTGACATAGAGGCGGCAAAGAGAGGAAATATGAAGTCGAGTAGGATCACCAGCCAGTCAACAACGCAGCAGAGCAACCTGTAACGCAGAGGTTTGAACCTGCAAAAAACAAGATAAGACTGTCTGACCTTAAAGATACTCACAAATCTGAACAGGAAACAAACATTATTATAGTAGACAGACAGGCCAAAATACCATGAGTGTAACACTGCTTATATGGTAACATGTCAGAGTCTGGCTTTAGCCAATCAATCAAAGTAGATTTGGCTCGCAGTTGCATATTCTCCTGACTGTAATGGATGATTCATCCCTCATACACACAGATGATTGAACCGAGGGCAAATGTAGGCTCCAAAACATATTTGTATCTAAGCCAGTTCTTTAACTGTTTGTAGCACCTTTATTCTACCCCACTGACCTGTAGTAACCGTACAGAGATGGGACGACCTAACAAGCTATAGCAACACTGTTTTGCTTTTGGAAATAAAAACACAAGTGTAACAGAGATGAAATGAGTGCCTCCATAACACCGCTGGCAGATGGCCTACTTGGCCCACTGTGGGCTAGCTGCCTTGCCAGGAGACAAGCAAGCTAAAGACCGTGTGGAAATAAATATCATCAGATTAATATAACAAGTATAAGTTTGGTAATTATTCCTGTGGCGGTATATCAGTGTCTGATGTAAGTGTTTTGTTTTATTTATTTATTTTTTGCATCCAACTTCATATCAACCCATTTCACCTTTGCATTGGACAGAGGACACGGAAGTACTAGTACAAACTCCCTCTTTCCAGGCCTGTATCTCGCCACTCATTGTCACACTCGTTCTAACAGAGCTAATTAAAATATTGTTCTTTACTATGAATGATGAATGATCTCTTTCGAGGCACCTGAGAAAAATAAAAAAATTATTATACCACCATTTTTTCTTCACTTTCTTGTTCATTTTAATACCTGGTACCACTAAACGTCATCATGTGACTAAAACAGACAGAAAAGAAAACACTGAATGCATAAAAGCAGTGTTTTTGGCAGTACAACGCCATAGCTATTGATGTAAAAACTTAAGTGATTTAGGTCATAATCAAAAAAACCATGGAAAATGGTAAGATATCAGCTCTTAAATAAAACTCTTATGAGCAATCTTTGTGGTTATCGTTATGTTTGTCCAAACAAATGTACAGTTGAAGTCAGAAGTTTACATACACTGTGCAAAAACACACGTTTCATTTTTTGTCTCAGTATCTGAAGTCAAATCAGACTAAACCTCTCCTGTTTCAGGTCAGTCAGGATTACCAAAATTATTTCATTTTGTTAAATGCCACAATAAAGAGAGAGAAATTTCTTAGAGAGTTTATATTATTTTCCTCGAGGTCAAAAGTTTACATACGTTTTCTTTGTATTGAGTAGCATTTCCTGTGAACTGCATGACTTAGTTCAAATGTTTTGGGTAACCTTCCACAAGCTTCTGACAGGACTCTGCTGGAATTCTGGTCCATTCCTCCTGACAGAACTGGTGGAACTGAGTCAGGTTTGTCAGTCGCCTTGCTCGCACACGCCTTTGCAGATCTGACCACAAGAATTCAATGGGATTCAGATCAGGGCTTTGTGATGGGCACTCCAAGACATTGACTTTGTTATCCTCAAGCCACTTTTAACAATTTAAGCAGTAGGATTATGGTCATTGTCCATTTGGAAGACTCATTTGCGCCCAAGTTTTAGCTTCCTGCCTGATGGCTTGAGATGTTGCCTTAATATTTCCATGTGATGCTCTTTCTTCATGATGCCGTCTATTTTATAAAGAGCTCCAGTACCTGCTGCAGTAAAACAGCCCCACAACATGATGCTGCCACCTCCATGCTTCACAGTTGGTATGGTGTTCTCAGGTCTACAGCTTCCCCCTTTTTCCTCCAGATGTAACGTTGGTCATTATGGCCAAACAGCTCCAATTTAGTTTCATCAGACCACAGGACATGTCTCCAGAAGTTAAGATCTTTGTCTTGTGTGTCTTTGCAAACTGTAATCTGGCTTTTTTATGTTTCTTGAGGAGTAATGGTTTCTTTCTCGCTGAGTGGCCTTTCAGCCCATGTCGGTGCAGGACTTGTTTCACTGTGGATCATGACACTTTCTTACCAGCTTCATCCAGCATCTTCACAAGGTCTTTGGCTTTTGTTCTGGGGTTGATTCACACATTTCGGACCAAAGCCCGTTCATCTCTGGGACACAGAGCCCGTCTCCTTCCTGAGTGGTGTGATGGCTGGACACTTCAATGATGTTTATACTTGTGTATAATTGTTTGAACAGATGAACGTGGCAACTTCAAGCATTTGGAAATTGCACCTAAGGATGAGCCAGACTTGTAGAGCTCCAGGATTCTCTTTCTGATTTCCTGGCCGATTTCTTTTGATTTTTCCATGATTTCAAACAAGGAAGCAGAGTGTTTGAGGTGTGGCCTTAAATACACCCACTGGTGTGCTGTCAATTAACTCACGTGTTGTCAGTTAACCTATCAGGAGCTTCCAAAGCCATGACCTCATCATCTGGGCTTCCCCACGTTGTTTAAAGACTTCGTACTTTTTGTGTATGTAAACTTTTAACCTCGAAGAAAATAAGAAATTCAAAAGAAAATGTCAAAGAAATTCTCTCTGTCATTATTGTGGCATTTAACAAAATGAAATAATTTTGGTAATCCTGACCATTCTGAAACAGGAGAGGTTTAGTCTGATTTGACTTCAGATACTGAGACAAAAAAGGAAACGTGTGTTTTCGCACAGTGTATGTAAACTTCTGACTTCAACTGTACCTTTAGTTGTACCAGGCATTAAAATGAACAAGAGACTGAAGAAAACAAGGGTGGTCTAATAATTTTTTCCATGACTGTGTATCTTTCTTTTTTAACAGGTGCCATGTCCATAGGTAGACATGGAGGGTGAGGGTGGACTTTTACATAATAATCTTCACCTACTTATGTGGCAGCCCTGATGTTTGGATTCATGTTACTTAATGAGTAACGGGAGCATTCATTAAATGCCTGTCAACTGGACGTTTCTACCATTACAACGCGTTCAGAGTAAGTTTTTGACTGGAGTTTTGATAACATTAAAATTTTTCATCCACTGTTGCTTCCAAATCCTTTCCATGTTGAATCAGTTTTTATTCTTTTCTTTTGAATCATGCAAACTAGTGGCTACAGTGGCACTTTGATTTCCCTAAAATAGTGATCCAAGTGTTTTTATCTGGCTAGCTGGTATTCATCAAATTTGTATTGGACTTTAATAAATGCGCAGGGGGCAATCAGACACTCTCCTTCTTGGACTCTCCTTCTTGGCTTCTTGAGTTTGGTGTCTATTATTTAATTCCTTTTTAAGAGTTTCTTCTCCACCAGCTCAACACAGTTGCAACTTAACAATGCCGGTCAGAATGTCGATTATGATAATCTGTGCTCTAGCGCCTGGTGTAACCAGTTCTTGAATCTAAGCCAGCACAGTCCACTTAAAAAAGGATTCAAATCCAAGTTAATATGTTTTTCTTGAAGGTTGATTTGATGTTATTAGCTACATTCACTCTTGATCAGTGTGCTGGTGATTGTTTTTTTTTTAATTAGGATCAGGTCTCTAACGTTCATGTATGTTAACTCAGGTCTCAAGTCTCCAATTCCAAGTTTATGTCCATGTGTTAATTTCTGGACCAAGATGTTAACGGCTGAACGCTTAATTGATGTTTCACAAAGCAACAAATAACAGTAACTATACCCATTTCTTTTATATTTACCTGAAGAAAATAAATAAAATAAACCGAAATGGAACAAACTTCTCTTATACCACTGGAAAATCTACTATGCTTCAACGAACTGAATGGAACTAATAAAATGACAGAATTAAAATCAAAATTTTGTTTTGTTATACACCCATGATTAATAAAAAATGTACTTGGTTTCTTATTTTCAGTGTGCTTATATAGTGCAAATTCAACTTGAAATGTGCCTCCTCTGGTGTCAACCCCAGTCAGCCTCCAAGTAAAATCAACCAAAGCAGACAGAAGCATGGAGGACGAAGTTAGTGGAGTTCACAAGTTTACAAAGCACCACATTACTGTCAAAGAAAGCATCCCAGCAAGTGTCTTCAAGAGTTCAAGAGGCTGTACCATGAAGCTGGATAAGCAGGTTACTGAGTTCTGTTAAGCCTACAGCCAGAACTGTTAGTAACATAAAGGTGAGTCTCTTTTAACTTGGCGAGACCACCATGGTAACCTACTCTGAAGACAAAATCTTCTTTTGAGTTTTGGATTAAGCTCCTGTATAATCCTTCATGGATTCTTATTGCTATCTTAGGTTAAACCATGCTAAAGGAGCATTTAAGTATCAAATTAATACAAAGATGTCAGGTAGAGGTACTGAATGTGAATGTCTCACTTTTAACCAAATTGACAGTCCTTGATGAAATAATGTTGGATTGTTGAAATACTGATGGAATTTTAATAAGTCAATCTTAAAAGTCAGTCAGTGCATTTACACACTGATTTCACTTCCAGAAGCCAATGATATCACAGTTTTGAACTATTTTTTCTGCACTGAATTTATTAGACTATTGGTTCTGCAGGTTTTAATCTCAAGCAGGAATCCAAGTTGAATTAACAAGTGGTGATGGAAATTCTCATCTGAGGGAAAATATGACAAATCCAGACTTGCTGAGCTGTATGATATGAACCAAAGTAGCTTTGCATACACAGTTAAAATTGCAGGCTATATGTGTCATCCTTATGGAAACACTAAAAGAGTGCTGGAACTGGTCAGCCACTGCTGGGACAGTTAAGACACCCCCAGATGTTTTAAGATATTCTCAGAGAACTACGCTCTTAGAGAAAATTAGATTGAAGTTGCATTGTTATCATCCATTTTTTGTTGTTGTTATTTCTAGATTCACAGTTTCAGGAGATCTGTGAACTTTGTGAGTAAAAAGCGTGAAATGGCAGGTGTCACGGGTCTTTTGGAAGCACATGCAGCATCTGAAGCAGCTGAAATTTAATAATCCAGCTGAAAATCACTCTTGCACTCCACATTTCAACTCCTCTGTAGAAAGGATTGCTACTAACTACACTATCAAAGCTCATCTGTATCTTCCAGTAATGGTCATCTTGTGGATTTGGACTTGGCGAATCATGGAGGCATCCATAGTTATCCAGATGTGCAAATAATTAAGCAAATATGTGTAACTATGTTGTTATTTCCAAAGGTTTTCATTTTTTGCATCCCCAAACTAAGCTGCAACTGTAGCTTTTACAGACTGAAATGGGGTCTGCAGCTAATCAAAACTTTTTTATTTTTAGTTGCCAAGCTCTATGTTTATCTCTCCAACTTCAAATGAGAAACAGTTTGCCGTTATTGGAGGCTTCATGTCTGCCTCATTAGAGCAGAAGCACAGCACAGCTGTGGTTGGGCAGTAGGATGAGGCGGGGCTTCATTTGAATATCAACAGAGGCCAGTACGCTGAAGAACAGGTGTGACATTAAAATGGACAGAGTACTTTGGAGAACTGATGAATGAAGAAAATGAGAGAACTAGAAGAGTGGAGGGTGCAGCACCTATAGACCAAGAAATGCCCAGGATCCATAAGGTTAAATTGAGAGCAGCTTTGAAGAGGATGGTGAATGGAAAGGCAGTTGGTCCTGATGACATTACAGTGGAAATATAGAAGTGTCTAGGGAAGATTAGAAGGGAGTATGTCACTCGAATGTTCAACAGAATATCTGAGAGTGAAAGACTGTAAGGGAAATAAGAAAAGTGTCCAGAGCTATAGGTTAACCCCAGAGGCATAAAGCTGATGAGTCAAGATCAAGGAAAGAGTAGTTGAAACTAGGGAAAGAAAAGTTACTACTGCTTATCTGAGCAGTAATATGGTTTCATGCCAAGAAAGAGCACAACACATGCAGTTTTTGCTTGAATTTTGATGCAAAAGTACAGGAAAAATGAAAATGAGCTGCACTGCATCTTTGTGGATTTAAAGAACAAAAATAAGAATTGTGGTATAGCATAAGGACATCTATAGTGGTAGATAAGTATTTTAAAGTGGTACAGGAAATGCATGAGGGCATCATGACAGCAGTGAAGTATGCAGTAGGAATAACAGAGATGTTTCAGGTGAAAGTAGGATTGCATCAAGGATGACCCCTGGGCCTCTTCTTGTTGCCATCATGAAGAATAGGTTGATAGATGAGGCCAGACGGGAGTCTCCATGGATTATGCTTGTGAGTGGCATTGTGGTCTGTTGTGAAAGTAGGGATTAGGTGGAAGAAAACCTGGAGAGTTGGAGACATGCGCTAGAGAGAAGAAGAATGAAGGACAATCACTGCAAGACAGAATTGATGTATATAAATGAAAGGGGAGCATGGCGAGGATTCAAGGATATTAATTTGAAAAAAGTACAAGAATTTTGGTTGAAGGATGCAGAGTAATGGGGAGAATGGGATAGAGGTGACAAGGAGAGTGCAGGCAGGATCGAGTGAGTGGTGAAAAGTGTCTGGAGTCATCTGTGATAGAAGACAAGAGTAAAGGGATAGCTTTACAAGACTGTAGTGACGCCAGCACTGACAGCTCCAACAGCATTGACCAAGAAACAGTAAGCAGAGTGAGAAATGGCAGAGTTGAAGATGAAAAGATTTTCTTTGGGAGCATTGAGGATGGATAAGTTAAAGAACGAACACATCAGAGAAAACGACAGGGTCAGATGTCTAAGAGATAAAGTAAGAGAGGCTAGATTGAGATGGCCTGAACATATAATGAGGATGGAGAGTAAATCCTTTGCTAAAAGGATGCATGAGATGTCCCTACCAGGTAAGGGAAAAAAAGAAAGACCAAACAGGAGATTTTTGGATGTACTGAAAGAGGATATGTTGTTGGTTGGTGTGACAGAAGAAGATACAGAAGACAGGGTAAAATGGAAACATATGATGTGCTGTGGGGACCCCTAAAGGGAACAGCCAGAAAAGGAAGAAGAATATGTGATCTTGTGATATGTGATCTTGATGAACAAATATTAGTTTAATTCCCAAAGACTCTTGTATTGTTACAAAGACAAGAAATTACTTTGATCTATTGCTGCAGAATTTGATCTGATCTACTCAGAGGCAAAACATTTTATCCCCAACTCATTGTGAAATATAATGCAGTGTTTTCTTTTCTGTGTTTTGTTTTGCACATCATGGTCACCACATTAAGCAGATTCAATACAAGTAAGAAATGCATTTCTAGCAAATGACAATCTATCGTTAATCAACACAAATTGCATCCCAGTGTAACAATATGATCATTTATAGAACTACAATTTCTAGCGCATTAAATTTTACAGTCATGTACGCTCAGGGCAGTTGAGGACTTCTTGGTCAGCTTGATTCAGTTATGATGACAGTGCCACAAAAGGTTTGAAGAGATCAAGGGGATTTCACATTACCTTGATAGTAGATAAGAATATATATTTCAAGTCAAGCCACAAAAATGCAAATCACTCAAAGAGTCCTGTCTATCGTTTCTCAAAGTTACCTGAGGAAGAGGGTGGGATGCACTACAGCCAGGTAGCGCTCCAGACAGATACAGGTCTGGAAGAGGGGCCGACAAATCAACATGATCTGCAAGGACAGCTTCAGCATCATCACCCCGACTGTCAAAGACATCTTCAGCAGGAAGTGAACCATCACGTAGAAAGACGAGCAACAGAAGAGGATTTCAGAGAAGGCCAGATTGAGGGCAAAGAGCTCTGAGACCACAGCAGCGCTATCTTCTCTCATTATGAGCCACACCACGTAGATGTTTGCTGGCAAACCCACCAACACGTTAGAGGCCATCAAGCCTGTTACACCCTTGAAGAAGAACGTGAAATCAGGCACTGATGTGTTGTTGGTCTCCAATGAACTCATCTTCAGAGGGTTAAAGAACTGTTGTTGAAATAATCTGCAGGAGATGAACCAAAGACAAGATAATTATTATGATTTTTGCTTTGAGCACAACTTAAACTACTGACAATGACTGAAGGGCTTTTCATTTTAAGTAAATCATGCTTGACCTTTTCTGGTAACAATGCAGAAAGATGTTAATTTTTATTGGTAAATGAGCCACGATGGAAGGTTCTGTCATGATCTGTTTTGAGATCTATCGTTTCTTTTGACTACTCTGATAGTGACCAATAGTGGAATCTAATGCTCTCTGACTGGGAGATTGGATTTGTTTTTTAAAGTTAGAACTTTGTGGTTTTGTGATTTAATTTATTAAACCTTGAATTAAACATTCCCTAGCATCTAATGTTGCTCTCTCCTCTGCTCTAATGGCATGTAAAGTAACGGAATCTTAGCCTCAAAGTTTCTGAAGTCCAGTCACAACCAACAAACTGCCAAGGATTATTCAAGTGGTGGCTATTTATTCATTAAGCTTAAATAGATTTAATTATGGCAAGCCTCTAAACTGATAATAAGTTTGTGAATTTAATCGCCAAAAATGTTCTTGTAATTATTTACGCACCTTGATCTCAAATGCTGTGTTTTGCAGCATCTAAACACCATCCATCCGGTCGTGGTTTTGAGTTCTAGAGACTCTCCTGTTTGTAATTTGGCTGTTCCATTTCTCGACCGTCTCACCATACGCTCCTTTTAAACTGGGTCCACCTGTGGATTTGCATGACGAGCAGCAGAGTCTAAGTCTAAGTTTACATCTGCTGTATTCAAACAAGCTGAATGGAGACACGGATATGGTTTCTGTGGACTGAGGATACGGCCACAATTGCACTGATTTCCCTCAGAATGCAATTTGTCAGGGGAATTTTATAAACAAAATAGTAAAGATTTCTTCCCAAGTCAGCCTGACAAAATGAAAAGATTTGTCTGAAGATCTAAAGTGCTGCAAATATAGATACTTGTAGTTAGGCTGTGAGCTGTTTAATATATGCAAATAAAAAAAACTGTTTAGTAACATGTGTTGATAAAAATTATATCTTGACTTTATTCCATCTGCCTCTTTTGTTCTTCAAACTGTTACTAATCCTGATCTTAAGGTGGATAGCTGCTTTTATCAACATAAAATGTCAGCTTCCTTGCTACAGTCAGCGTGAGCCAATGATTTGTATCATGCTACTCATCCAGTCTCTGAATGTCATTTCATTCTAACTTTTCTTTTCTTCCTTTTTCCTTTTGATTGAAATGTGAAGAATGTTGTTCTTAAGCAAGAACCTAAGCAGTTTTCTAATAGTTGAAAGAACCCTGGACTCAATGATCCTTTACAAGCAGGTGAAGATCTGAGGATATGTGAATCACTTCTAAAACCTAATTGGTTATGAAGGAAATCATGTCGATGTAATACATAACATTACTCACAACTTACGAAAACCAAAATGAAAGCAAACCTATGAAACATCTCTTCATCAAAAGTGCTCATCAGACTGGTTTCCATCAGCAGGTTTGGAGTATTGAGTGTTAACTAGTGGGTGTAATATGGTTGGGAAATGGTGTTGTAGGCTTCTTTCCACTTTGTTGTGATGAACAAACTAGCATTAGTTGCCAAAAAACTACATTTTGTGGAAGAACAAAAAAAAAAAAAAAGCAAAACCAATAGTCTTGGTCATATACGTGAGAAACATGGGAAGAAGTCTACACTGTTCTTATTATTTGATTCCTTTTAGGCTGTAGCAGCACAAACAACTGATTAATTCAGGTGATTAGAGTCAAATGTTGACTATGTTAAAACTAGTAAGAGGACAATTCAGTGAATGTAAGAGGGGAAAATGTAAACAGGTGACTGTAATGATGGCTTTGCAAGTTGCATAAATGAAAGGCTAAATCTTTGAGAAGCAAAGACAGACCAAGGATCTTTAGTTTGACAATAAAGAGTTAATAAACAATGTCCCTTAAGGATTTTTCAAGGTTGCATGACATTTTCTGTGAATGATATCCTCCATTAAACCAGTGGAGGAATTTCAGTGCATGAAGGCAAAAACACAAGTCCAGGTGATCTCTGATCACTTAAATGACACTCCATCAAGTACAGTGGTACCTCTACTTACAAACGTCTCTACATACGTTTTTAGGTTACGAAATGCCTCAACGGGAAAATATTGCCTCTTGTTACGAAAGAAATTTCAGGATACGAAAGGGAAAAATACAGTACGCGCTGCTACTCGCAGCTCCCAGAGTTTACCGAACGTAAACATACTTGTAGCTGCTCTGCCACTGGCTATCAGCTAGCATCTTCCTGTTATCCCATTGAGATTTTAAGAAAATTCCATGAAGTTTCGGAATTTGTTGAAAAGAATCACCCAGAAAAAGTGTTCACTAGTTGGGCTATCGCTCATTATGTTGATGTTTGCCTTGCACATTTTCAAAGGATTGTAAAAGGCGACAAAACGTCCTTGGATCGGTTCTTTACAAAATGTCAGGCAAAAACCACTGCTGAGAGAGAAAAGGTGACGACGACAGCAGTTAAAAGGTAAATGAACATCAATTCTATTCTTTACTTTATTCTTTGTTTTTGCATTATGTACAACTCTCATTTTATGTTTATTGTGCAGTAATCTAATTCTAACATGCATTTGTTACATGTTTTGATGCATTTCTATGATTTATAAAAAAATTTATGTCCGAATTTTGGCGGGCTTAGAACGGTTTTGGGCATTCACATGGAAAACGCGTCTCTACTAAGAAATTTTCAGGTTACGGAACTACTTCCAGAACCAAAAAATTTCGTAAGTAGAGGTACCACTGTACTGTCATTCATCAATAACTCATATAAAATAAATAAATAAATAAATGATAAAAACCCTATGTTAACTTTGCCCAAAGACAGTGCCAACATTTCTGGGATCAATAACATCCAGGGTGAGCGATCACACAGTGGAAACGTGGTCATGGTCAGACAATACACTATTCCTGATCTTTATCTATTTATTTATTTATTTATTTGTTTGTTTGTTTGATGAAATGGGCACTGTGTGCTCCTGACTAAAGATGAAATGCATTATTCAGACTGTTATCGGCGGTTAGCAATTAGTCCAAAAGCCAGGCTCAGTGCTTGGCAAAGCTCATTTCTACTCCACATCAATGTTTTTTTTTTTTTTTTAAACAAGACAATCCATAAATCACATTATGAACACATGGGTGAGGAAGAAGAAGGAACAGGTAGTTGACTGGTGTGCCTGCAGCCTTGACTTGTACCCAGTTGAGAATGTTGGAAATTTTTGGAATCAGAAATTTAACAATGACCCTGCACTGTTGCACACTTTATGATGTGGTTAGAGGAAGAAGGGGACAAAATAACAACTGAAACTCTTTAACTCTTGATATTCTCAGTGCCAAGTGTGCCAGTGCAAGTGTTGTGAGAAGGAATGGCAGTGCTTTGCCAGTGGATACGTCAAAACTTGTTGGGGTTGAGTGCTACTTTGTCAACTGGTCATGGCCGTCTCTAAAACCAAATACACATACTGCATCCATCGCATTTGTGAACGGGCCACTTAACATTTAACAGCTACTTTAACTTTCTTGGAGACCAGCGAAACTGCTCAACGATGACTGTCACTTCTGGCAGGAGAACAACAAAAACAACAGAAAAAATGGCACAGGGAAGGCTTGAGGAACATTAAGTCCTCAAATTGCTCACCTGGCCTCCATGCATGCCAGGTTCAAGCCAAACCAGATCCATGGAGGGCAACACCATATGCCATTTACACAAAGGGTTCACTGCTAATGCCTCAGAGTCAAAGGAAACTCTGGAGGTCCTCTGTCCAAGCCCCAAGGACATGAGAGAGGCTTACAGAAGATATGCTGGCTGACTGGAGTATTTTGATAATGTTACTTCTGCTTTGCATTTCCTCGGTAAAGGAAAAATATCATGCAAGCCGGACAAAAAAAAAAAGCAAAACTGTGTGTACCTCATGTTACTCATGTAAAACATCTGAAAAATGTTTTTAAAGTTGCTGTGTTTGAGTTGACCCTGCCCTCTGCTCTGCTTCCACCTGCATCATCTCTCAGTAAACACACATCATGTTTCTGTTTGTTCTCCATGATGAGCATCATCAACCAGCTGGGCAGTAAGGGAAGATCAGACATCTGATTTGCATGGATGATGCCGTCTAGTTAAATCAGAAAATATTACATTACTGACAAGTATCATAGCTTCTGATGGTTGCAGATATATCTTTCCATAAAGATGTTGTGTATGCTCATGTCCTCTGCTCTCCTGGGTTCATTCTTTACACACAAGGTGATGTAAATCATGAGAGGTTAACTAAAAAGTGCATTACTGCTTTGAGGTGAAAGTATCCCAGCATAATAAAGGTCATGAATAGTTCAACATCCTTTTAATGACCTGGATTGTTTGTCATCCAGACCATCGTGACCCTAAACTGGATTTTCTTATTGGTTCTTGAAGACTTTTTTTTTTTTTTTTTTTTTGAAGATTTTGTGGCTCTAGTGGTCTTAAAGGGTTGCAGACTGGGAGTTGAACCTGTGACTACTGCAGGAGGACGGTAGCTTCTGTGTATGGGCTGCCCGCTCAGCCACTGAGCTGGTCCCACTGGCCTCTTCTCCATTCTTAGTCAAAGCTGGTTGGCCGTTTGTGTCACTTGTACCTTGTTTTCCCAATTCCATATCCTAATTGCTTAAGTGATGCAGGACCTGCCAACCAGCTGTTGCTCCATATGGAACTGTAAATATCAAAATCTGTATAGCTGTCTTGCCTACTGCTACACAGATGATTAAGATCATTGATGGCATGATTATTTTTTTTAAAGAAGTTTCAATTTATTAATCTATTTATTATTCTATTTCCTCTTTTATGGAGCAGTTGAACAATTTTATCAAAGATGAGGTCTCGTACAGTGCCCCTAACAGAGACATTTAATCCTGGGCACAAGCAACCAGCAACTCTTTGATTTTGTTGTCATTTCCTGCCACCTCTTTTTCCAAATTTTTCATGTTCCTGTATGACTGCTCTGGATTGTGGTGCTTTTTATGTTATAATTTACTTAACCACACCATCTGGTCAGAACACGCTAAACCATCTGCTTTGTCACACACTCAACATGCTTTGAAGGATTACAGTTTGTCTGGAGGGCTCCTGGGTCATGAGCTGTGCCTTCCTTAACCTTCTGGATATATTTTGAGAGACCATTTTAGCACTTTATTAGCAGCCTCTGTGGTCTGTCTGTAAGGGATACAAATAGTTCATGTTTGTGTAGGGGTACTTGAGTGAATTGATGTTTCAATGTTGTTTGAAACCTGGAAGAAGCATTAGACGCCTTTGAAAAGTTTGCTAAATTACTCAAATACGAGATGGATAGAAATATCAAATTCTGAGTTGTTCTGTCTCAAACCAGTCTTTTATCGCTGTCCAGAACAAAAGTTAGGCATTAAGAACATAAGTAGAACTGACCCACTGCAGAAGATGAATGTTTGAGCTAAATCTTGCAGTAGTTCATTAGATGTGAGCTAATATAAACTAAGCACAAAAAAATTTGGAAATTTGTGTTTGGGAGATTATTTCTTTGTTGTTTCTTGATGGATGGATGAATGGATGGATGTTTATTCAGACTTAAATAATCCAATCCACCAAACAAGGGTCAACAGAAAAAAAAGGTACTTGGCATTGGCAGAGAAAATTTGGCACATCTTTTATGGGTGCAACCGACATACTCAGCTCAGCAAATACTGTATATGTTCCTTACAAATGTGGCATAATTTAAAAGGTGAAATAAACAGGTTTTCCAAGGGTTTAAGATTTATTGTCAAGAAGAATTGTTACGACAAAGAAGTAATCTACCAGACAAATTTCCTTACTTTTTGTGCTTAGTGTAGTTCATCTCAGTCCATAGAGGCGCCCTGATACCAGGCCACCGACAGAATGACCTTCAGCTAAAAAAGTAGCTCAGACTTGAAAGAACGAGGACTTAGTGGAATGAATTTTCTTAAAACAAGAAGGTATTTTTGTATTTTGAGCCTAGGCGTGTTTAAGTTTGTATGAAGTGGAAACTTTGGCATTTGGAGCATGTGTGTGTCTGTGTGGGTGTGTGTATGTGTTTTGGATCAGGGAGTTGTCCATGTGGAGAAAAACTGCGGGAAAAGCAGATTGACAGTGTTTTTGTGTTACAGTAAGTGTGTTAGCCTGTGCACAGCAGCTGTGCTCCAGGTGTGGAGCAGAACAGTAAACTCCTGACGGAAGGGAGCTGTTCAGGAGCAGCAGACAGTATGAACTCCCACTGACGGCAAGAGCCAAATATGATTTCATAGTGGATGTGAGTCCCAAACCCCGCAGCCTGACAGAAGGTGACACTGATAGCGTCAACATCATGTGTAAGATGACCCCAAAGCAATGACAGAGACAAATGATCCTCAGGCCCCATCAGATTTAACAGACATGTTCCCCCTCACACTGACCCCTCTACAGTACTGGAACTGTAGCAAGTCTCCTGCATCCCCAAGAATGCTGAACCACAGTATCCAGGAGGCACTGCAGCCGTATAAAGAGAGACTAGAACGGATCTAATGGGAACTTCACAGTCGTCTTGGTCAGTAAAACAGGTACTCTATCTTTCATTCTTAAATGTTACTGTTGATGTGAAGATGGAAATTGAATTAAAAATCATACAATTCAATTAACATTGATGTGATCAAATATATCATTTATGCTACCTTTTCATGTGACCACATTCTCCTATGTCCTGAAGACTATTTAATATTTTGTCAAAAAGGGAAAAAGCAAGTCTTCGACCTTTTATAGTCAACAAAATAAGTTTGTTGACAGTACATTTCTTCAACAACCCCAACTCCAAAAAAGTAGGAAAGCTTATCTTCTACCCAGAAAGAACCAAATCAGGACCAAAATCTAAGTGTAACTGACATCAGTTGGTCAACTTGGAGATGGAAACCATGTCAAATGCCAAACTATCAAACGACAAACTGCACCTGTGTCAGTACACTAAATTAACCACTCAGGGAGCAACTAAGAAACGCTGGCGTTACTGTGATGTCCTTTGTTTTTCATCAATTACTTTCACCAAGGACAACTAGACGAAAATATTTATTCTTGTTTTGTGTCTTGAATCTGAATTTCTTTACTCTGGCAAGGTTGCTACATGCACTGTCTTATGTTCGTTATTTATGTAATAAATATGATCCTCCATTTCTCAGATGTGTTTCATCAACACAACATCTACATCCACCGATTCTTTTTTGTCACCCCCTAAGCAGTACTCTTCTTTAACAAACTCGACTCCAAAAACAGTGGTATCCTGCATAAAGTAAAAATGAAAACAGAATGTAATGATTTGCAAATCTCAAAACTAGGGCTGGGCAAGTTAACACGTTATTATCGAGTTAACGCATTAATTTGTTAACGGCGACATTTATTTTATCGCACGTTAACGCATGTTGCTCACGTGCTTTTGTTTTGAAAAGTCTGTTACTGGCTGCTGCGGAGCTGGAAGAGAATTGGCAGGTAGACATGCGGACATTTTCTTTTTCAGAAAAAAAAAACAGGATGACATTAATGCCCTGGCAGTGGCAATAAGTTTTATTTTATTTGAAATTTTTTAAGATGAGATTTACACTAAATATGTGTTACTGGCAAGTGCTGATGTTAAAAGTGTTTGCACAACAAATGTTATGGCACTTTAGTTCATATGGCAGCAGAACATTTAAATAAAAGTGACCTTTAAGCTACTTTTGAATTCATTAGTTGATTTTCCGTATACAATGTGATTAATCATGATTAATCAGAGAAATCATGCGATTAATCACGATTAAAAATTTTAATCGTTGCCCAGTCCTACTCAAAACCCATCCTTATACTTTTTTGGCAGCAACATGTCTCAAAAATTTTGGTTCATGGGCAATAAAAGTCTGAAAAAGAACTGTATAACACTATACTAAAAAGAAACATCTGAAGGAACATCATGCAACTAATTAAGTTAATAAGTAACATGACTGCATATTTTAGAAAGGGAGTTAAGAAGTCAAGATGGGCCGAGGTTAACCAATCTGTGAAGAAAGAAAAAAAAATCGGAATAATCTTCATCCCTGTAAAAATCTAAAAACTTTGAATATCTCAGCATCTACTGAACAAAGTGCCATCTTAAGATTCAAAGAAACTGGATAAATGTCTGAAGCTCAGTATTTGATGCCCTAAGCCAGCACTGCATTAAAAACAGGTGTGATTCTGTCATGGAAATCACTGCATCAGGAAGACTTCTGGAAATCACTAAGAACACATTTGCCCGTGCAACCTGCAAATTCAGGTTAAAGCCCTGTTATGCAAAGAAGAAAACATATGTGAACATAACCCAGAAAAGCCACCATCTTCTCTGGGCCAATTTAAAACAGATTGAAACATACTGGAAAACTGTCCAAAGGTCAGATTCAATGAAATATAAATTTTCTGGAAGCTATTGATGCTGCGTTATTTGGACCGAAGAGCAGGGGGACCATCCAGCTTGTTATTAGCACTCAGTTCAAAAACCTGCATCTATTATGGTATAGGGGTGTATCAGTGCCTGTGGAATAAGCAGCATTACCATCTGTAAAGGAAAAAATAAACCAGTGCAGTCAGGTATATTCAGATTTTAGAGCATACAGTGATCCCTCGCCAATTCGCGCTTTAAGTTCCGCGGTCCTAGTTATTCGCGGATTTTCAGAAATATATAATATTTAAAAAAATCAAGAAAAAATTACAGAAAACTCACAGGATGTTGTGTGCGTTCTCTCACAGCGAAGAAATGTTGTGAGCCAGCCTGGCCCCTTTAAGAAGGTGGCCTTATGGGTAATGGAGTGTGTGTCGTGGGACGGCAGAATGAAAACGGGGTTAGATGAAAAGTGGAGTGAGCATCAACAGCAGCCCAGCGTGTATAGATTTACATTCTCTGTTAACCGACAGGAGCCCAACAATACAACCTGTGTGATATTACAAATTCCTGCAGTGCCAGAATAAAGTGCCTGTTCCATGCAGAGAAAATCTGACTTTTTCTTTTGTTGTTGTTGGCTTGTTACCTGCTAATTACGAGCCAAAAATAGCACAATACCAGTGGTTTCTTTACTATGGTTCAGAAACCAGAGGCTGTGAAGGTAACAAAAGACCACAGTTGAGCCTTTGTCTTGTTTCGCTGCAGTGCCTCGCTACTTTTTTTGCGGTTTTTAAACATATTTTAAACACATTATTTAGGCTCGGGGGGCTCCGGCTCCAGTTCACGTATTTTGAGTTTTGCGGGGGGTTTTGAGTTTTTCGCGGTCCCCATTAACTGCGAAAAATAAGGGATCGCTGTAATATGTTACCATCCAGAAAACATATTTTTCAGGAAAGGGCTTGCATCTTTCATCAAGACAACGCCTAATAACCACACATGACGTACATAACAAAAGTATGGTTCCATAGAAGAAGAGTGCAGGTGCTGAACTGGTCTACCTGCAGTTCAGACAAGAACCAGGACTGTTGAGCAGCTCCGATCCTAAATCAGACAAAAATGGGACAACACCTCCCCAAAAAAAACGACAGTCTCCTCAGTTCCCAGAAGTATTTGGAGTATTATTAAAAGAAAAGGTCAAAGCAATTATAAAAGTTATTAGAAACTAAACATTAAAAAAAAAAATATGATCAATATATTCTACCTTTGTTACGGTTACACACTATAGTATCAACTACTAAATTAAATAAGAAAAATAACTGTGATGCAGCCCTAACTTTGACTAACATTCTGTTTTTAACATTAATAAAATATTTATTGAACATGTTTATGTCCATCTATCTATCCATCAATCCATCCATCCATCTTCCATACCTGTTTAGTCCACTGCAGGCTCATGGGGAACTGCTGGAGCCTAAACATGTTTAAATTTGGCAGGAAATGCATTTAACAGTGCAAAAATACACCTGAGTTCACTGATCAGTAAAATACAGTACACAGACCCTGAACAGAGTCAATAAACTGAACATGTACTTGGAATAAACTAAAAACAGCTGATAATTATTTTATTGTGCTTTTCTTACGTTTGTCAACTTGTAGTTTTCTTTCGGTTGTTCTTAACCCTAGAAAGCCTTCCATTTAGCACCTAAATGCTTAAAAAGTACTTTATGGAACATATAAAGTTGTATAAAGTTTAAAAAAAAATTATAGGTGAAAAATTGTAACCTGCTTGATTCAGCTTTTCTAAAAGATGATTACATGTTATACGTGATCTTCAAACTGTGCTTAAAGTGAATTACACTTCATTTGTTCACGCATAACTAGTGCAAAATAACAGCTTTTTCCCCCTTTTTTTGTGTCTCAAAGAAATTCAGCTCTTCTTCACATGTGACCCATAAAGGGATTATAACAACTGCCTCCAACAGTCAGCAAGAGACAAGTCTAGGAATGGATGAACGATTTCTCTGGATTAGAATCAGGCAACAATAAAAATTCCTTCCAATGTCGTGCACATAAATGCACCACACAATGTTCCTCTGCAGGCATCCTGGAAAACTGTTTTGCACAACCTTATTCTAAAATACAAGAACACATGCACACAAACACACATACACACAGATGTAGACACATCTATAAATATTAGCACACTGGAATGACTTCCATTCATTTTGTACAGTTTAACCCAAACACCAATACCAGTTAATGCCTCACCTTGATCTTTACCTAATCTCAATTATCACCGTAGCTGTAAATCTTATCAGGACCCCAGAAATGGCATTCTGTCTCATCGTTGGCACTGGAGTTACTAGTCCTAACAAGGTCAGTCATCAACAAAGGTCCCAGTGAGGTGACAAAAACAAGAACATACACATATACACACACACACAGATCGCAATCGCTAATCTCATTTCCTGTATTTACCTTCTGACCAGTCACATCTTTGTGTGGAATACAACTAACAGAACTGAACATTTTACTCGTCACGATGAAAAAGGTGCATTGAACAGAAGGAGTGGATGTGTGTAGCGCACACACACACACGCGTGCGTGCGCACATGCAAGCAAACATGTAAGCTTGATGATCAACCTTTACTCAATAAGTCTGGTTTGTGTTAAGCAAGAGCTTCCATAATTATCCACTTCTGACTCTGAAATATTTGAGTTCTTCAACTAAAGTAAATAAAAACATTTTTCTTACTTGTTCCACAAAAGCGTTGTTACTGTGTGTTTGTGTTCTGGCCGGTAATGAGTGGTGGAATTAAAAGGTGGTGTTTGCGTAATGAGCCACAGATGTAAGTTCAATTAAACTCTCTCACCACCTTCTGTTTGATCTCTCATTTCAAATACATTTTGGTATTTTAGCTCGTTAGATGCTGCTTTATTCAGAGTTACATAAAAACACGTTTCAGCTCCTAAACGGTCCAAAAATAACTTGAAATACCAGTGGCTGCCCAGATATCTCTCTCTCCCTCTTTTTCCTTCTCTATGCTTTTGTTTGAACCTCCGTTCATTCTGATTATTATCTGTCTGTTTATCTCTCATTCTCTGCGAGTGTCACCATTTAATTGGAAGCCCCTCCTCCTCCTCCTCTTCATCCTCCGTCCCCATGGGAAAGTATGCAGACACATTTTGATTTGATTATGGCTCACAAACCAAACTATGCTTTGCTGCATTCCAGCTCTGTCAAACAGACAATCTGAGGAGAGTGCGGGGCCAGGCAGTGAGCAGGGTGGAGGGTTTGATTACCCCCGCAGTCGCTTCCGATGCAAAACTTCCGCCAAGTGTCACTCACATGAACACTAAACCACCAGTGGGTCGGCAAGAAGTTGTTTTTCACTCAGTTCAATCCAACAGTCTGACAAATGCTTCAGGGGTCCCTGCACAATCAGATAAAGAACCAATCTAACAAATTCTGATATGCGGAAAGTACAAAGCTGCCCTCTATGTACAGTCACATGTTACTGCACCAAACTGCAACAAACTCAAAACAAATACTGCAACGTTTCTATTGTAAAACAAATGTGTTCATCAACATTTGGTGTTTATCTTTGTACCATCAGAGACTTAATATCACAAAATCTGGAGCTCACAACAAATATTGAGCCGCAGGTCGGCGCTTGATTATTGAAAGACAACCAAAGTTAACACTGTGAGAAGCGGATGCAGATCATTCAAAACAATAAAGCAGCAGCATGTGAACGGAGTGAGTCAGGCGAAGCGGTGTGAAAACGACACCTGTGTTACTCAGACAAACTAGTAAGCTGTTAAACACTGTTTCTTAAATGCTGAAATTATGACACAGTTTAGTGGAGACATATGTTTCATCTGCAAAAGTGGACATAAGTGTCATTCATGAAAAAAGGGAATTATCTCCAGGAGAGATTTGTCAGAAGAAGTCCGAAAACTGATTTTCCTCTTTTCTTCCTTAACTATTGTTTCTATTGTGAATGTCTTGAATTTTGGACTTTTTATTTTTTATTTTTTTCCAAATTTTCTGGTTCAGTAGCTAATAATGGAAACGTTTTTTTTGGTGTAGTCCAGATTTACTGACATCACAAAGGTATACTTAAATCCACTGCATCAATGGAGGCTACCTGAGTACTGGAAAATGGTGCCATTTTTACCCGCCAGATGACAGTAACAGGTTGCATTTGGGACTTTTTGCAGACATGACCACTTCCAGAAAGAAAGCAACAAGTCAAAACAAGCAATACATTATTTTATATCATTTTCTACCTTTAAACAACCACGTTGTACTACAGTGATCCCTAATTTTTCACGGTTAATGGGGACCGACGCCCCCCGCGCGAAAATCAAAATCCGCAAACTGGAGCCGGAGCCCCCCGAGCCTAAATAATGTGTTTAAAATATGTTTAAAAACTGCAAAAAAATAGCGAGGCACTGCACCAAAACATGACAAAGGCTCAACTGTGGTCTTTCTGTTACCTTCACAGCCTCTGGTCTCTGAACCGTAATAAAGAAACCGCTGGTATTGTGCTATTTTTGGCTCGTAATTAGCGGGCATCAAGCTAACAACAACAAAAGAAAAAGTCTGGTTTTCTCTGCATGGAACAAGCACTTTATTCTGGCACTGCAGGAACTTGTAACATCACACAGGTTGTATTGTTCGGCTCCTGTCAGTTAACAGAGAATGTAAATCTTTACACGCTGGGCTGCTGTTTATGCTCACTCCACTTTTCATCTAACCTAGTTTTCGTTCTGCCGTCCCACGACACACACACTCCATTACCCATAAGGCAACACCATTACCCATAAGGCCACCTTCTTAAAGGAGCCAGGCTGGCTCACAACATTTCTTCACTGTGAGAGAACGCACACAACATCCTGTGATGCTTCCGCGAATTTTTTCTTGACTTTTTATTATATTATATATTTCTGATAACTCCGCGAATAACTAAAACCGCGGAACTTAAAGCGCGAATTGGCAAGGGATCACTGTACTGTCATACTGCAGAGTGTTAATAACATAGCTCTTAAGCAAAGAAGCTATATCTATCTCTTCATGGCTGACATGATTTGGGTAAAGTGGCTGAAATCTCTCTGCACAGAGAAGATGGAAGGCACTGATTTGCCATAAGAGGAAGGATAAAAAGGTGAAGAATGTTGAAACGCTGAACCTCACAAGAAATTCCAGGCTATGTTCAGGTCATTTTAACGAGGAACTGATCAGCACTGATGGCTATACGAGAGATGGTCCTGTTTATTTGCCTGGAATAATCAGATGAAGCCACTAGCACAGGGAAGACAAGAAAGGCATATATCTGAAAAACTGTGGATGAATTTGAGTGTTACCCCCTTACAGGCCGTGTTCCACACCGCTCGGTAGCCTGTACCCAGTGATTAATAAGTGTACAAAGCATACAAACAGCAGCCCATACACCCTAGAATTAAAATTACATGAACTGGAATGAAACCAAGAGAGATCAAACAGAGCACTTATTTCTTTGCTTTCTGACAATATACACGTGCTTGACGTGATTCCCATATCATCAGAGTGCGAATTATACAATGACAATTGGGGGGGTCAACATTTTCTAGAGATGACAAAAATGACAATTTGTCCCTTCTTTAGGGGGGTCGAAGTTGTAATTGGGGGGGTCAAACCCCCCCCAAACCCCCCTGTAATTCGCACTATGCATATCATCTTTTTCTCTGAGCTATGAGGATGTGTTAACGTGTGAAGACAAAATCAGTGTGTGCACCATCTGTGAATCATTCTACATCTAAACAAGATCTAAATTAGAAAGAAAAATGTTTAAATTACAAACAGCAAACTTACCTCCAAATATGATGTCACGTAATTTAATTTTCAACCATATCGTGAAATGTGGATCGTAGTTTGTTCCTTCATCGAAGTGAGCTTTTGCTCTTGTCCTCACATGTTTGCACGTACACACGCAAAAACACCTTATGGACATGTTAAGGTTAAAAGCTTGATTTGGATCAGATGGTGGAGGAATCTAACATCTAACAGGTCAATCAGTACTTGTGTTGAAATCACGGAGGTGAGAATTAACTTCTTTGTTGTACAGATTGGTTTCCCGTTTGTTATCTAGATGAGCTTCAGGAAGTAACAGGAAACCCTTAAACAGCCTGATAACACTCTTAAATTGCTGTAAGTCTGACTGAGAACCTGTGAGTGTGGCTAACATGACCAGCTGCTGTCAGGCCGAGTGGACGGTGCTGTAGTGACTCACACTTTTTTCTTCTGACCGCTGGTTGGACTTTAGGTTTGTCACGCTGAGCAGCTCAAATGTTCCCTTCATGTGGTTTCTAAAATGAATTCCCAGAATGCATCACAACAATGACTTCCAAATGCTCTGATTCTAAACATTGAGGGACAGAAGGAGAGATGAACTCTCCTTGGCTGCTTCGTCTCTTTTTCTTCACACTTGTTTATTTAAACATTGTTCAGGTGGAAGAGCCAACGCCTTGCTCAGCCACATGTGGTGGGAACTGTAAAGTAAAACAAAACAAAAAGAGACAGAGCTGAATGGTAGTAAAAGGACTGGGATGAGAAAAACAATAAGAAATAGAGAACAGAATCAGGAAGGGAAGAAAAAGAAATTAAAATTAAAAGTAAATATATTTTAAAAGAAGAAACATGAAAAGAAATTAGATAAGATGGATCCAGAAGTAAAGGAGAGAGGATGGAGAGAGGAAAGACAAAACAGGATGAGAGAGAGAGAGAGGGGCTGAAGAAGAGGAGGATTGAGAAAACGAGAGGGAACATGAGTAAGGGATAAGGCAAATGAACAATAAGAAAATGAAAAAATCTGTAGGAAAGGGAAGAGAGAACATAGAATAAGGTGGAAAAAAGAAGGAAGACAGTGAAGAAAGTAAGGAAATGAAGGAATAAATAAATGAGGAGGAAAAAACCAAAAGCAGGTAGTAGGAAAGAAGAGATGACAGTGAAAAAGAGGATGAGAGAAGTATAAAAAACAAACAAAAAGAAAAGAGGATTTAGGACGTAAGAGAGAAGAAGAGCATGAAGTAAAAATGAGAGAAGAGGAAGAAAGAACAGGGAAGAGGAAAGAGGAAGAGAACATAAGAGGAGAAGAAGAGGGGAGTGTGGAGTGCAGGAAAAAAAAGAGAGAAAAAGAAGGAGAGGGGAAGAAAACAGGAAGACTCTCCCTCTCTCTGAACACAAATAAAACGGGAATCACAACAAGGAGCGTCCTCATATCTGTGTGAATCATCCCGTCTGTGTCCTCACACAACCTCATGACGACTCTGGGAAGCTGGGAGACACTTGGACACGTCGACAAACATCTGCTGAATCCACAAACCGGGTTTTACTCTCAGAGACAGACTGCACACAGCAGCTCCAACAAACCAGTCATGCAGGATGTCCCAACGTGGAAACTGGACATCCACAAATCTGACACATAACACTTCACGCAAATTTTGTGCGAGTACACTGATAAATGCACATAATAAAAACACATCCTAAATGCCTTTTCTAACAGCTCTCATTCATAAAAAAGTCTTCAGCTTCTTTTTAAGGCTCAAAAGTCACTCACAACAGAGTCTGAAAGAAACCATCAGGTATTAGCACCAACAATCTCTGACCAGATGAGCTGAGGGTGAGAGAAGATGAGCACAGCTTTAACAAGTATTCTGAAGAGCTCATCCATGTGCAGGGAGGAAAGTTATATTCTCACTCAAAAAGAAATAAAAAAGAGCACACAGTAGCTACCAACTCAAAAACTGATACAACACAACCTTGTCTCTTTGTTTGGGGATGAAACTGTTATTCAGTGAGCCGTTCAGATCTGCAGGGAACTGTGACATCACAGATCCAATACAGAGTTGAAATAAGCCACCTAACATCATGCTGCATTCAGTGTACACAGAAAAGGGGAATGCAAAGCTGTGGAAATCTCCAGTTCAGGGTTTTGCAATCTGAAGTCATGTCCTGAATGTCTGCATTTCTGGGGCTGGACTGCACCAGGAGCATAAACTGCCAGTAAGTTGCCCAATTTGTGGAATTAAGCTGTCAGAGATATAGGCCCCGATCGTACACATCCCGCTAGCCGCTACCCACTAACTGCTACCCGCAAATTGCAGGTTTCAGAACCTCCGCTAACCGCTAATGCAATCTTCCGCTCCCTAAAGCCGCTACCTGTTATGCCGACTCCCTTACTCACATCGTAGGTGTGGTAGTGGGCGTGTCTTTTGCCCTTTCCACAAACTCGGTATCTTGCGATTGCAGGTTTGCGGATAGCAAGAACCCACTCTACCACCTGAGCCACAGCCGCCCCCTGTGATGACCAGAGCGTGTTTACCTGGAGCGCACCAACTACTTGGGACTTTCAGGTTGCGGATAGAAATTGTCTGTGTAAAAATATTTTTATGTATATATTAGGGGTGTAACGGTACAGGTGGCTCACGGTACAGGCTGTACCACAGTTTTTGTGTCACGGTTTCAGTACAATTGCAGACCACCTGCTACCCTAAACCCGCGATCGCAAGATACCGAGTTTGCGGAAAGTGCAAGTTGCATGTCGGCGCGTAAAAGAGCGCGTCCAAATGGAATAAATGTGCGTCCACCTGGTCACACGTGGACGTGCACAAAAGGCTCTACCTCTCGATTACGCATCACCGTATTACTTGCATACGTTTTTATTCTCTTGAGGTCAGAGGATGTCTGGTCAGCAGTTGTGGTGGATGTGGGAATAGTCACGGCCAGACACGTCAGTCTGTACAGCTGTGGCATGATCTCATCCAGATGTCTGCTGTGGAGGAAACCAAGGAGATCTTTGTCTCTGGTGTCAAGCTGGAAAGGTTGGATGCAGGAATTTATTTCTGATATGTCTGAAACTGTTGGTGGTCGAGGAGGGACAGGAACATTATTTGTTCGTGATCTTTATATGCACATCCAATGATTGGTTCTGCAGTATTTTAAAAAGCACATCAGCTGCGCCAAGACGCACAACTGGTAACAACTGGATCTTACGCAGGTAGGATCGCAGGTTTAGGGAGGTGGAAGATTGCGTTCTGTTAACTGTTAACTGTTTTCACTCCCTCACAGGTGTATTCAACAGCAAAACCAAAATGCTTCCACACCGGTGATTAAAAAACGTTTTTCCCAATTTCTCCGCTACCGCTGGCCATGTCTGCTTGATTTTTCTTCTGCGTCTATAAGCTGCAGCCAACCGGCCAAAGTGTGGTCGGCTGGTCACACGGAGTGAGTGGAGGCGAGTGGACATTGACATGCAGTGGTGGCCTGTTGCCTTAAAGTCACGCACGCTCACGTGCAAGTCCAATGCAAAGTCATTGGAACATATATACCACGGGACATAAAAGCGTATTGTCCCGTGCTGGTCGTACCGAACGGTTCGGTATTTTACCGAGTACCGTTGCAACCCTAGTATATATCAGTTCAGAGGAGGAGGAAGGAAGAGGAGGAAGCTCTACAGCAGAGTCCCAGACGAGCTGTCCATGAGAGCTGCTCCGATCTGGATGAAAAGACGCTCCATAGCGGTTTGTGTATAGCGGCTTGCGGGTAGCGTTACGTGCTCTTAAAGGCAATGGCTATTGACGCACTGATTGGTTTAACAGTTGGAACGCCCTAACCACTCCTATGCATAATATAGCGGGTAGCGCAGGTGGGATAGCGGGTTTAGGAAGGTGGAAGATTGTGTTCTTTGCAGGGGAACGCCCCTCCTGCTACCTGCTATCCCTTAATAGCAGCTTTAGGAGATCTGGAGGAAGATCGGGCCCTTAGTCTTTTCTGAGTTTACCTGCAGGTAGTTATCAGCTGATAACCAAATGAAAATGGTGAAACCAAATGAAACCCAGCAACCTCGGTAGCAGGATCAAAGAACCAACACAGCATACTTTCACACAAACATGCATACATATTTTTTGACATCAACCCAGTCTTGAAATAAAAACCGCCACCTTCTGGTGTCTCTGTAAATGCTTAAATTGTCCTCTACACTATTTGTAGAGTGTTTGGCCATTTCCGAAGGTGCAACTCCATACGACACAGACTACACAGTGTACATTGTTCTGTGCTGTTATTTTCAATATGCTCTGTCATTCCTGTCTGGAGAAAATTTCCCTGCTACGACTGTGGTGATTGCACATTGCATCATGGGATGTGGCGTACGAGAGATTCTGCTCATTTGTGTACTGTGACTTTTTCCCAGATTGTGTATCAACCAGGCATTTTTCAAGTGCTGCACATTTCGAAATTGTTTGCATTCTGTATTTTGGCAAAAATCAGTACATCCTCGTAGTATAGTATGCAGCTTTGAAAACGGCTTTTGTGTATTTGTATTTGTAGAATTTTTCCAATGCAGTTGTCCATTTCCTTTTCCTTTTTTCTGAACCTGCCAGGTGTTCGGCCCTCTTGGCCTCCTTGAATACTGTACATACAGTCATTTACATGACCCTTTAAGTATTTATTATTGTCATCATGTTGGTGTTAATGCAGCCTTGCAAGTTCACACATTTCCTGATGTAGAATAGGCACATGATCACCTGTTGTAGCTTAGGACTGTTGTTGTATATCTGAGTAGGTACAGCAGAATTGGAAGTTAAACAAACTACACACAGAGTCTCGTATATCCATTAAAACCCAGCATTACTACCAGCAATGATCCCAACAGCTTTTAAATGTTTCTTCTCCTCAAAGACGGATGCTGACTTTTAGGCTAAAACTCATTAACAGCTGATTTTTGTGGTTTCTTTCCACTTGTGGATGGTGTGTTTGTACTATGAGAGCTCAGACATTTGTTAAGGTTTATAGTGGGAGTATGGCCTCGTTCTTCAGTGTTTCTGCAACAGATTCTGGCCTTTCTGAAAAGTATCTTATTATGATAATCAGTGTCAAACAGAAAACAGGACAACGTTCTGCTTGCACCAACACAGAGGGCAGAATTCTGGTTATTTTGGCTGTTGTATCACAGAAAGGTGATTAATCTTTCAGGCATTCAACTTCTGTGAATTTATACTTACCTGCCTGGAAAAACCTAATATAAACTTAAAATAAACCAACGGCTTACTCACTCTTTTTATCCACCTCTTTGTGAACATTTCCAAATATTTTCCCCTGAGAGTTGATGATAGTTTCTATCAGTTGGCCTCAGATCAGTGGAGGACTGAACCAAACTCCAACAACAACACAAAGTGAACGTGGAGGTGTGATGGTTCTCTCTCATTTTTAAGTTTCTGCGGATTTAGCCTTTTAGATTAAAAGTTGATGTAGACCTATATGTTGTGTAATTGATGGACTCTGCTGTGCAAATACCATTATTCTCCTTATGGATGATACAATAGAGCTGGATAGCATTTCTTGTCTACAGCAGAGGAGACTGTAGAGCACAAAACAATGGAGGAAGTGCTATAATACTTCTCAGCACAGCAAGTGCCAACTGGCAATTCCTGACTGTTTACCAATTTGCCGCTCAACAGCTGGTGAGCTTGACACCCAAAATAAAAGATAAATTTGG
Organism: Hirundichthys speculiger; assembly: GCA_018398805.1. NCBI lineage: Eukaryota > Metazoa > Chordata > Actinopteri > Beloniformes > Exocoetidae > Hirundichthys > Hirundichthys speculiger. The sequence goes on from JAGFBZ010000105.1 coordinate 3,269,341, forward strand.
CAGAAATGATCCCCTGTAGAGGTCTGTATGCAGCGAACTTGAAAAAGCATCTGACTGAAGACACGCAGCAGTTTAATCCCAGAGTTGTGTAGAGGGTTTACAGTATGTTTAAGCCCCAGAGCCGTCTCCAGCACAGCGCCGGTCCAGATGGACTCTCCTCTCTGAATCCTGTTGAAGTTGTCATTTTCACTCTGACATTTCTTTAGTAAAAGAGCATAATTAATACTGAACTGACTAATTGCCCCTGACAGAAAATAGGTATGTTTGAAAGATATAATGCCACATCAATAAACCCCTTTCCACAGTTTTTCGGCAGATGTTTCCTTGCAGTTTTATGTGAGGGATTTTTATTCAATTGTGCATTGTTTTTTTGTTTTTTTTTTAGGGGAGGGGTTAAATTTACACATTATTCATCTCAATATCATTTCACATTTCCACTGAGGCTCTCATACTATATAATGTACCTGGACTTCATCAGACCTGCCACGTGCACTTTCCCAGATGTCCCAGAGCTGCGATCCATCGACCACTGAGGTTTACTTCTGATTGTTTCCTTACATTACTCTTGCTCAGCTCCATCACATCCTCCGCCCACTCTGATTACCATCAACAAAAGCCTCCACTCATTCCTCTTCCGCACGGTCGTCCAGAGGCCACAGTTTCATTCCAGACATCCAACCTCCTCACTGCTGCAACCTTCTTGATTCCTCTGTGGATCGGCAATTAGATAGTCTTACAAATGCTGCTCATCGCTGACGTGGATCCAATGAAGAGCAGGTATGTTCTCAAGTCTGTTGAAGATTCAACACAAAGTTGCACTTAAATAAGCCCTTAAATGACCCTCAGAAGAAAAAAAAAAGGCTGGTTAAAGTTATTAGTCTTAAGGGCCTTTAAGAAGCAGAATCTTTTCCTTTATGTGTTACTGGTAACATTAGCCCACAAGCACAACACTTCTACTTCGACTTTTTTGTGGTATATTTACACATGCTTAATTTCTGCTATGCTCTTTGGTATGGAATTTATCTACATGCACACATGACACTTGGACTGTTTTCATCTTTCTTCGTTTTCAACGTCTTCTATATTGCCTTGTAATGAGCTTGATCTTTATCTCTGCTACACCTGTTTACTGGTATTTCACATAGTAGATTTTAGATTTTGGTGTGTTCTCCTGCCTCACAATGTCCCTCTAAAGTCAACAGTAACTGAGGAAAAAAAGTTGGAATGGTATGAAAAGTAAAAATAAAATAATGATGGGCTGATTCTGAAAAGTACTTGTATTTCTTTGAAATCAGTATGAAACAGAATCAGAATGACTTTATTGATCCCTGAGGGGAAGTTGCTCCGCGTTACTGTTGCTCCAGCAGAAATGCATAAGAAAAGAGTACCATGATTAATAAATCAAGTAAAAGTAAAACAAATTAACATTGAATACAAAAAGTCAAAGTAGAATATATATGTATAAAACATTTCGAAACATATATAAAAGTAAAAAGAATGATAATGTAGAGAGATTGATTATTGAACATTATACAGTCAGATTGCGGCGCTTTAGAGCATGATGGCTGCAGACAGGAATGATTTCCTGTGGCACTCTGTGGTACCATCAGTCTAGTACTGAATCTACTCCTGGATCTGACCAGTACATTGTGGCGTGGGTGGTCCATCTTGTCCAGGATGACCTGAGGCTTGGACAGCATCCTCCTTTCTGACACCACCGTCAGAAAATCCAGCTTCATCTCTCTGACGCCTCTGACTGGAGATGATGGTGTGGAGTCACAGCCTAAATCTCCTCTTCTCCATAAACATCCGTTTTCTCAATTTGGACTCTCTCCTCGTCTGTTTTTTCCTTCCCCTGCAACCCCGGTGTGTTTGTCTCCAGATTTCTTTGGGAATCCAAAATATTTCATGTATTTTCTTGCCAACTTAATTTCAGCTGTTAATAAATATCCAACAGCCTACAACATTTTCAAAAAAAAAAAGTTGGTATGAGGCAATACAGTTTGTATGATGCAAGATGAACTGCAAAAGCAGTATCTATGAAAGGCCGAGTCTCTCGGGAGCAAAGATGGACAGAGAATCTCCACTTTGTCAACAAATGTGTTCAAAGGCAATGTTCCTCAAAGAAAGACCGGAAGGAATTTGTACATCTCTCCTTCTACAGTGCAAAATATCTTTAAAAGACTCATTGAATCTGCAGCCGTTTCAGGGCCTGAAAGGGCAGACAGGTCAGAGATGGACATCCCTGATCTCTGATCCCTCAGACAGCACTGCATCAGGAACCATCACTCATCAAGAGCTGATAGAACCGCATGGAAAAGAGATTACAGTGGGACTACAATACAGAGCTGCATTTTTAAAAAGCCACTGAAGACTTTGCAAAAAATAATGTTCATCTTGTCCAGCTGAGTCAACACCTCTGGTCTCAGCAGAAACTGGGATGAACACACGGTGGAAATGTTTATTTTGGTATCGTGATCTCGACCAAAGAAACAAAAAGATTCCTGCCAGCACCAAGTCCAAAAGCCTGATCATGCCTGGCTGCTGGGCTCTGGTGAGGATGGGGGGGCGCACTGCATGCGTCATCATACTACGCACCCCACACCCATCACTGCCCGTCATGTGTCTTTCATCTGTCCTGTCCCATCGTGCTCCTCTGTCAGTTATTTAAGTCCTTTCTGACAGAACCGGGGATGTTGGGAGTTAATAAAATATGGTAGGCCAGACTATAAATGAAGGCTGGTGAAGGAGACATTCACTCTCACTTATGCATGCACACAAGAAAACTTCTTCTGGGTCAAATTGCATATATATATATATATATATATATATATGCCTTAAAAATGAATAAAAGAAAACAAGTCCAAAGGCGAGGCTCAGTTATGGCATTGGCTCATGCTAGTGGCCTTGGTAAAGCTTATTTACACTTCTATAAGCATTAATGCAGAAAACTCCACAGAGATATTAGAGAATGTCTTGAAAATTTGAAACAGAAAATGCGCATGACCCCTGTACTTCTGGATACCTTAAGATGTTTTTGTATGAAAAATGGGATGAAATACACCAGATACTCTTTATTACTTGGTGTAGCGAATGCCAGAACACCTTTTAAATGTCATGAGGAGGATTGGCAGCTTTATGAAGAAGTAAAGGCTTTTCTGTTCCAGCTCTTCCTGGAATGCGTTGCAGACCTGAACTGTTACCATGAGTGTGTGTTAACAAATACGTGAAGCTAAAGAGAAAAACATGAAATATAGATTATACTCAAATAATCTGCAAAAGAAACAAACGTCAAATTCAACATTCTTTCTTCTTTGCATTTTCATGTTTCCCAACCTTTTCTGAGCAGGGGTTGCAAAAGAAAGTTGAAATTCTCACGCTCCACTTCCTGAAGAGGACTGGAGCCCTCGGTTAAGAGAAGGATGTGGCACATGAGCCATGTAGAATTAATGTCAGATGGTCTAATAACTGTGCAGACCTTTTAAGGCTCATCTGATGGTGATGCTTTTGAGACGACTGATGGGAGAGCTGAGGCCTGACTATAAACCAGCTGAATTCCATCAGTCTAGTATTGGCAAAAGAAGAACCCATTACATTTTGGGCAGATTGGGATCATAATGAATCATGAAATAAACATTGGTCCTTCAGGGAGTTGTATTTTCAGGGAGCTTATATTAGAATGGTAACTGTTTTAAGAAAAAAAGAAAAAACAAAGTTAGGTTTTAGTGTTCTCTAAAGGACTTATATAAACCAGACAGTGAAGGCTTGAACAGACCATCATTCAAGAAGGTAAATGAGCATAAAATGTAATCAAAGTCACGTTTTCATTTCTTAAATATTAAGGGTACACAGTGTAACAGCCAGGATGACATGATCCATCTTATACGTTTGCAGGACAAAGTCTGGTAATGTTCTCTAAAAATGTATGCAGTGTACTTTCTCTGTTTCTCTGATAGACAAATCTGTTAACAGTTTTAAATCTACTCGAGCTTCAAACTTGATGTTTTTTTTAAACCAGTACTGAGAGCCAAGGCCACAAACAAACTGTAAGGTGCTTTCAGATTGAATCTTGCCTGACTGCTTATCACTTTACTGCAATACAGCTACAGTGGACATCGTGACAGAGAGGACCTAGACAGGAAAGTCATGGTAGAATAAAACCAAGAGACTGTCAGATTGGGTTGGGCATCGTATAAAATCTATTGATTCTGAAACAAAAACTGATATCTTAGTTTCGATACAAATTCCCAAATACTTTTTTTTGATACCAATATAGGAAAATGTCAGTATACAGGAAGTTAAGATTAATTAATCAAATTAATGGCAGAAAACTTTCATTTATTTTATGAGTGGTTTTAGAGGATAAACAAATTACAGAAACTGGTTTAAATAATGTTTCAGACCTATAAAGCATCAATATCCCCCCCCCCCCCCCCCCCCCCCCCCCACTATTAAGTAGTTTAAGGTTTTAATGCAGAGAACCAAAACCAAAAGTGACCAAAAGTCACTTATTCTTTAAATCATTGAAACAAAACCCAACAGAAAACCAACACATGTATGGAGCCGAAGCCACGGCGTTGACCTCAGGTTACCCTTGAAGTGACTCTTGAGGCCTGATGTACAATACCAGCTAATCTTGTGTCCAGATCTAAAGGTGGAAACTCAGAAAACTGGAGAGAAAAACCGCTCTGATCCTGGTACCTGAGCACGGTCATTCTGCAGGAAACAATCCAAAAATGTCTAGAGCTGAACGATATTATCGATTCTGCTATATATATCGATATTTTATTTCCCCAGAGAGTATTGATTTTTCAGCCGTGGGTATCGATATTCTAAGCTTCTTTCAAAACCCCCGTGTCCCACCTTTAAAAGCTTGCATGCAACAATTTGCACTGTTTAAATAAATGAAACTATTTTTCTCAACAAATCTTTTATTCATTTTGTCCAGCATTTACAAGCTGCCTGTCAGCCATATAATGTGTAATTGATGCTTTCAGTTCAATTAATTCAAACAAAGCCATTAGAACACTCACAAGATGTCACCAAAATCACTTTGTCCCTTTAAAATCTTTCGGAAAATGATGTAAATGTATTGTAAGATGAATATCGATATACAGTCATGGAAAAAATTATTAGACCACCATTTTTTCTTCACTTTCTTGTTCATTTTAATAGCTGGTACCACTAAACGTCATCATGTGACTGAAACAGACAGAAAAGAAAACACTGAATGCATAAAAGCAGTGTTTTTGGCAGCACAACGCCATAGCTATTGATGTAAAAACTTAAAGGATTTAGGTTATAATTAAGAAAACCATGGAAAATGGTAAAATATCAGCTCTTAAATAAAACTCTTATGAGCAATCTTTGTGGTTATCGTTATGTTTGTCCAAACAAATGTACCTTTAGTTGTACCAGGCATTAAAATGAACAAGTAACTGAAGAAAACAAGGGTGGTCTAATAATTTTTTCCATGACTGTATATTGTATAGTGAGCCGAATATCGTGTATCGTATCGTATCATGAGATGAGTGTATCGTTACAGCCCTAAATATGTCTGAAATATTTCTAAATTCAGGAGGGCAACTTACTTTTAAAAGGTGGCTGATTAATCCGAAGGTTTCCATGGTGAGGGTTTTCTGCTCATCAACGCCCCTGCATGGACACAGTCCCTTCAGTGTACTCAGTAGTTATCAGAAGCGGCGCAACGGATGAATTGGTGCACTCCCAATCTGATGTGTGCACGCGTGTGAAGCAGCGCAGAGCTCTGTTGATCAAAATCAGTGAAAACAAGACTTTTTTCTTCTGACCAGCAGAGCTCTGTCAGCTCACACAGCTTTGACAAGCAGTTATGTTGTGACGCTGTTGTCCCACTGTCTGTAAACACAGCACGACCTCTGACCGGGTAACAATGTCATCAGACAGGAGAGCAGAGGGACGGCACGCACAAGTGTCAGACCCTGGACGACACTGCCGATCCAGCTCCACGTCAACCTCAAGAGACAGAAAGGGAACCTGTGAATAACACTGATGGATGAAAGGGGAAGGAGGAGAAAGAAAAGACGCAGATGACAGGAAGACAGAACTAAAAGCTCTGTGTGAACAGCAGCGGTGGTTGGCAAATAAAAACTGACCTATAAATTAAACCACAACGTCGTCATTCCTAGAAAGCAGCATTAAGAACTTCCAAGTCTTCCAGGTGCAACAAGGAAGAGGAGCTCATCTTCCCTCCTCTGACCTGGTTTCAAACTTAAACAGCTTTCACATCTAATGATTAATGCATCGGAACAGCAAACACCGAGAGAGCTGCAAAGTGACAAATCACATAGTAAATCATCTCATATTTCCCAGTCAGGGCAGCATTCTCGCTCTTCTTCTTCAGCTGAACTCGTGTCAGTTTACACTAAAGCTCTCTGACAGAAGACAAGTTCATTTGTGCTTTTGATGATACTTTAAATTTCTCACACAAAAACTCATACACTCCAAATAAGGATTTCACTGTGTGACGTCCAGAATTGATCAAACTCAGTGAAAACAAGACTTTTTTTCTTCAATAACCAGTTGGAAGTCAAACATCGCAGTTACTTTTTTATGTTTTATCAACATCTAAACTTCAGAGATGTGAAAGTGAAAGGAGATGATGAAATATGTGGAGATTCAAAACAGTTTCAACAGTGTTGTAAAAAAAAAAAACTTGACCTCTCCCACCTATAGGTGGAGCCAAAGAGCCAAGCCATGCAAAAGTGCTTTGTGCTGCTTTAAAGGTGGAGTATGTAATACTTGGGCAGGATGCAACCAAAATGCTCAGCCTCTTCCTTCTAACCTCCATCAAAAACCACACCTTCAGGGTCACACTTCCACAAAACATAATCACAGACTTGCATACCCAGAAAAAAAAAGCCATTATGGAGGGTGACAATGTCAATATTCTGTACCCATTGTAAATGAGTGCCCCTGGAATCAGGGGTGGACGATGCACAGGCCACTCAAGCCATTTTTAAATGGACAAAGCATAATATAACATACCCATAGAGCACACCACATGAATGGGGAAAATGCTTGCAAGCTACGGTGGCCTGTAAGGGCTTAAAAGCTCCAGAGACCGCACTGACTAATGATGACTACTAAACTAAAAAAAACTAATCTCAGAGCACAATTATTTATTATCAGATTGAGAAGAGCAGTTTTAACCACTAAAATGGGAAACTTCCTCTTTTAAAGATCACCTACTTCACCTTGGTAACTTTACATTTTAAAGAGGGACAATATCTCTCATATGACTAGGAAAAGGTGAAAAGCCATCACTCTAAGACATTGACTTTGTGATCCTTAAGCCACTTTTTAATCATTTCGGCAGTTCGCTTAGAGTCAAGAGTCAGAGTCAACACACACATAAAAAAATAGTACCAGCTCAGTTCATTTGCTCCATCAGGAAGTCGATGTGGGTTGTGGGAACTGATCAATCAAACTGGGGAGCCACAACCACTGTTCTTTCAGCTGACAAACACATCTGCTGCTGGGATCACAGAAACTCGTGAAGACACAGAATGAGCAGAGTGCAGAACTGAGATGTTAATCCAACCTGAACACTCATTAAGATCCGTCCAGAAGCTGTGAGCATTTGACAAAACTAGGGAGCAGAAATTCAGATGAGAGCTGGCAGATGTCAGATGGAGGACTTTACACAAATTTGAGCCCTTGAGAGGTTTCTGTTGACTTCTATTAAAAACTGCTCTGCAGTCAAATATCAGGGGGATACAGGATCCGCTGCTACTCCCTGGGAAAGTCCTCGAGGAACTTTTCTGTGTTTGGTTGTAGGTTCTGACACAAAGAGGCCTTTGCTGCTCTTCATCAATGTTGCCACAGAACTGCTGCAGATAAAACCCAAACACCTTCAAAGATACAGCCTTGAATCTTGTGAAACATGTTGAGAATGAGGAACAGGAGTGAGAGAACTCCTCAAACCAGAGAACAGAGCAGCGTTGGACTGGTGAAAGTTCAAGACACCACAGAAAGGACGGAAAAGTTGACAGTTATAAGTTAATAACTGATGGTGTAACACATGGACTGAAATGCCTGCAGCCACCACACAACACCAAGACTTAACACAGTTTGACAGTTTGGATGTGTTCACCCTCAGGTCTGTCTTATCTCTGTGATGTTTTAAAACCATCTGACAGAAAGAGACAGCTTTGATCCATGCAAGCAGACTTTCTACGGGTAATACGAGTATGTTGAGCTCAGAGATCAAGTCAATTGAAAGGAACAGTCACCTCCTGCCACCTATCGTGTCAGTAGATCCAGGACTATCCTTTGAATCTGACTTGTCATGTTTTAACAACAAATGTTAAGGTAGGCACATCTTCTGCAGCCTCCCAGTGATGTCTTTATGCAATAAAGTTTGCTGCACACAAGGTGATAAGCAGAATCTTAGGGAGCAGGAAGTTCATATATGAGCAACCATAGACACGTCAACATATTCATGACGCCTTCAATGAGAATTTATCTGGTGAAATTTAGAGAAAGGGGAACAGTTAAATCATGCTTTTTTTTTAAACCAGCCAAGAAAGGGAAAAAAAAGGTTTCAACCACTGTGTAGAAGAGAAAATAAAAAGAAGATTAAACCTGGTAATAGGTGGGGAAAACTAGAAAAGCACTCGGAGAGCGCAGACCTCCACCAAGAACAACAGTTCTCCCATATAGCGATTTACAGATTGCGATAAAATCCGCATTCTGGATCAGATCCGGAGCAGCCTTTGAAATTTGATAGAGGTTCCAATTGTCAATCCCTGAGTGAAATTTCATGAGTTTGGGGCAATAATTAACAGAGATACTGAGAAACAAAATTTTCGCCCCCATTGACCGCAATGTTATCGAAAATTTGAAAGTGATCCAGAATCCAGGATTTCTTCTGGATCTCACCCAAAGTGAAATAAATTCTTCCTTTTCACATTTCTGACAACTTCTGAAAATTTCATCAAAATCCATCCATAACTTTTTGAGTTATCTTGAACAGACAGATAAACGCTGTCAAAAACATAACCTCCTTGGTGGAGGTAATAAAATCCAGAATAAAATTAGATTTTTAACTGTGATTAAAATTATGATTTGCATCATAATTTAATAGAAAACCTGCAATTAACTAGAGCTTCACTCAAAAACATCTGACTCAGATTGTTAAACCTAAGCCTGAAACCGTCTTTCTCAGCAGCACTTTGCTCTAGTTCATCATCTGTGATATCTATCTAAGTGATGGATTTCCCACCCAGGAGCAGAATCAGAGCAGGAAGTTCTAACGGAGCCACAGGTTACACATGTGTGTGCTTCCTCATCACTTGTCTTTGTCAATGAATTCTTTTTGCTGGTTTTAATACACAAAAATGCTGCGGCGCAGCCAAACCTCACTCGCCGTAAAGTTATGAGCTAGTCCTCCTGCACATTCAGCACTCCTTCCGATAACAAAGCGATTCATCACTTGGCAGTTTATCAGGCAGAGGTATGTGATTCGGAGCTGGCTCGATGGGTATCTTCCAAACTGCCAAAACCCTTCACAAAGCTAATCTGACATGACTTGTATTTAGAAGCAGCCAAAGTATAGAAGGTAGTTAAGGAGTCCTTAAGGCCTCTGAAAGTTTCAGAAGACCACATTTTAAATATGTTAACGATTATCTCTGTTTACACTGATATTAGCTCCATCACTACCTTACCTCTCCACACTTACAACATGCTTCTTTTTAACTAAGAAATATAGAATCATAGAACTGAGAATATAGAACTAAGAAATATAATGTTAAACCAAAAAAAAAAAAAGACATACAATACTATTCCACTGGACCACCTTTATCTTCGATTACACTCACTATGGCATCATTTAGAAACAATTATGTAATGTGACATTCATTCCCATCAACTGCATTCCTTTTTCTCATATATCTTGTATTTATGATGGGAAGCTGGACGACTTCGTAGAGTCTTATCCAGCACATACCGAAGACTCTCAATAGAGTTAAGGTCTGGATACTGTGATGGATAATCCAATCTGTGAAATGATGTCTCCTGTGCCCTGAAGCACTGCTTCACAACCCCAAGACTGTCAGCCTGGAATATGAACGAGCTACCAGATAATAAATAAATAATTCTATTGATATAAAAACCTGCTCATTCAATACAATGAAGCAGTCAGCTGACCTAATTTTTGAGCACCATTGGTGAATCTCAACTTGACCAACTAAAGCAAGCCCAGATCATGATGCTGCCACCAGTGGCCTGTCCAGCTGGCACCAGGCATCACTTCAACCACAGCTCCTTTTAATTCAAATTCAAATTCAAATATACTTTATTAATCCCCCAAGGGGGAAATTCAGGTTTCAGTACACCAGTCTGGGGTACTCGAGGAGCTGCCGGCATCCAGCGCTCCTTTTCATGCCCGGTCCCGTGGTCTGAGTGCTAACTCCAGTTAACAGCCGTTCAAAACAGTTAACAGCCGTTAAACCTTTTACCCTGATGCCTCCATCATTCTTCAACAGCACAAGTCTGGATTCATCACACTACAAAAGACCACAAAAGACACTTCTTCCTAGAAAATGATGGTTCACCACTATCCTTGCATGTTTTAATAATGTGTTATACCGGTCTTAATCCAGTTGCAGTACTTTCAATCATCTCCTTAGCTGTATGGTTTTGCTTGATGATAATTTGGCTTTCTGAAAGAAAGGAACATCTTTTTCATGATCACAAGATGTGTCTTCTAACATGGATGTTTGAGCAATGAGAAGCTGCTGGACCGCATCATTCAGGGTTAAATATCTTGTTGAAGCTGAAACATATTAATCCCTGCGGGACTTTTCCAGTGGGACGTTTGTTCGGTTAAATAAAGTGGTGGGCTATTCTTTTGCCAGACAGTGTATAAATATATGCAAAAGACAGAAAAAACTGGCAACACCATAGTAGATTTGAACGTCTGACAGAAAGTAAGATATAAGAGCATTATATCAACATCATTTCTCATGCTTCTTGTATTTTCAAATCTGTTCAATAGTGTTTCCATAAATATTGATGTTCAGGCATCTGTATTAAAACCAGACAGGAGTTTATAAAGAAATCACCACATGGACTCAAAAACGCCTCTAACAATCATTGACAAGACAAGGTTCAGCATTCAAAGCAAAACTGCTCATTTTGTATGAAACACTGAAAACAGTCAAGAGTTTAATCAGAGAGTAGAGCATCATATTGACCAGAGGTCAAAGTTTTTTCTGAGAATATCTGTTGGTATTTTTTTTTCAGTCAAAGGATGGAAACTTCGTACCACTGTTAAAGTTAAAGTCAGTCATCCGTCCTCCACACACCTCTACCTTCATTAGCTCTGCTCACCACTCATCCAGAGCAGAAACATATTTCCCTGGAGTAGCGCTCAGCAGTCAGGCTGTGGTTTATCCAGGTTATCTGGGGATGGACGAGGTTTGTTCTACGTGACCTGGAGCTAGCATCAGTTCTGTCAACATGACTTTAAATCCATCTTATTCTAAGACCCCCATCAACACTTGGTATGTGTTGAGAAAGCATCCGAGCCTGTCTGAGGGTCAGCAGAGGTTTGTTTCCTTCATTAGATTTGCGATCATCCAGCACTTCCTGGTCCCTGGTCCATTTCAAAGCATGGGCCCCACAGAACTTCAGACATATATGGACATGGCATGATTATAATGCTCTATGCCATTACTAATAACCCACAAGAAAACTAAACAGGCACCAAACAAATACAAGTAATTTCACAATCCTGCTGCCACTGCTTCACAACAACCAATAATAAAATTAATAACTCCTTGCAGATGTAAATATTTACCAGCCCATTCTTCACAGTCAGCCATTCATCGTCTAAACGCCTCTGAATGTAGCTCTCTGGGGAAACCAACATCACATCAGGAACAGTGAGCCTTCAAGGCTGCAGATCATGACTCCAGGCCAGTTAAACCATTCAGTGTGTGATCCATCCCCCATCCATCTCACTAAAACAGCAATACTGTCACACTTGATAAATGTGAAACAAGTTTGGCATGAAGCTGTTGCACATTATATTCTTATAGCCTTTATGTCCAACGACTAACAGTTTGACGAATATTCTGAGTCTCCTGAGATGATGGATGAAGCTCTCCATCCTCAAATGTTCACACTCCCAGTTGATTCGATTTTGGTGTTTTCACAAAATCTGTCTCGAGGTGTGCTTTGTTTTCAGTACATGTTGTGAGGTCTTCAGTTTGCTGGAAAAATGGCATCTTTAGACATTTCATCACTACCTGACACTCTCCAGACCATAAAATGAAGTTCATTTTACAATCTCTGAGCAAATCAAAGACACTTGAAGCATGGAAAAATAGTAGATAGTAGCTATATTTTAACAAGAAAAATTAAGAAAGGTGTAGAACAGGTCCTGAGTAACTTTTGTATCTTTTGGTAAGTAGTTAAAGCTGTCAGAGGCTGAATTACCAATAAAAGAAACCAGCTCTAAAAAATTCTCGAATTCTCCCAGAGAAGAACTGAGTTTTTTTCAGTCTTGTGACTCAAAACATTCAAATCATATATTAAAATGTTTCATGACAAATAAGTAGTGTTTATGGCTTTAACTGATAGGGGAATTCAAAAGTAACATAACAGACAGCAACATGTTATTTAAAAAAAAAAAAAAAAAGCAAAATGAACTGGAGGCTGAGGTCACAATGTTAGTCCAAATCTCAACATTTTTGACAAAAACTAACAATCCATCCAATCATCTTGTACCACTTATCTGGGATCAGCTCATGGTGACACTAGTCCAAGGCGAGACCACCCTCTCCCAGACACCTCCTCCAGCTCTACAGAGGCAAACAGAGAAGAGTTCCCAGCCCAGAGATACAATCTCTCCAGTGAGTCTGGGGTCGGCCCTGAGGATTCCTTCTGATGGGACATCTCCAAGAAAATAATCAGCTGGAAGATGCCCAGCAACCACCTGAACGGGCTCCACTTTATATAGAGGAGCAGTGACTCTACTCTGAGCACGAAACAAATGACTGAGCTCCTGGCCTTATTCCCAAAGGTTAGCCCAACAATGTTTAGAAGGAAAACTATGACAATTTTAACCAACCTGGCATTTCAGCTCTACATTTATATAGGATCCAACCAGTCATAAAGAATTCCCTGTGACTGTACAAGTCCGTACAGTTCATATGTTCAGGTCTATCTCTTACGCAATCACTAAATGAAGCCATATTTTTTTTAGTGGAATGGAATCAAAGAAGTGTAAGTCCCTTATTTTTGTGATTTAGCTGCTCACTGCCATGGCTGGGGGTGAAATCCTGTTGAGCGTGGTTGTACAGGTTGGGGGTCAAATTCCCTGTTTCACACAATGACAGCAGCAATGCATGCAAACGCAACCCTCAAAGTTAAAATGTCCCTTTTTGCAAACCCCACCAGAGTGACAGACTGAATGCATGAGGAAAATAAACCAGCACTGGCTTGTAAAACAACCTTTATTCCAGAAAGCGTCTAAACTTTCAGGATCAGAGGATGAGTCCTTAAGAAAAACAACCATCAACAAACCATTTCACAGCAGTTGCAGGGAGGTTGGTGTCATCACCAACACTGGAGATGAAGGGAAACTCCCAGCTTACAGTGCTGCTTCATAATAGACAAGAGGAATTATTCGCCTCTCTTTGGCTAAGTTAGCGCATTAGGCATTCGTCCTCTCACATTCGTCCTCTCACAGGTGGGTGGTTTCAGCCTGAAGAGAGCTAATTTATCTGATCTTACATGTTAGGCATCCTTTTCAGAGGCTGCTGAGGTCTCAGCTGGGATAAATCAAGTGCACCTCCAGTAGTCAGGATATTAAAGTCATATTTAGTTGTGTATTTTCTGCAGGGCCTGGAAGAAGCCCAGGCAGTTTGAAAGATATATGGACAAAAGGTCTGAGGGTGTAAAATCACAGTCATCTACTTCTGAACTCCAGAGATAGAAAAAGACAAGGCAGAGACAGGAAACAGTGAACAGGTAGAAACGACTGTGAGAACTTCCAGATGTGAAAATACGTGCAAAAAAAATAAAAAAAAAACACAAGGGAGAAACAAAACTGTGATAATATGAAATACAACAGCAAAAAATCAGGGAATTAAACTGAATACACGACAAAAACACAGCGTGAAGATAAAGACTGAAAAAAATGAAACAATTGAGTTACAAAGGAGAACTCAGTTCAACCATGTGGGATCTTGTGCAATATTTTTAAATTCTTCCAGCCTCTCCTGGGGGTGTTTTCTCTTAAAGGTTTTCTTGCAAAATAGTTCAGAGTTGGAGTCATCAATCTCTTTTTAAACTTACTGTAAATCCATCTTCATGAGGTTTGGAATGGTACTCCTTTAGTGGAAGCAGCTCATATTATGACTCTCTTTGTATTTTTATCAGAATTCCTACTTTTCCCCCCCTTAAAAATCTCATTTGTGAAACTGTTTTCTATCGTGCTTATGGGCTTTCTGCTCATAATGGCACCACTTTGTTTAAGTAAACATGAAAATGGGAAAGAAGCAGATTTAGCTTTTCAAAGTCCAAGGAATGTCCAGAATAAGAGATCCAGATGAATTTAAGAGGAGATAAGAGGAGACTAAGAGGATGTAGAGGATAACTGCCAAACTGAGAGAAAGGAGGTGGTAATTGACACCATTTGTTCCCTAAAATATCATGGGTAATATTACCTGTAAGAGTATCAGTAATCAAGTATTTCAGGTTTAACTGAGACATCCATCTATCCATTATCTATGCCCATTTAATCCAGTGCAGGGTCACAAGGATCTGCCGAGCGTATCCCAGCTTTTTTGGGTGAAAGGCAGAGGTACACCCTGGACAGGTCGCCACTCCATCGCAGGGACACATATACAAACTAGAAAAGCACTCGGAGAGCGCAGATCTCTGCCAAGGACAACAGTTCTCCCATATAGCAATTTACAGATTGCGATAAAATCCGCATTCTGGATCAGATCCGGATCAGCCTTTGAAATTTGATAGAGGTTTCCATTGTCAACCCCTGAGTCAAATTTCATGAGTTTTGGGCAATAATTAACGCAGATATTGAGAAACAAAATTTTCGGCCCCATTGACCGCAATGTTATCGAAAAATTTGAAAGTGATCCAGAACCCAGGATTACTTCCGGATCACAGCCAAAATAAAATTAGTTCTTCCTTTTCACATTTCTGACAACTCCTGAAAATTTCATCAAAATCCATCCATAACTTTTTGAGTTATCTTGAACACAGACAGACAGACATACAAACAGATAAACGCTGGCAAAAACATTACCTCCTTGGCGGAGGTAAAATCCATGCACACTCACAATGATGTCATCTTCGGAGAATTTGCCTGTGTTTCCTGCCCACACTGCATGTCACATTTTCAGGTGCCAGGCTACACTTATTTCTTAAATGTATTTTACTTTAATGTATCAACTGAGTATAATTCAATTCTATGTGAGCCTGGTGGATTTCACCTGCTCAAAAGAGTATGACACTTGGGAGACTTGATCGTAGGCATATTTAACTGCCTCCTTAGTTCCGTTTGTGTCATCTTCCATTGGCAAGAAAAGCCATCAAAGGGTGGAAAAAAGAAAAGGACAGCATGCAACCTTATTCCATAGTTAGAAAACAAAAAAAAAAGGAAAGATCAGTAAACAGTAGCATAAGTAAGTATAAGACGAAAAGAAAAAGGAAAACGTTACTCCAGCTGTCTATGCTGTCACTGAGCCAGACTGTGACAGAAGAAGAAGGGATTTGACAGGAAATGGATGCACCTCCTGTAACCACATCTGACGCATTCAATCCAGCTCAATGAATCTATCTTCCTCAGAAACAATCTTTCATTGAATGAAGAAGGGCAAGCCTATGGTGACTTTATCAACTGGAAAATCTGTCCATTTTAATGTTTAATGAAACTGTTTGTATATAGGGCAATAAATTCTTAAAACTGTTTGTTTTTCTGTTTTTCTTTTTCAACCTTTAAGAGCAAATGAAATGATTTTGAGTTTTTTCAAAAGCCAACTTCATTGTATTTGGAAAACAGGAAAACCTAGAATTTGATTTTAGCAAAGATGGACACTTCTGCTAATGAGCTGATCATCAATCATGGTCATCATCAGCACACTCAGGTTTCTCTATGAGATGAAGAGGAGTATAGATACTGATATTGTTATAGATGGGCTGGCTCACTGGCTGGGATAACCAATGGACCAGTCTCAGATAACCCAATTGGAGCAATTTGATGCTGGTGCTGGACTGGTGCCGGACACAGTTCAGTGCTGGTTCAACTCTGGAATGTTTAAAAAAACTGGACTGGAAAAATGAAGAGCTGGTTCTATGTTCTCAGAGCCAGCACCACTTTGGTGGAAAAGGGCCAAAAGAAGTTTAGAAGATCATGATCCTGATTCACAAGGGGGAAAAAAAAAAAACCTCTGCCCTCACATGAGGGGTTACAATGAAAAGGAGAAAGAAAAATTGACACAGATGACCTTTGAGAGTCATCGTTAGCAGGTGCCAAGAGCAGAAAAAAGTAAGGTTTCAACAATGCCCCCCCCCCCCGACATATGTGCAGTAAATTAAGGCTGGGCAAGATAACACGTTATCATCGCATTAACTCATTATTTTATTAACGCCGACATTTATTTTATCACACGTTAACGCATGTTACTCACATGCTTTTGTTTTGAGAAGTCTATTGCTGGCTGCTGCAGAACTTGAAAAGAATTGGTGGAAAAATATGCAGAAAAAAACAGAACTCCTGTATAGACATTACATTCTAGACCCCTATAAAGGAAATTTCTATTTTTTTTTGTGCTTCACACTTTCTAACAGGGACATTTGGTACTGAACATAGACTGGTAATGCTGCTCCCCGTAAAAATTTCTGCTGTTTCCCCAGAAATTGCCTGTTTTAATGTTATGATTGTGGCTCAGGATTCTGTTTATTTCACAGTTTTTTAAATGAGATTTAAACTTAATATGTGTAACTGACAAGTGCTGATATTAAAAATGTTTGCAGAACAAATTTTATAGCACCTTTGTTCATATGGCAGCAGAATATTTTAATAAAAGTGCTCTTTACACTTTTGATTTCAATATTTGATTTTGCATATACAATGTGATTAATCGTAATTAATCAGAGAAGTCATGCGATTATTGGCGATTAAAATTTTAATTGTTTATATATATATATATATATATATATATATATATATAGTGGAGGAAATAAGTATTTGATCGCTGCTGATTTTGGCAGTTGTCATACTAAGAAATAAATGAACAGTCTCAGATTTTTATGGCAGCTTTATTTTAACAGTTTATTTTAACAAAAATTTGAGAAAATTACACGAAATGAAAAATAAAAATTAATTTGCAAGTCATTGAGGGAAATAAGTATTTGATTCCCAACCAACCTTGACCAGTGTTGGTTCCCACAGACCACTGGTATACTCCTAATCTCACTGAAGTAATTACCTGCATGAGAGACACCTGTTCCAAATAGTCACCTGTATAAAAAGCCATCTGCCCACAGACTCAGTAATACTCCACCATCTCCACCATGGGCAAGACTAAAGAGCTGTCAAAAGATGTCAGGGACAAAGTTGTTGAACTCCACAAGGCTGGAATGGGCTACAAAACCATAAGTAAGCTGAATGAGAAGGTGACAACTGATGGTGCAATTATTTGGAAGTGGAAAAGTACAACATGACTGTTAATCAACCTAGGCTGGGGGCTCCATGGAAGATATCACCTGGTGGGGTCTCAATGATCATGAGAAAGGTTAGAGATCAGCCAGAACTACACGGGAGGAGCTGGTTAATGATCTCAAGGCAGCTGGGACCACAGTCACCAAGAAAACTATTGGTAATACACTGAGACGCAATGGTTTAAAATCCTGCAGTGGTCCAAGGTCCCTCTGCTCAAGAAGGCTCAGGTCCAGGCCCAACTCAGGTTTGCCAACGAACATCTTAATGACTCAGAAAGAGACTGGGAGAAGGTTCTGTGGTCAGGTGAGACCAAAATTGAGCTCTTTGGCCTCAACTCAACTCGACGTGTTTGGAGAAAGAGAAATGCTGAATATGACCCCAAAAACACCATCTCTACTGTCAAGCATGGTGGTGGAAGCCTTATGCTTTGGGAGTGTTTCTCTTCTAAGGGGACAGATCGACTTCACCGCATCGATGGGAAGATGAACGTGGCCATGTACCGCAAAATCTTGGGTGACAACCCCCTTGCCTCCACAAGGACATTGAAAATGGGTCGTGGATGGGTCTTCCAGCATGACAACAACCCAAAACATACAGCCAAGAAAAAAAAAAGGGTGGCTCCATAAGAAGCACATCAAGGTCATGGAATGGCCTAGCCAGTCTCCTGACCTTGATCCTATTAAACATCTATGGAGAGAGCTGAAGCTGCGAGTTTCCAAGCACAAGCCTCAAAACCTTCAGGATTTGGAGATGATCTGCAGAGAGGAGTGGACGAAAATTACTCCTGATGTGTTCAAACCTAGTAAGCAACTACAAGAAACGTCTGACAGCTGTGCTGCCAACAAGGGTTTTGCCACCAAGTATTAGATCATGTTTTGCTAGGGGATCAAATATTTATTTCCCTCAATGACTTGCAAATAGATTTCTATTTTTCATTTCATGGAATTTGCACAATTTTTTTTTTCAATATTCTTTCTATAACTGTTAAAATCAAGCTGCCATAGATGTCTGAGACTGTTCATTTATTTCTTAGTATGATAACTGCCAAAATCAGCGGGGGATCAAATACTTATTTCCTCCACTGTAAATTTATCAAATCAAATCAAATATACTTTATTGATCCCCCAAGGGGGAAATTCAAGTTTCAAGTACACCAGACGCTGCAGTCTGGTGTACTTGAGGAGCTGCCGGCATCCAGCACTCCTTTTTCATGTCCCGGTCCGACTCCAGATAACAGCATAAAACTGTTAACAGGCATTAAAACCAGTATATCTCCACAATGGTGAATTAAGTGAGATATCTCCAGGTCAGAGGAGGAAACACAGATGAACCAAACTGTCTCTTCTGGGAAGACCGAGCTCCCTCAGTCCGGTGAGCGATGGAGCCGACCGTCCCAGAGCCCGGTTCATCATGTGGACCAGGTTGTTGGCGCCACCCCCGGCGGTGCCGGGACCTTCAGGTCTTCTTCAGAAGACAGGTCAGCTGACCCACGCCGGCGTGTAGACTGCTGGACAGGGGCAGCATGCTGCCGCTGCCATGTCGGGGGCTCCGGTCCCGGTTCAGTCGACGCTGAAGCCCGGATCCAGTGGTGGTGGTTGCCTCCTTTCCTTGTCCGCGGGTAGCAGTTCAGGATTAGCTTCCGCGAACCGGCCCCCAGCAACACCGTCCATGTTCGTGGCGGCACGTCTCCACCAGCCGCAAGAGGACCGGTCCGCACCCGCAGACAGCACGTCGACACCCGACCGCAAAATCACCACACACCGGGCACAAACTGGAGCGTCCAGCGTTGCAGGGATAAGTCCCCTGGAGCAGCGGCGAGTAGCCTCCATGCCAGATATGCCATATATATATATACATATATGTATATATATATATATATATATATATATATATATATATATATATATATATATATATATATATATATCTATATATATATATATATCTATATATATTAGGGCTGAACGATTAATTGCATTTGCGATAATCTCGCAATATCATAAAACGAGATTTTCAAACCGCAAAGGCCGCGATATTACTGTCACATGATCTGGCGACGTCACGTGACTTGCGAGTAAGCCCAGCCGAGCTGAGCAGAGCAAACAGTGTTGTCAACTTAGCGACTTTCCAGTCCCCTCTAGCGACTTAATTTGTAGAAAGTGACTAGCGACAACTCTAGCGACTTTTTCTGGTGATTTAGAGACTCAAGCGCACTCAAACCGCTGGGTTTAGGCCGCCTCGCGAACCGCGCTTCTCTCTCTCTGTCGGGCACAGTGCACAGCCACAAACACCCCGCCCGCCGCGCGAGACAACTCGAGCTCCCCCCCCTTTTCCTTGCAAAAAATCTGTGAGCTCCCGAGATCTATACAGAAGAATCTTTCTGGCTAACAGTGCCATACTCATTTTGCACTTCAGTATGTTGTGTGCTGCTGTTACTGAGTAAATATAATATTTCTATTAGTGTTCAAAAAGTTTTTTTTTTTGAAAATGTCCAATTGGTTAGAGCAGATATTTGTTCTTTATTTTCCTGTGTGATGTTACTGACTGGAGATCAGTAAGCTTTATTTTTTCTATATCTGTATATTTTATTTATTTATTTATACACTGTCCTGTCAATCTCAGACAGTGTTTAAGAAGTCCAGTCCACACGTTTACATAAATGTTACACGTTTCATGAAACGTGAAAAGTTAGATGTTGAAGAGGTAAAGCCACAGATTTGTTTGCTTTATTGTTGCAATCTGCACTTTAAATAAATCTGATATTGTTTATTATGACAGTGTTTGAAAAATACATGAGAAGAGGACCTTAAAAATAATTGCATATTAAATCGCAATCGCAATTTTGAGGAAAAAAATCGCAATTAGATTATTTTCCAAAATCGTTCAGCCCTAACATATATATATATATATATATATATATATATATATATATATATATATATATATATATATATATATGAGTGAGAAAAGTTCCTGAACTTGAAGTGCAGCTGAATTTATCCTTCAGTCCCAAAAGCATCAACTGTCATACTTACAGCTGTCCTTGAGGAAGAGGCCCAATTTGACTGGCTTAAGTGAACAATGTGAAAGTGAAAGACCAGCACCTTCATTAGATGAAGTGTTAAGGAACACTGAGATCATTTAAAGAACACTTCAGGACTGACCTTAAAACTCAGACAAACTAAAAATGACAGCACTGGTAGTATGATGGTCACAAAGAAGCAATGAGAAAGATGAGTGACACTAAGCCAACAAGGAGAAAATACATAGAGAGGGGCACTATCCTTACTTTTCCAAATGACTTCCAGATTTCAGTTTTGGAGCTGTGACTTTCTACTGCCCTGATTAGCAGCAGCTTCACTGCAGAGCTGCTGCGTGCCACAAATCGGCAGCTATGCAACACCCACTCACACACAGGCGCTTTATGGGATTACAGGGACCCACTGCTGGTTTTACATGTTTCAGTCCATTAACTGAAACTTTTTGCAGGGCTTCATCCAAATGACAGCATCAGGTTTTACACGTCCTCCCTTTAACGTAGCTGCTGAGAGATTTATTGTTGGGAAATCAGTTCCAGAATAAAGATAAGCATGAGGATCATGAATTCTGCCTTCTTAGTCATAATTACATTTAGATATTGAAAATGCACCAAATAAAAACAGCTTTGGCTCTTAAAAATATTACCAGCCGATGAAAACTCGCAGAAAACAAATAAACAAAAAAAACAAAATTAAAACAAGTCATGGTGGTTTAGATTGCTATTAGGTTTTCCACGAAACATTATCAGAACACCATTGCTATTTTAATTTTGGTCATAAAAATGACAATAAATAGTGAAAAATGTCCATTCAAATTGGACAAGCTCACAAATCACAAAGAAATTGGAGTTGTAGAATGGTGGAGTACAACATGAAAAAAGGCGAAAGGAGTTTAAACTACTTATTTGCTGGATAATGATGTGAAATAATAATAAAAATAACAATAATAATAATATAACATTTGACAAATACACAGCAGGAAAATCAGTGTGCAGTATCATGTGTTTCACTAAGATACAGCTGCAGGAACATCTTCTAAACTCTGTCAACAATATACAGTACAGGTCAAGCTCCACAGCACAGAGCTGGTTCCTCATTCATTCAAATGCAGACACGTGTTTACAGGTTACGAACACTGGTTGTCAGAAATAGATGGAAATCAGAGGACAATGCCCAGACCGGATCAGAAGACAAAAGAAAAAAAAAAAGCAGAAATACATAGAAATACTTGATGGCCAATCTAAATCTTATTATGCAAGAAAATAGCAGCAGTTGGTTGGATCGACCCGTACAGACAGCTAATGTGGATTATACACACGAGATGAAGGACTCGCCTGGCATGTTGTACCCCGAAATCTGAAGTTACATTTTTCATGATAAAACTGCCTAAACTCGTAAGTGAAGAGCCACACGTCTCTGGAGGCTTACAGTTAATTTGTTTGTGGCTGGGTGAAGGAAAATAATAATAATAATAATCATAACAAACCTTTATTTAACCAGGTAGGTCAACTGAGAGCCAGTTTTCATTTGCAATGAAGATCTGGCCAAGAGGCAGCATGAAAGGCAAACACAAAAACAATGAGGACAGAGAGAAAACCACAGGTAAGACATTTTTACATCAACAATCCTGGAAGAAGATGACAGGTGCAGTGGGATCTGGGCTATATTTCATTAGCAGAACATGTAGTGGCCTCAGGAAAGGTTTGTGGAAATTATTTCACAAATTTGAGCATGCAGGTTGTTTCTAACAACCTGCAAAAAAGGTTCATCAATACATCTAGCCAAGCCACTGTCATCCATTATAACAGGAGAAATGTCTGGAGTGATGTCTCTGGTATGGTAGTCATGGTAGTCTTACCCACTGATTTTTTTACTTTCAAATATTGGTCACCTTATTTAGTTTAAAAACAACTCTGATCAGTTCTTAATGTTTGATGAATCTAAAAATATAATGATTTAAGTAGGCTAGGCTAGGCAGTGATCTGTCAATAGTAATTTTTTTTCCGATTTGATTTGAGAAAAGTTGAATCGGGAACCAAAATTATAGGCACAGAAATGATCAGTCTTACCTTCAATGAAATGATCAGAACACACGTAAGAATAATCAATATCAGCAAAGTGTTTGTGGTTTACTCGAATGGTCCATGCTTCCGGCAGACATCTGCTGAGTACCTCAGTCTTTGGTCCATCAGGTACTCAAATTTTAAGGAATCTGAAGAAAACTTGTTTTACTGATGGGTCAAATCTGGTCTTGTAGCCATGAACAATGCATGGGCTTGGCATTTTAGCAACTTTAAAGGCAATTTCAGTTTCCAAAAGTTAATTTTAGTGCAGAATGTAAGTAACACTCTTGCTACACACTGCATCGGTACGGTGATTATGAATTAATCGCTTGACACATAAAATGGGGGACGGCTTGTAACCCAGAAGTTGCACCACAGTCACTGCTCACTTATAATGACACAGATATGCACCTAAATGTATTCTGACTCTCCACCAAAGATAATCAGATTTTATTGGAAAGTTTGGGCTTAATCTTGCTGTCGGATAAACAACAATAACCAAACACCTTGTCCCAAGATGTGACTTTGGCGAAGGAATAACGTGCATCTTATACATCGATCTGGTCTTAAAGAGGCTGCAACCACAAGCCCGGCATAACAAAATCCTGGAAACGGCAAAGCAACACCATGAATTGAGAATAAAACAGACCTACCGCTGTTTTCGGTGAAACATGAGAAGTGATGTGTTTACTGCCTCTGAATGGATGCTAATTAATGAATGCCGAGCTAAACACAGAGGCAGCCTTTATTTCCCAGCATGCTCAGAGTAAACAGAACCCTGGAAAGTGGAGGAAACTCAATCCGTTGAGCTGAATCAGTTTCAGCAGCAGCCTCTTTTTTTTCTTCTTTTTTTAAGTTAATTGCAGCCATCATGTGGGAAACATTTACAGCAGGAGAGATGCAAGCAATTATGGGAGTAAAATAAATCTAGAGAGGAGCTGCTGTCAGCACTCTGGCATCACAGAACAAGCCCTAAAGCAGTGAGTGCGACCTGTAGCGGAGTCTGGTGGCTGTGAAATGAAGGAAGGCTGCGGTCACATGCGTTTGGCCGAGAATGATCCCATGTGTCGTCATGACCACTCAGACAGACGGATGGATCCTGAGGTTTGTGAGTTCGTCATGAGGCTAGGAAAATGGCCTCTGGGGCTTGAAACATGATGGTGGAGACAAATTTAAAGACAGATCCTGAGTCAATGCCTCACATCAGTGATTGTCAGCAGAAAGAAGGTTGAACAGAAATGTCCTGCAGAGATGACTTCATCAGTAAAAGTTAGGTTAGTTCACAGAAAGATAATCAGAAATCCAAGTGAAACCCTGAAACCTATGAAGGAATGTTTTTGATATTTCCTGCTGTTAACACAAATTACTTTCATTGTGTTAAAAAGATATGCTGGAGTGCATACATATGGGTGTCTAAAGTGATTACTTACTCAAAAACTGTGAGATACAACCCCTTTTCCTTTTTTTGGGACTTCATTCAATAGCTCATTCAGTCAGCTATTCAGATTTGCAGCAGATTGTGACATCACAAACCGAGACCAGAAGAGAATTATCTGGCTTCTCTATTCGTATCTCCACCAAACCTCACATTATGTTTCTGTCATTGTACCTCGGAAGTGGGTTGCAGAAAGCTGTATGACAGATCACTAATAAGGCACATCCTCCAATTGGCTGCTTTCAGCCATGTTCATTTTACTGTGTGAAGTGTCAACAGGAAACTGTGAACTAAGTCTGGATCTAATTTTCTGAACTTTGCCTGATGTCCATGTGTGAAAACAATTTCTGACTTTCAGCTTCTAAAATATTTCAGAATATATACTGATGTTACTGTAATTTCTTCATGTTGTCTCAAATATTCAGTTCCATAACCATGGATGTGAGTGATCATCTGGAACTAACCCCATCTCCAAGTCCGAAGCTGATTCAAGTCATCTTCCGGTTATCTGGTTTAGCTAATCTTGACTGAAATCACACTAAGCAGTAACACTTATCAACTTTGTGAGTCTGTCTAGGTGTTCTGACTCTGGATATGTGGAGGCAGCATCAGGTAACCATTAAAGTCATGGATCTGAAGTTGCATATTAAAAAAAATATAGATTTCCAACAAAAATGCATAATCTTACAACAATACATTAAGGCCACCTGAAGGGAAATCAATAAAAGAATAAGGATGTGTGGGGGGTAAATATGGATTAAAATGGCAAATCTGCAAGAAAAACTAAAAGTCTCACTATATACTGTTTAGAAACTTTAAAATCAGTCCCCTCTACTCAAATGAAGCCTTTTTCTGTCTATAGACAAAAGTGAAGAGTAGCATGAGTGAAACCAGGTGAACCAGAAGAATACCCTGTTTTCATTTACAGGTGCAACCCAAATCAAGCTGAGATGATATTAACAATGCACAAACATCAAAAAGCATAGAGATTTTTAAATTTACTTTCACTTTTATCTCTTTGCAGACTAATAAGGCCTACCTTATTACCGTGAAAATGCTGCTATTTTTATCTGCTAGGTGGCAGCACCAGTCACAACGTGTTGCATTTGGGGTATTTTGCAGACACAACTACTTCCAGTAAAGATTGCAACAAGTCAAAACAAGTGATGCTGATCATTCATTTTATGTCATTTTCTACCTTTAAACAATGATGGTGTACTACTGTGATGCTGCAGAGTGTAAAAAAACAGATTCAAAGCAAAGAAGCTACACATCTATCCCTTCATGAGAGACGTGACATAAATAAAGTGGCCAAAAGATCCCTCCTTGTAGAGAAGGAGGAAACACTGATTTGGCCTGAAAGAAGGACAAAATGTTGACGTTGTGGACCTCTCAAGAAATTCCAGGTCATGCTTGAGCAGTGATCCTGTCTACTTTACCTTGAATAACCAAAGGGAAACCACTGGGCCGGGGAAGGCTGGAAAGGCACAGATCTGCAAAGCCCCAGATGAGTGTGGGTGCTGCCCGCTTGTACACCGTGTTATGCAGTACTTAGGTAGCCCCGTTACACTCAGAATATGACACCATCTTTCCTCTACAAGATCTGCCTACTCCAACAGGTCAGCAGTGGGCCCCTCAACAAAGAGTTTTTGGAAAAGCTCAAAGAACACAGCATAGGATCTTAGATGTTTATCTGGTCCTCAAACTCCACAAACAACAGGCTGATGGGATCTGACGGCATTTGTGGAAGCGAGACCCCACCGCACAACCCACAGAGCCCAAAAGATCTTTTGATAACATCCTAGTACCAGACACTCCAGGAGACACTCAAATGTTCTTTGTCCAGACCCTGACTGGTCAGAGTTCCTTCGTGAGCACAAGGAGGACTTGCTCATTCAATTCAAATTCAAATTCAAAAGTATTTTATTCAGCCCAGAAGGGAAATTCATTTAATTCATTATCAAGTGGGTAATGTTATGCTTTATCAGTGTATGCGGCCTGTAAAAAACATATCATTTCCTGGGATGTCTTAGCAATTTCAACAGGACAATGCAAAATCATATTCTGAATATGTCACAAAGGCATGGATGAGGAAGAAGGTCTGGGCTACTGGGCTGGCCTGATCTGTTCACAATACAGAATGTATGGAGAACTTTGAAATAGAAAATGCCCTGATAACAGTTACCACATACTGTTGCACACTTCAAAACATGTTTGGAGGAAGAACTGGGCTAGATTACGACTGGAACTCTTTAACATTTGGTACCCATGGTGCCGAAAGGTCTTTTAAGTGTCTAGACAACAAATAGAAGCAAAACAGAGTAGTAAAAGTGTTATTGTCCCAACTGAAATGGATGTATATCAACAGGTGAAGTAGAGATGACGAGGGGGGAAAAAAAATAAAAAGTTATTTCTTGCTTCATGCTTTAGGCAAAGGAATAAAAGTCATAATAAACCCAGCTTTTTTATGTTGTATGTCTGAGAATTGGCAGAGTTCAGCGTAAAGCAGAAATCAGAATGAAAGTAGACGTTTCAAGTTTGTGATCGACCCCTGCTTCACATCACATGACATCTCCTGCATTCTGTCCGTGTGGAAACATCTGTGCTCACAGGTGTGGGTGTGTGTGTGTGGTTGTATGTGAAAAGTTGGTTAAAAACAAGTTTTTGCAGCAGTCTCATAGACGCAGATGGGCTTGTCTTACACACACACACACACACACACACTCTGAGTCATAGCTTTTACATGACAGCGCCATGCCAGGTGGCGATGAGAGCTGTTGTCCTGAAAACACACATTCAGAGAAATGCTGCAGGACAGGAAGCAGAGTGGACAGACTGCAGTCACGTGTTTTTCTCAAGGACGATCACAAACACATGCTGTTTATTTATCTTTTCAATCTTCAGAACCTCACATGCCCTGAAGTCGTGTCTGATCTGAGAACGGCTGAGGGGAATGTATCCTCAGCTCCCCTGAGTGGAGCAACAATCTCATGCATCCGATGACAGATCTGCTCACCCACCGAATCATCAGCGCCCAGAAACCATCAAACATCCCGTTCATAAATACAAGTCATTCATTTTTTGTAAGCCGACCGTCTCGCGCAGCCGCAGGTGCTTCAACGCCTCCTTCTGGCCAGTAGGAGAACTGGTTTTAGATGCAGAGCAGCTTGAAAGAGCCGTCTGTTCCAGAGGTGAGGTAAAACAAACACACACAAACACACATCTGATTGGATGAGGGCAGACAACTATGTGACCAAACTTGACAACTAATCAAGCTGTTTGTTTTTACTTTAGAGACACGTTTGACCGTCAGTGGGTGATCTGCTTACTTAAACATACGTTTGACAAAGTAGACATTAAGGTGGTGGAGGGATTGAGATTTTCAGCACCCTTGCAGGCCACTGCACGAGAAACCTTAAATCACACCTAAGACCCAACAGGACCCCAGAAATGAGCTTCTCCCTCATTAAGCCTGGTTTGAGGCCCATGGACTGAGTGAATGTAAATCCAGAAGAGTTC
This sequence comes from Hirundichthys speculiger, assembly GCA_018398805.1. NCBI lineage: Eukaryota > Metazoa > Chordata > Actinopteri > Beloniformes > Exocoetidae > Hirundichthys > Hirundichthys speculiger. Next base: position 3,297,133 of record JAGFBZ010000105.1, read on the forward strand.
CTCAACAGGTAACAGAAACGAGACAGTACAGTGATCTGCAAAGTTAGTCCCCCCCTCTTTTAATCCTGTTGTTTTTTTTCTTTGTGTTTGCCTAATACTAGACCCAAAATCATCAGATGATTTTTATTATGGTTTTAGACAATCTCAGATGAACAACTTATAACTTTTTTTTTCACCGTGCCATGTTTATCTCACAAAAATTAAGCCAGTAAGGTCACTTGGCCAAGCCCAAACAGTCATCTAGGCAAAGCTAAGATTCCCTTACTGCTTTCAAAGCATTTAAGAGGGTAATTTTCAGCCAGGTTCTGCTAATCATCAGCCCTTGGTGAACCTATTATCCGCAGGTGTGCAGTCCTCAAAAAAGAAAAAAAAAACATTTATAAAAGCAGACATTTTGCTTGTTTGCTGGCCTTGAGGATTCAGGCATGTGTAAATAAAATTCCAAGAGGGAAAGACATCAACTATCTTACAGAAACAATTGTTGCTGCACAACAATCTGGAGAGGGTTGTAAAATGTTCAACATTCTACATAAAGAAAGATTATTCACAAGTGGATAGCATTCAGGACAGCTGACAATCTTCCCAGGGGTGGACATCCCTGCAAATATACCCCAAGGTCAGACTATGAAATGTTCAGAAAAATAAAAAAACGAAAGAAAAAAACAAGTACTACATCTCCGACCCCACAAACTTCACTGATAATGTTTAAGTTCAAAAAAGCACAATTACAAGAAGACTGAACAAAGGGGTTGACAGCAGGACAAAATAAAAGGGGTACCAACTCCTGCACATGACTGCACACACATAATAAAGAAGCCTGCAAAAGTGTGTTTATGTAAAATGCTGCATAAACTGTGAGCATTGACTAATGTGCTTTAATATATATGGAGGGACAATCAGATGAGCAGTGACACACAGACACAACCCACTTGACACATCTCAGTTGTTTAGTGTTGTGTTTAGGTGTTCTTCGTCCACTTAGGCTGCATCAATCTGACAGTAAGACAATTTCATTTGAAAACTTGACCTCCGTCCATCTGAAGGAAGTAACTCCTCCTTTACAACTTCATCAAAGGTTCATCACAGGCAGAGCTGCTTCAAAGAGTCACAAAGAAGTTTAAAGTCAGTAAAGGTTTTCCTCCAGCCCTGAGTCTAACTGAGTTACACTCTGAGTGAGCCTAACAGGAGTTATGAGGCCATGGTGAATTCACCAAAGAAAAGTGAAGAATGAGCATTGGGGAATTATGTTTTTGTTTTTTTTGTTCTCCAATATAATGTCCTGTTCTTTCATGTTTCATGCTAAAATCATGTTTCCCAAGTTGTCAGAAAGTTTAAAAGCTCTGATATTGTAGTGGGTGATTCAAGTTACATTATAGCTCACATGTCAAGCACAGATAAAAAGAAATGAAATCAACTCTCATATTGAGCCCCTAGGGCCCCACGATTTACTCAAGACTCAGGGAGAAAAGGTTTCCAACAGAAACACAAAAGATATTATCTCTTATAGGAAACAAATCCCTCTACAGACATTCCAGATGCACCAACTCAGTGCTGCAGTCTGAACATTTCACTGAACAGCATCAAAAGCTCAAACATTCTTAAAACATCATTCATGACTCTGATATTAACTCTAAGACCAGAAATAGATCATTTGCTGAATTGTGCCCATGTCCGATGCAAAAAATTCTTCAACACACCAGTTTTTTTTAAAGAACGGAACACAACCATGTTTCCAAAAACTGCAGCATTGAATTTGAAAAGACGCCACTGCTCAGGATGTTCTTGCATTGAGATCGTTTAAAACATCCATCTTAAATGCGACAGGGCAGCTGAGCAACATGCAGGTTCTGGACTGACCTGGGGGTCGGAGAACACTTCCTGAATGCTGTTGATTGGTCCAACTGGAACACCTGAGCCCTCAAACTTCCTCAGCCAATCAGCTGTCTTCTCCTGCAGGAACCTGAAGGAAACACAGATGGAGAGACATTGTCAGAAATCATCCAAAATTTAAGATAACAATCATTATACATAACAATAATCTTTCCCTCACCCACCCGGGCAGTGTTGTCTCCTTTTAGCTCAGGTCTTCTGCCAGAGGCCTACGGAGCCTGAGGGTTCTGCTCAGGATCTTAGCTGTTCGCAGTAATGCACTATTCTGGACAGAGATCTCAGATGTTGTTCCTGGCATCTGCTGGAGCCACCAGTCCAGCTTAAGGTTTACAACAGTTCCCTAATCACTGGTGCCTTCACACTCTACATTGTTCCAGCTCTTCCATCAGTCCTTGACATTTCACAAGCTTCTCATGTTCCTTCTTTCTGATGTTGCAGCATCGCTTGGGATGGCCACGTCTACCACCATTCCTCTGATGTTCATCCACTATGTCATGTTGATTAGCCGTCACCAGTTTGTCAATTTAGATCTGGAAGTCCAACAGGATCTTGACCAGCTCATTCTCAGTCATCTTTGGAGGTGTCTCCCATCTTGACCCTGGGACCTCCAGTCCAGACTCAGTACAGATGTTTCTGTGTATTATTCCTGCTACCTGGTTGTGGTGCTCCATGTATACTTTCCCTGCCAGCATCTCACATCCTGCTGTGATGTGTTGCACTGTTTCAGGGGCGTCTTTGCACACCCTGCATTTGGGCTCCTGTCTCATGTAGTAGACCCCCTCCTCTATTGATCTTGTGTTTAGGGCCTGCTGTTGTGCAGCCATGATCAGTGCCTCTGTGCTGTCTTCAGTCCAGCTTTTCCAGCCATTGGTATGTTTTTCTGATGTCAGCCACCTCTTCAATTTAGCGGTGGAACATGACATGCAGGAGCTTATCCATCCATGATAACCTTTTGGGTTCTTCCTCCATGCCGGGTTTCAGTTGCCTGAGGTTTTCACTCAGCAGGTGATCAGTGGGGGCCATCTTAGTGATGTATTCCTGGAGCCCTGCTGTTTCCTTGATAGTAGCTCGGACAGTCACTAGTTCTCAGCATGTGTCTCTTCCTGTGACCAGTATATTATGTCAGCGGGGTCTCTGGTTACTAGTAGTGTATACTCACCAAACACCAGACGTCCATGGATGGCTTTTTTAAGGCTAAATAATCCCACCAAGCAAAGTTACGCTGGAAAGACAACTTTGTCAGACATCTAGACCACGTTTAGATTTGTTTGAACAGTTAAAGGTGAAAAGCCGCCACTTCAGAGACATTGAAAAGACGTCTACACAAAGACGTCCATCAACCTCTAAATTTGGTTGAAAAGTCAATGGTGATAAAAGCTACACAAAGGGACAAAATCTGTCATTTTTAAGATGTTACAGTTGAAGCCAGAAGTTTACATACACTGTGCAAAAACACACTTCATTTTTTGTCTCACTGTCTGAGACAAAGACACTGAGGGCAAGACACTGAACCCTAACTTGCCCCCAGTGGGTTGGCAGCACGTTGCATGGCATCTGCTGCTCACTGGTGTGTGAATGTGTGAATGAGAGGCCAATGTAAACCGCTTTGAGAGCACCTTGGTGTGGATAAAGCGGTATATAAGTGCAGTTCATTTACCATTTACACCTCTCCTGTTTCAGGTCAGTTAGGATTACCAAAATTATGTAATTTTGTTAAATGCCAAAGATGAAGTCCTCTTTTCAACGTCTTTTAAATTTAACTTTACTTGGTGGGTAGGTGTTGAATGTCTGGATCTTGTTTTTCCCATTCAGTTGACTCCTCAGGACCTGCCTCACCCTCTGTAGGTAATTATGTGCGGCTGACCTCCGAGCTGTGTCCTCGTGATTGCCTTTTGCCAGTGGGATCCCCAGGTATGTGTGTGTGTGTGTGTGTGTGTGTGTGTGTGTGTATATAGATATATATATATATATATATATATATATATATATATATTAGGGCTGTCAAAGTTAACGCGTTAACGCGTGATTAACGCAAAATAATTTTAACGCAACTAATTTTTTTACCGCGCGATTAACGCGTTGCCGTTAATGTACAATAGTAGAGAGGAGAGTAGGTTTAATGAGCCTCAGGGCCCCGCCGTAGTTTTAGTCCTGTAGTCCTGTCAAAACAGGAAGTCATTCGACGTCCATGCCGCAGACAGACAGACGTAAACAATCCTCCGTTAGCAGTAAAAAAAAAATGGATACAAAAGATACTATTTTGAATGGTAAGTTCAGCTTGAAAACCTTGCCTGATGGCTAACTCCACAAGATAAATGTTGTTTGTGTTTACTGTCGATGTGAATTTAGTTACCACCGGAGTCCGGTCACTTGACGGCTAATGAGAGCGCCGATGCAGAGAGCCCCCCCCCCCCCTCGTTTAAAGCAAACCACGAAAATATTTTGTATGAAGAACATAAGAGAAAATATTGAGTATATATATATAATATATAATGGATTTGGCACTGTAGCAATAAATAAACATGCATTTGTTTTGCATAAGGCAAGCATTTGTGTACTCTCATATTAGGCAAGGCAACTTTATTTGCAACTTTATTTGCAATTCAATTCAAAGTGCTTTACAGATGCAGTCACAAGAAGGCAAATAGAATAATTCCATACAAGCACAAAAATAATCAATAATAAATAAAAATTAATTAATAAAAATTAATTAATTAAATTAAAAATGAAGAGTGCAGATAAAATCCTTCCAGTCATCATCTTCACATCTAAACAGAACTGTTTTCAGTCTGGATCTGAACATTGTCAGAGTTCAGGTCTGTCTCACATCTTCTGGAAGACTGGTCCAGATTTTAGGAGCATAAAACTGAAATGCAGCTTCACCTTGTTTAGTCCTGACTCTGGACACCAGCAGGAGACCACTACCTGAGGTTCTCAGAGTCCAGGTTGGTTCATATGGCTCTAACATGTCAGAGATGGACTTTGGGACCATGAAGAGACTTGTACACAAGTAGAGCTGTTTTAAAGTCTATTCTCTGAGTGACAGGAAGCCAGAGACCTCAGGACTGGACTAATATGGTCATATCTCCTGGTTCTAGTCAGGACTCGTATTAATAAGAGCAGTGTTGGGGTAGTTACTCAAAAAAAGTAATCCATTATACATTACTAGTTACTTTTTAAAAAAGTAATCCCTTACTTTACTTAGTTACTCGCTGCTGAAAGTAACTAGTTACATTACTAGTTACACTACTTTTGGATTACTCCGCAATATCACCTGAGCTGCACCTAACTTGATTGCCAATGAACAACATATAGTTAGAACTTTATTACTGCAGTGCCCAGATCAGCACAAATGTGTATTCTAATGAGGAGGACATACACAAGATCTCTTTTATGCACTTTAATGCAACAAAGCTGGAAAAAATGACAGGAACATTTGCCAAAAAAAGGCTACAAGACTTGCTGTATGCAAAATGTTTCAAAATAAAATTGGGATTAAAGCTTTCACTCTAATCTTAATTCACTCAGTAAATGTCTGTTTATACTTCCATGACGTAAGCATCAGCAAACTGAATTTCTTTACAACATAACTTAAGTCGTCCTTCCAACCACCCAGTACAAACAAAGTTTGTTTAAATTATATGATTAAATAAAATAAGACAATGGCTCTCATCACAATATCAGACAATGAATGAGACTTCAAAGGAAAATAACTTAACACTACATATGAAATGTAATTTGTAATTATGTGAACTATAGCTTTACAGTAGATTTTTTCTTCATCCTACTCGACATTCTCATCAAAGAAATGGTTATACCTCAGCAGGAGGAGTCTCTCAAACCGTTTGTCAGACAACCTGTTCCTCTTCGGAGTCAGTACCAGGCTGCCAAGGCTAAATAGCCTCTCAACCGGTGCACTAGAGGGTGTGGCTGTGTTGTACTTCAGTGATAAAGTCTTTATTGTGGGGAAACGGTGCAGGATCTCCATCTCTGACCCCGACTGCAAATAGTCAGTGACTTCAGTTTCATGGTTGTAGGGGGCTAGATCCTCCTCATCAAAGTCAAAAAAGTCATTCTTACTTGTGCTGGAGGTGGGTGTCTGAGGCCTATGTACAACCTGCTTGTCGGCGGGGTAAGCACGGCATTCAGTGATCAGCAATGTCTTTAAGGCATCTCTCCTCTCTTCTTCTTTCAGCCACCGCATTTTAAACCTTGGTAGTGTGACAGCAGCAAGGAGAGCATCTTTGCTGTCCAGCACCAGCTCAAATCGTTTCTTGATGGCCTGCAAATGCGATATGGAAAGATTTGATGAGCTTGGCTGTGTACAGTATAATTTGCAGTGCATAGTATTAGATTTAGCTTCTCAGCTGTAGTTGCCATGTGAGTAAATGAGGGATTGTGACATCTGTGGATTCACTTAAAAAGTTTAAAAATAATTATGAATTGACATTTTACGGTGCTTCATGTAGTGTACATTCACTTATTAGATTTTTTATATGTATGTGATGACCACATGAATGGTCTTTTTATTTATTCTATCATCTTAATAATTAGCTGTTAGTTAACTCTGATGCAATTACTTTAAATTTGTGCCGTCCCTGTAAAAAAAATAAACAAATTAAAAATTCATAAAATAATGCTTTTGACTTTCAAATTCAAGATTATTAAAACATACATACCTGTACTATGGCATTAGGCAGGCCTGCTGTCATCTGGAAGAGCCCATCTTGCAGTGCCAGTGTCCTTGACATCAGAATCTCCAGTGTTGGCAGGAGACTGCCATAATAGCAGTTATCTTCACCTTGTAATATGTCCAAAGCCACTGTGAGTGGTTTCATGACCGTCACTGGCACCGACCCTCTCCCGGCAGCGCGGTCCAGCTCTGTCGGATCTCCGTCGTCTCGTCCAGCTGACAGGCTTCCTTCAACTCTGTATCGTTTATTCCCAGGCCGCATCGGATCTCCGTCGTCTAGTCAGGCTGGCAGGTTCCTCCGGCTCTGTTGCGTTAGCTCTCAGGCCGATAGCGTCGTGACAAAGTCCCGGCAAAGCATTTAGCTACTGGCTTAGCAGCTACCTCTGGCAAACTTTCTCCGTCGGATGATTTATCCTCTCGAACGGATAGTCTATCACTGTTGCAACTTCTTAAAGGGCTCTGGTCGAACTCCTCCGAACAGTAATAGCATCCAATTTCACTGGTAGTTTGGTCTCGTATTGGGAACAAACTCCACGTAACTCTGCAGCACGCGGCCTCCGTCTTGTCTCTCCTCCAGTTCTCTCCAGTTCCTGCTCCTCCCGTGTCCACGCTCCACTCACGTCCAGCCACGTCCGTGTCATTGGCTCCTCACAACAGTCTTCACCCAATTAAATATATCTCCCAACGCTGCGCTGAAGCAGGGAAACAAAGACAGACAGCGGACCTCGAGGCCTGGAGCTGGACACCCCTGGTTTAAAGTAACTAAAGTAACACATTTTTTTTGGTCTAAGAGTAACTGTAATGTGATTACACAAATTACAACTGTAACGCGGTACATTACTGCGTTACTGGCGAATGTAATCCCGTTACAGTAACGCGTTACTTTGTACCGCGTTACACCCAACACTGAATAAGAGTAATACAACTTGAAAAAGATCCGTATAAGGTAGATTTAGAACAGATAAAAATATGCGATTAATTTGCGTTTAATCATGATTAACTATTGACAGTCATGCGATTAATCTGATTAATTTTTTTGAGAAAGTGGTAACTAAATTCACATCAACAGTAAACACAAACAACATTTATCTTGTGGAGTTAGCCATCAGGCAAGGTTTTGAAGCTGAACTTACCATTTAAAATAGTATCTTTTGTATCCATTTTTTTTTTACTGCTAACGGAGGATTGTTTACGTCTGTCTGTCTGCGGCATGGACGTCGAATGACTTCCTATTTTGACAGGACTACAGGACTACAACTACGGCGGCGCCCGAGGCTCATTAAACCTACTCTCCTCTCTACTATTGTACATCAACGGCAAGGCGTTAATCGCGATAAAAAAATTAGTTGCGTTAAAATTATTTTGCGTTAATCACGCGTTAACGCGTTAACTTTGACAGCCCTAATATATATATATATATATATATATTATATATATATATATATATATATATATATATATATATATATATATATATATATATATGTGTGTGTGTGTGTGTGTGTGTGTGTGTGTCTGTGTATTAGGTTATGGTGATTATCAGTATGGTGTTGTGATCTGTGTACATACCTCTGTGACAGCATGTGCAGTAGCTGTTTGCGGTTCTGGACTCTCAACTTGTTGGTTTTGTATTTTGGCTCCTCTGTGAGCTCCATGAGCTCCAGAACCTGTAGATACAACAAATACCAGGAGTTTTAGACTCCACGATTAAATGATTCATAAAATCATTATAAACTTCAGTGGAAAACATGACTGACAATCTTTGAGGTTACTGGGTGTTTCAGGTTTTTTGACATCATGCATCTTCATTCAGGTGACCCAGCCAGGGCTAATCTGGCCCTGACTAGTGTCCCAACAGCACTGGTACACACCTCACTCCACTTAACCCACAACTATCTGGAAGCTTTTTCCACTGCCTCCATGGGAGACTTGATGGCTCTTCTCCCTGTATCCACAGTGATCCCAGCATGTAGAACCTGCATCGTGACTGGTCAGTAAAGCCTCTACCCTGCCTCATAGCATGTTTCCCAGCCTGTCCTCCTGTACTGCTCCACCAGCCCCTGGTACTAGGCCTGCTTCTGCGCATCTGCATCTTCCAACTGGTTGTCCCGGGGAACTGCTGGTTCCATCAAGAGAGTTGTTGTGGTCTGGGAACTTGATCTGTCTCCCCAGATCAACTTGAAGCTCCCAGTCTGACGCTAAGGTAAGCAAATCAGCTGTAAGTGTGGATGAGGTGCGGGGTTGCTCCCCCACCCTGATAAAACTGACAGTCCTCTAACGCCTATTGTTAGCCGCAGCTATGGAGATGGTTTCTGCAACAGCCTCCATAACCGCATTAGGGACCCAAGCATCAGCATGTATGTTCATTCAGGTAGACTTGGACTCACCTGACACACTTTGAGAAACTGCGTGTCATTTCCTGCAGCCACAACAATGTGTCCATCTCTGGTCCTGAAGCCCTGAAACAGAGACAAGTCACAACACCAAACTTCACAGTTCAGCCACCAGGTCTCTCACACATTCAAGCCTTCACCTAAGCCAGATAAAAATGAAAAGGATGACTTCAAATAAATGAAGCATTGAAATCATGAATGTTTTCAACTTTTTTTTCTCTTTTAAGAACACTTGTAATGGCTACACAGAAACTGATGATTGATTCCTACAAAGGCAGCAGTGCAGAATAAAAGCAGAAAAAAGACAAAACATGAATCATAAAGAATTAATTGTTCCCTGACAAACTGAAAAGCTCAATGTTCTAAACTCAAACCAGAGCTCAGCTGAAGAGATAACACTATCCACAGATGTAGACTAGATCCAAAAATAAAATGCACCAAAGCAGAGCAGGTGGAGACAGTAAAGCCTGCAAAGATCTGGATTGAACTGGAGCTTTCTACGGCTGTATCATGTCTCAGGTTCTGTGTAGTTCATACTCAAATTAAAATGAGAGCTTTCCTCTCACAGTTTGATGGAAATGTTTGATTATGGTCTCTTTTAAAAAGTAACTACTCAAATTTCTTTTTTTTTTTGACAAACAGAATACCTCCAAGTGTAACTGCCACTGACTAACGTTTAAACGGACTGAAAAACATTTCTTTATCGGCCTGCTTTTTTCCAAACACATGTCTGCAGATAAGTACAGTTTGGAACTTTCAGGTGTAAAATGCAATCAAAACACAGTGTCAAGTCCCGCTCCAAATTTGATAGCAATAACTCAGAGAAGTTATGTTTTCCTCAATTTTTTTTTTTTCCCCACAGACCAATTTGAATATGATAGGTATGAACAAGCATGGACAACCCATTCATCCAAACAAAGGAAATGGCAAAAGCAAAAGAGAAATTTCATCAAGTGTGAACTCGAAACACTTCGTTCTGAAGTTTAGGCCTGAAAAATATTTGTCAGTTCTTCGTCATCTGGCATGAACAGTAAAAGAGAGAAAATTGAGTAGGGACGTGTAGTGGAATCTGATAATGCAGTAAGCTCAGAAAACCACACCCCACATGATTTTATACACTGTGACTAAGTGGTTTATGTGGGAAATTGTTACCATAACTCATGTCCACATTAAGTAAATTATTTCATAATTGAAAAAACCTCTTTATTTTCTTAGTTACAGATCCTGAGTTTTTCTTCTGATTCAGGCTGGTGGTGGTGTAAGTCAAAAGTCAGTGTCTTTAATGTCATAACATTGTTCATATATATATATATATATATATACACTGCTCAAAAAATTAAAGGAACACTTTGAAAACACATCAGATCTCAATGGGAAAAAAAATCATGCTGTTTATTTGTACTGATATGGACTGGGTGATGTGTTAGGAACAAAAGGATGCCACATCATTTGATGGAAATGAAAAGTATCAACCTACAGAGGGCTGAATTCAAAGACACCCCAAAAATTACAGTGAAAAAATATGCAGCAGGCTAGTCCATTTTGCTGAAATTTCATTGCAGCAACTCAAAATGGTATTCAGTAATTTGTATGGCCCCACGTGCGTGTATGCATGCCTGACAACGTCGGGGCATGCTCCTAATGAGACGACGAATGGCGTCCTGGGGTATCTCCTCCCAGATCTGGACCAGGGCATCACTGAGCTCCTGGACAGAGGTGCAACCTGGTGGCATCGGATGGATCGAAACATAATGTCCCAGAGGTGTTCTATTGGATTTAGGTCAGGTGAGCGTGGGGGCCAATCAATGGTATCAATTCCTTCATCCTCCAGGAACTGCCTGCATACTCTCGCCACATGAGGCCGGGCATTGTCGTGCACCAGGAGGAACCCAGGACCCACTGCACCAGCATAGGGTCTGACAATGGGTGCAAGGATTTCATCCCGATACCTAATGGCAGTCAGGGTGCCGTTGTCTAGCCTGTATAGGTCTGTGGTCCCTCCATGGATATGGACCAGACCATCACTGACCCACCACCAAACCGGTCATGGTGAACGATGTTACAGGCAGCATAATGTTCTCCACGGTTTCTCCAGACCCTTTCACGTCTGTAACATGTGCTCAGGGTGAACCTGCTCTCATCTGTAAAAAGCACAGGGCACCAGTGGCAGACTTGCCAATTCCGGTGTTCTGTGGAAAATGCCAATCGAGCTCCACGGTGCTGAGCAGTGAGCACAGGGCCCACTAGAGGACGTGGGGCCCTCAGGCCCCCCTCATGAAGTCTGTTTCTGATTGTTTGGTCAGAGACATTCACACCAGTGGCCTGCTGGAGGTCATTTTGTAGGGCTCTGGCAGTGCTCCTCCAGCCCCTCCTTGCACAAAGGAGCAGGTACCAGTCCTGCTGATGGGTTGTGGACCTTCTACGGCCCTGTCCAGCTCTCCTGGAGTAACTGCCTGTCTCCTGGAATCTCCTCCATGCTCTTGAGATTGTGCTGGGAGACACAGCAAACCTTCTGGCAATGGCAGGTATTGATGTGCCATCCTGGAGGAGTTGGACTGCCTGTGAAACCTCTGTAGGGTCCAGGTATCGCCTCATGCTAACAGTAGTGACACCTGTGCAACCTCTGTAGGGTCCAGGTATCGCCTCATGCTAACAGTAGTGACAGTGACCCTAGCCAAATGCAAAACTGGTGAAAAAGAGTCAGAAAAGATGAAGAGGGGAAAAAAATGTCAGTGGCCTCCACCTGTAAAACCATTCCTGTTTTGATGGTCGTCTCATTGTTGCCCCTCTAGTGCACCTGCTGTTAATTTCATTAACACCAAAGCAGCTGAAACTGATTAACAACAATATATATATATATATATATATATATATATATATATATATATATATATATATATATATATATATATATATATATAATATACACACATATATATTCAACTGTCCCGAAGTATGGTGTCACATCCTCTAAAACATCTTCACACACTCATATTCCACATAATAGATACAATGAATGGAACACTGTGCATGAGAATATTGCACAGTTACATTCAGCAGTATGTGTGTTATTTGAGCCTGTTCAGGATGTGTATTGCTGTCAGGAAACCAACACTGACTGAATCTGATAGTCCAAGTTTTCAGAGATCTGTAGCACTTCCCAGAATCAAACAAGTGAAAGAGATGGTGACCAGGATGAGGACAGTCTTTGGTGATAAAGGGCTCTGGAGGAGATTTTCTAATCCTGCTGTCTTCCAGAGAAGAAAGGGGAGAGCCGGTGGGGTTTTTTGGGTAGTTATAATTACTCTCAGCAGAGGGTTGTGGCCCGTCGAGGAGCAGCCAGCATACCAGACTGAGATGCTATACAGGAGAGTGCTCTTTTATAGATTCAAGATTCAAGATTCAAGTCTCTTTATTGTCATTATGCAGGCATAACGAAATTTTGCACGACACCCGGCAGGCACACACATAAATACACACATAAATAAATCACACAGATAAATAGATGAAAAATATATACATTCTTGTAGGTGATATTTACAGATTGTCAGTGTTTATTTACAGAGAACTGGCTGTGCGGGGGTTGATGGGAGAGGTGGGTGGGAATGAGAATGGGAGATAAAGTGCAAGTGACACAGAGGTGTGAATCTGTGTGAGAGGTAGGTGATTGTGTGTGGCTGTGGGGGGGAGGGTCCATGTTTAAAGCTCTGTAGGGGGGTGGGGTACAGTGGTTCACTACAGGGGGGCTATGGCTTTCACAGCTCTGGGGAAGAAGCTGTCCCTCAGTCTTTTTGTTGTGGCTCTGATGTTTCTGTACCGCTTCCCCGATGGAAGCGCTACAAACAGTGCATTGCCCGGGTGGCTGGGATCGGCTGCCATGCGTCTGGCCCTCTTCTGGACTCGTGCAGTGTAGACGGAGTCCAGATCTGGTAGACGGCAGCCCACAATCCCCTGGGCTGTTCTCACCACCCGGGCTAGGTCCTTTTTGTTCTGTGACGTGCAGCTGCCGTACCACACCGTCACACTGAGACACAGGATGCTCTCAATGGTTGCTCTGTAGAAGTTCATGAGCACCTGTGAAGAGAGTCCAGAGCGCTTCAGCTTCCTGAGGAAGAAGAGCCGTTGTTGGGCCTTCCTCACCAGGTGCCAAGTGTTCACAGACCAGGAGAGGTCAGAGGAAATATGGATGCCCAGGAACTTGATGCTGTCTACACGCTCCACTGCCTCTCCATGTATGCAGAGAGGAGTGTGTTCAGTCTTCCTGGACCTCCTATAATCCACGATGACCTCCCTGGTCTTGCTGGTGTTCAGGATGAGGTTGTTTCCTGCAACACCACTGTGTGAGCCTCTGGACCTCCTCTCTGTAGTGGGTCTCATCGTTGTTGGATATGAGACCCACCACGGTGGTGTCATCCGCGAACTTCACAACCATGTTTGTGGAGTGGATGGCAGAGCAGTCCTGGGTGAAGAGGGTGAAGAGGGCAGGGCTGAGCACACAACCCTGCGGTGTCCCGATGTTGAGGATCAGTGGAGCAGAAGTGTACTTCCCCATCCTCACCACCTGGGGCCTGTTGGTGAGGAGGTCACTGATCCAGGAACAGAGTGATGGTGATAAACCCAGGGTTGTGGAGCTTCAGGGCCAACACGTCCGGGAGAACAGTGTTGAAGGCTGAACTGAAGTCCACAAACAGCATCCTAACATAGGTGTTGGGATGCTGCAGGTGGGTCAGGGCTGTGTGAAGTGCTAGCGAGACAGCATCCTCCGTAGAACGGTTCTCCCTGTAGGCGAATTGCAGGCTGTCCAGGCCTGCAGGGATGACGTCCTTGATGTACTTTAGGAGGATCCGCTCGAAGCACTTCATGATGACTGGGGTCAGAGCAACAGGACGGTAGTCATTGAGGCAGGTGATGTTTGTTTTCTTGGGCACAGGCACAATGATGGAGGACTTCAGGCAGACAGGTACCACAGAAAGCTGCAGCGACAGGTTAAAAATGTCCAGAAAAACCTCTGCAAGTTGGTCCGCACATGACTTCAGGGTCCGACCTGACACCTTATCCGGTCCTGCAGCCTTGTTGGTGTTTATTCTCCTCAGGGTCGCGGTCACCTGGTGCAGCTGCAGGATGAGAGGCTGATGTTGCGCCTCTGGCTGGGGGGGGAGTTCAGCCCTTCTGCTGCTTGGAGAGTCAAAGCGTGCGAAGAAGTTGTTTAAGGTGTCAGGCAGAGTGGGGTCATGGCTGACCTGCTGGTCGCTGCGTTTGTAGTCTGTGATTGTCCTGATGCCTTTCCACATATTACGTGAATTGTTGTCCTTAAAGTGCTCCTCAATGCGCTGCTTGTGCCTGTGTTTCGCCAGCTGGATCCCCCTTTTCAGTTCTTTGCGGGCCCTGCTGTAAGCCAGTTTGTCTCCGGATCTGTAAGCAGCATCTCGGGCTTTCAGCAGGGACCGTACTGTGCCGTCCACCCATGGCTTCTGGTTAGGAAAGACCATGATTGTTTTTGTGGGAAGGACAGCATCAGTGCAGAACTGGACGTAGGACAGCACAGAAGACGTGTATTCCTCAAGGTCTGCGTCTTCTTTGAATATTCCCCAGTCGGTGTGCTCAAAACAGTCCTGTAGAGCTGAGGAAGCCTCCTCAGTCCAAACCTGGATGGTTCTGATGGTGGGTTTGGTCCTGCAGATCAGTGGTCTGTATGCAGGGATCAGCTCCACAGAGATATGGTCTGACATACCAAAGTGTGGAGCTGCTGCAGCCTTGTATGCGCCTGGGATGTTGCAGTAGACCTGGTCCAGTATGTTGTTGTCTCTGGTTGGAAAGTTTATGAATTTGTGGAATTTGGGTAGCACAGCTTTTAGTTCCACATGGTTAAAGTAGAGTGGTAGAATAACACCAACAGCTGTGGATTCACACCATCCTCTCCAGGAGTCTCAATCGTGCTGCTGTGCTGTTGCCTGACCAGACTGTTAAAGATGTGTGATTCCCAGAAATAGAAAGTCTTGAACCCTTTTCACAGAATCATTGCCTATGAAGAGAAAAGTGTTTTCTGGCATCAATAAAAATTAGCTTTTAAAAAAAAAAAAAAAAAAAAAAGAATTTAAGCATTTGTCAAGTACCACCTCACCAACCTCTGGACCTCACCTCTGACCGCAGACTTGTCTCCTCCTGATATGAGGCCCACTACTGTGGCGCCATCCACAAACTATCATGTTTTAAGCAGGAGTCCGGTCATAGGTGTACACCGACTACAGAGTGGGGCTCAGCACGTAGCCATGAGTCTGTGTTCAGTGTGATGGGTCAGGGTTGAGCACGATAGAGAAATCTGACACACGTCTTTCATCCAGCTGCCAGAGTGATTGAGGGTCACAGCAACTAATGATAAAAACAACCTCACTCTCAACAGTGTTTTCT
The DNA here is from genome assembly GCA_018398805.1 of Hirundichthys speculiger. Taxonomy (NCBI): domain Eukaryota; kingdom Metazoa; phylum Chordata; class Actinopteri; order Beloniformes; family Exocoetidae; genus Hirundichthys; species Hirundichthys speculiger. Next base: position 3,312,517 of record JAGFBZ010000105.1, read on the forward strand.
TTTTAAGCTTCTTTTTTTTTTTTTTTTTTTTTTTTGGGGGGGGGGGGGGGGGGGGGGGGTGGGGGGGGGGGGGTTCTTTTAGGTTGAAGATATCCGTGAAAACAGAGCATAACTGATCAGCACATGCTCTGAGCGCCTTTACAGAAACTTCATCAGGCCTTCTTCAGACTTGCTGTTCTCAGTGTGTGTCTCGTTCAGGTTGCTGTAAAGTGATCGTGCAGGAGCCAGTGGGTCTCTTTCATGAAACATGAGCAGAACAGATTTATGTGTGTGGCAATGGACACTACGGAGGGCCCGGGCGGGATTTGATCCCCAGACTCCCAGGTGAAGGTCACATGTGCTTACCAGTCAGCCAAAGGGATATCCCGTTGGCCAAGTAGCCAGGACACGTGATCAATCGAAGGTATATATAGTGACAGGACCCCCACACTGTCACATGTGCAAACTGTGAGCAGAGCAAAAGTTACACATTTTAGTAGTTCCGAACCTTTTACAGCTACAAAGAAAATCTCTTCCTGCCTCTGACTATGTATAGCGCTTGTGTAAATAAGCAGACATTAATATTGCTATGGTCTCAGTCTTTACAACATTAATGCTTGTATGAACTGTTATTCTCACAATATACTTTTAAATAATGTGTTTTAAACATGATTATACATCTGAAATATATCCATGCATCCATCCATTATCTATGCCCTCTTAATCCTCTGCGGGGTCACAGGGATCTGCTAGAGCCTAGTCCAGCTCACTTTGAGCGAAAGGCAGGGATCCACCCTGGACAGGTCGCCAGTCCATCGCAGATCTAAAATATAATCTTTATCTTAATTGATGGGCATTTTGCTTGTTTAAGCTTTAGATTATGTTTCTTGAAGTGTTGGTGGCGTGATTAATGGACCCTAGTGGTCCCTGGGTCGGTTTTATGCTAATTAATGAGCTATGTGAGAGTGCTCACTACCTGCAAGCATTTGGTATTCGTCAGCTTACACATGATCTTATGACAAAATCCAAGTATTACAGAGCATTGATGAATTTAGAGGCGAGTTTTGGAAAGAAGGTTATTTAGGTGCAAATCTATGCATTTATGAAGATTTCATGAATGAGGCCCAGTGTTCAGAAGCATTAGTGAGTCTTAAGCTAGATAGCTTTGCCTTCTTGGTAAGTTGTACATATTTGATCAGTTTCTCTAAGCATTTTTGTCATTGATGTGATCGTCTTTAAGGCTTTGGGTTTTGGATTAATTGCCCTCATACATGAGAAGGCTAATGACATGATTACCAATCCTTCTCTCCATGTCTGTTTAACTGCAACAGCTTTGACTGGCTCACAGATACAAATAAGACATAAACAAGATGAAATACTGCAAATGAGATGACAATACACTGAGAACTTTCCTATTTTGCTTTCACTATCTAAGCAAAGAAGATATTTTTTCTCAGACAAATGAAATAATTTTGTAGCTTAATGTGATCAAACAGGCATCAAACTAGCACAGACTGGCAGGAGTTCTGCCTATTACATCAATATGAAATTTATCTCATTGAAAAATACAGAAAAACATCATCATTCAAAGGTATCATAGTGAAAACATAGTGTTCATTAATACATCTCTCAGTTTGTTTTAGTTTCCAGATTTATCTCTTCAACCAGAAAAAAACAGCACCTAAAAAAATTTGCCACATTGCAACCTAGATATTGTTTCTACAAGCTGCATCCTGAACCTTTTATGGTGACAACCAACTCATCACAGCAATTAAAATTTCAGGGTGTTTGAAACTAGCATTTTTATGTCTCTCAAATCCAAGGAACCATGTCCTTCTGGCCTTAGCTTGGAGCCATCCAGCCCTGATGATTCACCTTCATCTAAATAGAGTACCACCGCAGTACAACAATTACACCCGGCGCCATCTTCATCAAAACAGTCACACCACAAAATGTGCTCTTTATGGGTGCGTCAGACTTTCATCTACTTTAAATGAACTTAAAGCAAGCTTTCTTTCTTCAGGTGTGAACGCAGTAATCACATTTGATTGCAGATCAAAACAACTGGATGATACCTCCAAGAAGAGGTGGGCCTGACCTGAATCCACGGGGGAACTCTAGTGCAGGATACAGAACCAAAGCGGGACTAGAACCCTGGAACTGAATAATTTAGGGCTTTAAACTAAGCACAGGTTTTCATTTATACAGGATTAACACTGAGCAAAATCAAATACCAATCCAGCAATCTCTTGTACGTTGTGATATGTACCTCCTTACCCACAGCTGTGTTTTACTGTCAAACTCAAGTAATTGGTGAGAATGATGAATAAAAAACAACAAAGAATCACCAGGACAAAAGCACATATATTCATGATGCATCAGAGAAGCAGCTGTTGCTGCGCCAATCTGGAATCTGGGTGGTGCATTTAGGTATGCTCGGAGGCTGATTTATGTTGGAAGAAAAATCCATCCACCCATTCATTTCTGCTTCTCTGTAGACCTCGCTCTACATGACCACCTCCTGCAGGTTTTCTGGGAGGATGATTGAGGTGTTCCCAGGTCAGCCGAGAGATGTCATCTTGCCATCATGGCTCGGGTCTTTCTCTGGGTCTCCTGGATGGATTAGGACCGGAGCGGTCCAAGGTGTGAAAACAGTTTAGGATCAGTTGAAGCCCTCCAGTCCCTTCCAAACTGTCACTGATTATCACCAGTAAAATGATGATTGACAAGAGTCTGGATACACTTCCAGTCGAGAGACATTAGTGTCAGCAGAGGAGCGATGAGGAAACCTTAAACGTCCTCATGAAATTTTCTGTTTTCATCATATGACCTTTAAATCTTTAAATCTGTTATGTCCTCTTCCTCTGTGGTGGTTTCAGGGTCCTTTCTGAAGAATCAGCACCTGCTTTATTGCTATCAAACAATCAACAAGCTTTCTTTCACACAGACTTTCCTGGAAAGCCAGTGAACATCTGCACCAAATTTAGATGGAAATCAGACTCCAGCTCCGCTGTACTTTTGGAGGCTGAGAGGCTGAGTTCATCATGTTCACTGTGGGGATTATAATCTTTTTTATTACACTGATCTGACCCAGCAGGTGCATGTGAAATTTAATCTAATTAAAACAGAGGCTCTGAGTGTTGTGGGTGGGATGATGGAGATTCACAGTCCTTGATGGGTTTTAAGTTTAATAACCTGAAGCACTCCAGAGTAAACCTGTTTGAAAGGTCCTGGTTAATTCTTCCTCTTCTCTCTTTTTAATTTTCCTCCTCATCTTTCCTTCCCTCAAGTCATATTTCATTCTTTCTGCCTCACATTGTCTCGTGATAAAATCTCCTCACCACATGAAAGGAGTGTAAGAGCTGCAGTCACTTGTGTGTTTTCAAACTGCTAACCGTCCGGTTACACTGGCCTCAGCCCTCTGCTCCAACCGCAGCCTTGCTTTCATCCTCGCCTTCAGGGAATTGTGGGTAATGTGGTACACACAGGGACTTTGATGGAGGATTCATCCACAAAACCCCAAAAGGCACTCAAAGATGGCCAGCCATAGCAGTTGGTTCCCAGCGGAGGGGCATCTGCCCTCTGCTGGCTGCATCTGCTCGCTGCATCAAAACCACTGTGACTGCCGACCTCCATCTCTGCTGAGCCTCTCAGCCTCTTTCTCTTTGACAGAACACTTCCCCTCCGGTTCATCCTTCGTACACGACCACAGACAGAATTGAGCTGCTAAACAGACATGTTTCTCCCTACGGAGGTGAAGGAGACCAAAGCTGCAGGCGAAAAAAAGGCAAAGGCTTGGATTCATCAGGGCACAGACATGATGATCATATATAGCAAGCTGATCATATATCATATGCATATCTTAAGGTCTTCACACTAATAATAAATTCTTTTTATAAAAGGTGAATATGAAACTATATAACTGAGGAGCAACTGTTCCAGCTGGAGTGACTGCAGGTCAGGACAGTGAGGCCCGTGGCTTCGGTCAGTGCCAGTACCACACAGCACCGACTCACACGGTCCTTCCTGTAGATGGTTTCCCCTCAAGAGGACCACGGTTGTTCAGATATCAACATGTTCAGCTGTGGTCAGATTCATAAAATAGTGTAGATCTGATAGAACATAAACTAGATCTCTATTCATTGTTCCCTTTTTTGGTAAATCAGATTTCTGAAGTGATGAAATGAAGCTATAAATCAGTGTGATATCCTCGTAAAATCAGCACTGGAAATTAACTGTGCAGAAGGTCTTAATGAATATCAGCTACTTTTCTGAAGCTTATTATCTACAAGCAGAATTATTCCTTTGATATCTAAAATATTTGTCAGCAGAGAGAGAGACTTTTCTACAGCTTTAGCCTTAGATTTCAACTTTTCCTCCCTGACTGCACCAGTCCGCTCGTGTCTCCTCTTTGACATGGGTGATGTCTCTTTTTAGGGGGATGAAAACATAAACTTGAAAAGCTTCAGTGGGGAGGGGCGTGGGTGCATCGTCCTCCAACGAGAAGCCGCAACCGCAGCACCCCTAAATCTGTAGATTCAACAGTTGAGATCTCCGGCAAACCCGATTGCTCCGCTTTCATCCCCTGCATCCCAGGGTGGTGGTGGGGGGGGGGGGGGGGGGGGGCGGTGGGGGGAAGAAGCACGCCATTGTGGGTGAGGCTGTTCAAGAACTAGATCTGAGCATCAGACAATAGAGCTGCAGCTGGTGGAAGATGATGACCACAAGAATCGAGGCACCACTGCATTCACACCAAGCGGAAGAAGGGAAAGGGAAAACATCAGGAGAAGTTGACACTTTGTGTTTTGTGAGTGTGTGTGTTTGAGAGATAATTTAATCTGCACATCCACATGCGAGTCATGAACCTCCATAAAAACGCCATAACATCTCCCTCATGCTCAGAGCCGGTAATGTGAAGCAGATTGAAAGCGCTGATATAAAACCCACAACTCGGATCATAAAGAAACTGCTTGTTTTCTTTCATTTTTGCCATCAGTAGAAGATAAAGGGCTTCATTTTATTGTGCTTAATTAAAGACCTATTGTAAAGAGACAGAACAGGAGAGAATCAGAGAGAGTCAACACAGATTTTCTTGAGCCATCGCCTTCCACGGTCACATCTGTTGGAACAAGGTGTCCGAATCTGACAGCTGCTTCCACTTTAGCTCATGTTTCTGTTTGTCATAAAACCTGATCATTAAGCTCCAACACTAACAAACCTCCTGAGGAATCTTTCATGCCTCCTGGTCATGATTATGTACATGGACAACATTAGGAACGCCTCAGTTATACAACTCCAAATCAGAAAAAGTTGAAACAATATGAAAACTCTAAAGGTTAAAAACAAAGAAAGAAAAATGTGATTACTAAATTTATTGACTTCTTTTTTGCAGAATATGAATGAATGCTAGATATTTCTCATTGTTTTTTTATCAGATAATACTGATGAATAAGGCATTTTTAACATGAATGAAAATCAAAGTTTTTACATACAAAGAGCTGCATAAAATTCTTTATTTTTATTCATAAAGGCTTTAAAGAGGAAATAACACTCTCACCTATTATAATACAACATTTCAGAGGGAGACATTGCATTTTATTTTTCACTATATTATTCTCAAAGTTACAGTAACTATTACTCATATATATAAAAAAGATTAAAGTTAAGAAAATGTGCAAAACTTATATGTAATAAAACATGTTTGTAAAAACTGAAATTATGCAAAATAGAGCTGCTTTTCCTGAATACATTAAAGTAGTTTTAATCAAATCAATTTAAACATGAGTTTTGTACATTTTTGGACAACCTCTACAACAGTGCTCCCTAACCCCCGGTCTCCGGCCCGGTACCGGGCCATGAGTCATTTGGTACTGGGCCACAGAGAAAAGATAAATAACTTCCATTATTACCGTTTGATCTATTATCCGAGTCTAAATGATGTTTTATTTTGAAAAATGGCCAGATTCTCTCCATTACATTCATCTATGATTAACTCTTGACACATGACAAGACTTCCAGACCCGTGAACTGGTCACGTGAATTGTTTAAATCTCCAAGCTGGCAAAATGAGTAAAAAAAACAAACGTCTGCGGAAATGGTCATTGCGCGGAAAAGATGTTACTGATGTTCTGTTGTTAGCGCAATGTTACAAGTAGACTTCTAATAAAGTTGCACGTGAATACACAGCGGATTTGTGTTTATTATAATATATAGAAAATACCACAGTTTCTATGACGGGTGCATCATTTTATTTTGTTGTTTTTTTTATCTGCAATACCTTTTACAGACCGTTCCGTGAAAATGTTACCTGACATTAAACCGGTCCATGGCGCAAAAAAGGTTGGAGACCACTGCTCTACATGATAGTGACAAATCATTTATCATTTAATTATTTAATTTAGACCAGTGGTTCTCAAACTTTTAATACTGCGTACCACCTGAGAAACTATTGAGCTCTCCGAGTACCACTATGATGACCAGTTTTAAAATATAGCCATATATGCCTTCTCAATTAGCTTTAAACACACAGGAGAGATGTTTATTCCTTATTGTGGTTATTTATTGTTACCTGAATTTCATTTGAAACGTTGTATTTATAATGCATTGTCATGCATTGACAAGTCATGACGTTCCCCCGCGTACCACCAGAGAGCGCTCACGTACCACCGGTGGTACGAGTACCACAGTTTGCGCACCACTGATCTAGACAATAAATAGAATATGAATGAAAGTAATAATATTTGGGGTTTATTTGCTTCCTTGGTGAGGGTTTAATGGAAGATAATGGGTCAGACAGATGGACAGAGAATGTGGCGTTTAGGGGTGTTACCTGGTAGGGTACGATGCTCTCGTGGGCTGTTCCCCAGCGCCTCGCCTCCTTCCCCGCATTCAGGTAGTTTGCAGCTATGTGGCTGAGGCAGGAAACCTGGACAGAAGACAGAGCAGTTATTAATCTGAGCTGTTGTCGCTTTTCCTCCCTGCTGTTCCTGGAGGTCACTGCTTGCTACAGATGCTCCCGTGAGCTCCTCGTCGCTCTCCAAAGTGCTTTACAGGCAGTCGAATGGCTGCTCGTGGGTTTGTAGGACTTCTGGAGAACTGAACGACCGTGAAGCGTTCTTATTGAATGGCATCATTGCTTCCACGCAGAATACTGCACCTGAAACGCCTCAGTGTGTCAGGTTATAGCATGCTGCCTAAGAGCCAGAAGGTCTTGGTTCAGAACCCGGTTGGGCCTTTTGTCTTGACGATGGCGATGAGGATGATGTGACACGCAGGTTACCACAAGTTTGAAAAGGAGAAGCACCCATATCTTAATTTGTCAAAATGCAACAGCTGGCTTACAAAATAATAGTCATTTTTGAGACCTAGCTTCAGTCAAACAGGTCTTCATTCATTTATAAACATTCATACCCACTTCCACCTCCATTCTACTTTCCTGCTTATAACTCCATCGTGTCTCTAAGATTTTAATGCCTGTGAATCTCATTATATTACCATTAAAAAGTGTTTGATTTGCTTGCCATGCTTACTTTTGTTTTTCTGTTTAAAATAACAGTAGTGTATAAAATAAGTTAGGTCCTTTTTGTACATCACACAATGCCATGAAATGTGAGACTAATAGTTTTTTTTAATTTTTTTTTTTTTAAAGGCGTTGTTGTCTGAGCCAACAGCCCTTAGAGGAGTCTGGTTAAATGTTTGTCATCTTCATTTTGCCGTTTTCTTCCTCACCGAGTCACAATTTCAGACTTTTGTTCATCTTTCTCTGTGGGTCTTGGAGCTTTCTTAGGACCTGCTGGCACTGTGAGGACAGCCTGTAATCATCAGATTTCCCTCCAGACTCAAACCAAACTCATCTTAAAGCAGTTCACATGTGGCCTCAGATCAGAGCTGTTAGTGTGCTGATTGTTCGCAGCCCTCCCGGTGGCGTCCCACTGCGACAAGCATTCCTGTGGCTGCAGCATTTCATACAGGAATTCATTGTGGGATACCGGAGGGAGGAGAGGTGGATTGTGGGTATCTTGTCTGTTGCAGTTCCAGGAGGTCCACCGCAGGGATTGAAACCCTGCAGCCTCAAAAACCAGTCTCAGCCAGAGTTTGTGTTCCAGTCATGTTTTAGGTATCCATCACAGCTTCCGCCCCCCAATTTATGATTCATCTATCTTCCATCTTTCATCACCTTTTAACCACCTATGATCAGTCTTACCTCCATCTATCATTCACCTATGATCCATCTGTCCTACATATATCATCCATCTATCACTCATCTCCCAATTAAATTAATCACCCACCTATCTTCCATCTTTTATCTCTCTATCCCTATCTATTATCAATTATCAATTATCTGTCCCCATCCATCATCCACCCATGAACCTTCTTTTTATTGTGCATCTAAGATACATCTATTCTCCATGTACTATTGAAACCAGTTGACATGCACTATAAAAAGACAGGCAACCTTTTTTTTTTATCACTGTCTGACATTAAATCAGACTAAATGTTTGCCATTATAAGTCAGCTAGAACGACCAAAATCATTCCTATTACTTAATGCCAGAATAATGAGAAATATATTTTTTTTAATTACTTCCTTAAAAGTCAGAAGTTTCGAAACATTTCTATAGTAATTGGTATTATTGTCTTTAAACTGTCTGACTTGGGTCAAATGTTGGGTGTTTCCTTCCAGCTTCTCACAACAGTTTGCTGGAACTTTGGTCCGTTCCTCCTGACTGAACTGGTGGACCTGAGTCAGGTTTGAAGGCTGTCTTGATCACACACACCTTTTCAACTCTGTCCATAAATATTTTCTTTGGGATTGAGATCAGGGCTTTGATGGCCACTGCAAAACATTGCCTTTATTGTCCTTAACTCATGCTGTAACTAATTTGGCAGTATGCTTTAGGTCATTGTCCATTTGAAGACCCATTCGTTTTAACTTCCTGGCTGATGTCTTGAGAAGTTGCTTCAATATCTATTTTGTGAAGTCCACCAGTCCCTCCTGCAACCAAAACACCTCCACAACATTATGTTGCCACCACCGTACTTCACAGTTAGGATGGTGTTCTCAGTCTTGAAAAAAAAACAATGGTCATTATGGCCAAACAGTTCAATTTTAGTTTCATCAGACTACAGGACATGTCTCCAAAGATTAAGGTCTTTGTCTCTGTGAACATTTGAAAACTGTAATCTGGCTTTTTATGTTTCTTTTGGAGTAATGACTTCTTCCTGGCTGAGTGGTCTTTCAGCTCATATCAGTACAGGACTGTATTAATGACAGTCTCTGAGCAGCTTCAGCAGCATCTTCACAAGGTGTTTTTCTTTTGTTCTGGGGTTTATATACACATTTCACACTAAAGCATGTTCATCTCTGGGACTCAGAACCGTCTCCTTCCTGAGACGTATGATGGCTGGACATTCCCATGATGTTTTTACTTGCATGTAATTGTTTGAATAGATGAATGTAGCACCTTCAGGTATCTGGAAATTCTACTCAAGGATGAACCAGACTGGTGGAGGTCCACAATTCTCTTCCTGATATCTTGACTGATTTCTTCAGATTTTCCCATGATGCCACACAAGGAAGCAGTGTGTTTGAGGTGTGCCTTAAAATACATCCACAGGTGTTCCTTCAGTTAACTCAAATGTTGTCAAAGCACTGACATCATCACCTGGGTTTTCCAAAATAGTTTAAAGCCAAAGTAATCTTACCATATGTAAAATTCTGACTTTGGAAAAAAGTAATAAAAGATCCTCTGTAAAAATTTCTCTTTCACATTATTCTGGCATTTAAAAAGTAAAAATAATTTTGGCTATCCTAAATTACCTAAACGTTTAGTCTGATTTAATGTCAGTGTCACTGTATGTCACTGTAATGTCAGTTCTCACTGTATGACAGTGAGAAAAAAAGGTTGTATGTCTTTTTACACAGTGTACATAAACTTCCGGTTTCAACTGTATTCAGAAATGTTTCAGCCTCTGTGTCTCTTTCCATCAGTTTCTTAACATATCCATTAAAGGTGTAATGATTGATTAGTTGCTATAGTTTTACAGTATACCCTTATTATTCACGGGAGTTACGATCCCTCCTCCCCCAGCGAATCCGAAAAATGCGAATTATTGATGCAGTTTTAAAAGGCCCATGTATGATATTGTACACACTAATACGTAGTATATGCTACGTATATGATCCCCAGACACATTCTATAGACATTCTGACTCATTAATACAGTCATAATGTAGTAATTTCAAACTAAAAACATTAGAATTTTGTAGTGTGATAATATTTATGAATAATAATACTTTTTAGTATTATTATAATATAATAATAGTAAAAATAATACTCATTAACCCTAACCCTAACCCTAACCCTCCCAAGGTAATTAAAGAAATTACGTACTGTATCATCTCTCTCTTTTATATTTTTTATTTTATATTAACAGACATTGTTATTCTAAAATTCTTTACCAGTTAGGGTGAACGTGAGCATTTTTCTACTAAAAAACAGCCTTAGAAATTCACAAAATTGCCAGGGGCTACCACAAATTCAAATACATTATGGAAACTAGAAAAGCACTCTGAGAGTGTGTCTCTCACTCCTAAAGAGAAGAAAATCATGTCATTGCAGACTTTGTGGTATCTGCAAATATCAAAAGGCCATCCACTTAATTGATTGTCACCTCTAATTTCCATCCGTCTTTGTCTTTCTGTTTTCTGTCTTCCATTCTGACTCACCGACACTAAATAGACGACCACCTCTGAGCAACTCTGAGCCTTTCTGTGTTTTGATTTGAAACCCTGTATCCTGACTGAACTCCTCTCTGGAGCCCCATAAAGTTCTGAAATGAGCTCAGCTCTGTCGTGTCACAGCCATAGCAGTGACAAATGAGGACACGGGAGACATAAAACATTGTTATAAAAGCAACTCCAGGTCCTAGATAATTTTAAGATGACACGTTGCTGGATTTGTTTAAACTCTCAAAGAAATAACTGATCAGTTAGTTTAGAGAGGACAAACTTTTCAGGATAAATCAAAGGCTTGTTTGAATATTTTGTGAGTTGGTTACTGGTGTAAATTCCTTATGTCTCTCAGGAAGACACAGAGCATTAAAACTCCCACACTGACGTACCTGCTTATGTCTACACTACATTAAGATTTGTGTAATTTACAAGCAGTCTCTCAACACCAAAAGAAATACCAGCACACAAAGCCGCAACAACAGGAAAGAGTCCACTTCATGAATATTTAAGTGCAAAGCGGAACTCTTGGTGGTTTTGTCTTTGTCTCAGTCAGGCTGAGATTCATTTCTTTCAGCCAAGAACATGAACTTGTTTGTTAGGAGCAGAAAAAAAAAAAAAAACAAAAGTTCATTACAAGTTTACCTCACAAATGACAGAGTTAAGAAATCTAAATTTAAAGGTGGTCTGGAAACCCTAAATGTTCTCCATTGCTTCTTTGCACACAAACTCCAATATATTTACAAACTGATAAATTCAAGTGACTGAAGAAGAAATTAGTATTTCAGATTTACCATTCATAAGCTGCTCCAGCTCAGCTCTCGCTGGAGCGGTTCGCAGCCGAGTGTGAAGCTGCAGGGATGAGAATCAGCACCTCCAAATCTGAGACAACGTTTCTCAGTCGGAAAGGGTAGAAGGTGTTCTCCGGGTCGGGAGTGAGGTTCTGCCTCAAGTGGAGGAGTTTAAGTATCTTGTTCATGAGTAATGGGAGAAAGGAACGGGAAATCGACAGACAGATTGGTGCCACGTCTGCTGTGGTGGTGACTCTGTACCGGTCCGTTGTGGTGAAGAGAGAGCTGAGCCAAAAGGCAAGGCTCTCTGTTTACCGGTAGATCTTTGTTCTAACCCTCACCTATGGTCATGAACTGTGGGTAGTGACTGAAAGAATGAGATCACGGATACAAGCGGCGGAAATGAGTTTTCTCCGCAGGGTGGCTGGACTCTCCCTTCGAGATAAGGTGAGAAGTTCAGTCATTCGGGAGAGACTCAGAGTAGAGCCGCTGCTCCTTCACATCGAGAGGAGCCATTTGAGGCGGTTCATCTGGTTAGGATGCCCCCGACTCCGGACCAAGCGGAAGTTAATGGATGGATGGATGGATGGAAGCTGCTCCATCACCTGGCATCCTTACTTCAAAACCCCAATCATAGCTACAACTCTGACAGCCTGGTGGGAATTTAACCAAAAAGCTAACACCACAATTTCACCAAATAAACAGAGACCCATTTGTAAGAATCCTGAAATCCCAATGAACAGAAAACTATTCAATTTCTCATCATGGATCATCAATGGCATCACACACTTCAAACATTTTTATGAAAATAATACTGATTCCATTCTCTCACCTGATGTAGAAGTATGACATTGGTGAAAGTCAATTTCTACAATATCCTCAGATTAAGTCCTCTGTGCAGTCTAAAAATAACACTTAACCTCAACCTCCCCCCATCAATTTCAAACTTAATTCAAATCTCTTATCCTCTTAAAATTTTATCGCAAATTTTGAAATTAATTTTCACGAGTGACTCAGCAATATCCGTCAATTCAATAAAATGGCAACAGGTTTGCCAGTTCACTTCCAAAGTTGACTTCTGGGCCCAAATTTCTAAAAAACATTATTCCTTTCTACCACCAATACAAATTTACAACTCAATTTGCACAAAAAATGTAACAGACACCTACTTGCATGCTATATGGAGCTGTACACCAGTCAGAACATTCTGGCTCCACATCACTGATATTCTTTCTTAACTTCTCACCATCACTTTCACTCTGTCTACTGGGAGACTCATCCAGTCCATCATCAGTCCAAACAACTCTAATAAAGTTCTTTTTATAACATTGGTATACAGCGATCAAGCATAACATTTTGACTCCCTATGCTCGTCAAAGACCTCTAGCCAGTCAGTGTCTGGACAAAGAATATCTGAGGTCCTGGAGTGTCTGGTACTGGGATGTTATCTATAGATCCTTTGGGCCCTGTGGATTGTGGAGCGAGGCCTCTGCAGAAGGGGACCGCCTCCCACAGATGCTATCAGGTTCCATCAGATTGCTGTTGTAGAGTTAGAAGCTCTGATTCTCAGCTGTGTTCTTTGAGAACGTCCTAACAAATTTGTTGAGGGTCCCACTGCTGACCTGCTGGTGGAGGCAGCTCACGTAGGGGAAAAATGTTACCATGTTGAGGGTGCAATTGGTCTGCTAAAATGCGGACAGACAGACAGACAGACAGACAGACAGACTATTAAAAAGTGGGTTCAGTTTACATCAGTGAATCCTGCCTCTGCCCACCCCTGATGGTTGCGTGTTTAATGTTTCGATGTAGTATAACTACAATTGATCCCAGCTGCTTTTTCTCCTGGCCAGGTCAGAGGTTTTAAATCTCAACATCTGGCTAAATTCATCTTAGATTTTTATTCAGTGATCAGCTTCTCATGAAGAGGAAAAGAGACTAATGACCACAAACAGTTGTGATTGATAACATTTTTGACTGAGACACTTTACAGAAAATATGCTTTTAAAACTTAAATCTTTGTTTCTAATTCTAGCTATATTTCACCGTTTGGAACAGAATTATAGATTACCCTTTTCTTAATTTCCATTTGGGGATTAAATAAGTACTGATCTTAAGGGACTCCTGGTTGATTGGCTGCCTGTTGTTGCTGCTCTCCGGTAAGTAAGTAGGTTTGTGCAACATCAGAAGCATCGGACCTGAGTCGTACCTGTGAGGACAGCAGGTTGCAGTCAATGTGGGCCCCTTTGCCAGTCTTGTATCGCTGCAGCAGGGCAGCCATGATGGCTCCGTGTGCATACAGCCCTGTTGCTAAGTCCGTCATGGCAACACCCGGGCGCACCGGATCTCCATCCTGCAAGCAGAAATAGTGCAGAAGTAGTATTTTTTTGTCTAAAGCAGGGGTGGCCAATCCCAGTCCTTGAGGGCCACTGTCCTGCATGTCTTAGATATTTTCCTGCCACAACACACCTGATTCAAATGAGTGGATCATCATCAGCTTGTCATCGAGGTCTGCTCAAGACCGTTAATGATCCATTCATTTGAATCAGGTGTGCTGAAACATGGAAACATCAGACTTGCAGCACAGCAACAATTGAGGACTGGAGTTGCCCACCCTTGGTCTAAAGGGACTACAAACTCAAAAACACAACCATAACACAACTTTGGCACTTTGTTTGGAGACATCTCAGTCTAAAGATCTGTCAGGGTTCATCACAGACCCGGAGTTTCACATTTGGCTGTTTTCATTGGACCCCAGAAGAGAAGAACTCTATTTTGCATTGGTCTTTATATAACGAGGCAAACACATTTATTACCAGTAAATGCTAATCGCCAATTATAAAGTTCACTTAAGCGAGGAATAAACTAATACTGCTTTACTATAATTTAAAAAAAAAAAAAACAAACAAAAAAAAAGTTTCACATCCCATCTAGGAACCCCGGCTTTTCATTGGCATACTTTAATTTTTACTTTTTCCCCATGAAAAGTTGGAAATTCATCATTCCCATTTGTCCTTAAAACGCACTATTAGTAGCCATTACAGAAATATGCATGTAGATATTTGTAAAATGTAACTAATCTAAAGAGGAGTGATCCTTTTTAAAAGGTAAACACAGAGAAATGACAGGACAGTGAAGTGCAGGGTTTACCAAGCCAATATGTGAATTTTCTGTGCTGTTTTAACAAGTTGGTCCAGTTCAACATTACTTGTGATGATACTGTTCATATAATAGGGATCAAAGTGAAGGTGAGTGAAAGGTAAAACTGCTAGTCCACAGTTTCTCTGTAAGCTTGGTGGTTAGTGGTGTAAACTCTCATTAGGGCCGACCGTATGCTCTTTCATAACCTGCTCGTTATTGAGGGGAATTAGTGGAGTGTGAAGTTTAAATATGTGATAGACTGAGTTGCAAGGCAGGAGGAGTCACAGGAATTAAAAAAAAACAGGTTTTTTATTTTAACCCCACAAAATTATATTGACAAATATATTTAAAAAATCATTGAGCTCGTAAATAAGGTCAAAGAAACAAAATCGAACTCAGGAAAACCATGCAAACAAACCAACTAACTGGCTGTGCAAACAAACATAACTGACCTGACAAAGACATGACACACAGGGGTGTACGTATACACGGGCTGATCAGACCATTAAGACTACATAGAGGTAATTAAAAAATACAACCATTAAAGACACACACCAGCACAGTTACAGATACATTTTTTCTTGTACTAAAACATCAAAATACACTCTACACACTTAACTCTCAAATATAAATCTTTAACCTAAGATAGCTCCTTCAATGTAAATAAAGAAAATAGAAATTCCCCTCTCCAGCAGGACTCGGTGGTGCAGTCCAATCATCCCCCAGGGATAATAGAAGGAAACGGTGAGGAACAAGAATTAGTAGAATCACAAACCAAAATGAGTTGGTAGAAATACATAATTTAACTAAATGTATGATAACAAATAGAACACATGTGTTTACACCACTCAATAAAACTGAATTACAAGTAGGGTATATTGCTAAGACAAGTGAGAATTACCACCTTAGAGTGTGGCCATGGATTCACAGAATGTAAACTCGAAGCTGTAAGACAGATCCCTAATAAGGCATACCTTGTAAAAGAGAGGGGTGGAGTAGAGTGTTAAACTCTGCCCCCCAAAATCAGCTGCTATGAACAGAGCCGTAAAGACATGATTCAAAGGGGAGCTGTTGTGCTCTCTCACAATGTCAGATGTCAGATATTTAATTAAAGGACAGAGGACCTTTGGAATTTTAAGCACTTTGGCTGCCCCTAACAGATGTTGGACACTAAGTCGCTTTTACAATGCTGCCAAAAATGTCTCAGCGCTGTTTAAAACTGATGATTCGTCATCAATTTCTCGACCATCTTACTTGCCCTTGAGGAAAGGTCAGGGAGTATTTAGATCGGCAGGTTTAAAACCAATTAAAGTAGAAAAGAGACTGAGTCTAACCTCTGGTCCAGTGATGTGCATCATCCCCGACACTGCAGAGGCAATGGAGTCATAGCCTGGACTCTGAGACTGAGGACCGGTCTGTCCATAACCTACACACACACACACACACACATTACCACCCCGGTGATGGAGGTGGGATGATTTGACCCGAGAGCAAACACAGCAGGGAATCAAACTCTGCTCTTCCAGGAAAACCACATTCCAGCTGTCTGTTGAGTCTGCTGTTCTGACTAAACAACCAGGGCGGTTTCCTGAAGAAAGCAGACTCTCAGCTCGTTTCACATCATGTTAAAAACATTTCCAAATGCTTTTAAAGTGATAAGCAGCCCACTGACTGCATGAACTCACAGATTTGAAGCCTGAAGACAGTGTGCTGCTCTCTGCATCTCATGTTTACTTAAAAATACAGAAACCTAGAGGAGTTATGAGCACTCAGCAGAGGTGAGTTTCCATCCAAGTCAAGTCTGTTTCCATCCAAATAAGGAACAAAAATGCAGTTCTTCTGTTTGTGAAGCTCTGTCCTGCAGAAAACAGGTGGGCAACAAGTGCAGAACACTGTCCAAAAAAATAATAATAATAAAAACAATACTGCAACAAAAACGTGCCTTACAGCGACAGTGAGTTTTGTCTTTTGAACAAGTGCTGTGATGGTAACAATCTCATTAAGAAAGTTGGCTCTGTTCTGGGGACTGTTCTGAATCCTCTGGAGCTGATGCTGCAAAGAAGGATACTTCATAAAATGAAAAACATCATAGACAACCCTGAACATCTTCTACACAACACAGTGATTCAGCAACAGAGTCTTCAGTCAGAAGCTTCTTCAGATCTGCTATAACACAAACCGCTACAGGAAATCCATCCTGCCCACAGCTATAATCATCTATAAGGAATCTTTGAAGAGACTTAAATCATGACAACTACTGCACAATTAATTTCCCTTTGGGGACGAATAAAGTATTTTCGAATTGAGCTGAATTTGAATCTGAGGAAAGACAATAAATTAAACTCAGGAAACAAGCACTTCTCCATTTTAAACTGGAGCACTGCCTCCACCGGTTCAAAGTAAACCTGTCAGAGGCAGTACAGATCTAGCCCCGACATGAAATTGCAGACCCATTGAGGCTTGCAGCTGAAGGAAAACGTTGTGTTCAGTAATTGGAGGAGGCAGTTTATTGAACTGAAGGAAAAACGTGGAGATCAAAGTTGTCAATCTACAGACCCAACACCCCAGTTCTTCATAAGGTTTATTCTTAAATTAATAAAATAAAATAAACAGAAAAGGCCAATAAATCTATGTATCCATTTTCCGGGTGGGTGGAGCCCATCCCTGCAGGAACCAGGCTAGAGGCACGCCACACCTGGAAATGTTGCCAGTCTAACTAAATCTTTAATCCAATTTATTTGCATGACAATCATTAAGCAAGTGTTCTTTCAGACCTTATTTTCTTTGGTTAGATTTCTTTTCACAATACAAAGATCCAAAAACATTCTTACAAATTATTGGTGAGATCTGCATCTGTTGCACATAAATCCATCAGATGCCTGATAATGGATGGATGGACAGACTGAGGATTAGACAGCTTTTATGACGTATATTTTGGAAGGATGAAAGTGTTGTGATCTGGGTTAAATTCATTTGTTCTACATGTGGTCGTATAGATTTACCAGCAGTATGACTTTTGGAAATAATTTAAATTTTGCCAGGGCAGAATTTAAAAGAAGATTTGTTGCAAGTGAATACTGCTTCCAAGCCCTGCACTGAGCAGCAACACAGTTCCTGGTTCCATGGTTAGAAAAAACAAGTAAGCTTGAAACCTTTGGACGTCTTAGGTTTGGTCTTTTCACCTGAACTGCACCAGACATCATTTTTTGTATTTGTTGTTTGGTGACCCTTGATGACAGTGTTCAGACATCATCTGGGATGTCTGCAACAGCACACTTGGACTCACGTTTGTATTAACCTGACTCGTCCAGGGTTGAACTGCACTGAATCCAGCTTGTTCAGTACAAATGCACCCTAAAACAAGAGCAGGACACTGGCAGAAGAGGTGCCAATACTTTTTAATTCCATCTATTGAAACAGCATTTAACCAACAGAGTCTCAGGGGAAAATGTTCAACTCTTGCTTAAACGTCATGTGCTGAGTTGTGCTACTAGAGATGAACACAACCTCTATATATTACATTTAACAAGTGACATGTTGAATGAAGGCTGGAGGGTTCCAAGGGATCCAAGTTCAATTCCTGCCCCAACCAGTGATGATTTGGAGTAACTTTACCTTTTATTTTTGGTTTCAGTTATTGTTTGGTTGGATTTATGCATTGAAAACAGTTAAAGCAGAGTTCAAAAAAAACATAACGATATAATTTCAAGTAGGGGTGCACGATAACTATCGGGCCGATAACAGGAAATTATGACGTCATTCCGATAAGTCCAATATCACGACGAATAGCCCCGATAACATATATATTTTTGTCAACACGGCAGTGCCTCGCTCCCTCTGAGTCTTAAATGACCGGCAGTGAATGTTATGACCGAGTTAACGAGTTGTTTTCTGGCATGAGGGGGTATTCTTGATTTTCCTGATTGAGAAATCGTTTTTCTGATTATGCCGACATTACTTTAACATAATTTTAGTAGTTGCTAACTTGAATCGATATTCGCAGTATTTCTCCTCATGTTACACATAAAAAAGAAAAAAAATTGAAAAGGCTGAAAAAACGACTAGAAAAAGGGGGGAATGACAGAACTTACGTTACACCTTGAATGCAGCCTGCAGCACAGTACTGATCACAACAAACATGGCGGCGATGGCATGGAGCTTCGTTAAAGTTTCAGAATAAGATAGTTTGGTGGTTATTTGTGACGAATGCTCCAAGCGAATTCTACGAGGAGAGAAGCACAAGCTTTATAACGTCAAACCCGATCAGCCACCTACAACATAACAATCGCTTCCATGGAGTTTTGAAATCGCGCTAACCCGAGCTAATGCTAACGTGCGCAAGCCAGCAGCAGTCTCCCCTCTCCTCCCTTCTGCTTCCATGAGATAAAAAAACAAAAAAATCACTGAACCTCATTTACTTTAATTAAAGGTATCAATTTAAATGGAACCACAAGTCAAAATCCTTTAAATGTTAAATCCTTTTCAGTTTGTAATTTTGATGCATGTATTTCCATCAGTTCAAGGAGCCTTTATTTTTTATATCAGTCAGTAATGCACCTTATTTAAGTTGATGTGAGATAAATAGGTTTATTTGATAGGAAAATGTTTGAGAGGCTTGCCAGTAGTTATTCAATGGAAAAAAAAATATATATCTGTTCATTTAAAGAGTCCAAACTATTTTTGATCTTAATCATAGTATTAATGATCTTAGTATTGTAATGATCTTAGGTATATGTGTGTGTTATTAGTTATCGGTATTGGCCTTTAGGAGCTGAAAGATATCGGGTATCGGTTTTAAAAATCAGTTATCGTGCATCGCTAATTTCAAGTAGATAATGTAACAACATATTGTTTATTGGATGATTAGGTGACCATTTCTGTCAGCAGACGATTAATTAAAAGACTTCTGTGACTATTTCAGGCTTTAACTGTATGTTTGGAGACAGTAGTTATATGTCAAAAGAATAACTATTTATTTATTTACTCATTTTCTTACAGAATTACTCAATATCTTACTGCTTGATTGCATTTTTGCATTTATAAAAATGTACCAAATAAAATGCAGAAAACTTAAGTCTTTTGGACAGTTTCTGGAGCTGCAGCACATTAACAGCGTTTTGTGTAGCAAATGGTAATCCAACACATTCCAATTCAATTTCACCGTCAAAAAAACAACCCAAAAAAAACAGACACACAAATAAGACTCTAACCATTTGTAAAGGCGAGTGCTCCAAATTATAAGATGAGTTTCCTCAACAGCAGAGCACCACTTTACAAGAATCCATTTGTAAAACTGGGATCATCATCTGCTTGGCAGTCGTTCTAGTTTTATACTGATGCACTACAGCATTAACGGATAATTTACATGTGAGGGAAACGAGTTCAGCTGTAACTTACTACTACGATGAAGAGCGGTGAAATACTGCCGTAGATTTACTGCAGTCCTGAGTTTAAATAGAGGCTGAACGATTGTTTAGAACGTTCCTGCACACACAATACAAATCACTGGCTTTGCGTCAGTCTGTGGAGATGGTCACAAACCTTTCCAGTTCAACAACAGTCCACGGCGAGCAAAGCGTAAACAAAAACCAGCTCTCATGTTCCAGTCGTTAGCGTCAGACCAGGCTGAACGGATGAAAGAGCGCTGGATGTTCTGTGGCTTCAGTCAGCCATTAAACACAGTCAGTCTTTCTGAATGTCTGACAGCTGTTTGTAGTCTTGGTGCTGTTTGGTTACACATGACAAAGTAGAACAAAATCTGAAAATGGAGAATAAACACAATCTTATCATCAATTCTCTGCAGTGTTTAACACTGAGGCTTTCACAGGATATTATTCTCAGTAAATAATGGTTTCATATCCCTGGAAAGGTTCACAATAGCATCACATGGAACAACAGAGCTGTCTGAACATGGACTCTATTTTTAAAAAGACAACAAAGTCCTTATTAATCACATACTTGGTAAAAAAAATTAAGCGGGGAGAACTTTGGATCACTTGAAACTTTTTTTTTAAATAAGACAGCCAACAACTATTAAAAAGAAATACAAATTCTAAATACTATGAGAATGAAGTTATACATTTATGCACTATAATTCCACTATAATATTGTAATTCAATGAGGAAACTGAAACATTGAGAATAAAGTTGTAATTTTATGAGGGAAACGCTGCTATATTAGGAGTAAGTTAGTTATTGATTCATAAATAAGGAAAATGGTCATCCGTGCTAACACGCTCTGTTGTCATCAGATCAGCATTCATTCAGAAAATATTCCTTATTTAGGGATGGTCAGACTTATTTGAAAAATCTTCAGATAAGACACAGGATGCTGTTCAATTTTCAGAGTTAATTTCATTAAAAAAATTCTTGTGTTGTAATTACAAATAATAAATAGGTTGAAGTTATTATCATACACAAGCTACATCCTGTGTTGCATCTGCTAGCCTCTCAAATCCCCTTTTCAGTTCATGATGCTACACATACCTAACAACAGAGAGGTTTAATAGAGAAGACTAACTGAGCATCTACCAAAGAATCTGAAAGAGCTTTAATGTCCATGCAGAGTCTTAGTGGTGAGAGGCTCTCAAAGGCTCATCTTCATATCAACCACCTGCAGGAGCACAGCTGTTAGCATCTGGGATCTCGGGCTGAAACCATCCAAAAGTTGAAATCTGAAGGGGCACTCGTACAACCTAACTCGTAGCTTTCTCTGGCTACACAACCATCTGCTGATTCACTGTGCTTGTCAGTCACTGCTGTGGAGGAGAACGATCTGAGGAGCAACGTAAGAGAAAAGACAGAGAGATGGAAGCAGACGCTGCCAATCTGCAGGGAAGTTTTTTCTTGCAAACTAAAACCTCATAAAACCACAGAGAGAACACATTTCAGTACGGATCAGAGGCCCCACAACAAAAAGCTGCTAACTGAGTGTTCCGAGGGCAGCAGCTCCTGCTGTCCAGGCTTTTATAAAGCCAACATGAACAGCGAGAAGCTAAACAAGTGCTGCTGTTACCAGTGTGAAGTGGAGTCTGCAGGGAGGAAACAGAAACATTAGACCTCAGTTTGTTTTCTGAGGAGGAGGTCTTTACTATGGAGTCCAAGGACATCTAGTGGTTCACAGGCACAACTGCATCAGGTGGAGGGTGGCCCACAACAGTTTTCAGACATCCAATTTCAACAAACATTTGAGACTTCAGGTCAAAACGAATCCCTGCAGAGTCAACATTAATGCTGAAAATTCCTAAGTTCTGATTCTGATGAAAGAACAACTCATCTCCAGAGGGAACAGACCTGAAACCACCAGCTGCTGCTCTCCACAGCAGCTTTCTGCAACCACCTCAGCAGTCACTGCGCAACCCTGACAGGTCTTTAAACACACTGCACACACAACTGAAAACACAAATCAGAGATGTCACACAAGATGATTAGCACTAGAAAGAGCTGAGGCAGAAATGACAAACACAGAACTCATCAGCAGTTTTCTTGGGCCGAGGTTTAAACATGCTAATTGCCTCTGGCTTCATTGTGCATGCAGAAAACTACAACAACAAAAAAAACAAAGAAATTATTCCTGTTCCTGCTCTGGGGCTCATAGCCCCACTGTGCTGTCCCTCTGACCCACCTATGGGTTGCGTCATGGTGGAGAAGTCATACTGCCTGTTTGGTGGGATATTTATTAGGTGCGGTTCACAGCAGATGAAAAAAAACAAACTCAACTGAATAAATCACTGAAATGATCCGTTCACTTCACAGTTCGCCTGAGCTCAGTTGTGAACGAGGCAGAGAGACTGCACGAGTGAACAAATGTGAAGGCTTCTTTGCAAACACATGACTGGTCAATCAGTATCTCCATCTCCCCTAAGCTAACGGCTGATGTAGGTGGAGGACACACTTCACACAAGATCATTTTCACTTGCAAAGTCACAAACAAACGCAAACCCTCTAGTTTCCTGTTGTCTTAACAGACTCCCTCAATAAACACAACATTTAATAGTTGTGCCGGCCCATAACACAACGAAGCAAAGTGTCGTTGGTGCAGCTAATGATGCGTCAGCATCAGTCCGTCATTCAATGAATGTACTAAAATAGTAAACAACTGAGGTACTAATAGCGAACAGTAAACATGTTCAGTGATAATCAGCAGCTTCAACTCAACAAGTCCAAGAGCAATGCCGAACTGTAGACTAGTTAAAAAGATGCAGGGGTCATTTAAAAGCCGCACTCATGTCCGATATTGAGCAAGGAAACTTGTATGTCAGGATTTTGAGGAGTCTGGTGTGGTTATCAAAGCAACAGGTCATGGAAGCCATTAATCGATTTCCGTACAGTTCAGCTGTGTTTCGGTTCAGAAAGTATGCAGTCAGAGCTCCAATCAAGTCCTGAACCAGTCGGTGAATGGATCTCTTGGACAAATCTTTTTAATGAAGCATCCCTAATAATTCAGTACACACACAAAAAAAAGCCAAACACAGCACGAAGGGGGTGAGCGAGTAAACTCAGAGACGATGCAAACAAAATGCCTGAATCTGCCGTGACAAATGTTAAATACAGTTATGAACAAAACAAGCCTATCATAAACACAGTTAATGCAAAGAGCCATAAAACAAACTGGGGAGATGGCAATTTGCAAAATCCTCCTTCTATCTTGACACTTCTTCCAGTCCTATTTAGTCCCACTTGGCCAGTCTGGGGCCGGGGAACCCTTACACTGGGTCTGTTTGGAACTGAAAGTGTCAATGGGAAAGCTACTGGCCTGGATCGGCCTCGACAGGTTCAGCTTTGGCTCGATAATGAGAAAGTGCCCGTTAGTTCATGTTAAGGTTCCCATTAAGGCTCTTACACGCTGCATGATTTCTACAGTCGTACAAGATCATTAACATCTCAGACTGTAAGATTCGCATCTTCTTAATCTCGGGTACTGTGGAAAGAATGTCATGCGTAGATTATCCGGAAGTGAGACCTCCTCAATTATCAAACATGAAAATATAAAAATGAACTGCACTTTAGGAGCAGCTTTTATGTGTGCTGAAAATACTCAAAAAAAAAAAAAGTGACATGCATTACGTCAATTATATATATCTATTTTTTTAATGGCACCAACTTGCATTAATTAATGCATATATTCTCTAATTGGCATGGATTTCTGACACTGTCAGAAAATGATCTCAGGCAGTCTTTGGTTACAAGAACTTCCTTCGAACGGCTCACACTGTGTGATGTAGGACAGCTGATTAGGAGCTCCAATGAACAATACAGTCACAATTCTTTCATGACGATCATCTTTCATCTGCAAAAGCCCAAAATCAGGAAGCTCTTTATTTCTGACACACATATAGGACATGAATGTGGTATGAGGGTCATGCACTCACCATCTACTTTATTAGCTATACCTTTTCACCTGCTTGTTGAAGCAAACATCTGATCAGCCAATCAGATGGCAGCATCTCAGTTCAGCTACGTATGAAGACATGGTGAAGGGCATCAGAATAATGTTTTAAATTACTTTGAATGTGGCATAAACTGCCTATCTACTTGGACTTTTACGACAAACATCTTTAGAGCTTACAATAAACATCTTTAGAGCTTACAGAGAATGGTCGCTAGAGGAAAATATCCAGTGAAATGTGTCCAATTTTCTCTGAGAGGAAAAGGCTTGTTCATGCCAGAGGTCAGACAATGCTGGTTTGAGATGACAGAAAGAAAATAGTGACTCAAATAACCACTCACTACAACCAAGGATTGCAGAAAACCCATCTCTGTAAGCAGAGCACATCAAACGTTGGGGCCACTCCTGTCAGCTAAAAATGGAAACAGAGGCCTATAATTTATGTGGGTTCAACAAAGCTGGAAGAATGAAGATCTGAAAAATGTTGCCTGGTCGGATGGTCTCAATTCTTCTGACACATTCAGATGGTGGGGTCAGAATCAGTGTAGATGAAGTCAAAAGTGGATCCTACCCAGTACAGTGGTACCTCTATTTACGAAATTAATTGGTTCTGGAAGTAGTTTCTGTATTGTACTGTATTTTTGCCTTTTGTATCCAGAAATTTCTTTCGTAACAAGAGGCAATATTTTCCTGCTGAGGCGTTTCGTAACCTGAAAATTCCGTATGTAGAGACGTTCGTAAGTAGAGGTACCGCTGTATTAGTAAAGTACAGAATAAAGACAGACTAGATGCACGTTGGATCACTTCATAAACACAAGAGTAAACACTAATATACTCTGAAGTTTTGTGTTCAGTTGTTGAGGTCAGTCAGTACCGGATATGGAGCAGAAGATGAGCTGTGGGTTCACTCGACTCAGCTGACTGTATCCTAAACCCATCTGATGTAGTTTCCCTGGTAGGTAGTTTTCAACCAGCACGTCACACATTCCTGCAAGCTGAAACACAACAGGTGATTCAGTAAAAGGACCAGGTGTTACAGTCTCCTATATCTCACTCATCAACCACTGGGTGATGAACATATAACTGACACAAACTGCAAGAGTGAATCATATTTTTGAAGTCTCTTGGTCATGTGTTGTCATTTCACAGGTTACATCTATCTGAAACTTGAATGTTGTGATCTGCAAACGCCTGATCCAGGTTTCTGAACAGACTTTTAGGTTTAGAACAAAGAGAGAAACATGCTCAGAAACCTGTGGCTGCATTCACAAACATGCTCAGAAAATTCACAGCTTTTGACCCAGTTACAGTCATGGAAAAAATTATTAGACCACCATTTTTTCTTCACTTTCTTGTTCATTTTAATACCTGGTACCACTAACCGTCATCATGTGACTAAAACAGTCAGAAAAGAAAACACTGAATGCATAAAAGCAGTGTTTTTGGCAGTACAACGCCATAGCTATTGATGTAAAAACTTAAGTGATTTAGGTTATAATCAAGAAAACTATGGAAAATGGTAAGATATCAGCTCTTAAATAAAACTCTTATGAGCAATCTTTGTGGTTATCATTATGTTTGTCCAAACAAATGTACCTTTAGTTGTACCTGGCATTAAAATGAACAAGAAACTGAAGAAAAAAAGGGTGGTCTAATAATTTTTTCTGTGACTGTATGTCTCTGGAATAAAGTTTAAACTGGTATTTCTCAGTGACCTACAACTGACCTTAAAATCTCACATGATGTCAAAAGGTTTTACGAGCATGATACAATCAATCCGGCCCGTACCAGTTTATCGAATGAGTAAATGCACTTTCAACACAACACACTACGCAGTGTCATTGTTTAATGAGCAAAACCTAGAACAAAATGCAAAAGCAGTGTGTGAACGTGTGTGGAAACTAAGTACATCCCATGATTCAACAGCTTGGAAAACCACCTTGAGTAACGTAAAGAAACTTTTCCTGTATGATCTTGTCAGTCTCTCACATTGTTGTTTACAATGTTGCTTGACTTCATTGACGTTTACAGACGTTTGCTTATGCAAAGCTCTCTTAAGACCCCCCCCCCCTTGGTCATTTTTCAATAGCACCGTCATAAACTTTAACATGCTATTTCAGGCCTGTTGAGTCTGAGATGTCTTGATTGCTTTACGATTTCACTGAGCAGCACGATCTGACCTGGGGGTGAACTTGCTAGGATGTCCTCTCCTGGGAAGATGATCAATTATCTTTCAAATTTCTCACTGCAGACTAATAAACTAAGCACAAAAAGTAAGAAAATGTGTGTATGATAGATCATTTCTTTGTTGTAACAATGCTTCTTGAAAATACATCTTAGAATGTTGGAAAGTCTGTTTATTCCCCTTTTAAGTGGTGCCCTGTTTGCAAAGAACTTGCATTTCTGAGATGAGCAGCAGAGCCGAGTACAGTGATCCCTTATTTTTCGCGGTTAATGGGGATTGGCGCCCCCCGCGTAAATCAAAATCCAAGAACTGGAGCCGGAGCCCCCCGAGCCTCAATAATGTGTTTAAATTGACCTTTCGGTAAGCACCGCCCCCTCCCTAGTTACTGTTGCTAGTTCGGACAAACTTGTTGCTCCTGCGTTAAGGACTGTGTTAATTCGCTATATTTCCGATGTGTATCATCAGTGTTAATATTACATTATAATAACGCCATGGTGAAATATTGCTGCTGGGGACCTGCAACAGTGACTCGAGGTGTCCAGGTGTTGTTTTATAATCGAGGACTGGACTTTCTGTTGTCTTTACACATCTGTACCACTAGATGGAGCCGCACTGCAGTAACCAGTAAGAGAACAGCACGACAGTCAACACATGGAGCAGATCTGATGTAACATGGAGAAATGATGCGAAAGCTTTGTTGCAGTCCAGAATTTATTTTGTTTTAGACAGAATCGTTAATATGGCTACCTGAGTTGCTACCCAAAATGTATAGTTCGTGGATTTTACTGTTCTCCATGTCTGTTTTAGCTTTTCCTTGTTTACCTGCCAATTGTCTTCCGGTTCCGCAGCAGCCAGTAACAGACTTTTCAAAACAAAAGCATGTGAGCAACATGCGTTAATGCGCAATAAAATAAATGTCGGCATCAATAAATTAATGCGTTAACGCGATAATAATGCGTTAACTTGCCCAGCCCTATTAATTATATCTATACAATGCTGCAACTGTCTCATGTTAACATAGCTCTGGTGTGGGATAGACCTATGGATCAGAGCTAATGCTAACAGAGAACTCATCACCCTCCTTGCTGCTAAATCATATTATTACTTTTACTAAACGGTGGTTACATCAATCATCTAATAAACAAAGTAAACTTACCGTGGAGTAAATGTAGGTGTGTTTTTGTAACTCTCCCCACGTTCAGTTGCTTGTGTAGACGGACATAACTTAATCTACAACCTGCATTTTTCCAGCGTTTGTTTTGGCTTGGGAAAGGGAATAAAAATGTCCCTCCAAACATTCTGGACACCTCGAGTCACTGTTGCAGGTCCCCAGCAGCAATATTTCACCATGGCGTTATTATAGTATAATATTAACACTGATGATGCACATCGGAAAAATTGCGAATTAACACAGTCCTTAACGCAGGATCAGCAAGTTTGTCCAACCTAGCAACAGTAACTAGGAAGGGGGCGGTGCTTACTGAAAGGTCAATTGGACATAAATCAAAAATAACTGCGGCATACCTGCGACAAGCTACTGCGACACATTGCTGTGAGAGTATACACAGCCCTTTACACCCCTTCTCATACCGATGGACAACAAAAACTGTTCCTCTAAAATCATTTCCTCCTCCTCATTTCATTAATGCACATTTAAATGATCCAGACCAACCAAGTGCCAGAACTTCTGATTTACAGAGGTACTCACACTTGCTAATGACCAACCCATGAAATGCCTTTGATAAACAGCCCCTGGCTGCTACCTATCTTCCTTATTCTCTGGAAGAAGCGAGTGGCTTCTTACTCAAGCCCACACTTCTTCTGCCCTTTGGCTTACTTTTTGTGAAATAAAGTTTTTGTTTTGGTCATGTGACCTACACTCCAACAATGGGAGTGTGTGTCCTTTTTATTTATTTATTATTTATTTATTTTACTTTAAGTCAAGCTGATAATCTCCAACATGGTTAGCCCTGCAGTGAAAGAGTACAAATGATGCTAGTGTGTCGTACCTCCTTGATGAGATCTGCTCCTCTGGGATGTTTCAGGTCCACAGCAATACTCTAAAAGCACAAAGGTTATCGCAAACTTACAAGCACACAATATAATATAATCAAGGTTTCATAACAACATTACACTGTGACAGGAACAAGCATGCCACTGTAGTCTCATGAATGCTCAAGGATGCTCAAGAATGAAGTAGAAAGGTGAACATGTTTTGACCCCGCATCACAATTACTTTCCATCATTACACTCTGTTTTCCACAGCAAACATTTTATTTTACATCGATGTCTTTACTTGGCTCCACTTCACTCTAAATCAACAAGGGAACGTAAATAAAAAATGGACTGAACAGCATCTCTGTGATGTGGTTCACTTTGCGGACCTCAAAAAAGTGCAACAAATGGACAACGCAACTCCACTGAGAAGCAGCCACAGCCCTCATCTGCCACTCAACGGGGCCTCTGTCCTAAATAATTCATCACTTCAAGCCCAAATATAATTTGAACTTGAGAAACAATCTCTCTTGATTGACATCATGTTTTTGATGACTTAATTTTGAGGTTCTGTGAACTTTATTTTGGCATTTCTTACTGGAAAATAATGGCCAGACTGTTTTTGTTACTTTTAACTGTAAACTGATATCAGAGGATGTCTGAGAGAGCAGGACGTAACATATACTACAGAGAGCAACAGATCCTAGTATGACCGCTTCCACTGATTTTGTCCTGGACTGAACTTTGTTTATAGAAAAGGTGTGAAAATCGCCTTGACAAACAAACGTGTATTATTTGGAATGAGGAAATGTGACCTTGACAATAAGTAAATGCTCTATATTGTTAATTTCAAATGTTCACATCAAATATCTGATTTTAATGCACTGATATCTTCTTTTTTTTTTGGGACTTTATTTGTATTAGACAAGTGATTCTCGAAGTGTGGGCCGCGGCCCCCTGGTGGGCCATCACGGTACTGCATGTGGGCCGTGCGAGGTCATTAAAATTAAACAAATATGTTTTAAATTCTTGATCTTTTTTAAATATGTTTTTAATTACTTTAAAATATTAATGACATGATTTAAAAACATTAAGAAGTAACCAAACAATTCAATTCAATTCAATTTTATTTATATAGTGTCTGTTACAATGACAATTGTCTCTAAGCGCTTTATAGAGACCCAGAGCATGACCCCCAAGCAAATATCATCAACTAAGATTATATCATTAAATCCAATCAATGATAATGGCAGGTAAAAAACTCCCACGTAGGGAGAAAAAAAACCTTTATACCAAACAGTGGCAAGGAAAAACTCCACTTTAAGAGGAAGAAACCTTGAGCAGGACCTGGCTCATATGGGGGGACCTTCCTGCCGAAGGCCAGCCGGGCAGAGAAAGAAAAGAGGGGAGACAGGACAGAGAGAGGATGTAGGACAGAGAGAAGATGGAGGACAGAAAGAGGATGTAGGACAGAGAGAGGAGAGCATAGAAAAAGTAAAAAAATAATAACAAACCAGTTAAGTTTTATTCTTCCGTCATCTTAACGTAAAATGACAAGTGTCACCTTATTTATTGACCTCTTACATTAATGTCAGAACACAGCTTCTAGTCCTGTATGTTGATCACAGTTGTGATTAAAGGTTTGGGTGGGTCGTGGAGATTTTTCACATTTCAAATTGGGCCTTGGTATTCTAAAGTTTGAGAATGGGTGGATTAGACTACAGTAGTCCCCCACACTCAGCAATCGCGGTCTCAGTACATCGCGGAAGTTTCAAAAATATTCATAGAAAAAAAATGTTCGAAAAAAAAATTGAAAAAACTTTAAACGAAGTGCGGGAGGCTGAAGCGAAACCCATCACATCAAGAACTAGTCTCGGGAAGCAACAAGAGCCGACAGGGGAGGCCCCATACACGAATATCGAGGCCTGTGATTGGCTGCTATGATGGACATTACTGTGCTGTTGGTTGTCTGTATGCTGATTGGTTGACACGCGTCTCCGCATCTCCCATCTCTTGCTCTCAAAGTGAGTGTACCTTCCGTAGATTTTGCGTTTGCGTGTACATGTATACTGTATGTACATATACATATACATGTACACCCACATCGCAGTTTTCACCATTCGCGGGGGGTCACAGCCCCCCATTAACCGTGAAGTGTGGGGGATTACTGTATATCCATTATCCATGATATATTGAAGTCAATGCAAACTCCACAATTTCTAATCATCTCAACAAGCACAATAACATTGAAGAGAAATCTTCATCGATTGCTAATTAAATGTCTGAGAACAAAATTAATATTAGCCTTCATAAAAGGACCTCACCTTTAAAATTATAATCAATATGGACTATATATATAATGATAATCAGCCTTGTCCATGAGGCTAGCTGCTTTCATACAACCAAGTCGAGGCTAAGTTCAGTCAGGATAACTGACATATCCTGGTTTTATTCTCTCTTGGTTTCATACAACAGGCCTCATATCATTGGCATTGACAAAATATTGAAACCATACACAAACCAAATCCAGAGGACAAGCAACTGATGAAACCAGCAAGACTTTGTGAAGAGCAGCTTTAGAGTAAGTACATGAGGGTCATGTTAACATGCTTTTGCTGTAGCAAGTTAGTCCCAAACCATGACATTTCCACCTTCATGCTTCTAAGGTGGTGTAGCCACTACCGTCAAGGAGAAGGCCACTTAAGTAAACAGAGAAGGCTTTCAGTATGACATGTTCACAATAACCCATATTTGAATCCATATTTGACAGTTTATTTAAACACTGGGAAGCAGAACTGTGCTGACTCAAACAACAATAAAGTCTTACCAAGGATGCTGATGGTCGACAGAAAATATTTAGTGAAAATCAAACTTGTGCACACTCTTTCTGATTGTGGATGAATGAACTAAGGCAGTCATTCCCAAACTTCAGAATACCAAGGCCCAATGTGAAATGTAAAAAATCTCTGTGGCCCATGCAAACCTTTAAACAGCACTTTGATCAACATACAAGACTAAAAGCTACATTCCAATATTAATATAAGGGGTCAACAAAAAAGGTGACACTTGTCGTGTTAAGTTAAGATGACAGAAGAATGACACTCAGTTGGTTTGTTTTATTATTTTCAAATATTTTTCAAATCATGTTATACATATTTTACAATAATTAAAAACATAGTTTTTAAAAAATCGAGGACTTAAAACATATTTGTTTATTTTTAATGACTGCTCATGGCCCACATGCAGTACCACGATGGCCCACCAGGGGGCTGCGGCCCACACTTTGGGAATTGCTGAACTAAGCCATCAGCCGAGGTGACAGCTTCCTGTAGATCATGTGATACTTTCTAGGATTGTTGCAGATATCTAAATCATCATCATCATCATCATCATCATTCTAAGTCATCTCACAGTGTGACAACAGTCAAGACCAAAGCAAAACGACGCTTGCTGCTGTAACAGTGCCCCGATTATTTGCAGCTGATGTGGTGCAAATTCTGTGCATTTTAAGGAGTGATCAATGTGGAAGTGACCTAACTCTTGAAATATTTGTCTTCTTTCTGAGATTTTCTTTTTTTTTTTTAAGGGTTTAGATTTGCTATAGGTCTGTTTCCCTACAGTCTTTCTTGTGTTGAATCTAATTTCTTTAACATGAAATATCAGGTGTTTACTGGAGCTCTCATGCTTATAGACTTACCTTCTTGTTTCGGTTGACACTCAGGTAATAGACGCTCTCTGAGCCGGCAAACGGAGGACCCCAGGCTCTAGTGTCATCGCCTAAACCTGTTTCACAAATCCAATGAAAACCATCACGATTCCGTCAACCCCTCACTTGTAGGCTGACAGAAAGAAACTATGGACTCACCTGGTCTCTCCACTTTGATCACCTCAGCTCCCAGGTCTCCCAGGATCATGGTGGCGAAGGGCCCTGCCAGAACTCTGCAAACATTTCATTCAGAAATCCTTCAACCCCAACCCTCAGACAGAGAGGAGTAAAACTGCATAAGAATAGAGGATCACCGCACCTTGTCAAGTCCAAGACTCTTAGGCCCTCTAGTGGTCGAATGGTTTTTCCTGCAGAAATCCAGTTTAGAGACTACAAGAATCAGATCTTCTTAAAGCTGATAAGGAGTCAACAGTGCCCAAATTACAACTGTAACTTCCAATGAAACAGAACATTTTGGCTCCAACAGTAAATCTACATCTATTGCCTCACTTGCAACATCTCAGAATCTGCTTCATTTTACAAATGAGCTAAAGGTTTCATCTTAAAGACCAAGCAGTTTATTTTTTCTGGATAAATCTCCATTCTGAGAACTTAAACCGTTGCTGTTGGAGCAAAAAATGATATGTTTCTCCGAAAGGATCTTTACACGAAACAAGATCACATTTATAATGTAAAAGTTGAAACTAAAACTTATTTTATAACCCATCCATCCATCCATCCATCTATTATCTACGCCCACTTAATCCTATGCAGGGTCACGGGATCTGCTGGAGCCTATCCCAGCTCTTCCTTTACAACCCTAAGAAAAAGTAAGGATGCTATGTGGAAAAAAAGCAGTGATTCTTGCATTCACTTTGCTTTTTAATTCTTGATAGATGATTTTGAACCCAAAAAAATTCATGATTTTTCTCATCACTTTAATTTAAGTTGTTAATATACCTGCATATCCATTTTTGCATTTCAGACTTGCAACATACTGAAAAGTTGTGAAGACAATTCAGTGCAAATAAGTAAGTGAAAGATATAAACAAACTAACAAACAAATGTGTAAAAAGATGTTATTTTCAAAATGGCAAAACAGATGATTGTAATGTTCTGGTTGGAACGCTGAATCCAAGAAAAAGATGAATCTTTGAGGAACAAAGATGAACAGATATCCACTTTGTCAAGACACATGCAAGACCGTGTTCCTCAAAGAAAGGCTATTCAAGATTTACATACTTCTCCTTCTACAGTGCAGATTATCATTACACCAGTCAAGGAGACTGGAAAAATGTGAGAGAGCAAGCCACACAGTGTTGCCAGTTCGCATCTGACCTGATCCCAACTTGCTCTGCAGTCAATATATGATTTTTACTGGTTTAGACTGGTTTAGTTTTTCAAGTTGGCTTTTTAAACACAAACACTTCTGCTTGTCAGATATGTGGATAAGAAAGTCACATTAGTGCACATGTAAAAGCCTGACAGGCTGACATATCAACTGATTCATCAGCTGATTCACTGACAGATTACCTGGATAGAGTTTATTTGGCTACTTCGTCTTAATTAAAACCAGACACTGTGTGGAAACTTGTACCTGGCTTTTGTGGTATTTTATCAGGCAGAAATCAGATCCATTGGTAGTGTTTCTGTGACTTCCTGC
This sequence comes from Hirundichthys speculiger, assembly GCA_018398805.1. Taxonomy (NCBI): domain Eukaryota; kingdom Metazoa; phylum Chordata; class Actinopteri; order Beloniformes; family Exocoetidae; genus Hirundichthys; species Hirundichthys speculiger. The sequence continues at coordinate 3,346,091 of JAGFBZ010000105.1, forward strand.
TCAGAGTGAAACTCCTAAAAAGAGTCTGATCGCAGCTTCATGTCTGCGTTAGCTGCTTTTCATGTCTATTATCTCCAATTAGCCTAAAAGTTTCAAAACTGAAGGATGTCAGGGCTGGTTCACTTGGATCCAAAGGTTTGAGACTAGAAACATTTTAAGAGATAGCTGTTGGTTTCACAAAGTGAAGTATCTGAATCAAACCAGATATTTTCTGTTTTAAGTCTCTTTGTTTTCCATTTATTTTTTTAATTCCAATTTGTCATTGTTACTGTCTTACCTAATTACAACGAATGACCATCAGAGTCATAATAGCTCTGTTTAATATTTACTGACACAAGTACAGTAACTGCATCCGATGTTTGGGTGCAACAGTACAGGTGGCTCACGGTACGGTCTGTACCGCGGTTTTTGTGTCACGGTTTTAGTACGGATTTGGTACAGTTTCAGACCACCCACTAACCTAAACCCGCAATCGCAAGATGCCGAGTTTGCGGAAAGCACAACTCGCATGTCGGCGTGTAAAAGAGCGCGTCCAAATGGCATAAATGTGCGTCCACCTGGTCACATGTGGACGTGCACAAACGGCTCTACCTCTCGATTACGCATCACCGTATTACTGGCAGACGTTTTTATTCTCTTGAGGTCAGAGGATGTCTGGTCAGCAGTTGTGGTGGATGTGGGAATAGTCACAGCCAGACACGTCAGTCTGTACAGCTGTGGCATGATCTCATCCAGATGTCTGCTGTGGAGGAAACTAAGGAGATCTTTGTCTCTGGTGTCAAGCTGGAAAAGGTTGGATGCAGGAATTTATTTCCGATTTGTCTGAAACTGTTGGTGGTCGAGGAGGGACAGGAACATTAATTGTTCATGATCGTTAAATGTGCATCCAATGATTCGTTCTGCAGTATTTTAAAAAGCACATTAGCTGCGCCAAGACGCACAACTGGTAACAACTGGATCTTACGCAGGTAAGATCCAGGTTTAGGGAGGTAGAAGATTGCGTTCTTTGCAGGGGAATGCCTCTCCCGCTACCCGCTATCCCTTAATAGCGGCTTTAGGAGGTTTGGCGGAGGATCGGGCCCACAGACTGTGAAGTTTCAGTTAACTGTTTTCACTCTCTCGCCGGTGTATTCAACAGCAAAACCAAAATGCTCCCACACCGGCGATTAAAAAAAGTTTTTTCCAATTTCTCTGCTACCGCTGGCCATGCCTGCTTGTTTTTTTTTTTTCTTTTCATTTCTTGCATCTATGAGCTGCAGCCAACCAGCCAAAGTGTAATAGGCTGGTCACTGTGAGTGAGCGGAGGCGAGTGGACATTGGCATGCAGTGGCAGGCCTATTGCCTAAAAGGCACGCACGCTCACGTGCAAGTCAAGTGCAAAGTTATTGGAACATAAATACCGCGGGACATAAAAGCGTATTGTCCCATGCTGGTCATACCGAAACGGTTTGGTATTTTACCGAATACTGTTGCATCCCTAATCCGATGATTACATTTTCTTTTCTGTTAATCCTGTCCCACTAGTGTTAGATTAAATGTCATTAACACTTTGGATCTCCGCAGTTTTACTGCAAATTAACCAGATTCTCCTTTATCTTTTGGTTTAAAACTAAACTGTGCCGTAAGCAATGCTGGCCAGTTTGAATCCACTACACTAATGTCAGGAAATGATCATTAAAACTGCAGTAGCTGTGATAAAATATGATATGTAAACAAAGGGTTGCTTGCAAATGAGTAACATAATGTCTTTAGCAATCTGTTAAAAGAGACTTATTCTGTCTTTTTCCCCACATGTTCACGCAGTTTCCTGCTGTATAAATAAAATATCTGTTAGAAGTTTTTTTTCAAAATACGACAGAAATGCAATAAAACAGCACCCTTATGTATACCCATAACAAAATCTTGATTGAGCAACAGAACTTTGAGCACAAAAAAATTTATTTTCAAACACACACTTAATAATCTGAAAGTCCCCCACCCCCAGTAAAGAATAGCTCAGTGTGGGCAAAAAGAAATAATTTCTCTCTCACAAATCTCTGCTCATACTCAGCTCTGTCTCCTGACTTGCTCAACAAGGTACAGCGTTATCAGTGTACCAAAAAGATAAACTCTAATAGAGTCATTAATCACCTTGCAGAATCATCAGTCTGAGCTAACCTACCACAGCTGCTAAACATCCAGTCAGAAATAGTTTTCTGTTGTTTTTTTCTATCTTGTAGCAAACTTGGGTTAACACACCCGTGGATAATATTTATTGGGGAGAAATATAAAACGTGTTCTACCAGGGTCACATGTAACCAGCCTACTTGATACTGTTAGGGTACTGAAAATCTGGAACGCAATCATTAGAAAATTCTGTTCAGTGCTATAATTTAGGCTGTAATAATGCCATATGCCCTTTTCACCAGCATCTTTACAGCTCCCAGCTGGTTTAAGGGAAGGAGTCAGACACTAAACTCCACCTATCTCTTACTGAAGAACGAACCTATTGTTTTGTGCTTTCCCTTTCTGGCAGACATTGAGGACAGCATCATATGAAGTTGTGGATGATGATAAAGATGGGAAGGCTGGATGATTTTATTCTGTTCAGGGATTCTCATGTCACAGTACCTTGCAAATCTGTATTACAAAATGGCGGATTCAAAGACCAAAGAGACTTCAAATGAAGATATAAGGTGTCTTGTTGGGGCTGAGGTGATACAACACCCAATTAGATGCTTTCATGTCCTGAAAAAGGTGTTTTCTTTTGCTCGTCTCCTTTAAAAAAAGGTACACATCAGCATGACATGGCATGACATACTTCAGTGTCTTCTGTGATTTTGTGGATTGTTTTGTGGATTAATCATGTTTATCAGCGCTTACAGAGCTGTCGTTTGTTTTAATGTGACAGTTAGAACTACTTCCGCTCTGAAATGAGCCGTTTCCTGCGTAGGTCCACTTGTCTACCGAGTGAGACTTTGACCGACACTTTTGGATTAAAGATTAAACTGTCGGTTAAAATGACAAATGTGAGTTCTGCAGTGACATTTGTAATTAAGTGCTTAACACGGCGAGGTATTCCCCAACGAGGACATCTGCACTGTTTGATCCTATAAAAGATCAGTAGACTTTTAACACACGGATTAGCCTGCTAGCCGCAGCTCCGACGCAATACCTGTCATTGTGTCCGACATTCCTCGCCCGAAGATCGGACATCCCGGCGACTGATTCCCCTGCAGTATTGAAGGGAAACCCAGCGGAAAGAAAGTCCTAACACGGCTTCTCAAAACTCTGAAATTAGCCGACATTGTCCCACCTGTTAGCTTAAAGCTAAAAACTCACTGTTGCATCACTTCCGCCCACTTTCAAAGTAAAGGTTGATAAACGTAAGGTTTAAACGGATATCGGTCAGACTGTCAGGCATCCCGTGAAATACTTAACACAGATGGTCAAATTAAAGACAGGATATGATCACCGAGCAAAAACAACTGAGGAAATCGATGGAGCAACTAGAATAGGGATTAAGAACTGTCAAAAGCATTATTAAAATCTGGAAAGGTGGTCCTGAAACATCAACTTCTTGGAAGAAATATGGTCAGGAAAAAAAAGAAATTCTGAACATTTGTAATCTGGGGTCACTTAGACATGTGGTGAAGTCTAATTGAAGGAGAACTCCCAGCAGTGTTTAATAGTTAAAGAGCACTTCCACGCACCGCTGAAGAGAACTTGGAGGTATTGAGACGACACAGCAGTGTTGCCTTAAAGCAGAACAAATAGGTCTTTTGAATCGGGTCCAAATTCATTTTTCATAAACAGACTTATGCAGATTTAGGTGTGTTGGAGCAGCAAAACATCTAAAATGTGCTTTACGGCATCAGATTCCAACGCTTGCCCATTTTGTCATAAATATACAAGTACTGATCCAGTTCTGTGGAATAATCACAGCATTTATTTGGCACAGATGCTAAAAGGGCAAATGAGACATCATTTTCATGCATGGTTTAGGCACCATAGAGGCCAGATGATAATCTCATTTTGAATCTTCTGGATGTTGTTTTGAAGCCTTTATTTAACACTGCAATTCTTCAATCATCAGTGCAAAATCTTGGAATAAAATTAATGCAAAAAAAAAACAAAAAAAAAAAAAAAACAACAGCAGATTAAAATCAAATCAAAACTAACTGCACACTGATCTCTGTATTTACATGCAAAGTGTCCATTATCTAGTGGAGGGTTCTCCCTTAGTTTTAGTGTCACTAGAATATAACAAGAAAGTACATACAAAGTTAAATCAATAAACATTCAAAATGAAAGATAATCAAATAGGTAATTACCAATATTAAAGAAAAAAACTTTTTTATAGTTAATGTTTTTAGGAAATGTGTTTTATGAATGATTTAAAACTGACTGTACAGTAAGAACATACAATAAAATGGAACAAGGGACACAAATTCTCTTCTGAACTTATTTGTTAGGTAACCTTTCATCTCCTACTCAGTGGAGGGTTTAATGATAGCGTTTAGTGTTTTCGCAAAACCTGAGAGTTGTCTTGTGTGTGTGGAAAATTCCTTCCACTCTGAGGCACTTCTATATGTTGTAAGCATTGGATGCCAAGGTACTGATTTGTGAACTGCGTTTTGGACCACGTCAGTTCAACATTTGGCCATCACCTTTGTTTTGGAGTAGAACTGAGTATTTTAGGAGAACAGTGTGCTGCTTGAGAGTGACATTTGAAACTTTGTGAGAGTACAATTATTACTGAACACATCACAATTTTTCTCAGTAAATGTATTTTTAAAGGTGCTACTGACATGAAACTTTCACCAGGTGTTGGTAACAATCCATGCAATCCACACATGCAAAGAAATCAAACCATAGATGTCCATAACTTATGTGTAATGATGTGAAATGACACAGGGAAAAAGCATTGAACACATGGAGCTATAAAAAAGTAGGGAAAGCCGTGATAAGATCAGTAATTATAAAGCAATCCTGCTCCTTGTTAGTGCAAAGTGTTACCAGCTGGTTTAGTCCCAACCGGACCTGTAAAAAGAGCCTATAAAAACAGTGTCTCATTTCTAGGTGTCAATAACACCTTTAGAAATATATTTACTGAGAAAAAGTGTTTCTATGTTCAACACATACTTTACTTGCTGTATTTTGAGACCTAATATCACTTTATTCAAAAGAACACTAATCACAAAGTGAGAATCATTTTTTTTTTTTATGCATGGAAAGTTTATTTTCCCCACATTTGATAAGAGAATTGGAGACAGATGTTCTGGAGGCAAACAGAGAAATGTTTACTACCACTGTTGCCTGCTTCTTTGTGTTTCTTCAGAAGAGCTTGAACAGCACATCTTAACAGCCCAGTGTGCTTTCAAATCTTTGCTTTGGAGAGACCGTGCTGGTGCAGTGAAAGTACCTGGTATCTTGTTGCTGTGCTCAGATTGACCATTGTTTAGCTCTGTTCCCTGCCCACTTTAAAACTTCCACAGAGACGAGCTCTTCCTGTTTCAGCTAACTGTATATTTCAAGCTACATATGAATTGATGGTCATTACCACCTGTTTAGTATATCTGATAATTCAGACACATGACCATGATCTTGAACATTTTGAAAATTTGACTGTGCAAATTAAAGGAAAAGGGTGGTCTCACCAAAAATTCATTTGATTTGAAGTCCACTCACTTTGCACTTTCAAATCTGATACTTTATTAAATTCAGAACATGAAATGAAGAAATTTACTATGTGCTGCTCATAGTAAGTGGTTAATGTAACATCACGGCACATAGCACCAGTACAGACATGTTAAAACATCAGGGATCTTTATTTATATCAGCCAACATACAGCGAGCCATTCAAACCTGCAGAAACTTGATTTATTTATTTATTTTTATTATATTTATCTTATTCTATTTATTCATTTATTTGGTACGAGACACAAAAATGACAATACTGAGATATAGAGTTTAACAGCATTTTCAGCACTTATGTAAGGTTGTTCTTCACATTTAACATGCGACTAAGTTCACATTTAGAGATTGAAGGCTTTAATGATGACTCACTTTAATGCATTTTACAGGGGTTGGACAATGAAACTGAAACACCTGCCATTTTAGTCTGGGAGGTTTCATGGCTAAGTTGGACCAGCCTGGTCATTAATTGCACACAGCACCAGTAAGAGCAGAGTGTGAAGGTTCAGTTATCAGGGTAAGAGCACAGTTTTGTGCAAAATATTACAATGCACACAACATCATGGGTGACACATCAGAGTTCAAAAGAGGACAAATTGTTGGTGCACGTCTCGCTAGTGCATCTGTGACCAAGACAGCAAATGATTGTGATGTATGAAGAGCCACGGTATCCAGGGTGATGTCAGCATACCACCAAGAAGGATGAACCACATCCAACAGGATTAACTGTGGACCCAAGAGGAAGCTGTCTGAAAGGGATGGTCAGGTGCTCACCTGGATTGTATCCAAAAAACATAAAACTACAGCTGCCCAAATCACAGCAGAATTAAATGTGCACCTCAACTCTCCTGTTTCCACCAGAACTGTCCGTCAGGAGCTCCACAGGGTCAGTATACAAGGCCGGGCTGCTACAGCCAAACCTTTGGTCACTCTTTCCAATGCCACACGTCACTTTCAGTGGTGGAAGGAGTGAAAATCTTGGGCTGTGGACAATGTGAAACATGTATTGTTCTCTGATGAGTCCAGCTTTACCGTTTCTCCCACATCTGGGAGAGTTACGGTGTGGAGATACCCCAAAGAAGTGGACCACCCAGACTGATGTATACCCAGAGTGCAGCATGGGGGTGGATCAGTGATGGTTTGGGCTCCATATCACGACAATCCCTTGGTCCAATACTTGTGCTGGATGGCGCGTCACTGCCAGAGACTACTGAACTATTCTGGAGGACCATCTGCATCCAGTGGTTCAAACATTGTATCCTGAAGGCGGTGCCGTGTATCAGGATGACAATGCACCAATACACCCAGCAAGACTGGTGAAAGATTGGTTTGATGAACATGAAAGTGAAGTTGAACATCTCCCTTGGCCTGCAGTCACCAGATCTGAATATTATTGAGCCACTTTGGATGTGTTTTGGTGTTTTGGAGGAGCGAGTCAGGAAACGTTTTCCTCCACCACGTAGTGACCTGACCGCTGTCCTGCAAGAAGAATGGCTTAAAATCCCTCTGACCACTGCAGGACTTGTATATGTCATTCCCTAGATGAACTGGCACTGTATTGGCCGCAAGAGGCTCCCCTACAACATACTAATAAATGATTGTGCTCTAAAACCACGTGTTTCAGTTTCATTGTCCAACCCCTGTATTTGTACAGTAGCACTAGACAACAAAAGCGATCTCCAAACACTTCACTGTTAAAATCAATATAGTCAATGCAGTCCAGTTACATACAGTTGAATTATAATCCAATTATCTTCTAATTAAAACCAACTAATTAAAATCCATTTATAATCCAGTCAAAAAAAATGAAACCTTGGCTTAAATTAAATTTTTCTCGAACAACCTTCCTTGTTCATTTTTTCTTTTGAGTGATTCAGTTAAGGTCACTGAAACATCTTTTTTGGTTTTAACTGCTGTTTTGTTGGGTTTACATATTGAAAACTATCTAATTAAGGGAACGAAGACGTTGGGGTTTTCCTTAAAACATACACGTTAAGTTGAAGTTCTTTTTTCCTGGATGGCCAGCTCATCAGTCCTGTTTCCTCAGTAACACACACACAAAACATGTTGCTCACATGAACCAGAGATTCAGCTGAAATACAGTCATAGAAAGAAATATAATATGAAGAAATACCATATTCATTTCTAAAAAAAAAAGGGGGGAAATTTTCTTAAATGCAACAGAGACATTAATCTGTGATTTGTAGTTAGTTTGAATTGATGAAAATGTTCAGAGCCCTTATCAAATTATCTTCTGCTGTGGTTCTTCTTTTCTAAGACAGAGTTTTAACAGACCAGACTGCTCCAAAGCGTTTTTTTTTATTTTTTTTGTTTTTTTCTGCTTTTGTGTTATTACTTTTACCACCATCTGCTGGTTTGTTAGCCTTAATCTTATGAACAGGAACAAACTGAAACAAATTGTAAAGATGTATCAAAAGATATTTTGTGATCCTTAATGACTTTGAACAGGTAAAGTAGGGTCAACTATTTTGAACCATCAGTATTTATGCCTCTGCAGAAGACAGCCTCAGTCCTTCACTCTCTAATGTTTCAGATGTTTCATTTCATTTCACTTAAACCGTACTTTATTAATCCTGGGGTAAATTATATGTTGAAACAACTGTCACTAGTTTGGTCTGTTAGCTGTGGGGAGGGAGGATCTCCTGTAGTATTGTGTTGTGAAGAGGATGCTCAGGGTTGTCAATGAGTTATCAATAATGTTTTTCATTTTATAAAGTATCCTCCTTTGTAGCATCAGCTCCAGAGGCTCCAGAACAGAGCCAGCCTTCTTTATCTGGTTTTTTTCATTTTTTAAAGTCACTGGCTCTGATGCTGCCCCCCCAACAGATGATTGCAGATGAGACTGAACTCTATAAGAGACTTACTGCAGAGAAGATATCCAACATCTTTGGATACTGCAACACTGACCTATTCCTGGTCCTCCTAGAATACACAATCATCTCCTTTGTCTCGTTAACATTCAGGATTAAATGACTGTTCCCACGCCACGCCACAAAGCAGGTCCAATAGTTCTTTGTACTCAGGTTCTGGTCCATCATTGATACACCCCACAACTGCAGTCACCTGAGTGTTCCTGCATTTGACCGGGTTGGTACTGGATATCTGAGGCGTGCAGGGGGACGAGGAACGGTGAGATGCTGCTGACCTACAAGCTGCCACTGCTCTATTCAGTAGGCCACACCGTGCATTTGCACCACTAGTTTACACTTGTATATGGTGGTTGTAGTTTGTTAAATTGAAACTTATCAGTTTACCTTCAACCAAATGCCTGCTTTGTGTGTGTGGATCCCTGGCCAATAAACTTTAAATGCTGAGTTTTAGATGAACAGATGTGGTCCTTCTGAAAGCATCAGTAATACTCCTATGTGTGGACCATATTTTGTTCTATCTGCTCTTGGTCTAAATTATCATGCTGTATTAGTCCTCTGGAATCTGGAAATATTCTTCATGATTCATATATTAGATGGTAGTGCTGGGCGATATGGAAAAAATCATATATCACGATATGGACTATTTTATATCACGATAACGATATTTATCACGATATACCATAATAAAGTATGTTTTCAGTTATTCTCTGAAAAGTTTGACAAAAATTTCATTGCTTACTTTTCAACTTTATTTTGAAAGGACATTTAGCTGAACTGTCACAAACATACATTTTAGTGCAGCAAAAACAGGTAGGTACAGAAGTAGCTTTCACATTTTTTTAAAGTGCACAACAGTTTCTGAGAGGAAAAACACATTTTTGCACTGAAGTTCAGCTATAAAAAATAAACACAAATTATTTTTCAACTTTCTGAAATCTGTAACCTTGCAGTGCAAAGTTTGCAAACCAATATAAAGTGTCTAAAGTAAACATCAGGGTTGAAGAGAACTCTGTTTAAGGCATTAACCATGAATAAAAGTGCAAAAATAAAAGACTACTTTGTAGAAGTAGATATGTTTCTATCAAATTTATCGTTGCAGGTTATTTAGTTACATATTTGCTGTGATAATTGATAAAATTAGATTAGAAACGATAGAAACAATACACACTTTTCTATCGTCCCCACGATATGTATCGTCATATTGCCCAGCACTATTAGACGGAATAAACTTGACTTTGTATGTGTGCTATTTTCTGCTCTATACTTTGCTCTAACATTTCCCCTTTGATGAACTTTGTTCCGGTTCAGTTAATTTCCTGACGCCTGTGACCAAAACGCATGAATGAGATGGTTTCAGAGATTCGTGTGACTAAAAACTCGATCTGCTCAGCGGGATACCTGTGCTGGATGACGGTCACGTCCTCCAGAGGAGTTGTATTTAAAGCAAAGACGGTAGGAGGAGTCGAGAGAGCTTCACAGGGAGAGAGAGAGGAGGACGCACAGAGTTGGAGTCAGAGACGCTTCAGGAGCCAAACTTCCCTCAGATGTTTCAGGGAGATGCTGTCCACGCCGAAGAGATGGATGAGGAAGCGGCTTCTGAGCTTCACCGCCTCGTAAGTCCGTGTTTTGCTCCAATGTAACATTTCTGGAAGTCTGTGAGACGCATCCAGCAGTTCTGGAGTCACTGCGCTCGCGCTGATGTGGACAGAAAAAAAATTTGTGTCAAATTTGCATTATGACTTTAAAAAAAAGTTAAGTCTGCACACAGTCCAGAAATGTGAACACGTGTTGTACAACAGCAGAGATGCGCGCGTGAAAAAGCATGATAGTCATACCATGCAGTCATTTTTTTTTTCCTGTTGTTGTTGTTTTTCTTGCATCTAATCATTGCCGCTGCGCGCACGTTAAGTGCGCTTGTACCCGCTGCCTGGCGCGCACGGATCCGGTTACACTGGCATGTGGATCAGTTTGCAGAGTGTTTCCAGGTTTGGGGTTTGTTGCACATCATCAGGAACAGAGAACATGCTGCATCTAAGTGAAACTGGGTCACCCGGGCTTTCAGAGGGTTCAAGGTGTGAAGGACAGAAAACTCATCACCCCATAAAAGCACATATTTACAGAGCTCAATAATCTAAAAAAATCACTAAATCTAAATTCTAGGTTCTGTCATCTGTGAATTTTATGATAAACAGTGCACCACATCATGCTATATTAAATTTATTTTATTTTAATTTATCTCATCTTATTTTATTTTACTTTGTTTTGTTTTACTTACATGAGTGGCTGTTTTGAGAACAAGTCCACCCTCTGGCAGTACATACTGAAACTGATTCAGCCAGCATCTCATTGGTTCTCTTAACTGTCAGGGCTAAACTAAGTTAGAAGTCTGTTTTGGGATCCATATAAATGAGTCACTGTTTTTAATTGCAGAAAACAAAAACAGCTTTATTTATATATAGTTTTTGGTACAAAGATGAGGCCTGTGCTGAAATGACTGGTTGGTGTGGATTTGACTGAAATTTAACCATAAAAGGATAACTTTAGACGACATGAAGACGTTGATCTTGGACTCTGGGAAACTTCAACAGACTGTTTTCACTCGCCTGTCCCAGACATTCCTTTGATTTCTTCTGAGAAATTTTAGAATGGGTTTCCATTAGTTGGGTTTGGGATAGTTTTATGGGGACTTGACCATCAGCGCATGCCTCCATTACCAGAAACCATCCCACAACAAGACAGGCAGATAGACAGGTACATATTTCATTTCATTTCATTTTATTGATTGATTCCAGACATGTCAAAACAATCATACTGGAGACAGGTAGACTTGGTTTTTCTAAAATCCACCACCATCTCCTTGCTTTTGGCAGTGATGAGGTGAATGCACCTCCTGCTGCGCTACTCCCTGAGGGCCTCCACAAGGAGGTCCCTATACTCCTGCTCCTGTCTATTCCTGTTACACGCCACAATATCTATGTCATCTGAGACAGATATTGGGACTAATTCAAACCTTGCAGCTTATATGGGCAGCAAGCAGGAAGAAATTTGATGGCAGCAACGCTGGTGTGTGAATCCATTGTGATGGAGATACACAACAAAAAAGACTGAGGAGGAGGTTGGCCCCGTTACAGTTCCCACCTCTTAGGTTTTAGTTGAGACCTCTACTAATGGAAGCCTGCCTTTAGAAATAATAGTAAAATAATCAGTAATGGAATGAAACCTGTGATATGGTTTTAAATATCCCAGAGGATACTTTTACTGCTAAAAGACCTATGTAGCAAGTGAAAGACGTTAAGGCAGTCATTCCCAAACTTCAGAATACCAAGGCCCAATTTGAAATGTGAAAAATCTCCGCGGCCCACCCGAACCTTTAATCACAACTGTGATCAACATAAAGGTCTAGAAACAGCGTTGCCAGGTGGGAAATGTAGGATTATCGTACCAGAGACTCAAAATTATTGTATTTTGAGGGAAATTATCGTACATCTGTCATAACCAAAATAACAAGCCCAATGATGCGCTCTAGTCAAATGTAATCTCTCTAGTGTTTAATAGCAGGCGAAGCTGTCATTCAGCCCATCACGCTCGTTGTTCTGAGACAAACATTTGTATCTCATGATCAGCAAAGCACGACTGGCTGGAAACATGTCACATGGGAACAGATGCCTTCGGGGTTAACAAAAAAAAAAAAAAAAATCTCAGACAGACAATAATGTGAAATAGTCAAATTATCATACATTTGGCCTTTTTTTGGATTATTGATCGCACAGAGGGCTAAATTATTATACAAATACGATAATAATCGTACACCTGGCAACGCTGACTAGAAGCAATGTTCTGATATTAATGTAAGGGGTCAACAATTAAGGTGACCACTTGTCATATTGAATTAAGATGACCGTAGAATAACACTTAACTGGTTTGTTTTATTACATCTTAATGTTTTTTTTTAATAATTTCATGAATATTTTACAGTAATTAAAAACATTTAAAAAAGATCGAGGATTTAAAACACATTTGTTTAACTTTAATGACCTCTCACGGCCCAACTGCAGTACCACGACAGCCCACCATGGGGCCGCGGCCCACACTTTGGGAATGGCTGCGTTAAAGGAGCCGTATGTAAGAAGTATAATAAAACGAATCATAAAATGACCCCGATATGTCAACAGATATTTAAAAATCATGTTCATTTCAAATACTTATGTCATTGACAACAGCACTCAAGCCAGGATATTCCCGTTTAAAAAGAGGAGTTGCAGCCCTCAACTGATGTTGATGTTGTCATTTTTTGTTTTGGCCTGAAGCGCCACCCTCCACCTATCTCCCAATCACGAAGTCAGTAGTGTTTCGGCATCCGGGTTGCCAGCTCGGCTCTAATTATCGCAGCAGCCGCTACGAACGTGTTGGATGAAAAAATGTCTAGCTTTCCAAAACCTAAAAGACCTCGTTATGAATCCGAGTTACGTCGTGACAAGGTCCGAAATAAAACAAGGATTTGTATAGGAGATGCTTTTGATAGATGGAGATGGCTGAAAGCGAAGAATTTGAAGACAGACGCCAACGTTGCAGATTTTCTCCTGGACAGGTAAGATTCATAGCTAAATGTTTGGCTAACGCTAATTTACTTGGACAAAACAGTGGTATACAGTGGTACCTCTACTTACGAACGCCTCTACATACGAAACTTTCAGGTTACGAAACGCCTCAACGGGAAAATATTTCCTCTAGTTACGAAAGAAATTTCAGTATTCACTACGTCGTAGTATTCACTAGTTAAACAAAGTTATGCATGTTCGTGCATAGTAACGCTAGCGCATAACGTTATGGAGCAGGTGGGTCATCGAATTGAAAAGGTAAATAATTATTATTTAGAATATAATAACGATGACTGATATTGCTAACACTAGCAATGTAACGTTAGGCTAATAAGCGGAGCCCGTCAGTCATCATGCCGTGGAAAACATTAGCATGGCCATGGTAATGTGAAACCTAATTGAGACAGTAGCCTAACGTTACCACGGTAAAACGATTTCTTATTCGTTCTTCGCATATATTGTGTATTACACGTGCTGCAAATTGACCCATATGACCATTGCTAACGTTAATTATTAGTATCAGTCTTTTCTGATGGAACTGTTAAAAAACGTTAGCCATTGATGACGAATGCAGACGTAAGTTTCCCCGCATTATCTTTGGTTAGACACTAGTCTGTGGTAAAAGTGTTGGTTGTTGCATATTATGGTAAATGTGTAGAGTGTTCCATAATTATGACAAAAACGCTTGTCTCTTCAGCTGTTATGGCCCAAGCACTTCAACCCCGAGTAAAAGACAGTGGAAGAAGCACCACCTGACTGCACCATCACTTTCCAGTATTGGACATGCATCGTCTGAAACGCTTTCAAATCGGTCAGTGATCAGTGCCACGTTGTTTTCATTTTCATTTCATATTTGGATCCATGCTGTAAGTTCAGCTGTTATTTCTTTGAGTTTATTTTCTGCATGACAGTCGACCCTAATCTGAGCTAATGACTACTGTATATCCCAGGCTTCACAGGTGAAGGGTCAGTCCAGTTTGAGCTGTTGGCTAAAAGATATTGTCAACCACTTTTGGTAGTGCTGTAAAACAGCTGATTCCTGCCAAGAGTTTCTTGTAAGTTGTTATAGTTTGGAAAATTGTTGTCAATAATGTATGAAACTAACATGCAAGATGCTACCTTGATGTTGGATATTAGCTTATTGATTACCATAAGTACCTATCCAGAGGTGTCATTGTGGTCAATCAGATGACCCACTTACATTACTAACAATCATCATCATTAGCAGTGAATAATGTTCAATTACCATGCTTTTTGTGTCTGTCCATTATATTTCTGTATTATTTTGTAGGAGCTGTGGCTTGGGCTCCTACACCATGTCACGAATGAACACAGGTGGGTACTGGGAGGCTGCCAGCATGCAGACTTGAAATCAGGGGAAACTAAAGAGTGGCTTGAGCGAGGCTCCATGGCACACGAGGCCCTGAAGAGTATTGTGCGAAACAAGCGATGGCTCAACGAAGTTCACAAATACCTGAACTTCAGGTAATTTAATGAGTGTGTACACATACTGTACCTAGAAAGTGATTTTCAAAAAAATCTAAAAATGTCTCTATGTCCCACCCCCACAGGTCCACTGCTGATCTGGAGTCCTTCCAAAACCATATTTTAATGTATGCCAGCAAGCGCTCAGCATTTAGCCCTCCTGTGTTTGAGGCCAGGATGCTCCTCGCAGCGATGGATTATAACTACCACAAGGACCGCCCAGAGTTGTGCAAGTCTGATGGAAGCAAGCAGTAAGTGACATGCTCATTTCTACATGTTGGATGTTGGGAACCATTTTACCTGATTACACCATTGAAACTCTATATAAAACACTGTACTGTAAAACATGGCCCTTGGAATGTAAATCTATTTTCTCTGCTTGTATTTTAGGTACAGGAGGCTGTACAAGAAAAATGCCCAAAGGTATATGCTGTACACCAAGAAGACATCGAAGACCTATGGCTACATCCCAGAACTGCAAACAAAGATTCTACAAAAGAGGCTAGATGGCAAGGGAATGCCCAGGCGGAGGAGTCTTCGGCCCGATGACCCCAGAAAGTACGGCCCTCTTCCCCCTGTGCCGGCACCAACCAAGGAGGAACTCCTGCGCACCCAAGTCAGGATAGGTCTTGGTAGGTAGAATACCAGTTTATTTCTTTTGCATCTGCGGCTACATACCACACACCAAGTTAGATGTAATGCATATTACATTTAATTTTAAAATAATCTAATTTCTGTTTTTATTTTGCTCTCCTCAGTGTCAGCATTCCAGAGTGAAGACCAGTGAAACCCGTTTCCAGAGCCTCTCAGCCCTTGTCATTTCCATTTTCTGCCACAAGCTGCTTTTAAACCATTTCATAAAGTTTCCACAGTACAGAGCAGCTAATTGTTCAATAGTTATTTATACTATTTATACTGTTTATCCCTCGTTTTATTTATTTATTTATTTTTTACTGTTCCTCTATATCGTAAATAGCAAAGCATTGTTATTATAAATAAACTTTTTTTTTATTGAACAAGGAAGAAGGCTCTTTACAAACTTGGAACAAAACAAACAATTTGTAAAAACAAAGTATATACAACACTTCAAGTAAACTGGAGTCGGTAAAGTTTAAAGTTTGTGGGTAGAAAGCCAGTGTACTGGCCTTGAGGGTCAGGGTATGTGTCCCTTATTCTCCAAATGCAGCAGCTGGGGATAACACGACGGTTACCCTGGCCCAGTGATCCATGCTGCCAAAAGGTGTACTGGCGATAAGCAGCATATCTAAACTGCCTATTATCATCACCTGGCTCTGTAACTTCCGCTACCACCAACACATCATTCCTGTAGTCTCTGTGTATACGCAAATAGCCATCTTCCAAGCAGTAAAGCTCGAAATGAGGCAATTTGCTTATGCAGTGCTCAGGCCCCTGGCCACAGCATTTCTTTTCTGCATCTGTGGCCATCTCCCTGCAGTTCCCACAGGTACACCATGGAAGAGCAGCTGCAGGTGGGAGAGTGGTGCTATCCAATGGAGGCAGGGCATCAAAAACCAATCCAAGGATTCCGGGAGAAGATCCGGGTTGCTAGTGCTCGTAGCCCCATTTCACTCATGTTTTGAATGAGTTCCTAAGTAAACAAACGACAAAATAGCATTTGGCATTTACATTTGATTAAAACTACATAAGATGCTGACATAGATACAGATGGTGATATTACAAGTCATAATTTTACTGCCCAGCTCTCATCAGCCTCAAGAGAGGGTACCTCAAAAGTGAGGTCTAAATCAGGCTGAAACAAGTGAGAGCAGTACAAGCAAAGATCATCTGGTACAAGTGCTAGGCTACCTTGACATAAACGTGTATTCTAAGCATATTCTATCTTTCAGCCTGTGCAATAATTTAGTGTTAGTTTGGAAGTATCAGGCGTAATTCCACGGCAACATCCTCAATACCAAAAGCGCATAATTTGGTCCACATACATGGAACTTTTGGACGTGTTTTTGATTCAAATTCTACACATCATGTAATTTTTCATATAGCCTGATGTATTTTAGGAAAATTACCCTCGACTTAACATGTGGTATTGTCGACGTTACAAAAAGTTACCATCGATATGAGCCTATAGTGTTTCCAACCAAACACTAAATTACTGCATAGCCCAAAATTAGAATTTGCATGGATTTTTCAAATGCGTTCATAAAAAGCTTTACATCGCAACACTAGCCTAATAAAGACATTTTTAACAGGGTAACTAACTGAAAAATTATGCTCCGACTGAAATGTGGTAACATTTACGATTCTATTTGGCTAATCGCCATTAGTAAATTTTGCAGTACATTATTACTTCGCAAAAGATCTTTCATAAAGCATTAAATATAATTAACACAAAATAAACTTACTGTGTAGGACTCGTCGCTTGCCATGGCAGCCTACGTTCCTGCTGCATTCTGCAGCCGACCTGGCAACCTCTGGTCGGGTAGGAGGGGGAGGGTACACGCCGCTCAACAGTAATTTGAAAGTGACTGCAGTACCAGTTTTGGCCATAATCTTACACACGGCTCCTTTAAGGATTCAAAAGTGAAGGTCTTCGTGAAGCGCTGCCTTGGTAAAATGCTCAAATGTGCACATTCACAACAGATTTTAACAGAAGTGAGATGATGGCAAGTTCAGAAAAGTACCACTATAGCAGGGAATCAAACCTACTAACAAACTGAGCAATACAATCATCTTATATTCGCCACGATATTCAAAAACATTTTTTAATAGCTTATAGGGATGGGCATAATTAATCGATTAATCGATGATTGATCATTAAGAATTTGGTCGAGGACATTCATTTTTCCTTAATTTCCCCCTTGGGGGATCAATAAAGTATATTTGAATTTGAATTTGAATTTTCGTTGATGAACCGAATGTTTTTTTTTTTAAACAATCTTAATGTAGGTTATCAGTGCACGTCCTCAAACAATGCAATGCATTTCGCTGTTCCACCGATAGAAATTTGTCAGCAGGGGGCAACATTTCACCATCGTACCCTGGCTGGCCTCAGTTGTTACATGCGAGCTTCTGTAGGTCCTCGCCTAATCATGAAGCGGTCGCGGCGAAGTGTGGCGTGGGACCATTTTCGTTTAGAAAATGACCAAGTGTACTGCAATCACTGCAATGCAAATTACAAATACAATTAATCGACAACGACAATGATGTATCACTTGAACAACGCGCATCCAAGCCTTGTAAAGGACAGTGGATGCGGTTCATCTCTATCTCAGCCTTGCCTAGCCTCAACTCGGTGCTCCAGAAGGAGCTGCAGTGCACATCGAGCACAAAACAAGCACATATTTTTAAGAAACAAAAAACCTGTAATACTGGCGCCTTGATATAAATTGTCCTTGTTAAGTAGTCTCCTCGATATCTCTTATTTTATTATCGTTGTTTTTTTTAAAGAAAAGAAAAAGGAAATGTCTGTTACGTTAAGTGTCTCTGGCTCGCAACTTGAAGCCTCTCTCGTTTGCGCAATGCGCACAAGTTCACGTCTAACTTGTCTTGTTAATAAAAAACTTCCTCGAAGAAAAACAGCTGTTTTATTATTATGCTGCTATATAAGACTATAGGGCATGATTGGCATAATTCTGATAGTTTTCAATATAAAAATGTTAATGATTCATCGATTATTAATCATTAATTCTCCTGATGATCAACAAATAAATCTTCACCTAATGCCCATCCCTAATTGCTGATAACAGTAAGTGTATCAAGGGTTGCTCTGTCTGTGTAAAAATTAAAACTCTAAACCCCAAAAGGCTTTGATGCT
Source organism: Hirundichthys speculiger (assembly GCA_018398805.1). NCBI lineage: Eukaryota > Metazoa > Chordata > Actinopteri > Beloniformes > Exocoetidae > Hirundichthys > Hirundichthys speculiger. The sequence goes on from JAGFBZ010000105.1 coordinate 3,364,534, forward strand.
AAACATGAAATGAATGTGATTTTTTTTTTTTCAGACATATGCGTAATACTGCAGGCAGACCACTTACTGAGTACATGATTGCAGAATTATGTCACTAAATTATCCAATTCCTCTTAGCAAAGCGCCTAATGCAGTTTCTCCATTGCATAGTTCATTTTCCTCCAACACAACTCTACATGTTTTTTTTTCAACCAGTTTCAAAACTTTGCTGAGGTTCCACGTGAGCAAAGAGAGTTCAAAGAAATGATGCACAAGAGTGTCTCAGCAGCGGGAAGTCCTGGAAGCACTGTCTTCTTATTTGCAGGTGTTTGAAAATCAATCGTCACAGTTGATAACTCTGTGACTGCGATATTCAAACAGTAAATTATATTGGGATATATTACTATCTTTTATCACCAACTATTATTTCAAACAGCTGCTCTTATTTCTCACACTTCCAGGTTTCTACTTTAAACTTGTGAAACTTCTGCTCTTAGATTTTAGCATCTTCCTCTTTGATTTCTATGAAACAAGCCTGTCAGATATCCTCCAGCCAATGACGGGATATTGTGATGATGTCACAGTCTCTTTATTGATCAGTTCATCAGCAGGAGGTCAAGAAGGCTGACAGGTTCCACCGATATCAATACCAATATTGGCACCTCGATAGACTGATTTGATTGTTTTCTCTGGTTAGTAAATGCTTCTCTTGTGGAACAGTTAGATAAAAGTTGCTGTGCAGTTGATGTTGACAAAATATATACTTTTTTTTTTTTCATCTTTGCCAGATCTGTGTCATGTAGACGTGGGTTAAAAACAACATAGCTCAAGCCTTAGAAGTGCTCCGTGCTGGGGTGTTTACGTGGAGTGGTTAAGAGACGTCTTAATTATAATATCAAATCTTTTATGTGCTAAATGGTTGTTAACCAACCCACACATGCAGCCTTTTATCCCAGATTTAGACTCAGCGTCAGTCTAAACTGAAAGGAAAAATCAATGAAGCTCTTCACTGCGAAAAGCTTTTAGGCTCGGTCCAGGATCGATCCACGTCTGGGAGTTGAGCCATTAACGTATGTTTTACCATGCTTCTCTAAAAGTGACAGGGCCCTTCATTTACCTAAACTGTGGAAAGAAAAATGTCTTTTTTTGTAATAAAGAGGGCTTCCACAGTGGAGGGAATCCCATCAGTTTAAACAGCAATTTATGTTCACATTTAAAGGCTTTTTTTTTTTGATGGACTGCTGCTCACTCTGTCAAATTTATTTATTCTTTACATTGGTGATATTAGAGAGAGCGGAGACTTTTTATATAAAATCAATAAAATAGTACGTTTCAAAGCATGTACACTGGGTGTTCTGATCATGATTGAACAAAAAAACAAACAAACAAACACCAGTTCAGTTCGACTAAAATTAAAAACAGTCCAATTTAATTTGGTTCCGTTTAGTCAAACTCTGAAAAATCTTATTTATATAATTCCAATTAATAAAAGAAATTGCTAAGAAAATCAACTTGTTTTAGATCTTTAACCCCTCCAACTCAGTGGGCCCAGTATCAGATCTGGAAGACTGATACTGTAAATAACTCTCTAAAACACTGAAAAATGTGTGGACCTGTTAGCAGATAAGTTCCTGTAAAAACAGGAGAAACAATGAGACAAACTGACTGTTGCTTCTGTTCACTGCAGCTCTGCTCAGCAGAATGTTCTTATTAGAAATATGCCATTATCTGATTTTTCCATTCTAAAGCCCCTTCTGTGTTTTCAGAATTTCAATATTATTTATTAATTTAAACCACAATATGAAAACAATTAAATAAAACACATGGCATTGACAAAGTATTTCCTCTTGCTTTTAAGCAAAAGGTGTCTTAGCTATTTTCCAATGAATTATAAAAGTAAAGAATTCAGTATATGCAAAAACATCAATACACCAACCAGGAACTCTTTAACTTAGTATTATTATAAGTTATTATTTACAAATAATTCACACACACATACACAGAATTCAAGTTTCTATGTTTCGCTGTTAAACTTACTTCAGAAGCTGGATGTTCAGTGAGATTAGACTGTGTTGTGGGAGTCAAGGACTCACAGAAATAACTCTTTTAAAAGGTTTAAATCATTTATTGTTAAACCCATCTTTAAGCAGTTTTGTTATCAATGGAATAGGTTTAGCCAGAAATTAAATGTACTCTAACAAAGGTCTGGTTTACATTCAATGCCATTATATCCCTCACAATTTGTTTTGCATTAATACACAAAATCGCATAAAATATTCCAATTACCATTCCCGTGGCATGGTTCAGACCTTCCCACCCGAGCCCCACCCTGGAGCCAGGGCTGGGGGAGGGGCTCATCGACAAGCACCTGGAGGCCAGGCCTTCACCCATAGGGTCTGCCTGGCCTCAGCCTGAATGGGCTACATGGGCTTAATATTCATAATATTCTTAAACTTAATATTCCAGCTTTTTGCTGTAAAACATTTTTTTAACCTTTTGACACAACAATGACTTTATGTTCTTAAATCGCAATTTTTTCTTATAAAATCCAAAATTTAGTAAAATTACGCCTTTTTGAAAATTATGATTTTGTTTTTTATAAGAATCACAAACTTGACAAAATCGTGACTTTTGGACAAAAAACTGCCAAGTTTTTATCAAAAAATTGTGACTTGTCGAATTAAACATTCTTTTTGGTCAAAATCCTGACTGTGTTGTAAAATCACTACTTTTTTGACAAATACTGCTACTTTGGACCATGAAATAACTGATCAGTGTTTCAGATTATTTTCCATTTTCAAAACACATGCACTTATGGACACCCCTGATATCCTATCCCATTTATATGTTAGAGGGACATCCCTATAGTCTACTCTCTCATATTCTGGTAAAACCCCAGCACACAGACTCTGAGCTGTGGTAAGTCCATTCCACATTGACACCAGCTCACTCCAGAGTGGAATACGGTCCACTCCAGCTCAGGGAGATTGGTTCTGTAAATGAGCCCAATTATTTCTAGTTGGTGCCTCTCAACCACACACAAAGGCTCCGTCTCCACGAGAGAGGTGATGTTCCAAGAGATGTTGAGGACCCAGAGCAAAAATCCCCAACTCCTCCGTTTATACCTTCTTTCTTGTTTTGGCCTTTCGAGAGCAGGACATTTCCATTACTCATCAAGTGGTGACTTTGTTTAATAAATATTAAAACCTGTCCCTTAGCACCCCTACAGTGTCCCCATTCTTGTACCAAATCTGCCTGAGGCTGATCCACAATGTAGTAATGTTGGAATCTGTTAAGATATTTGTCAGATTACTGAGCATAACTCAGGATTTTCTAGAAATACATTTACTGATTTCCTGCTGGTTGCCCTAAACAGTGGATTATTTGTGAGGCCCAGCTGAGGACGATGACCACAGGCCTGTGGCCATTACCTCCAGTGTTGTAAAAGCCCTAGAAAGGATCCTGGTAGAGGAAGTCCGCAGCGAGGTAGAGCATAGGCTAGACCAGTATCAATGCGCATATAGAAGTAATCGTAGTACATGTGATGCTATCTACGCGGTAGCACATCTCATCCTGAAACATCTGGAGAGTGATCGAACATATGCCAGATTGCTGTTATTAATTTTAGCTCAGCATTTAATTCTATTCACCCAGACATCCTGCTGAAGAAATAAGATGGTATTTCTCCTTCTCAGAGCTCAGAAGGTCAGGTTCAATAGTGTACTTTCCGAGGAGGCAATCAGTAGCACTGGGGTCCCCCAGGGAACTGTCAGCTGCTCTTTTTTATTTACCTTGTACACAAATGATTATGTAAGCTCAGATCCAGACCAATATGTGATAACACCGTTATACTCAGCCTGCTTAGAGAGGAATCTGGCACTCTCAGCCTCTCAGCTGGAGTGGGCAGGTTTGTTGAGTGGTGTGACCAGAACTACATGATAATAAACACAAATAAGACTGAGGAGGTCATTGTGGACCCCAGGTCCATAGGAGACCACGGTGTAATCTGTATTCATAACAAAGACATCAGTCAAGTCTCATCATATAAGTACCTAGGGGTGCATATTGATAAGGATATGAGCTGGAACTCACATGTAACATCTTGTTGTGCAAAGATACGTCAACGGTTACACTTCCTTCGTAGACTGAGGCTGTTTAAAGTCAGTGTGAATATAATGCTGATTTTCTACAGAGCGAGCATAGAATCGATGCTAAGATACGGCATCGCCAGCTGGTTTGGCAACCTGACTGTAAAACTTAAGTCTCAGATCGAAAGGCTTGCAATAATGGCTGGGAAGATCATGGGCATGTCCGCCCCCCCGATCACCCCTCAAGCCATTTTTTGAACAAGCAGTAATTAGACAGGCTCGAAACATTGTCTCCGACCCTCACATGTTCTCAGTTTTGAGTTTGTGATGATGCGATGATGAGCCCTACCGCAGAGATACAACAGGTATAAACTATTGTTTGTCCCTCGCTCAATTAAGCTTCTCAGTGGCGACTAGATGCACCTTCCGAAGAAAATGAATGCACTACACCAGTGATTCCCAAAGTGTGGGCCGCGGCCCCCTGGTGGGCCGTCGCGGTACTGCTGGTGGGCTGTGAGAGATCATTAAAATTAAACAAATATGTTTTAAATCTTCGATCTTTTTTAAATATGTTTTAAATTACTGTAAAATATTAAAGACATGATTTAAAAACATTAAGAAGTAACAAAACAAACCAGTTAAGTGTTATTCTACTGTCATCTTATCTTAATATGACAAGTGTTACCTTATTTGTTGACCCTTCATAGCTTCTAGTCCTGTATGTTGATCACAGTTGTGATTAAAGGTTCGGCTGGGCCGCAGAGATTTTTCACATTTCAAATTGGGCCTTGGTATTCTGAAGTTTGGGAATGGCTGCACTAGGGTGTATATGTGGTGTGTATTTGTAATTTTCTGTGTTGTGTCTCTCTGTCTGTGTGAACTCAGCTCTGATCTGTGACTCCAAGACAAATTTCTCCCACGGGAGACAAATAAAGATAAACTTGAACCTTGAACCTTGAGGCAGGCTACATTTATATAGATCATAGGAGGTCGGTGGAGACATGTATGGGAACTAGCTCATATAGCATCATTGATGCAGCATAAAGATTAATATAAAATAGAAAACACGATAGAACAAATAAAGACCACCACATGATAGTATGACGCTGTCTAACATGCAAAGCCATAACACAAACACTTCAAGAAACCATTGTATAAGGAACAAGCAGAAACAACTTTTAATGCCATATCAATTTGAATTAAACGTTTCAAAGCCAAACTCACCAAATCTCACCACATAGCTTTTTGTACTGCAAGGGTTCAAGTGTAAGTGTCGACTTCCTCACAGACCAAAATACATTTGTCAAATATTAGACTGTTTCTGGAGTTTTTACCTCTTTAGGGTTTTCTTTTTTCAGTCTGTACCTGTGGAAGTAGGTCAGCTTGTTCCAGAAAGCTTTGGTTCTCAGGTTTGGGACCAGGATCAAACCTTCCGGAGAGATTATTAAGGGAAAACATTGCAGATAACTGCAGTGTAATAGATCTGTCTCTCACTCTGAGAAATTGTCAAATTCTCCTTGCTATTGCTTTTACTTTCATGTAATAACTAATTTTCCTGTTGTTTTGACTTTTCTGCTGTTATGGCTGTTAATTCAACCATCAACACTTATCACAACTTATGCTATTCTTTGAGCAGAAGCTTTTATTCAAGAATTTATCCTGTCTGGGTTCCTTAGCCCATAAAGACATGGTAATCAGGGCTTCCTGTGTGGCTGTAAATAATAGCAGTCTGGAGTTTAGAGTAGAGCCCTGTCTGGGAAAAAGTGAAGAGTCTGTGTGCAGATGTGTTGTTTTTATTCTGGCATTGCCCACAACTGTTATTGGAAATCCATCTAAGTGTCATTCAGAGACCGTCGGAGGCTGCAGAGGGACTTTCTGTCTGGTTTAACGAAGTGATATTGCCATGAGTGTTATTTTAACCTCCTGCTAAATCAATCATGAGGGGGATTCTTGCTCTGTTCTTGATGGTACAGTAACACAGCCTACGTAAAGTGATACTGAGAGTTGGCAGGGTTGTTGGCGGTCTCTGTGAGCCAGAGAATCTTACCCTAACCATTACTTTCCATGACCTTTCAAATAGATTACTATAATTTCAAGCACAACAAAGCGCTCCTAAACATCCTCAGTAATAGCAGTGCAGAGTGGCTCAACAACACCAATGAAAGCAACTTTATAGGAATTCTCAGGGGAAAAACAAAACAACAACAGAATTAACTTAGTGTCCTTGTTGTAGGCTTTTCATTTCAATATATTCAAAATGATGAGCAGAAAAGCAACAGGGTAATGTCAAATGAGGAGCTGACATTTGTATTCTAAGTAGTCATGGAAACGGTCAGATTAAAACTTACTGAGTGAGATCTGTTTGAGGGAAATGTCTGAATCTTTGGGGTTTAGTGAAGTATTTCAGCTTTGTCACAGTGTGTTTGCTTATTTGGCTCGCTGTGCTTGGCCTTTGGTTCGAATAAAACTCTTGGGTTTCAGGCTCGAACTTTTCTTGGCATCCTGCATCTTAATCCACCTCCCCCCAAGATAGTTTTTACAAACCTGGTTTTGAAGAGTATTTGTCAGGTGTGTTTGTGTCAGAGGAACAATGATTGTCTTGTTTTGTTTATTGCATGCTGTGCTTCTCTCTGGTATGCCATTTTTAGCTCTTTAACCTTTCATTTATGGAAATGTTTCTACCACTAGTCTGCTGGATGTTGAGCTTAACCAGAGCCACGCTTTTTTCTTTTTTTTTCTTTTGATAGATGTTTTCCCTGTGGCTCAGACACATGTTTGGTTGCGGACTGAGTTTCAGCTGATAACAATCCAGGAATGTGCAGCTCCCAAAGCTTGGTTTGATTTATTCAGAAAAGGTTCCTTTGGCTTTTGGCACAAACAAGTTACTTCAAACAGATGAACGAAAAAGTTATGAAGTACCAATACAATTAGACAAGATAAATCTTTTTGATCTATGAGTCATGGAAAAATATACGTCTGGAGTACTAGAATAAAGAATCCAGAGCTGGAAATTACCCTCATATGTCCATCCTAGAATGGAAAATGGATTCACACTTACTTGCAATTTTTCAAATGTCAACTCGAGGCAGTGTCCCTGGAAAGGCTGCGATGACAAAAAGTTACTGGCTGTTCTCTGAAGTCGCCAATCCCTCCCCTCGGAAACAAGCCTCGACACAGAGTCACTATCAGTCCTCACTTTAAAGATTTCTATTCCAAGATGTTTTTAGGACCAGTTTAACACAGAACGCTGAACATATTTATTAAAAGTTGGCGCATGGAATCAATATGAATGCAGGTGACATTTTTTTTTTAATAATCTACCAAATCCTATTCTATTAGACCTGCATGACATTAACTGTACAACTGGTGTGTGTTTGTGTTGTGTCCCCTGCAGGCCAATGAGGAGATGGCTGTGCAGCAGGCGTCACTCTCTGTGGATACTATTCTTCCTGCTCGTTGTCTGCATTGCTATTCAGACCTTTATTTCCCGTCAGGCCAGGTAAAGTCACAGTTACACCACCAGTTGTGTTCTGCTCAGTGAAATCAGATCCATTCACAGTCAAAATGAGCTAATATTTCCATGAAATGGTAAAATGCCTCAGTTTCAACATCTTTATGTTCTGTTTTATGGAATAAAAGATGGGTTCATTAGATTTGTGGGTCATTGAATGATGTTTTTGTTTACATTTTACACAGCGTTCAAACTTTTTTGGAATTGGGGTTCTGTATTTTTTTGTGATATCCATGGGACTGCCATATTTTAAAGGTTGAAAAGACTGGATGTTTAGTATGGAGCCCCATCTGGGTCATAATTCAATGAATAAACGAGTCTATTATTATGAAATACAGAAGTTTATTATTATGAAATACGTATCCATTATTATGAAATGTTTCTCATTATTATGAAATGCATGTTTATTATTATGAAATATTTCCCATTATCATGAAAAAAATGTAATTATTATCAAATGTATTTTTTATTATTATTTAATCTTAGTTTAATGCATAATAGTTTATTTCAGAATAGTTTTTTTTTATCTAAGAATGAGTTTTTACATAATAATGACATTTTGCCAGTGGGCGGGACCAGTGGTTGACCTGCATGCTCATTGGCTGATCCTTCTCCATTCTACGCTCTGACGTTGACTAGTTTTGGCCGTGAGGTCCCGTTAGTAGCGGGCCGTGACTTCATCAAGGTGCGCTACTAGTCTGATTGTAGCTATGGCAGCTTGGACTGAGCTACGGGAAACCTTGACCAGATTAGCAGACAATATCGAAAATGATAATTTATCAGGTGATACTATTTTGACCCGATTTGACGATTCATGCTTATGCCTGAATGAAAGAGCAGCCAATCACATAAATGGCTCCGCCCTCTCTCCTGTGATTGACACACAAATCATTCTTATGCAAAACAAAGCCATTATTATGTAAAACCTCATTCTTATGAAAAACGAATCCATTATCATGTAAAAGCTCATTCGTATGAAAAACTAAACCATTATCATAATAATGGGAAATATTTCATAATGATAAACATGCATTTCATAATAATGGGAAATATTTCATAATAATAAATGCCTGTATTTCATAATAATAGACTCATTAATTCATTGAATTGTGACCCAAACGGGGCTCCATAGTTTAGTGTCATCCACTGTTGATGAAGCTACAGAACAACTTCTGTCCTTTGGAATTAACACCCTGACAACTGAAAGTAGCTCAGTCTAGATGTGCCTGTGTGGCTGCACATCTCTCCAGACATAAAGTGGACATCAGATGGCTATTTCTAGCCATTTTTGTCTACTAAACCACTTCGACATTAACTGTGCACCCATCGTGCCCACAAACCAAGCTGGGATAGACATTACCTCCATTTCCATTTTCAGACAATGACAAGTCTGTAAATCCAGGCATACATGTCAAAGCCAGAACCAGATTTAGAGTATGAAAGTCATCAACCGTAGGAACCACAACAATGAAGGTTACGCAACAATGCCTCTGCTTGTTTAAGGACTGCTGTAAAAGCAATCTTGCTTAAGCTGTAAAATGTTTTTTTCGCCCTCACGACCAAATACACATCTCCTCTAAGACAATATGTAAGCAAAAACAAAACCTTAACACTACATGTTAACTCTTTACATCATGATGCGTAGCTTGAAATTGAGCCCACCCCTTTAGTCTCTGGTGGAATCTAACCAGTTAAGGCAACCACACCTCATGGCATAGTTGGCTGAAATAAAGTCTCACATGTAGAGTAGGGGAAAGGAGGATATACCACATTTGTTTTGTATAGAGTACAACAACACCTCACACATAACCTCATAAGTTCAAAACTGATCTTTTCAACACTTTAGATAAATAAGAAAATATGGAAAAGAATAAAGGGCGCAGATGGCACTGGGGACGGGGGGGACATGCCCCCCCCAGATTTATATTGATCCCTATCTGCCCCCACCACCACCACCGTCTGTATGTAAGGCACCAAACATAGGTAGAACTAGAAAAGCAGTCGGAGAGCTTAGACCTCCACCAAGCAGCTCGTCTGTCTCACAATGATAAAGAATCCCCTAAAAAGTTCCTGGATCCAGAAAGTGATCCGGCACAGCTGATCCATTTGATAGCATCGGTGTTTCTGCTACGACTAATGGTGCATTCAGGTGTACTTGTAAATTTGAAGTTTGAAGTTGGAAAAGCATTGAAATTTATTATTTAATTGAAATTTTAACTTTCCCAGATGTGGCATATTAACCAAGACAGACTTGACAAACTGGACAGAAAAGATACAGCCCAGCAATATGTTCAGATAAATGAAAGGAGGAGAGATGTTTGTGGGACCTATTGAGTCTGCTTATAGACGGTAATTTTTTCTTTTTCTGATCAATTTTGTTAATTGGAAAAAATACTTTTTATTTTTTATTGTATGAATTTGTAGTTCAAGTTCTTATACTTTTGGTTTCATACATATTGTAATGTTTCTAATCATTTATATGAAGGCACAAGTGTGAATCATTTAAATTTTAATTTGTAAGACATTTTTGGACATTCCCTTTTTGTTAGAAGTTACGGTTAAAGTTTCTGTAATGAGATTCTTTATCCTGCTGAGATCAGCAAATGTTTAAATAAAACATGCAGAAGACATTAAGTTTTGGAGCGTCATTAACCTACCAGACAAATAAGTTGATTATGTAAAACAAGTGTTATCTAGATAGGCCTTTGTCTACCAATGTTAAACTTGCGACTATTGCTGTTCATCAGTCTTCAGTCTGGGAAGAGTGATAAGACCATTTCCAAAGCATTTGGACTCCACCATTCTACAGTGAGAAAGAATGTTTGAAAGTCAAATCCATTTAACACAGTTTCCAGTCTCCCCAGGAGTGGACATCCAAGTCAAGACCAGACTGTTAATAGTTCAGGAAAAGCATTAAATAACCCAGGAACTGCATTTCAGACTCTACAGCAGTGGTTCTCAAACTTTTAATGCTGCGTGCCAACTGAAAAACTATTGAGCTCTCCGAGTACCACCATGATGACCAATTTTAAAATATAGCCATATATGCCTTCTCAATTAGCTTTAAACACACAGGAGAGATGTTTATTCCTTATTGTGATTATTTATTGTTACCTGAATTTTATTTGAAACGTTGTATTTATTCCGGATTCAGGAGGAACAATGTGGGTTCCGTCCTGGTCGTGGAACACTGGACCAGCTCTATACTCTCACTAGGGTCCTTGAGGGAACATGGGAATTTGCCCAACCAGTCCACATGTGTTTTGTGGACCTGGAGAAGGCATTTGACCATGTCCCTCGGGGTGTCCTGTGGGGGGTACTCCAGGAGTATGGGGTTCTGGGCCCGTTGTTACTGGCTGTCCAGTCCCTGTACAAACTGAGTGGGAGCTTGGTCCATATTGCCGGTTGTAAGTCGGATTCGTTTTCAGTAGGAGTTGGACTCCGCCAGGGCTGCCACTTTGTCACAGATTCTGTTCATAACGTTTATGGACAGAATTTCTAGGTGCAGCCAAGGAGCGGAGGGGTTCTGGCTCGGTGGTGTCGGGATCTCGTCTCTGCTGTTTGCAGATGACGTGGTCCTGTTGGCGCCATCGAGTGGGGATCTGCAGCTCTCGCTGGAGCGGTTCGCAGCCGAGTGTGAAGCGGCAGGGATGAGGATCAGCACCTCCAAATATGAGACGATGGTCCTCAGTCGGAAAAGGGTAGAAGGTCTTCTCTGCGTCAGGAGTGAGGTTCTGCCTCAAGGAGGAGTTTAAGTATCTCGGGGATTGGTGCAGCGTCTGCTGTGGTGCGGACTCTGTACCGGTCCGTTGTGGTGAAGAGAGAGCTGAGCCAAAAGGCAAGGCTCTCTGTTTACCGGTCGATCTTAGTTCCAACCCTCACCTATGGTCATGAACTGTGGGTAGTGACCGAAAAAATGAGATCGCGGATACAAGCGGCAGAAATGAGTTTTCTCCGTAGGGTGGCTGGACTCTCCCTTAGAGAGAAGTTCAGTCATTCGGGAGAGACTCAGAGTAGAGCCGCTGCTCCTTCACATCGAGAGGAGCCAGTTGAGGTGGTTCGGGCATCTGGTTAGGATGCCCCCCAGGCGCCTCCCTGGAGAGGTGTTTCGGGCATGTCCAACTGGGAGAAGACCACGGGGAAGACCCAGGACCCGCTGGAGAGATTATATCTCTCAGCTGGCCTGGGAGCGCCTCGGGATTCTCCCAGAGGAGCTGGTGGAGGCGGCCGAGGGGAGGGAGGTCTGGGTCTCTCTGATGAGGCTGCTACCCTGCGACCCGACTCCAGATCAAGCACAAGTTAATGGACGAATGAATGGATCGACGTTGTATTTATAATGCATTGACAAGTCATGACGTTCCCCCGCGTACCACCAGAGAACACTTGCGTACCATCAGTGGTACGCGTACCACAGTTTCGCACCACTGCTCTACAGGATTTGGTTAGCATGTGAAATGTTGAAGTTAGTGATAGTACATTTAGAAATAGACTAAACAACGATGGTTTCTCTGAAGGGTTGCCAGGCTTTCTGCTCTCAACTCTTCCAAGGAAAAACATGGCAGAACAGCTTACGGCTGATGGCCATTATACGGAACAAGTCGCTTGTCATTTTTTCAATGGAAAGTGAGGATGTGTGTTCATCGCCAATGCAAAGCATCTCAGGAATGCAAGAGGGCATTAATCCAATCAAAGCAGACATTGTTCTCTATGGCATTGCATTCAATAGGAAGTTTCTCCTTAGGCCTGTTGTGTTAGTGGCAGTATCAGAACAGAGTTGGTCGTGTGAAAACTTTGAGCTGTTATTAAAAACCATAGAGGAGAAGCTGATGGTGATAGCTGCATGTTTCCTCCTTATTTGTGATATCTCACTGTCTGTTTATCCAGACAGTGAGTGGAGTTATTAGGCTTGTATGAAGATGACAGATTGAGATAAGAGCTGTTTTCATTTGCTGGGGTTATCTGGTCAAAAGTTGTTGTTTATATTTAATAGGGCTGGGCAACGATTAAAATTTTTAATCGCGATTATTCGCATGATTTCCCTGATTGATCACAATTAATCACATTGTATATGGAAAATTAAATAATGAATTCAAAAGTAGTGTAAAGGTCACTGTTATTTAAATGTTCTGCTGCCATATGAACTAAAGTGTCATAACATTTGTTGTTCAAACACTCATCAGCACTTGTCATCACATCAGCACTTGTCAGCTGGGGCGCCGAAAAGGGGGGGTAAAGGATACGGATTATAGGGGCCCGTGATTGAGGGGGGCCCAGAGAGGCCCCTAATGATGATAAAAAAATAGCATCAACAAATTTCGCCGCTGTGTTGGGGGGCCCTGTAAAGATTCTTTTCATGGGGCCCAAAATCCCTAGCGGCGCCCCTGCTTGTCAGTAACACATATTTAGTGTAAATCTCATCTTAAAAATGTCAAATAAAATAAATCGTATTGCCACTGCCAGGGCATTAATGTCATCCTGTTTTTATAAAAAAAAAAAAAAAAAAAAGTCTACCAACAAAATCCTGAGCCACAATCAAAACATTAAAACAGGTAATTTCTGAGGTAACAGCAGCCACTTTTAACGGGGAGTTCAACTGGTCAGTTGTTACAAATAACCTTGTTTCTGTTGAATCCTCCATCTGGGAGAACTTTAAAATGAAAATGTCCATGTAAAAGTTCTGTAACTTTATCAATCTGGGTATCATTCATTCTTTACATTTTCAATTGTCAATCAAAAATTAAAAAAGTGACATTTTATTTTGTTTTTCATTTTTTTTAATCTAACACAAAAAAAACAAAAAAAATGCTTGTTTTTTTATATTTCAATTTTAGACTTGGATCAAAAATATAAAATGAAAAAACAGGCCCTGGGACTGAATTTGTTTTTAATATTTAATTGTCTGGTTTATGTGACCCGGAAATGGCTTTGTGCAGCAGTTCAGGTAGCATGGCGGCGCTGGAATCACGTACTATAATATTTGTAATATTGTGAAAATCTGAATGAAAACTCAGCTCATATATAGATGAACCAAAGCCTCTCCAGCTCTGCGTCTGACATCAGTCTTTTTCTCCTCAGATCATGACGAGCTCAGAACCTTCTGATGCTCATTTCCAGCATTGCAGGACAGCCAGGACGATATTTTAATCTAGAAGTAATATTCTTAAAAATGGGGGTCATTTTATAATCGAGGAAGAGACTTTCTGTTGTCATTACACATCTGTGCCACTAGATGGAGCCGCACTGAAGTAACCAGCTAGAGAACAGCAGGACAGTGAACACATGGAGCAGATCTGATGTAACATGGAGGAATGATGCGATCGTCTTAAACAAAGGGGTTTAAAGTTTTGTTGTTCCCCAGGATTTTTTTTTTTTCAGACAGAATTGTTAATATTGCTACCTGAGTTGCTACCTGAACTGTAAACTACACTGATTTTTACTGTTCTCCATATCCGTTTTAGCTCATGTTTACCTGCCAATTCTCTTCCGGCTCCACAGCAGCCAGTCACAGACTTTTCAAAACAAAAGCATGTGAGCAACATGCGTTATCGCTCGATAAAATAAATGTCGGTGTTAATAAATTAATGCACTAACGCGATAATAACATGTTAACTTGCCCAGCCCTAATATTTAAGCATGATAACCAATTTGCAGAGTTTTGATTAATTCCGGATGTGTATGTCTGAGAAAAAAAAAAGGGGGGGGGGGGGTCATTCTTCATGCAAAATCAATGCACATCCAACATGGACTACAATATGTAGAATACTGTCATATAGTCATTGTTAGTGCTAGTATGCCTCTGTAAAAAGCCATGCAGGAATGGAAGTCGGAAATGTGACTGCTTCAACCAGCTCCTGCCAGAGTGACGCACTGCATTATGGGATGTAGTATGCGAGGTAGACTGGTCAATTGTACAAAAGAAAATTTTCCCAGATGTGGCAAACCATCTGGGTACTACTGATTTTGCAACTTTCTGCTTAGCATACTATCTAGAACATCCATCCATCCATTTTCTATACCCTTTTCATCCATGAAGGGTCACGGGGATCTGCTGGAGCCTATCCCAGCTGTCTACGGGCGAAAGGCAGGGGTTCACCCTGGACAGGTCGCCAGTCCATCGCAGGGTCACACATACAGACACACAACGTTCACACTCACATTCACACCCTATGGGCAATTTGGAATTATCAATTAACCTGACATGCATGTCTTTGGACTGTGGGAGGAAGCCAGAGTACCCGGAGAGATCCCACGCAAGCACGGGGAGAACATGCAAACTCCACACAGAAAGGCCCCGAGGTTCAATCCAGGACCCCCCTGCCGAGGTTCGAACCAGGAACCTTCTAGCTGTGAGGCAACAGTGCTAACCACTAAGCCACTAAGCAAATAGCTAATGGTTTAAAAAAATGTCCAAGGTATTGCTGCGGTTCGGTCCAGACCTCCACCTCACTGAAATGCTGTGGTGGCACCTTCAGACAGCTTTGTAGAAACGTCAAAACGTTGGCCAGAATTCTTATAGAACACAGTGAGAAACTGATATCATACAGGAAACATCAGTTTCAAGTTATTGCTGTTGAAGTTGCTTTTACAAACTAAACTAATCATGTGGTGTACACAGTTTTTCACATTACTTATACATTTTGTCATTTTTTTCATCAATTAATGACTAACATATTATGTGTTGTTTTCATCTGAGGTTGTATTTATTCATATTAAGACCTGGTTATTTTATATTTTTCTTGCAAAAGTTTAGGTACTATTGTTTAACGGTCTCATGTAACATCTTACTGACTTTTTCTAGGCTTGTCAAGCTGATGGGACTCCTACGTTCAACATCCTCTGTCAACAAACAGAAATTGTTTCCTTCGCTGCAAAATATGAAGGGACACTTCTACTCTGTTTCCTCTGTGGCAATGCAAAAGGACTGGACACAGATGGAGAATACTGCAAAACCTCATCATCAGAACCAGGGAAACGGAGAGTCTGTAGATCACATCTCACTGAAAGGCTTGGAGGAAAAAGTCATCCAGTTTCCTATAAGCTCTGAGATCGAATCAAGAAAGGTTTTACCTGGGAAGCTACTTCTGCCAAAAGAACGAGACAAGCCCAGCTCTACTCCTCTGCAGCCTGATAAGACGCTGGATTACAGAACGCTCATCCACACTCCCACGTTGAAGGCTCATATTAACACAGCCCGCCCCAATGCAACATGCAGCCCAAAGTCTCACATTGTTTTCCTCAAGACACACAAAACAGCAAGCAGCAGCATCTTAAACATTTTATATCGCTATGGAGAAAGCAGGAACTTAACCTTCGCCCTCCCTCTGAAGAAATACAGCCAGTTGTTTTACCCACATTTCTTTTCTACACGTTTGTGGAAGGCGTCAGCAGTGGAAGGTTGAGAGGCTTCCACATTATGTGCAACCACATGAGATTTAGAAAATCTGAGGTGAGCTTCATCAGAAAATCATTCAAAGTGTTTACTTTTGTTGCCATCTGTCTTTTACTGTTTGCATGAATTTACAGTCAAGATTATTAGCTTTTATTATCATTAATTATTAACCGCTCCAAATAGGCCAACACAAGCATGTACATTATGAAAGTCCATCAGGACAGGTGATGTAGCTGTTGCTATATACTGTTGCTGTAGAAAGTGGTATTAAGACAAAAGACATAGGTAATATATGAAGGACAAATCTTTAATGATTCATTCAGCTAATATAAAGGGGTTCAAATTGATTATTGTTGATTACCTGTAACATTCAGTTCAATTCTTCCATTTCCTGTGGACTTATGCATCCCCAGATCAGAAAAAGGTGGTTTAGGATTGCACATAAACAAAAACATGAACTGCTTCTTACATCAACTTTGACATCTAGGTCATTGCAGACAGTATGAACCCAGAATGTTACATGTTTTTTCTCAACACATTTGTTAATTCACATCTCCTTTTGCATTTAAGGTCTGCAACACATTCCTAAAACAGTTGTGGCGCCCCACCAAGCAAAGTTACGTTGAAAAGATGTTGAAAGGACAACTTTGTCAGGCGTCTAAACAATGTCTTGATTTGGTTGAGAAGTGAAAGGTGAAAAGCCGTCACTCCAGAGACATTGAAAAGACGTCTACACAAAGACGTCAATTGACATCTAAATTTGGTTGAAAAGTGAAAGGTGATAAAAGCTACACAGGGATAAAAGCTGACATTTTTAAGATATTACAGTTGAAGAAGTTTACATACACTGTGCAAAAACTTTTCTTTTTTTTTTTTTTGTCTCACTGTCTGAAGTCAAATCAGACTAAACCTCTCCTGTTTCAGGTCAGTCAGTATTATCTTAATTATTTAATTTTGTTAAATGCCACAATAATGAGAGATCGAATTTTATATTATTTTCTTCAAGGTCAAAAGTTTACATACACAAAAAGTACTAAGTTTTTAAACAACGTAGGGAAGCCCAGATGATGAGGTCATGGCTTTGGAAGCTCCTGATAGGTTAAATGACACCTGGGGATGTAATTAAGGCCACACCTCAAACACTCTGCTTCCTTGTTTGAAATCATGGGAAAGTCAAAAGAAATTGGCCAGGAAGCTAAAACTTGGGCACAAATGGGTCTTCCAAATGGACAATGACTCTAAACACACTGCTAAAATGGTTAAAAAGTGTCTTGAGGATAACAAAGTCAATGTCTTGGGGTGGTCATCAAAAAGCCCTGATCTGAGTCCCATCAAACATTTGTGGACAGATCTGAAAAGGTTTGTGTGAGCAAGGAGATCAACAAACCTGACTCAGTTCTACCAGTTCTGTCAGGAGGACCGGACCAGAGTTACAGCACTTTCAGAAGTTTGTGGACGGTTCCCCAAAAACATTTGACCCAAGTCATGCAGTTCAAAGGAAATGCTACTCAATACTAAGGAAATGTATGTAAACTTTTGACATTGAAGTAAATAATATAAACTTCTCACTCTCATTATTGTGACATTTAACAAACTGAAATAATGTAGGTAATCCTGACTGATCTGAAACAGGAGAGGTTTAGTCTGATTTGACTTCAGACAGTGAGACAAAAAATGAAAAGTGTGTTTTTGCACAGTGTATTTACACTTCTAACTGCAACTGTAACATCTTAAAAATGACAGCTTTTATTCCTTTGTGGAGCTTTTATCACCTTTGACTTTTTTTTTAACCAAATTTAGATGTCGATGGACGTCTTCATGTAGACGTCTTTTCAACGTCTCTAAAGTGACGGCTCTTCACCTTTCACTGTTCAAACAAATCAAAACTTGGTCTAGACGCCTGACGTCTAGACCAATCGTATCGTATCGTAAAGTTGTCTCTCCAACGTAACTTTGCTTGGTGGGGTAGCTCTCTGGCTTCTCCAGGAGGGACAGTGCAGTGTGGAGGGTTGTGTTGATGGAGTCTTCAGTTGATTGTTTTGGTCAATTTGTAAAGTGATGAATATTAAAGCTGAGAGGCTTTAATTTGCTCTGCTATGAGTTTCTCAAAGTACACATAGTTGTTTCCTCTATTGGGTTAGTAGCCCAGCTTTTACCTCCTCTGTCAACACCGCCTATGCTGCCTCTCTGACCTGACAACAATCCCAGTAGATCCTGGTGGCCTCACTATTATGGGATGTGATGAGCTTGGTGAAAAGTGCTAGTAACAATAATCTGGCACCACAGTCCAAGACTGATTTACTGTAGACATCTGCATTGAGAACACATCCTCACAACCTGTGCACACAATCAAAAAATACTATCAGAGCATTTAGGATTGAAGCAAACTACTTGTGATGCATAGAGCACACAGGATATACTGCCCAGGTTTTATAGGGGCTACCCAAGTAACCACAGGGTAATGGGTGAGTAATGGGGTATAACTCACATTCTTCTGGGGCTTTGCAGACCTGAGCCTTTCTGTGATAGTAGTCTGCTCCAGTTATTTCAGTAGAAGTCATCAGGATCTCCACTTATCATGCCATTAGTGCTGATCTTTTTCTTGCTAAAATAATGTTAACATACCCTGAAACTTCTTCTAAGGTTCAGCACGTCGACATTCTTCTGTATTTTGTCCCTTCACACAAATGTCTTCTGAATCAGTGGGAGTTGTGTCGTGTTTTTTCAAAAAAGAAAAAAGAACGGCTAAACAGAGACAAATTTTCCAATTTGGAATCTTTTGGAAAAAACAACAAAACAGAGATGGGTTTTCAACGTCTTCTTTTGGACTAAATGTGGGTCTTTTTTTGGGCTCAATAGTGACCACGACGGGCCGACCTTATTTAGCCTTAAAAAAGACATCCATGGACGTCCGGTGTTTGGTGGGGCAGCTTTCTTCTAGTGATGAGAAAAATTATTAATAACTAATGTTTATTCACATGGTCACAAAAAGAAGACGTGTATTGTAGCTCCAGATCTTTTTGTTTGGCAAGAAAAGGACACTGTGTTCTGGACCATCCAGACTGTTCTCAGCAACAAGTCCAAATCCCAGTCCCTGTGAATATGGGGTTGTATCAGTGCCCTCTGGCAAAGCACGTCTGTGGTTGTGTCTTTAATGACATTTGATATTGTCGTTTAAATTTTACTATTAATGTATATAGTTTACTAGTATTCGAATTAGGTTCTAGTGAGGCAGTTGTGCAACACTTAAAAAAGCACTTGACAATCAGACAAGGGTGAAAGTGGATTTAATCTCCATTTATATACAAGCAGAGAATGGTCAAGCAACTCACAACAGCACAGACAGCCGTTGTCAGCACAAGACGATGAATCAAAGGAAATGCAGTCATTCTTAAACACTTGTTTATCAATACGTTGAGCCTTGAGCTAAATTCTCCAGACAGTGTTGTGTTGTTCTGTTTCAGAGGCACTGAAACAGAACAACACAAGAGCCAAGAACCATGGAGCCACAATTGTACCCAGCTAAGATAACCACAGCCTCAATCAGGCCTACAACTTCACGTGCAGACTGTACCTTCACCCGGTCAGCCACTACCATCATTGGGCCCCAACAAAGGGAGAAAACAGTCGCACGGACAGAAAGAACGCAGGCAAGAGACAATTACACCCGTTAGGTGCACCAACTCCAGCCAGACATAATACACAATCAAATTCAAAGGATATTATCATCAGGACGTTTCCTAAGCTGACCACAGAGTCACGCCACTCGCCCGTCCTGGAAACCTGCAGCTGAGACCTGTAAGAAAACACGCCTCAGCAAAACATCCTTCAGTCATCAATGCTGCCAGTATGATCATAAAGGTTCCATCCAATTCTGGTTACATACTCAATCTTTTAAACAATAAAGTAACATTTTGTCATCAAGAGAACTTCCCCCTGTCCTTTTTATCAGGCACATCACTGGAAATTCCAATTGCGTCAATATACTGGGTATGGGTGTAACGGTACATGTATTTGTATTGAACCGGTTCGGTATGGGGTGGTCGGTTCGGAACGGAGGCGTACTAAACGAGTTTCCACACGGACATATTAAGTAGAGGACCGCATGTTGTGGAGCACAACAAACAGCAGTTGTAGCAGACGTCGTGGCTAATGCTAATGCCGCTAGCATTGGCAATAAGCCTCCCACGACATAGTGTTAAATGCGGTGGGAAGCTGTGTTTGTACTCGGTCGTCCTTCTCTTTTTGTAGCGATATTCACGCTGGGGTGGTGCCGTTTCAAATGAGTTAACAGGTTAGACGTGTTGCCAGAAACATACCCGATCTCGGATGAACAATGTCGGCAAACCACTTTGGTTTTATCAACTTCTCTTTGTCCCTGTTTATATTTCACCAGGGAGCCGAAGTGTGTTTTATAGCTGCAGATTTAAGACCCTAATCACCCTAAACGCTGGCTTCAAACACATGATAAAAGTAATTGAGCCCCGATATCAGTTACCTTCTCGTCCACATTTTAGCCAGAAAATCATATGGGACTTTATGAATAAAAACAAATCATTTTATTTTAAGAAACAGTCTGAGCCTTATTCATGTTATTTAATCTGACTAACAGCTTGAAACTGTTCAGTGTTGCAACTGTTCAATTTTGCACATCAGATGGATATTTTCTTTAAGAAAAAGTCTGAGCCAATGTTATTTTTATTTTGTTTTTCAAAATATCTACATTTCAGAATATTGTATTTATATTTTTGAGAAAAATTCTAGCTGTGTATAGGCTAATGTTCCTATTGTTAAAAAGCACAAAAGTGTGTAATAAACAACTAGCACATTTAAATTTTGCATTTTGTTTTCTTACTGTACCGAAAATGAACCGAACTGTGACCTCAAAACCGAGGTACGTACCGAACCGAGAGTTTTGTGTACCGTTACACCCCTAATACTGGGATATTGATATGCTATTGATATTGACATGATATATAATATATGTATATTGGGAGTTTGATTCAGGTCCAATACGTCTGAGCCGATGCGTTGACTAATGTGGTTACAGTTGCCCAATTGTACAACTTTGTCCTTCTACTGAAGTATCCCTAAAATTAATAAGATCCTTAGACAATTTCTCTAGATTAATGAGTTAATTCACATCAAGGTTAACATCATGACAATCTAACTTTTCACTACAATAATCTGATCATTTCTTCTTATACTGCCTGCCTCAGCAGAATCTTCTATTCAGGGCTTTAAAATCATACTGCATTTTTACACGGAAGGTCAGTCTCCTGCAGATGTCTGTCCAACGTCAGGTCAGTTAGTCAGTCAGTGGGGGTCACCAGTCGTGCACCCACACTCACCCACGACATGAGCTAACGTGACAGAAACATAAACATGACATATTAACCAGGACATTAATAAACATGACATAACACAACAGTACCAGGTGTATTCCCCCCTCCAGCAGACCCATCCATGTCCTCAGTGGTCAAAATGATAATAATAATCACCTGCAATTTCCAGGCAAGTGTCCACAGACTTAAATCACCACTGAAATCAGGACAACACCATTGAAGATGTAACAAGTACACTTCTCTTTTTCCTCTTTCCATTACTGGATTCTGTCTCTCTCTGATAGAGAGCCTATCTTTTTTAGACTTCCGTCACAGTTCAATTTTCCCGATAGCTAGTGTCTCAAAAATCATGACATGCCGCCCGAGCAATATCCCACATTGTATTAGATATTCCATATTAGATATTAATATCACTGAAAAACAGGCCACAGTGACCTGACCCTATTTTTATTACGACAGATATATATGCTGCCTTCGTGCATTTTTCAAGAACACAATAGCATATTTTGCATGTGTTACAAAGGCATACCTGAGAAAAAAGGGGAAGGGGCCTGAACTTGTCATGGTTTGAGGTTGATTTGGTGGCCTCAGGTTTGGGTTTTGTGTTTTCTTGAGTTGGTCTCCTTTTTCTTGTACTCAATTCTGTTGCTGTTAACTTTACTTCCTGCTTTACTTTGAAGGTCTGTCTTTCCCTTTGTTGAGTTCTGTTTTGCTTCCCTTTGTTCATCTCCCTGATCATTTGTACCTTTGTCTTGTTTGTTCCTTGATTTATTTATTTAAGCCTTGTCTTTTCTCCTCTTCTTGGTTGTTTTTTTTCTATTCAACTTCCTACCTTTGGATTGGTTCCTGTGCCTCTGCTGTATCTTTCTGGACTGAACCCAGTCAAGTTTTGGTTTGTACCTCTTTGAATTTATTAAAGGATTTTTGTTAAACATTCCTGCCTCCTGCTCTCCTGCATTTGGGATGTAACCCTGATAGATCCATAACAGAACTGGCCTGCCTGCAATCCTGACAAAGAATGTGCTGAGAATTCTGAAACAGAAAATGCAGAATGGTACAAAATGACACCCAAAACTCTTTATCGCTTGATATTGTCAGTGCCAGAACACCTTTAAATGTTGTGAGAACAACTAGCGTTAATAGAAAGTGATAAAACCTTTACTCTCCCAACTTTTCTTGGAATGTGTTGTAGACCTAGAATGCAAAACATGATGGGTATTAACAACTGAAATACATTTGGACCCTTAAAGTTAAAAGCTGGTTGAACCTCCTTTGGTAGCACTGACTTCAATGGAGTCCAGCGGTTTTTGTTAACTTGATTAGCAGTGTGTTTGGCTAATCCAGTATTAATGAGAATATTTCTTCTGAATGTCTAACTCTGCCTCAGGTGGCAAAAGTGATGCCTGAGGACACCTTTTACTTTTCCATTCTGAGACATCCTGTGGCTATGATGGAGTCCATCTTTACTTATTACAAGAGCATCCCAGCCTTCCGTAAGACTCACAGCCTGGACGACTTCTTGGAGCATAGCTGGGAAAACTACAACTCATCATTGAGCAACAACCATTATGCACACAATATCCTGGCTTTTGACTTTGGTTTTGACAACAATGTGGCAGATGGTGCTGAAGACCTGGATGAGCGAGCGACCAAGGCTATTGCTGCTATAGAACAGGACTTCCATCTTGTTCTTATTTCTGATTACTTTGAGGAGTCAATAATCTTGCTTAAGCATGCTCTCTGCTGGTCCCTTGAAGATGTGGTTTCCTTTAGGCTGAACAGTCGCAGTGAGCAAACTCGTCAGCAAGTTTTACCTGACACTGCAGAAAAAATCAAGAGGTGGAATGCCTTAGACTGGAGGATTTACCTACATTTCAACACCACTTTTTGGCACAAAGTGGAAAGTGTGGTTGGGCTAAACAAAATGAAGCGGGAAATATCTCAGATGAGGGTCTTGCAGGCCAAGCTAGCAAGCACCTGCCTTAAAGATGGGGGGGCAGTTGATCCATCAAAAGTAAAAGATGCTGGACTGAAGCCATTTCAGTATGGAGCAGCTGTTATTCAGGGCTATAACTTGAATTTACACCTCAACAGTCAAACCAAAGCAAAATGTCAGAGACTTATAACTCCAGAGCTGCAATACACCAACCGTCTGTTCACGCAACAGTTCCCAGAGGTTGCTGCTAAGCTCAGACAGATACGTAAAAGTGCTGCTCCTCTGCATTAAAACAGGGAATTTTTCAGGGAAAGGAAGCCCAGGAAGAAGCAGCTTCTCAAAGTGCTCAGTTTGTAGGAAGGAGCAGGAGATAACTATGAGGTGCCGTGAGGGACATTATTCTGAATTAGCTTTTACACACACATATGAGACCAAACTCTCTCA
Organism: Hirundichthys speculiger; assembly: GCA_018398805.1. NCBI lineage: Eukaryota > Metazoa > Chordata > Actinopteri > Beloniformes > Exocoetidae > Hirundichthys > Hirundichthys speculiger. The sequence continues at coordinate 3,388,226 of JAGFBZ010000105.1, forward strand.
CATGCTATACTGAAAACCTTACACACATACCGTAATTTCCAGACTATAAGTCGCACTTTTTTTTCATAGGTTGGCTGTTCCTGTGACTTATACTCCGGAGCGACTTTTGCATGGAAAAAAATAATAATTTCACAGTCACAAGAGGGCACTTTAGACTTACTCACCAATATCTTCTACTCCTTAACAATTAAAAATTAATGCCTGAACACAAATGACCCCCAAAAGAAAATCATATTCTGCAGACTATAAGCTGCATGTTGTGAAATTTGCAGCTGAAAACAGTAATCGAGCAGCAGGGAGAACGTTTGGAGTAAGTGAAAAACTTGTTAGGGACTGGCGTAAAGCGGAGGCTAGTCTTAGTGCGATGAAAAAACAAATAAAAAGCTAATCGCAGTCTCAAAGCTAGGCGGAACGCCTAGACACCTTTTCTGTTCATGTTCATTTTTCGTGTAGCTGAATAATCTTCATTGTGTTAGCATATCTTACACCTTTTCAGCCTGTTCTCTATTATTTAATTAATGTTTAAACTTGCCTTCCAAGATGACGTAATGTCTGTTTTCGGTCAAGCAGTTTGTAAAATAAATTACCCGCAAATATGCGAATTATACTCCAGTGCGACTTATGTATGTTTTTTCTACCTAATTATACATTTTTAGGCTAGTGAGACTTATACTCCGGAAAATACGGTACAAGTGAAATCTTACACACACACACAAGTTAAAGCTTATACACATACACTGGTGAAATCCTTTCATACATAAATGTAAAATCCTCTCATACATCCATCCATTCATTATCTATACCCATTTATCTTCTCATACATACAACTGAAATTTCCAGTCGTATGTATGAGAGGATTTCACATGTATGTGCAAGAGGAAATTTCAGTTGTATGTATAAAAGGATTTTACATGTATGTATAAGAGGATTTTCAGTTGTATGTATGAGAGGATTTCTATGCTTTCACTTGTGTGTGTGTAAGATTTTCAGTATAGTATGTGAGAGAGTTCGGTTTCATATGTGTGTGAAAGCTAATTCAGAATAATGTCCCTTACGGCACCTCATAGATAATAGTCATGCAATTATGTCTTGTTCAGTAAATATGGGGATAAGTCAGGTGACATTTCTTGTGTCTTGTATGCCAGGTATGTCATAGAGAAAAGCATAGAAGTAAATGCTCTATTGAGTCTGAACTTTATTCTATCACTGAAGATTACTCTGTTCATACCTTTGCTCAGGAACGGTACGTCAATTGTTTTTTTTGTTTTTTTTTCTTATCATATGTTGACCCTGGTTCTGTCATTACTCATTCTGTTGTTTGCCTTATCTGGTTACAGTGATTGTATTTAATAAAAGAATGCAGTTTTGTTTGGATGTTTTACATGCCATTTTCATTATATTGGCATCTAAAGAGCCCACATTATATAATAAGGGAAACTAGAGTATAAAGCCACCTGTAGAACATTTTAGCAAGGGACAAGAATATTATAACCAGAAGTTTATAGAGGTGTTTGTCAAGTTTGCTGACAATTTTCTGGTTATCCTTGTTCTATTGTATATAATTTGTTCTCACGATCTTATTTGTCAACTGATACCACTCAAGTATCCTCAAAACCTGGAACAGAACATTGTGGAAGTGTTTACTTCCAATGTTCCAATGTACAATGTTAGGACACAAGATGGGCCTGTCAATCATGTTCAAATCTGAGCAGTTAGGGCCACAGATATAATCGGCCAAAATACAAGGAGTCAGACCAAATGGAGATAGCACTGTTTACTCCAATCCACAAAATAACTGTAAAGGATGGAACAAAAATTTAAAGGGCTGTTTTTATGACTTAACTGCAACCTTTAGACAATGGAAGAGTATTAGTTCATTTTTAATTTGTTACTAATAACATGTCATAAAATGTTAAAAAAAAAAAAAAAAAAAAAAAAGACTACAGCAGCAAAATGCTAAAAAAGTAAGTGATGCTAAATAAAAAAATATAAGACACCTTGTGCTTTATCTTTTGGAAACAGGTCAATGACATGACTAGATATGAAGGCGGATCTTGGAGAGTTTCTCAGAAATAAAGACAGCCAGGAGTTCATTATGATGTCAAAAATTGTCTCTCCACATGAGACAATTTCAGAATAATGTTTCTCAGCATAAAATTGCAAAGACTGAGTATCTCATCATCATAACATTATTAAATGCTTACAAAATCTGGAGAAATGAACTGAATTGAAATTATATCGCTGAAGTGTAAATTGCTTAAAAAAAGAAACATTTAAATTACTTTTGAAGAGCAGAGAGGTTATTAGCTGGAACCTCCAGAGATCATCATGGACTATAGGCAGTAGTGGGAGGGTTACTTTTAAAACATATTCCACTCCAGATTACAGAATACATGCCCAAAAGTTTAATTAGTAACATATTCCATTTCATTACTCAGTGTGACATATTTTGAATAGAATTTCTTCCACATTGTTTTCCACTTATAATCCTATAAATGTATCACTTTCTGTCCAGAATTTACTGTTGCTACTACCACTTTCTATCACTGAGTTTACTCTAGGGTGTTTGGTGTTGCAATTAATCCCTCTAAACCAGTGGTTCTTAACCTTGTCCATGCATTAACATCACTGTAGCCAGTGATGGCCAAGTGGGGCATGTCATGAATCATATGAGTCAGGTCCGTGTCTTGACCTCCACCGAACCTCTGAGACTGACTCACCCAAGGGTTCGATCGAACCCAGGTTAAGAACCACTGCTCTAAACTAAAAGCAGCACCAGAAAAAATAATATTTTTCCCTTTTTCCGATTTCATAATTTGAAAACATAAAAGTATGTTAAAGCATTTTCCCTCAAAAATGTGTGTCTAGATTCAAACGGCTGTCTATTCACATTAGTATTTCTTTATCAATAACGACACGCAAATAAAAAAAACAGTAAAACTGAATGTGTTATTTGAAAAGTAATATTATTATTTATTTTTTAAGTATGTTACCAAATGTAATTTTACACACATGAAACAATGTTATAGTGTAACCCAACAATACATCTTAGTAAAGGCATGCAGAAACGACCTATCCAAAGTGTCAATGTCATGTGGCTATTACATAAGATGAAAATCTCCTCTTAAAAACCAATCAAATCACTTTCAGTAGGTTTAGTTAAAGGTTTCTTTGCTCTGGCTGCGGCTTCGGCTCCAGCTCCTTAATTTAAGTGATCACACAACTTGCTCAACTGTTAATGTTTATGCTGTGGAATGTTTGGTTGCTTGTTCTATTTCAAATTGTCGTGGATAATGAATAAACTTGTGAAACAATTAAGTGCCGTTATGTAATCCATTGATTTCAACAATGTGACTCAACAACATATTAAAATATTAACTTTATGGGAATGTAGTTTCACATGTGTTTCCTCCAGGTACTCCAGCTTCCTCCCACAGTCCAAAGACATGCATGTCAGGTTAACTGGTGGTTCTAAATTGCCCGTAGGAGTGAGTGTGAGTGTGAGTGGTTGTTTGTTTGCATGTGGCCCTGCGATGGACTGGCGACCTGTCCAGGGTGTACCCCTGCCTTTCACCTGAAGAGAGCTGGGATAGACTCCAGCAGATCCCTGGGGCCCTGCAGAGGATGCTTATGATTTTTGGGCCCTCAGATAGCACTCTACATTCAAAAGAGGCACAAATGTTTGATTAAAATCACTATATGGGATCAGGGACATTTCCAGAAATCACTGTCGAAGAACACATTGCTCTGTGCTATCCACAAATGACACTTTGCCTCCTTTTAACTGTTGTTGTAAATCAGCGTCAAAAGCAGTTGGGAGAAAAATGTGCTGTTTGTGTTTAAGTGTCTTCATGCACATTTGTATGTTCATGTGTAAAAACTTCCTTGATTTCTGCTTTCTTGAGGTTTTTTTTTTTCTTTTGCTCTTGACAGAGAATAAAATCAGCTTCTGATCATGTTAGTCGATGACCAATCACATGACAAATCAATCTCTTGTACAGTCATGTATAAGCATGAGTACGCCCTCTTTTTATATGATGTATTTTAAGTTTTTTTTTAAATTAAAAACTTAATAAAAATCTTCAGAATGTAGTGGGACTTAGTATGAGACAAAAACATCCTTACATGATCAACATGGTACATTTTTTACTATGCCATAATTTAAATAACAAAAGTTTGGGCCAAAAATGGGACCAAAAAGTCAAACATTTAGGCAATATTAAAGTCCTCCATGATTCAAAAGTTGTAAATACACTTTGAGCAGCAATAGTTTGAAGGAGTCATTCCCTATGTTACTTTATTACTCTCAGTCAACTTGCTCATCCAAAGAAAATGGCAAAAGCAAGCAGAAAAAGACAAATTTAATCGCACATGAACTCAAAACACCCCTTTCTGAAGTTGAGGCCAAGAAAAATATTCCATTTTGAACTTTGTCTCCTGGCATCAATAGTAAAAGAAGACAATGAAGTGGGAGTGTGTTGTGGAAGCCCCCGGTTTGAAGAATACTGGAGTCCTGGGTTGATCTAGGACACCAATTGTCACTTTAGTTATGCACATTTGTGGATCATATTATTTGAACATTAATGGACTAAACATGGAATGGAAATTCTTCCTTTTATTTGCTGCTATTATGTCAATGGCAGCCAATGAGTTATATGAAAATTTGTGTTCAGGTGGTGCTTTTATATCGGTGTGTGAGCTGTTGATCAAACAGGAAAGTGTTGTCACCACTTCATGAAGGAACTGCTAATGTTCAGCTTCTCCTCTATCTCTATCTCCAAAGTCAGACCCAACTCAGCTCAGAGTTCCAAGAGGACAGCTGTTGAAGATCAAAAACACCTAATAGCTGTCATCATCACGGGCCAAATAAATCACTGTGGTTCACTCGTTCCCTTCTCATTCGGTCAAAACTGCCATTGCCAGAGGCTCTGGCTTGAAGCATTTTAGATGGGATTTTTATATGATCTGAATAGTTGGTTTTTTGAGAAATGCTTATTTAATGATTGAAAAGTTAGTGATGTCTTTTATATGCCGTCAATTCAGCGTCTGAGAACCAAAGTCCAGGATCAGAGAGAATTCACAATCAAATTCTGTAAACTACAGTGCAATCATCTTTCTTGGTAACACTTTTCTTTTATCACTATCAGTTCTAAAACCATCTCCATTTTCTAACCATCTGTCTGAGTTGCACTTTTTCTGTTCTTGATTTCAATTCTGAAAAGAGAGTCAATGATGATCGCCCTGTCGTTTACAGAATTTGATTTCTAGGTTACAGATTTTGAGTTTTCCTTCTCTGATTCAATTTTGATTTGGGATGGCCTATGTATGATGCTGAATTGACATGAGACTTTTACGTGTACAAATACTTGAGGAAACGATTCCTCGTGTTTAGAACTCCACTGCATCGTCTCTAACTGTCGCCAACGGACAAAGCTCCAAGAAAAGTGTGTATGCCAAACATGAAATGTGTGTGGAGCACCACAGGTTCTCCTGTTCATTTCACTTTTAGTACATTCGAATTCAGCCATAAAATCACGAGTAATCAATGTGTCCATGCAACTATACATCTTGTTTTTAAGTACATTTTACCTTGTTGATGATAGATGATAGTAATGTGATATGTTCAGAGCACCATCTATTTTGCTCAGGTCAAAACCCACAGAATATAATCCCAGTAACCCTCCTTCCAGGAGTACATGTTTAGGATCTGTGGTGCAGCTTATTGATCTGGTACTTCACTGTGAATAACTGCTGCTTCGTCTCCTTATTCTTAAGTTATCTAAATAAGGAGGTCAGTTTGATCAAAGAGAACCTGTAAAGTAATCCTCGAGGTGCGTGTCTTCAATTTGCTTCTTCACCATATAGCAGGGGTGTCCAAAGTCGGTCCTCGAGGGCCACTGTCCTGCAGGTTTTGCATGTTTCCCTGTTTTAACGCACCTGATCCTAATTATTGGCCATCATTATCTTGTCATCAAGGTCAACACATGGCAAGGCAAGGCAAGTTTATTTGTATAGCACAGTGGTGCGCAAACTCTGGTACCCGTACCACCGGTGGTACGCGAGCGCTCTCTGGTGGTACGCGGGGAACGTCATGACTTTCCACATTTTTTCCACATTTTCACTCAAAAAAAAATCTGAAACATACAATGCATTATAAATACAACATTTCAAACGAAACGTGTAGCTTGAGATAATTAAAATTGTGTCTTCTAAAAAAATATGTGTTGCATATTCAATTGCAGCGCAGCTGTAACAACAACTTTTGAGTGTGTTTATTTTGGTCTGTATAAGAGTATGAATATGTGAGAATTGTTGGACAGAGTTGTTAATGTCTGATTCAGTTCGGTAACAATACAGGTAATAATTAACCACAATTAGGAATAAACATCTCTCCTGTGTGTTTAAAGCTAATTAAGAAGGCATATATGGCTATATTTTAAAATTGGTCATTATGGTGGTACTTAGAGAGCTGAACAGTTTCTCAGGTGGTACGCAGTATTTAAAGTTTGAGAACCACTGATATAGCACATTTCGTGTACAAGCATTACAGAGCATTAAGAAAACCCTTTAAGACAACAACACGTCCGGGGCTCATCCAATGTCACTGGCCGATATTACTATTTTTCCTTTTTTTTTTTCTCTCTCTCTTTTGTTTACTTTATAATGCAATCAGTAAATCCCAAAACCAGCAGCTCGAAATTTCGAATTATCTGTGTACCCCAGTCATCACCAGAACAGTTTTACTGCTGTTTCATCTCTTTTTTTTTTTTTGGCATTTTTATACATCTTTTATATCTTTTTTGTTTTACTTTTTATTTTACGCCTTACTTGTCAACCAGGTGACGCAACCCGGAAATTAACCGGAAGCACCCCTGGACCTCAGCAGCCTGGCCCTCGTTTAAAAAAAAAAAAAAAAAAAAAAAAAAATCTCTCCCCCCATTCACCCCCCCCCCCCCCCCCCCCCCCCCCCCCCCCCCCCCCCCCCCCCCACCCCCGCCTCCCTCATTCCATGAGGGAGGCGCCACGGTGACCAGCTGCAGGGGGATCTCCTGACTGGCTACAAGGTCATGGGCATTGGTGGCAGTGGTCTGGAGGATGAGCGTGGTTCCAACTGTAGTGATGACGCCGTCGGTGGTGGACGGACACATGGACCAGGGAACCCCACCCTTTTTGTTCTGGTGAGTCTTTATGTGCTTGGCCAGGCGGTCACTCTGCATGAACCTCTTGGAGATTCACTTCGTCTCTCCACATGTCTGTTAATGACACAGCCACTTGTATCAGGGTGTGAAGAAGGAGGGAAACAGCTAAAACCTGCAGGACAGCGGCCCTCGAGGACCGACTTTGGACACCCCTGCCGAATCGTATGTGTAATCCCAGTTACTCTGGTTCTGTGATTAAGTGCAATTTCCTGTAATCTCAGGATGCACTAACATAAAAACACACACAAGCACACGATAAATAAATGAAAACATAAAATCACATTATCCACCACAAGTTGCTGGTCATATCAAACAAAGGGTTTAAATGTAAAACCTCATGTGTATGTTGAATAAAAAAAAAAACAAGTACTTTATTTATTATTAATTAAATCTTCTATGAGAAAGAAACTGACAGGTGTTTTGTCCATTACAGCAGCATCAGCAAGTGTACATCAGATTCTTAGAAAAGTGAAGGAAGTCAAGGGAGACCTTGGCCTAATGGTTATATGGTTGGAGATGTGATCCTAGTGAATCTTTGATTAATTAATAAATAGGCCATTGTAAAACAGCCTGTTTCAAGATGTTAAGAATCACATGAAAAATATGAGTAAATTTGAATTTCCAAACAAAATGTGCTCTTTCTGACTTTGGGATCAGATCACACTGTTAGACATGACTTTAAATGTAGATCCATGTGACTTCTTTCCTATGCAGGTTAGAGCTAACTAGAGATTCCCATCTCACTGATCACACTGTCAGTGTGTCTTCAAGTCTGAGACAGACTGGACAGATTCATTGTCAAGTCAAAAATGGCAACATGAGATGAGCTGAACCACAGATTATAAGAACAGATGTTCGTCAGACCATGACCTTTATTTATCAGTGTATAACACTGTCACTTCACAGTAAGAAGAATATGAATGGTGTCTGGGCTGTGTTTGTGCTGTCATAAATTGCTTTAGAGGGCTTGTATTCTGTGATTGACTGAATGTTTTGCCACATGTGTCTGAGGTCTTTTGAGTCAGTGGAGTGACTCGATTTTCTGTCTGTGAAGTGGAAACCCTGAGGTTAGTTCACTGGCTCAAGTTTGTCTAGTTTTTTAGAATTATAATATTCATATCATTTGTGCTCAGATTTCTTTGCAGTTTTCAATGTGCACTCACCATTTGTAATAAAACAAGTCTGCAGGAATCAGTGCCTTCACTTAGACATACTCTTTCCAAATGTGTGAATGTTTTTTTTCCTTTAATCGTCACGTGTAAAAACCTTTTTCTTGTTTACAAGATTTTTTTTCGAAAAGTTGTAAGTTGGAGTTTTGGCATGATTCCTTTCTCTGTTTTCAGTTGCTCTCGACTCTAATCAGGGAAGGGAAGACATCCAGCTATCCAGGTATTTTGGAAGAGAGATTTGATAAAAACAATATTTTAAAAGCTGGGTGACGATTAGAATGAATCTCTTCTGCTTTTCAGTCTGGACCAATGAACAGGTATCAGACTTCTAAAAGATGAAGCTAGTGTTAGGATTAAAATTATCTGAGGACTGTTTAATTGTTACAACTAAACTTTATGACATGTAGGAATGCAGTCTTCTTTTATGACCGTGAGTTCCTCAGCTGTAGGTTTTATGACTTAAACAACTGGAACATCCTCCCTGACACCCAACAGTTTGCGACCAAAAGTCTGTGAAAGCATAGATAAACATTTGAGGGACATCTCATTCCCTGTACAAACACAACCACATGTGTTTGGACTGAAGAGCTGTTTACCATCTGGACTCGAAGACAAAGAGCCATAAAACTCAAAAGAACCAAGGATCCGCCTCCGCTGGATTTTTTAAGAGTGGACACAATCTGACATCCAGAGTGCATTTCCCTGGCATCTCTTTGTGGTGTCAGTGAGGTGTACCATCGGCCAATTAAAATATTCTGCATGGCATATTGATTCCTTGTATTCATGATTGTATTAAACTCTTTAATTGACCTTTGTTTCTAGTCTTGTCAATGGCACCAGATAAAAGAACACAGAGAATTACTTTCATTAGATTTCCTCTTCATGGGTTTAGTCTCTTAATAGTTTATTCCTACAAAAAACACTCATGACTTATTTCATCACAAAGAACTTTGAATGTGTGAAAGTGACAAATATATAACACTGGCTGACAGTTTGAAGTAATGTTTAAGGTGCTCTAATGTTTACACTGATGCATTCAAACTAGGGCTGTCAAAGTTAACGCGTTAATAACGTGTTAACACATATTCTGTTTAACGCCACTATTTTTCTTTTAATGGGAGATAAATGCACACAAATATGACCCTCAGCCAATAAGTGTATTTATAGTCAACATGTGGGACAGACATGGTGACAGAAAAGGGTCTTATGAACGGCAAGTTTAGCTTTAAGGTGCTGCCAGATGGGTCTGTTGAGAAGAAATTGTTATTTGTATTTATTATTTATTAAGTTACCACCGCAGGGCGTGGTGAAGTTAGTTTCACATCCGACATTCACTTATTTGTTTTCTCTGTAAACTTTAATAGCGTCATTAAAATGGCACCGATTTCATCCAGGTTGGTATCATTTTGTAGATATAAGTATGCCAGACATTTCACAAGTGTCATCAACCCTCCAAGCTCAGTGAGCTGTGGCAAAAACTCTAAGGAACAGCGCTGAATGTCCTTCTGAGTCCCTCGCTGCCAGGGGCGCAGATAGGATTTTTAAACTGGGGGGGAATGAGCTGTCATTAGAATTGTGAGTTTTCTAACTGAATTAACATTGGTAGACAAAGGCCTATTTAGATAACACTTGTCTTACATGATCAATTTATTTGTCTGGTAAGTTAATGACGCTCCAAAACTTGATTTCTTCTGCATGTTTTATTTAAATATTTGCTGATCTCAGCAGAATAAAGAATCTCATTACAGAAACTTTAACTGTAACTTCTAACAAAAAGGAAATGTCCAAAAAAGTATTACAAATTAAAATTTAAATGATTCACACTTGTGCCTTCATATAAATGATTAGAAACATTACAATATGTATGAAACCAAAAGTTTTAGAACTCGAACAACAAATTAATACAATAAAAATAAAAAGTATTTTTTCCAATTAACAAAATTGATCAGAAAAAAAAAATCCCTCTGCAGCCAAACAAATTTACCGTCTATAGCAGACTCAGTAGGTCCCAATTTGTCAAGTTTGTCTCTGTGAGTATGGCTCATCTGGGAAAGTTAATAGGCAATATGATACTTAAATTGCCCAGTTTTTGAAAAAACGTTGTAGTTGTTTGTTTTTTCATTGTTGACCCCACCAGGGATTGGCTGCAGGCCAGGAGGACAATGTTAACATCTTAAATCTCATCATTTCGGTTAACAATTATTGCTTACTAAACTACCTGTCATGGCCCAGGTCAGCCATAACTGAGAATTTGTATATTCTGTGTTTTGTCAAGTTAGCGTCTCTCCATGTCTCTAGTGCTTCCTGTTTTACTTTGAAGGTCTGTCTTGTCTTTGTGGTGTTCAGCTTTTCTTCCTCCCTCGTGTCATCCTGATTGTTCACACCTGCCTCTCGTTTGTTCCTGTGTCCTGTCACTCCCTTTCAGTTTGCTGTCCATTGTTGTCCTTACCTCTGCATGTCGGTCTGCACGTTATCCTGTTCTTCACCCTGTTTTCTAGTGATGTGAGATGAAGCCTCGTGAAGCATCGTAACACATCAGCCAATTGGTTTGAGAAATGGTACATTTCTTGCTGCTTCATATGCACATGACACCACTTACTGGTCAGGTTTATAATCACAGCCAGCTGAATCTTAAGATGTGATGCATTGAATTTATGTATCAGTTATGGCTCTTGCGAATGACTGAATAACAAAATGTGTATGACCAAATAATTGGTCTACATAAATGATCAAGTGCATAATAAAATATTGTTTTTCATCATGTACAAACTATATACTGAACTACCACAAACTATATAAACGCTATCCAAATTCTAGTATCCAAGCTATCCAAACTCTATCCACACTCTGAACTGACCACAACTCGGCTACAAAAACCCACATTTTAAATGGAGCCTGTGGCGTTTATAAAGCTGTCAAACCCCGCGACAAGATCTGAACCACTTCCCGAAGCAGTCACGTGGTACAGCCGGGCAGCGAAGCTTCGGACGTCATCGCTTTCGGCTCCTCCACTAAACGAAGCAAGCCTCGATACGCGCTTCGCGGACATGCCCCCTCCATTTCTCGATACACTTTTCGGAGCCTTGGCACGCCTCGTAACATCACTACTGTTTTCATGGAGTCAAGTTAAGTTTGTATTTTTGAATTTTTTGAATTATTGGATTTTGTGAATTTTGGAGTCTTTGATTGAAGTTTTGTACTTTTGTGTACACACACACACACCTCTGTGACACTACCATTATAAAAATTAACAAGATTAAAAGAAACACCTACAGCCGAGAATGCTGTTATTTTAAATTTAGCTACTTCAGGTAAGTTCAAATGACTAGCTACTCAACATTAAAAAACAAGTATTTTTCACACCTGGGAAAACAGGTTAAGGATATCTTTTAGATCTTAAAATAAACACTAATTTTTCTCCTCCGTCTTCTCTGGTTTAATGTGGCAGAAAGATCACCAGCTCAGTTATTAGACCGTTGTTTAAGATCATCATGGTTATCGCAACAGGCAAAGACGCCAGCACCCCTTAGGACCCTGGGGTCCAAATGGTGCGTTACAATTATATTGGAAATTGGAACTTGGAGCTCCAAACAACATAACCTCAGAACTGACCGCTTCCCAGTTTAAAAACTGGGACGTTATGGAACATGGTATATGAAAAAACAACAACAACAACAACAAAAACAGTTAACCCCTTAACATTCCTGTATAATTTGCATAAAATGCCTATCCAAGACATACCCAAAGTAAATTGAAAGCTGTTCTTGAACCGTTTGTAGCACATGGATGGTTTTGGTGTCTTTTGAAAGGTAACACTCTGAAGTTTTCCCCCAACTGTCAGAATCACTGTAAGTGCTACTAGCATTGAGTAATCTAAGTTTGAACACACTGAAATATAAGTTTTTTTATTTCCGCCTGAATTTCTTTTGTAAACAGATGTCTGCAGATGAGTGCAGCTGTGACTTATTAGCTGGAAAACACAATGGGACCACAGCATGAAGCCTTACCTAGTGCAAGTTCAAATTTGATAACAATTCCACTAAAAATGAGTATTTTACACACGTTTTTGTAAGAGTATGTCTAGGCGTTTCCAAAAATGGCCATTTGGAGACTCCAAAATGGCACTTGGATAAACATGGCCACATACCTCGGATAAAAGGACATAACTCTTGAAAGCTTCATCGTACAGTCATAATCTTGGCCTCTAATGAAAAGTGACACTTAGAGGTATCCTATCCCATATCCAGATTCACTATCAACATTGCTGAAAAAAAGTTACTGAAACATAAAGCTAAATTTTGCATATAAAAAGAGTCAAAACAAGTGTTGTTGTGGAAAATGTAATTTATATAAAAAATGACTATCTTTTACAATGCAGCAAACTATTCACATATTTGAACATATTTACAATTATAACCATTTACAGGTTGGCAGCATGCCAGTCACTGTAGCAATCTCTAGTCGGTATCAAGCACAAAGGCACATCACATGAGGAGCATTTCAACTGTGTTTTAGCATGACAGTGCCTGCACTTCAGCCTACCAGTAGTCCTCCGCCCACTGATAAAAACCAGTATGTGATGTGCTCCACGCGGAGCAGGAGGTGGGACAGGTCTGGCTGTGGAGGAAGACCCTGCTTCTGCCAGCTGCTCGGTGAGGGTCTCCCAGAATGCCTTTGGTGCAGAGGGATCGCTCCTCTCCACCCATACACCTGAAACAACAATGAAAAAAATATATACAAAAACATAAATATGTGCAACACAAAAATTGTTTCATTTCCAAAATGAATACACAGTTGAATATACAGCACATACCGGCTGTACTCCTTCACAGCTGGTGGAACTGAGATGTCCTTCATCTGCCAATGTCCATCTGCACCTTTGTCCCTCTATGTGACCACTTGCTGACTGGCTCCCAATCCACATCTGAGTCCTCAGATGACTGACCATTATGTGAAAATAAAGAAATAAGTCATTTACAAAACTTTCCATCTTTTCTGTATTGTTCTACTTTACACAATGAACCCCCCACACTCCCCCCCACACACACACACCCCAACAAACAACTCACACATACTCCTCCCCCCCCCACACACACAAACAAAGGCTTTTGTATTTATTCAAAGTAAAACTTGTTTATGTCGAAATATACAGTAATACGTAATATGAATAATACTACCAATTATGATACAATATATACGTAATAATATAATATAAGCTGTAATATAAGTCACAATTTAGTCAAATACTTACGTATGCAGAGCAAAATCTTGGAGGAAATGTCTTCTGCGCAGGCGTGCGCTCTGTTATCTGATCTTATCTGATCCCCTCTCCTGACACGTCACTTTCACGACGAGCAAATTACTCCTCTTCCTTCTTGGAAGGTCCTTTTCACCATTTTCTACAATAAATACGCTCCCAAACTGAAAAAACGCTGAGAAATAAGCCACACTGGTGCGTCCTGCTGAGGCGCGCGATGACGCGCGTTCATGAGACTATGTAATTTCCATTTACACATCGGTCCCTTTGTTTCCCCGTTATCTCCACCCCCTCGACCGTCACATCGTTGTTTTCAGAATTTCATTGGCTATTCAATGTGTCAGTCATCAACACGATTGATTCTAACTGGCTGGTTTTTTCCTGAAGCAAAGTAGGACATGGCTTCGTTTCAACGTTGGCCCTTATTGGCTATTCTAGGCTGTGGACAGGGCAGGAAAGCTACTGTATGGCTGTATGAGGTGTCAATCGAAAGCTCAGATGGCCCCCTCCATTTTGAGACCTCAGACACGTACGTCAGCACCGGAAGAAGCGTTTTATGACGAAGAAAACACGGAAGTTACTGAACACCGACCAGCTACCAGTGGCGTTTTTGTGGATATTTTCTGCTATAATAATGCATTTTGGACTAAATACTTTACTGATTTGGATCGACTGGACCTTTGTGAGTTCAACCAGACCATTTTTGTGGGAATATTTTTGATCGGACGACTTTTATAACGCTCATAAGGTGAGTTGCGTCGATTTCGTAACTCCTTGTTTGTTTGTTTGTGGTGTGACAAAGGCATTGATTGTAGCTGCTGTTATGATTATATCCTGAAATGGTTTACATTGATTGAATCACAAGAATCTTAGCTTTCCAAAGATATGTCGCATGAGTGCCTCACGTAACAAATGTGTAAATTACAGTTTAGTTTCCGAAACTACAGAAATTCGGACTGACAGCCCGCGGGCGGGCCGTCGGAACGTTAACAGGTTGAAATGAAGCAAAAACCCCTGGTTGATGCTAAATTTCAATGCTTTTCCGACTTCAAACTTCAAATTTACGAGTACAGCTGAACGCACCATTAGTTGTAGCAGAAACACCATCAATTAAAATTTTTAATTGTGATTAATTGAAAGATTTTCATAGTTAACTCGCGATTGCACATTAATCGCATTTTTTAAATGTTTATCCATCCAACCATCCATCATCTACACCCATTTTGTCCGATACAGGGTCATGGGGATCTGCTTTTTTTTTTTTTTTTTTTTTTTTTTAAGCCTTTTGAAAACCGGAAGTCCACCAATGCTGCCGTACTTTTTGGGGGCTTAATTCATCATGCTTCTTTGGGTATTTTGTCAGGCTGCTGCCTGATCACAGCAATTTGCTGACGGTCCCTAAACTCCACGGCAGCAGCAAGCAAGGGCGTAGATGGCACTGGGGAGGGGGTATGTCACCCCCAGATTTATATTGATCCCTATCTTCCCCCTTACCCTACCACCACCACCGTCCTTATGTAAGGCACAAAACATAGGTAGAACTAGAAAAGCCTTCGGAGAGCGCAGACATCCACCAAGCAACTCATCTATCTCACAATGATAAAGAATCCTTTAAAACGTTCCTGGATCCAAGAAAGTGATCTGGAACAGCTGATCCATTCAAATAAAGGAAATTGAAATTATAAGACACAGCTCACCCCAAATCAACCTGAATCCATTCAAATGAATGAAATTGGGAGTACAAGCTACAGTACTTACAACCAGCCTGGATTCCATGGAAATGAATAGGATTACAAGCCACGGCCTGGATCAGCACAGAAGAACGGAGTTGTCAGCCGTAGCTTTATTGTGGAGTAGAATTAGAGTTTGTTTTCCAATGTTCAATCAATGTTTAATCAATGTTTAATCAATGAAATGTCGCTAAACCCTGCTAACCTGCTTAATATGGCCAGAGGGAGCCACTTCGGCCCTCCAAGACTGCTTCGATACAACAGACTGGGAGATGTTTAAAGGGGCAGCCACCTACAACAACAACACAGACATTGGGGAGTACGCAGACACTGTGACTTCATACATTAACAAATGCATTGATGATGTGACCCACATGAAGAGCATCACCACTCGAGCTAACCAGAAGCCATGGCTGACCGGGGACGTCCACAAGCTGCTGAAAGCCAGAGACAAGGCCTTCAGAGCTGGGGACGAACCAGGCCTGAGAAAAGCGAGAGCCAACCTGTCCCGTGGCATCAGGAAAGCAAAAAAGGACTACACACACAAGATCACCACCCACTTCAAAGATAGCAAAGATGCACGCAGCCTATGGCAAGGCATCCAGGCCATCACAGACTACAAGCCTATGGCGCGGAGCTGTGAGAGCGACACCACCCTGCTCAACAACCTGAACAGCTTCTATGCACGCTTTGAAGCACAGAACAACACCCGCCCACAGAAAACACCACCACCTCCGCATGAACAGCCCCTATGCCTGTCTGCTGCCAGCGTGAAGAAGACACTCTCCACCATTAACATCCGTAAAGCAGCGGGTCCGGACAACATCCCAGGCAGGGTGCTGAAAGACTGCGCAGAGGAGCTGAAGGATGTCTTCACAGACATCTTCAACCTATCACTGGGGCAAGCCATTGTCCCATCATGCTTCAAAACTGCCACCATCATACCTGTGCCAAAGAAAAAAATCATCCCCATCCTGCTTCAACGACTACCGTCCTGTGGCACTGACACCAATCATCATGAAGTGCTTTGAACGTCTAGTCATGTCTCACATCAAAGCCACCCTGCCCCCCACCCTGGACCCACACCAATTTGCATATAGAGCAAAACGGTCTACAGAGGATGCAATCTCCTCCGCCCTCCACCCTGCTCTCACTCACCTGGACAAGAAAGACTCATATGTGAGAATGCTGTTCATAGACTTCAGTTCAGCATTCAACACCATAATCCCACAGCAACTCATCAGCAAACTGGACAAACTGGGCCTCAGCACCTCCCTCTGCAACTGGCTGCTGGATTTCCTCAGCCAGAGGCCTCAAGCGGTGCGTGTTGGCAACAACACCTCAAGCAACATCACCCTGAGCACAGGGGCTCCACAAGGCTGTGTGCTCAGTCCGCTGCTCTTCACCCTGCTGACACATGACTGCACACCCACCCACAGCTCCAACCACCTTGTGAAGTTTGCGGACGACACAACACTAGTGGGGCTCATCACCAAGGGAGATGAGACCCACTACAGGGAGGAGGTTGAGCTCCTGACCAGGTGGTGCAAAGACAACAATCTCCTGCTGAACGTCAGCAAAACCAAAGAGATTGTTGTCAACTTCCAGAGAGGCCACACTCAACACCACCCACTGACCATTGATGGTGCTGCAGTGGAGAGGGTGAGCAGCACCAAGTTCCTGGGGGTGCATATCAGTGAGGACCTCTCTTGGACCACCAACACTGCATCACTGGCCAAGAAAGCTCAGCAGCGCCTCTACTTCCTGCGCAAACTCAAGCGGTCAAGTGCTCCACCATCCATCATGACCACATTCTACAGAGGAACCATAGAGAGCATCCTCTCCAGCTGCATCACTGTGTGGGGTGGGAGCTGCACAGACTACAGCAGAAAAACTCTCCAACGCATAGTGAGAACAGCTGAGAGGATAATTGGTGCATCACTCCCTTCTCTGAAGGACATATACACTGCCCGCCTAACCCGCAAAGCGCTCACTATTGTGAGCAATGCAAGCCACCCTGCACACAACCTCCTCAACCTCCTGCCTTCTGGCAGGAGGTACAGGAGCCTCAGCTCCCGCACTACCAGACTTACCAACAGCTTCATCCACCAGGCTGTGAGACTGCTGAACTCTCTCCCCTCCCTATCCCCAGCCTCTGCCAACAGAGCCACCAAACTGGCTGGTGTCTAGAACCTGCCCCCCCCCCCCCCCCCCCTCAGGAATGTTATTTGCACTATGGAAACTGCACATATCTTCATCCATAATATTAAATCATTAATGACTCTTGCACTACAACATACATTACCTCACAGTACACTACTTCTAGTATTGGGTTTTAGTATTAATGTTAATATCAGTTTTGTACTAGGAAAAAGTATAAACCTTTGCACCTTATTTATCTTTTTTCTGTACTAGGAAAAGTATAAGCCTTGCACCTTATTTATTATTGCCTTAGTTCTGTTTTTATGTTTATGTTTACGTTTTGTCTTATGTCCTGAGGGGTATACTACGAAGCGAGATTAGAGGGTTAGCGAGGTATGTTGAGTCTAAAACCAGGATTTCCGGTACCACGAAGGTGGCTCTCTTTCAACCTGGCTAGATCACCATGGTAACTTACTCTGCAAACTTATCCTGTCCGGACCAGGTTATGTGCAGAGTTTAGGCTCAAATCGGCTCTAAAAAGCACCGCCCTTTCACTTTCACCCAATCCCGTTGACTTTAGCGCCAGGATTGTGCGAGGATAGGAAGAGAGTATTCAGAGACCGGACTGATCCGCTGGCTTCCCATGACCATATTCTCTATGAACGCTAGAGATTTTCAGATGAGGGAATACGTTACATTTGTAATCTGTTAGAGTCATATATTGGCAGCGCCACCAAACGCAGCCGTGCACTCACAGTAGCGCAAACGGTGTGCGTTTCTTTGCGTTTCTTTGCCGCAGGAACCTACATGCTTTATTGGTGATGCAAAAATCTGAGCCAGAATACTGGAATAAAGGTTGTACTTGCTCTTACTAAACTGCTGAATATGTTTGTAGTATTCCCTGGCCATCTGCCCACGCTTCAAATAAAAGAAGCGTTTTACTAAATCGCAGGTAACATAAATTAATAGTCCATTATATGGATAATCAGTGACGTGGAATTTCATGTGAAATGTTGTAATATAATTCATAGTTCCCCAGGGTGATAGGGTACCTATTAAAGTGCCGGTGAACGTATATTGTATCACAGATAATATTAAATCTTAATTAATTTCACATAGATTTAGCAAAAAACTAAAGTGATTTTTATTCATCATCCATAATGGGACAGTCAGACCTACATAATGTTTAAATCTGCTGCATTAAGTTTGAAGTTTAAGCGCTCTAAAAGAGGGAGGGAGATTAATTAAGGTGTATTAAGTGGTGAAATAAATATAATTTACTGTGGCAAGAGACACTACAGAGGGCCCGGACGGGGTTCGATCCCCAAACTCCCGGGTGAAAATCACGCATAATTGCCAGTCAGCCAAAGGCATAACCCCTGAGCCATGTAGCCAGGACACGTAATCAATCGGAGGTCAGTGACAGGACCTCACACTGTCACATTACGAATTTACACGATCTGCAATTTTTTGCCAGCATTCCTCTCTGGCTTTATTCGCACCAACAGTATTGCTTTTGGCCGTAAAGATTTCTTTGAAATCCTCATAGCCCTGCATTATTAAAACCTGCTCCTCCTGACTGAAATATACGGACCGCCATCTATCCATTTTATCCGGAAGAGGCGTCAAATGACGCGTCAAACGCCCCCTTTCGTGTGAACGCGCACAGAGCAGAAAGCAGAAAGCCGCGGTTAACAAAGATAGTTGATAACCACCGTCGTGGTACCAGTTATCTCTGATCGCGAGTTTCAGGTTTGTTAAGCCAGCTCACCCAAAGAAAGCCTGGCTGTGTTGAACTTGCTTCGTAGTATACCCCTCTGCTGTGCCTGTGCACTTTATTGTTGTCCTGTCCTGTTACTTGTCTGCATGGGATAGTGAGAAACGCAATTTCGATTCCTTTGTATGTATAGCACATGTGAAAGAATTGACAAATAAAACTGACTTTGACTTTGACTTTGACTTTAATAAATATAAAATTAACACAAGATGTTGTAGTTAATATTGAAACTGTCCCCACAAGTGTACAGATTTGGGTGTACCTCTGCATAACAACACAGGTTCTGTTTGGTTACTCTAGGCCAACATTGTTACAAACCCTTGGGGCTTATTGTCCAAGCCACTAAACTTAACCTAGTCGGTAACAAGAGCCCGGATCATGAGGGGAGAGCTGCAGTTAACAAATGTGACTGATAACAGTACCTAAAGCCAGGCTATTCCTTTTAGGGCAGTTATCAGAGTAGGCAGGGTAGACATTTGGATGAAAGTATGCAGTGAGAGCTAGGTGAGTCTCCCCACCACCAGCTTAAATAAGTTGGAAATCTAGTGGGGTAAATCCCCCTAGACCGTGACTTTGGACCCCTTAGACTGAGAGTTCGTCCAGGTGACAGACTCTGCTGGTCAGAGACTGAATCGCACCTGGGGGATCTAACACAGGTCAGTCAGGATTACCTAAATTATTTCAGTTTGTTAAATGCCACAATAATGAGAGAGAGAATTTTATATTATTTTCTTCAGTGTCAAAAGTTTACATACATTTCCTTAGTATTGAGTAGCATTTCCTTTGAACTGCATGACTTGGGTCAAACGTTTTGGGGAACCGTCCACAAACTTCTGAAAGTGCAGTAACTCTGGTCCGGTCCTCCTGACAGAACTGGAGGAACTGAGTCAGGTTTGTTGGTCTCCTTGCTCACACAGGCCTTTTCAGATCTGCCCACAAATGTTTGATGGGATTCAGATCAGGGCTTTTTGATGACCACTCCAAGACATTGACTTTGTTATCCTCAAGCCACTTTTTAATAATTTTGGCAGTGTGCTTAGAGTCATTGTCCATTTGGAAGACCCATTTGTGCCCAAGATTTAGCTTCCTGACCAATTTCTTTGGACTTTCCCATGATTTCAAACGAGGAAGCAGAGTGTTTGAGGAGTGGCCTTAATTACATCCCCAGGTGTCATTTAACCTATCAGCAGCTTCCAAAGCCATGACTTCATCATCTGGGCTTCCCTACGTTGTTTAAAGACTTAGTACTTTTTGTGTATGTGAATGTATGACCGTGAAGAAAATTATATAAAATTGTCTAAGAAATTCTCTCTCTCATTATTGTGGCATTTAACAAGATTAAGTAATTTTGGTAATCCTGACTGATCTGAAACAGGGGAGATCCGGGGTTATAATAGTTTTGGATTTCCCATTAGTTTTAGTTTTCATTTAGTTTTTAGTTTAGTTTTTCAAATTCAGTTAGTTGTATTTGTTTCTAGAGCAGTTTTGCTAGTTTTTATTCATTTTTATTTTTATTTATATTGAAATACTTAGTTTTAGTTTAGTTTTTGTTAGTTTCAGTGTTAGTTTTAGTTTTACTTTGTAAATTAGCTCTGGACGTTTAGAAGGCTATCGAGTCACAAAGTCATGTTTACATTCTGGTCTAAATAAACATTTTTATCAATGTGTCATCCCGCTTGTGGTGTTCCTGCGTATTTACTGACCAGCAGCTATTTGGTCGCCATGGAAACAGTCCATTATAGTTGCTGTTTTCTCGTGGTCCTTCCCAACGCTGACTGGCCTGCAGCTGTAGCTTCTTTCCAGGGGGCTAGCGTAGGCTAGCTTATCCAGGTAGTCTTGGTTAGCCTTCTGGTGCGAGCTTTTCAAATGGACTTTCAGATTTGTGGGTTTTTTTTCCCCTTGAGAAGTATTACACACATTGTATCACCTGCTTCTACAACAAGGCACTTACTTTTATCGTTAACACAGTCATAGTCAAAGAAATCCCAAATAGGACTGTGCCGCTTTCTCCCAACATTCTTCTGCATTTTGTCCCTTCACACAAACATCTTCTGAATCAGTGGGAGTTGTCTAGTGTTTTTGACAAAGAAGAAAAAAGAATGACTAAACAGAGACAAGTTTTCAACATCTTCTTTTGGGTTAAATGTGGGCCAAGACAGGACGTCCTAAACTGGGATGGGTTTTCAACATCTTCTTTTGGGATAAATAGTGGCTACGATGGGCCGACCTTATTCAGCCTTTAAAAAAAAAGACATCCGTGTTTGGTGGGTTTCCTCTTCTTCCTTCAGCTGTATCCATAGTTAATTAGGAGCACCTCAGAAATGTAACTGCCTTTCATTGTTTTTGTAGGTTTTTTTTTGTGCTGTCCTGCACCCCCTCCCCCCCTTCCTTTTCTCTTTTTGTATATGTTTGCAGGCCAGAGTTTCCAGAGCTACACACTGACCTGCAGTTCCACCCTCTGACTATCCCAGCGTTTACCTCCACCTGTCCATATAGATGTTTCTGGGGTATCAACTAACATGCTAACCAGCAGTCTCATCCTCTGACCACCTCAGTGTTGCTGCCTACATCTGTTTATATAGTCATCTCTGTAGCTCATGTACCAACAATGTATCAGTCAGAATATAAGTGCATGGAATTCTTAGTTCTCCAGGTAAGGGATAATTATCATTAATACATTTTGTCTAATATAGTATTCCCAGGATGTATGTGCTCTCCTCTCTGTCCCATCTCCCTCCTCTTTTCTTCCTGTACCCAGCTGGCCTTCAGCAGGAAGGTCGCCCCTTATGAGCCTGGTTCTGCTCAAGGTTTCTTTCTCTTGAAATTGAGTTTTTCATTTCCAATTTTTGGCTTAAAGCCTTTTTTTTCTCACGCTCTGGAAGTTTTTTTTTAATATATATATATGTATATAAGCCACTTTTTTGGTTAGGATTTAATATTATAATTTTAGTTAATGATATTTGCTCAAGGGTCATGCTCTGGGTCTCTGTAAAGGGCCAAGAGACAATTTTCATTGTAATAGACGCTATACAAATTAAAAACTGAATTGAACTGAATTGAATGAGACAGTGGCGCTTTCTTTTTTAAGTTTAGAGATGGAGTTTCAAATGTCTATTATAACGTTTATAATAACATACTAGGATCAGACATTCAACAATAGGATCAACATTCTCTATTTCAGCCATAATTATTTTCTTATTTTTAATTCTTAATGTCCCAAATAAAGGATAGGGATCCTTTGATAGATAGTTTAAAATGTGAATAATCCAATCGGAAGTGTAACATTCAGAAATTAATTAATATTGGTGGTTGTTTTAAAACCATTTACCCACTATAATTACAACAGGCTGCCTGGTCCTTTTTGTCTTCTCTTTTCTCAATGAATGTGCCAAAAAATGTCCTTTTTCTTTTTTTTTTTTTTTTTAGAACTATAACTTTCTAGGGAGTATGTGTTATTTTATAAATGTTTTAAACAATGTATAATAACAAGGAAATAAAAAACAAACAAACAAAAAAATCGAATCTTCATCAGGTTTTTCTTTACAAAGTATTTTAAATATACAACAAAAATGTTGAGATTCCAAAGATAAAACTTGTCCTACAACCCGAATTCCAGAACATTTTTGCATAAAATGAAAACTAACTTTCAAATCACATCAGCCAATATTTTGTTTGCAGCAGAACATAGATAACATAACAAATGTTTAAACTGAGAAATTTTACAACTCTATGCACTAAATGAGCTCATTTCCAGAGTGATGCCTGCTGCAGGTCTCTGAATAGTTGGACAGGATGTCCAACCATGTTCACCATGGCGGAGCATCTCCTCTTCTTTTCAAACAGTTTGAAGATGTCTGGGCATCGAGGTGATGAGTTCATGAAGTTTTGGTGTTTTAATTTGGTCTGATTCATGCCTGATTCAGGTTTCCAGCTGCTGAAGAGTTCAAATCACACAAGTTGCATCTGCAGCATTATGGCAGTCAGAGCTGCCAACAACTTTCTGAGAGAAGCCCATCGATCCGACAAGAGAATTAAAGGCTAATTTAAGGCTGCCATTATCTACATCCTTGTGAATATTCGTCCTCCACGATGATGACTCTGTCTGAATTGAGGACTAAACTGGACAGGAACTCTGAAAACTCAGACTGAAGCTCTCGAGAAAGACCAGCAGGGGGCGCTACACTACCACTAACAAGGCTGGCTTTTGCTGAGAGGGTTCAACCCAGCATGAGGCTTTTCAACATATTGTCTTATTAAGAGAATTGTTTTTCAACCGGGTGTTAAGAAGGGTCTTTGACTGCTGCAAACATTATTGATTCTTTATAAACTTGTATCTGAAAGCGGCGTCTTCCTGGAAATGCTGATTGGAGAGGTGGAACAATCAAAGCGCTAGATTTGAGGTCAGAGTCCATTTCAAATAATAATTTAAAAGAAAAGAAAGTTCAAGCGTGGATTAAGGTGAGTTTAACAGACTTGCTTGTTATTTTTGCAATCAGTCGTTTTTCTGTCTGTGTGCTGTAGAAGGAATCACTGAAACAAAAGCCAAAACTCATTTTATATCAAATAAACTTGTGCTGGTTTACTGGAGTATGCAGTAGGGGTCGTGTCAGTTCCTGTGTTGACCAGGACTTTAACCTCGTGCTCACAAACGGGCTTAGTATTTTTATGTGCATTTTTAGAGGAACCTGATTTGTGGATAAATCACAAGAAGAGTCCCTTTAAACTGTAGTGCAGTTTGACGTTTAGCCCACATGAGTTTTCTTTTTCTTTCTCAGTTTTCTGATCTATGATTTGAAAGCATACTGTTGAATAATTGCTTAAATACCTTATTTAGGATGGGGGGGGGGGGGGGGGCTTCCAGGGACAGACTGGGACTAAAAAACGGCCCTGGACTTTCCCCCCCTAAGTAGGCCCATCAATAATGAGGGGGTGGGGGATGGGGTGCGTATATCACTGTATTTCCAGTGATATACAGTGATCCCTCACCAATTCGCGGTTTAAGTTCCGCGGTTTTAGTTATTTGTGGATTTTTCAGAAATATATAATATTAAAAAAAAAAAATCAAGAAAAAATTGTGTAAACATCACAGGATGTTGTGCACGTTCTCTCACAGCGAAGAAATGTTGTGAGCCAGCCTGGCCCCTTTAAGAAGGTGGCCTTATGGGTAATGGTGCGGCCTTATGGGTAATGGTGTGTGTGTGTTGTGGGACGGCAGAACGAAAACGAGGTTAGATGAAAAGTGGAGTGAGCATATGTCCCCTGCTCATTTTGTTTTAATTAATTCATTATTCAAGTATTATACCCTTTCTTTCTCATTAGCCACAAACACAAGAGTCATCAATCAATGAGTTATCAACCAATGATTGAAGTTGATAACTAACTATTTAAAATAACTTTTTATGAGTATCCTGCTTCCACTTCTGTGAGTAAAGAAAATTCCTTTTAGGATTATCAGACTAACTGGATGCATTGACTGCACACATATAACCATTGACGCTCCTTGAATCCTTTTTTTTTTTCTTTGTTAATGTTTGCAAAGGTTTTTAACTACATTCAGTGATTTTTCCCAACATATTTAAATAACACATTCACTCACTCTGCAATTTATCATCTATCTTCACCACTTCTGCCATTTTACACTTCTGTGGAAAGTCATATGATTGAAGGAGAGTAAGACGATCTATTATTTTTACTTGGCGTTGCCATGGTGAAACATGGTCTCAAAGCTCCATTGATGATGGCTTTTTATTGTCACGGCAACTCAGGGTCAACATACTCAGAATTGATTGAACCAACTCTAAACACCTGTTCTCAAACCAAAAACTCAGCATTTATTGACTCAAAGTTTGTAGAACCTCCTTTCTGAAACAGGCCCCTGAGGTCCTCAACACTGTTGTCAAATCTTTATCATTAATTTTCTACAACAGTTTGAAAATGGTTTTAGTGTTGAAGAAATGTCATCACAGAAGGAGGAAGAGGAATGGAGTTTGTGTGTCCCCAGTGTGGAGAAAGACCCAGAACCAGATTAGCACTGGAGAGTTAAGAGTTAAGATGTTAAGACATTTCTGTTGTTTGGACACAGAAACATTGTTGTGTCAGACAGAGGGAAGATTTATGATCATTATCACCTATTAAAAATGCTCCAGTTCTCAGATCTGCTCACAGACATGCTGTTTTCTGAAATCAGTGAAAGAATATGTGTTATTAAATAGATGACAAAAAATGATATGTTTTGATACATTTTATCTAGTCTTAGGTTTTGAAACAAGGTAACAGCTCTTGTTCCTTTCTGTTTTGTTCTCTCTACCAACAGATGTTGCTCTGCAGGAAGTTCTAGATAAACATAAGATCAGTCTGAAGAGGAGACGTGAACATGTGACTGAAGGAACTGATGAACCAGGAAGTAGAACCCTCCTCAACAGGATCTACACTGATCTCTACATTACAGAGGGACAAAGTGAAGAGGTTGATACCCCAGGCCAGCTGACAGTCTTGTCTGGGCCCGGGACAAGATAATGTTGGATGGGTCCTCCCTACACCACCGCCATTTTTTTTGTCACTAAACATCACGTTATGTTTGATATATTGTGATGTGTAATGCAATAAATAAGGTATTGTATATGAGGAGAAAATCTTAGCTCTCCATGGCAGCTGAAGTTTTAGTTAAATATGAAAGGACCTGCTAATATTATTAAGATTTATGCATACACATTTTCTAATTCTTATACATGCAGGAAAAATAGACCAGGGAAGAATAAATTAGGCATTTTAATTTAAAGAATTTTCTCTTTGTCAGCTGATAATACAGTAAATAAACATGTATATCAAACTTTATATGAAAACTTGAATTGTCAGTTTTATATCTTCAACCAAATGAACATCTCCATCTCTTGAATTTAGGGCACTTGTTGACTTTTTTTCTACTTCAAAAGAGAACAACAAACATGGGAGGCAAAACAGGGCTTTTTTGAGCTGCTATATGTTAACCAGTCCCTATCTATTTTTTCCCGTCCATTGTGGGATGTGGAAAATTGCTTGCCCTCTGCATCTGCCGGCAATTCCTTTGCCCTCTCTGAAAAAGGCGTTCATTTTGCCATCACGCGCACGGCCCTCCCGGCCCAAAAACACCAAGAAAAATCATTCAATCCAAAAATCTTTTATTTTAAATAACAGAAGTGCACAATAATCTAAGACCACTTAAAATACAATATAACATAACAAACACAACTGAAATGTGCAAAGTTTGACTAAAACACAATCAAGCAAAAAATATCAAGCAAAAAAAAAAAAGTTAAAATAAATAAATAGTTAGTGGTCTTTGGTTCCATCACCTAGATTCTGGGCAAAGTTTGTGTTACCTTCTCTTGATGAAGTGCTGGGAGTGGAGGCCAGGGTACCACTTGATGTTGAAGTCTCTCCCGAGTCTCTTCCCGTGTCTTCATCTTCAATATGAGAAGTTGATGGTGTATTTAAATATAACAATGTTGCTGAGATTAAAAGTGATCACTACAAACAGCTCAGGGAGATAAATTCACTTTACCATCAGCAGTGGGAGCATCCTTTGGAGGAAGAGGTTCCATGAATATAAGCAGAGAACCTTGAAGGAGTAAGAAAAGATCTGGTTAGTTTTCTGATTTGTGTGTTTAGTACATTGATTTAGCCTAGCTATAGAGTAGTCTGTAACAGACAACAGATTTAAGCATTCTGCTTGAAAATTAGACAGCTGATGCTTTAAAAACAATGAACAACCAGAGGACGTAAGTGGAGTTTTGTTGTAAAAAACAGGTGTTTTCAGTAGTAACAAGATTAATAAAAGAGTTGTTAAAACACCACTGCTTCATTTATGCAGTTTAAATGAATATTTTGCATTAGTTAAAACATGGCAGCAGCCAGCAGCAACACTATTTGTTACTACACAGCTATGTTTTGTTGTTAACAGTGGTGTTTCCAGAGGTAATAACGTTAGGTAATATATGCAGAGAGAGAGAAACTGTTCGCATTCGTTAGCATTTGCCAGCCAGCGAGCTAGCGAAAATAGACCTCATCCTCACGCATAGCCTAGCTTTTTTTTTTCTTTTGGCCTAATAGCTGCACTTGTACAACACTGAAGGACTCAAACTCCTAATTTATCAAATGAACTGTCACTTACCGGTGTCTTGCTTTTTCTTTGCCTCCTATTCCTTTTTCTTCTTCCATTTTTCATAACTGGAAGGCTAACTTCGTTTCATTTTTCCTTTTAAATTTTCCGCCGCTAAATACACTTTTGCTGGCAGAAGTCCAAAGCCAAAATTGGTTGAGGGGACGGGGCCCCGCCCTGCGTTGAGGGGGTACTCCGAGGGCGATCTGTCGCTGCATTTACCTTTCACCACATGGGGACAGACGGTGTGTCGTTGCATTTTGTTCCTAATCAGTCGTTGTCTGGGGCCCCCCCGATTGGTCGGGAGATGAACCACAAGTGCGGGGCCCCGCCCTACATTGAGGGGGGCCTCCGAGGGCGATCTGTCACTGCATTTTCCTTTCACCACAGCGAGGCAGACCGTATGTGTCATTGCATTAACTTCTTAATCAGTCGTTGTCTGGGGGCCCCCTGACAGCTCGGGGCCCTAGGCAATTGCCTGGTTTGCCTGCCTTCACGCACGGCCCTGAGTGTGATCTAGGCCAAACCATTTTTGTGTGGGGTGGGAGGGTTCATGATCAATATTTCTCAAGGACAACTAGAAGAATACAAATAAAAAAACTTATCGACTTATTACTTATTAAACTGATTGAAATAATAGTTTTCCACAAATAGGACTATTCTGACATTTTTTTTTTAATTCCACAATTTAATTAGGGCCCAGTTGTGGGCCCCCCTCTCCCTGGGCCCGGGACAGCAGACCCGTTTGTCCCCCCCTATCGACGGGCCTGTGATACCCAACATGAGGTGAGGCAGCTGGAGACAGCTTCTAAGAAGGAGACCCTCCATGACACTCCAATCAATTCAATTCAATTCAATTTTATTTATATAGCGTCTGTTACAATGACAATTGTCTCTAGGCGCTTTACAGAGACCCAGAGCATGACCCCCGAGCAAATATCATCAACTAATATTATATCATTAAATCCAATCAATGATAATGGCAGGTAAAAAACTCCCACGTAGGGAGAAAAAAAACCTTTATACCAAACAGTGGCAAGGAAAAACTCCACTTTAAGAGGAAGAAACCTTGAGCAGGACCTGGCTCATATGGGGGGATCTTCCTGCCGAAGGCCAGCCGGGTAGAGGAAGAAAAGAGGGGAGACAGGACAGAGAGAGGATGTAGGACAGAGAGAAGATGGAGGACGGAAAGAGGATGTAGGACAGAGAGAGGAGAGCACAGATAAAGTAAAAAATAATAATAAAGAAGTAGTGGAATTGTTGTAGGGTGAATGCAAGCGGGCTATGGAGGGCCCTTGGGCGTGTGGTCAGCGTAATGAGCTATGATAGGCTCTTGAGTATCAATAATGTGCGGGTAGGGTGTAGGTGAGGTGTGTGCGAGAAAAGGGGGAGGAGGGGGGAAGGAGGGGGTTTGGGTTTAAGAAAAGAGAAGGGTAGGATTTCAAGCAGGATGCGATATATAAATATAAACAGATGGAGGCAGCAGCACTGGGATGAGATGGCCAGAGGACCAGGTCGCCGATCACCACGCCAGTCGGCACCCAAACACAAGTGGAGGAGAACCCCAGGATGGACAGAGGATGGAACTGCAAGTCAGCATGAAACCCAGGAAACTCTGGCCTGCAAATACACAGAAAGAAAAGGGGGCAGAAACAGCACAACAAACACAGGAAAGCAAAGAAAATGGAGCACAGTTTCAGTAACAGTGTGCTCCCAAATAATTATAAATGAGCTGGAGGAGGAGGAAGGGAGGAAGAAAGGGAAGAAAAAGGAGAAGAGCAGTGGAGACACCACCCAGCAGATGTTGGTGTCCCCCTGTAGTGTAGGCCTATAGCAGCATAACTATGACGAAGCTGTGATTAAGACGAGCTACTCAAGTCTTACTACTACAACTATAGTTATAACTATTAGCCCCTACACACTATAGATTAGACTAATTGTAGGCTTTACTGAACAGAAATGTTTTCAATTTAGTTTTAAAAATGGAGATGGTATCAGCCTCCTTAACCCAAACTGGTAGCTGGTTCCATAATAAAGGTGCCTGGTAGCAGAAGGCCCGTCCTCCAAACCTACTTTTAGATATTCTAGGAACGACGAGTAATCCTGCACTCTGAGAGCGGAGAGTTCTATTAGGAGCATAACATGCTATCAAGTCTTGTAGATAGCGCGGAGCTAGGCCATTAAGGGCCTTATATGCGAGAAGCAGAATTTTAAACTCAATTCTAAATTTCACGGGAAGCCAATGGAGGGAGGCTAACACGGGAGAGATGTGATCTCGCTTGTGGATTCCTGTCAGCACCCTCACTGCTGCGTTCTGGATCAATTGAAGGCTATTTAGCGAGCTTTTCGGACATCCTGCTAACAACGCATTACAGTAATCCAGTCTAGAGCTAACAAACACGTGGATTAATTTTTCGGCATCACCCTGGCAGAGGATGCTCCTAATCTTGGCAATATTTCGGAGATGAAAAAAGGCAGTCTTGCAAACCTGATTAATATGCTGCTTAAATGACATATCCTGATCAAAAATAACTCCAAGGTTTTTCACAACTGTACTGGAAGCCAGCGTAAATCCAGTCAATCCATTCCTCAGGTGTTTGGGACCAAAGACAATAACCTCTGTTTTATCCGAGTTTAGAAGCAAAAAGTTAGAGGACATCCAGGACTTAATGTCATTAAGACACCCTTGAAGTTTAGCCAAAGGTTTTGTTTCCTCTGGTTTCATAGATAAGTACAGCTGCGTATCATCAGCGTAGCAATGAAAGTTTATGCCATGGCTCTGGATAATTTTTCCCAAGGGCAACATGTATAAAGTGAAAAGGATTGGTCCCAGAACTGAACCCTGTGGGACGCCATAGCAGACCCTAGTCCGTGTAGAAGAAACGTCATTAACATGGAAGAACTGTAACCTGTCAGATAAGTATGACTTAAACCAGCCTAATGCTGTCCCTTTAATTCCAACAGTGTGCTCCAATCTATGCAGCAAAAGGCCGTGATCTACAGTATCAAAAGCAGCACTGAGGTCCAGCAGAACAAGGACAGAAACTAATCCATTGTCTGAGGCCATGAGGAGGTCGTTGGAGACTCTAATCAGTGCAGTTTCTGTGCTATGATGAGTTCTAAACCCTGACTGAAAGACCTCAAATAGATCATTTCTATGCAGGTGTTCTCCTAACTGGCTAGCAACTATTTTTTCCAGAATTTTAGAGATAAATGGAAGGTTGGATATTGGTCTATAGTTTGCCAAGATGTCCGGGTCAAGGGATGGTTTCTTGAGCAAAGGTTTAATGACTGCAACTTTCAACACCTGTGGCACATATCCTAATTGTAGAGATAGGTTAATCTGATCCAAAATTGATATACCAATAGAGGACATAACATCCTTGAACAGTCGAGTTGGGATGGGATCCAACAGACATGTAGATGGTTTAGCTTTACTGATAGTTGAGGTCAACTCAGAGAGGCCTACAGGAGAAAAACAGTCCAGAGTCAAATCAGAAATGGAAGAAATCAACGAAGCTGCAGGGACGTTCACAGCCGCCGACAGCTGGGCCTGACTGATCTCATCTCTGATTTTGATTATTTTCCCACTAAAAAAGCTCATAAAGTCTTCACTACTGAGAGTAGCAGGAATGCATGGACCAACAGAGTTGTGACTCTTTGTCAGCCTGGCTACAGTGCTGAACAGAAAACGTGGGTTATGTTTGTTCTCTTCTATTAGCGAAGAATAATAAGATGTTCTAGCTCTGCGTAGGGCTCTTTTGTAGACTATTAAACTATCTCTCCAGGCACGATGGGAGTCCGCAGATTTACAGGAGTACCACCTCCTTTCCATTTTACGTGCATTCTGCTTCAGCATGCGAATACGTGAATTATACCAGGGAGATTCAGATTCAGATTAATTTATTGTACCCTTGGGTAAATTTGGTTTACAATGAGTGATGCCTCTCGTATTCCACATACTATGCAAAAATATACACTCAACAACACAGGACAAGATAAAGTGATGACAGTGCTTTGGCTAAAAGAACAAGAAGGACGACCCCAGGATAAAAAGTAAGATATGTTTAAAACATCAGTAGATAAGAAACACTAAAATATTCAAACCATCTAAAAGGATAAAAAAAATAAATAAAATATGTGCCTTTCTTAGAAACAAGATAAAAGAAACAATACAAAACATAAATACAAAGTTATGTTGCAGTTTCTCTCACTTGTTCATAGCACTGATGGCTGCTGGTACAAAGCTGTTTTTGTAACGTTTTGTTTTACAAGCAGGTACCATGAACCTCCGACCTGATGGGAGCAGCTGAAACTCACCTCTAAGAGGGTGAGAATTGTCTTTTAAAATAGAGCCAGCTATCCTCTGTAACTGTTTAGTATACAGGGATTCTGGATGAAGCTGAGACTCACCAATCAGCTTGCTTGACCATTTCACAATTTGATTTAAACAATTTTTGTTTTTAAAAGACACATTTCCAAACCATGAAACAAGACAGAACGATAAAACTGATTCTATAAAAGCATGATAAAACATGATCAGCATGGTCCTGGCAATGTTAAAAGTGGACAGTTTTCTTAGACAAAACAGGCGCTGGCGTCCCTTTTTGTTCACAGCTTGACAGTTGGCCTCAAAGTTTAGTTCGTTGTCGATGACAGTTCCAAGATATTTGTATGTGCTGACACACTCCACTGTCTGACCTTTTAAAACTGTGACCTCTTGGTTGGGAGCACTGTTTTTATGAAAGTCAATGATCATGTCCTTTCAGGGTTTCTTATCTTAGGAGCTGAGCTCCTAAGATAAGAAACCCTCTTCCTCAGAGGAGCGACCGCATCCAAGGCGGAATGTAACATATCGGCAGTATTGTTAACAAGGTGATCAATGTCTGCCGGAGTAAGATTCAGGTCGTTGCCCTCAGCTATTCTATCATATTCCACCATAGGGAGATGAGAGAGAATGACCTCCTTAAAATTATTCACAGCATCTTCAGAAAGACATCTGCTGTAATGACATGTTTCATTTCCTGTTTTAATGCCACAAATGCTGAACTCGAATGTAACTAAAAAAGTGGTCCGAGAGAAGAGAATTCAGCGGCGACACTAACAAGTGATGAGTATCTATACCATAGGTGAGAACCAGATCCAGGATATGATTAAAGCAGTGAGTCGGTTCTTTCACTTTTTGTGAGACGCCAAATGAATCTAAGAGAGATGTAAAGGCTAATTTAAAGCTGTCACTGTCAACATCCATGTGGATGTTAAAGTCACCCACTATGATAACTTTGTCTGAGCTGAGCACTAAACCAGCTAAAAAATCAGAGAACTCAGACAGAAACTCCAGATAAGCACCAGCAGGTGGCCGGTACACCACTACCAACAAGACTGACTTTTCTGACCTCCAATTTGGAAAAGTTAGAGTAAGCGTGAGGCTTTCGAATGTATTATAATTACATTTGGGTTTTGTTTTTACTTGCAGGCTGGAGTTGTAGACAGCTGCTACTCCTCCACCTCGACCCGTACTCCGGGGAATATGATAATTATTATAACCTGGTGGCGTAGCCTCATTTAAGCTCACATACTCTCCCTCTTGTAGCCATGTTTCTGATAAGCAGAAGACATCGCAACGAGTCTCTGTAATAAGATCATTGATTAACAGAGACTTAGAGCCAAGAGACCTCACATTCAGTAGTCCACATCTAATTACAAGTTCTCTTGGCTCCACGTGTCTGACAGTTTTTATTTTTATCAAATTATTTTGGTTAACGCCTCTATCACAGCACGCTAAGTAGACTTTTGGAGGACGGGAAATTGACACCAATTCTATGTTTTTGTTTTTGTTCGGCACCATGTTAGCACTAGCAGCTATAAAGTTGATTTCTCTATCTTTAGTGGACGAGGACGGTCCTCGAGAAGCAGCAGAGAAGCGTGTAAGACTACAGCTCTGCATCCTGGCCTTCACCCTGGATTGTCAGGGGGAGCGTCTAAGAGAATCGGCCAGATTACTAGAAATAAGAGCTGCACCATCCCGGGTGGGATGAATGCCGTCTCTTCTAATCAGACCAGGCTTTCCCCAGAAATCCGGCCAGTTGTCAATAAAGGCCACGTTGGTGCCAATCAGGTGCCAGGACATCTTCAAAGCCTTATCTGACCAACGTGGAGCCATCAGAGTGGTTCTGACCAATTGTGTCGCTGGTGTTGGAAAAACCTTCTCAGTGCAGAAGTTCAGTCTGGACTGGGCAGAAGGTTTGGAGAACCAAGATGTCAGTGTGGTGATTCTGCTGTCGTTCAGGGAGCTGAACCTGATCAGAGATGAGCAGTACAGTCTTCTCAGGCTGCTCCAGGTTTTCCATCCAACATTCCAGAAGGTCTCAGCAGAGCAGATGGCTGTCTGGAAACTGTTGTTCATCTTTAAAAGCCTGGATGAAAGCAGACTTTCACTGGATTTCAACAGTCAGGTCCTGTCTGATGTCACACAGAGCTCATCTCTCAACGTGCTGCTGACAAACCCCCACACACATGAGCCTCCACATCATGACTCCCAGTCTTCTGCTGGATCACTGCTACAGTTCTGGAGGACATGTTGACTACAGAGCAGAGAGGAGAGCTGCCAAAAACCCTGACTGACATGTTCTCACACTTCCTGCTGGTTCAGACAAAGAGGAAGAAGAACAAGTACCATGAGGGACATAAGACCAGTCCACAGGAGCTGATGGAGGCTGACAGGGAAGTTCTTCTGAAGCTGGGGAGGCTGGCGTTTGAACATCTGGAGAAAGGAAACATCATGTTCTATCAAGAAGACCTGGAGCAGTGTGGTCTTGATGTCACAGAGGCCTCGGTGTACTCAGGAGTTTGTACAGAGATCTTAAGAAGAGAGTGTGTGATCTTCCAGAAACAAGTTTACTGCTTTGTTCATCTGAGCATTCAGGAGTTTCTGGCTGCAGTCTACATGTTCCACTGTTACACCAACAGAGACACTGATGTGATGAAGAACTTCCTGGGAGAAAACTACAGTTACTCATCTCTGGATGACTTCCTGAAGAGAGTCATAGAGAAATCCCTGAAGAGTAAGATTGGCCACCTGGACCTGTTTTTTCGCTTTCTTTGTCGCCTCTCTGTGGAGTCCAACCAGAGATTCTTAGGAGGTCTGCTGAATCAGACAGAGAACAGTCCAGAAATCATCCAGAGAGTCTGCAGCAATCTGAAGAAGGTGAACACTGGTGTAATCTCTCCTGACACAAGCATCAATATCTTCCACTGTCTGATAGAGAGATTAACCTCTCAGTTCATCGGGAGATCCAAGAGTTCCCGAAGTCAGAGAACAGATCTGAAAAAGAAGCTCTCTGAGATCCACTGTTCAGCTCTGGCCTACATGCTGCAGATGTCAGAGGAGGTTCTGGAATGAGCTGGACCTGAAGAAGTACAACACAACAGCAGGTGGACGACTGAGACTGATCCCAGCTGTGAGGAACTGCAGAAAAGCTCTGTGAGTCCAGATGTGATCATCAACACTTTTAGTGTTGATTAGCAGTTTATTTCTTTAACTGTTTCGAGGTTTTATTTTTCTTCTCAAACTGAAAATCTTTGAAGAAAAGAAAAGAAATGATTTTTTCCTGGTCACCTCATATAAACTAAACCAGAGCTTCTCATTTCAAATACTTTTATTTTATTGGTTTTCATGTTTGGAGAGAGTTGCTTGACCTTATCTGAGAGGGGAAGTGGGGAAAACTCTTGACAGAAACAGAAAACATGCTCTTGGCAATGAATACATTTGTAATTTGAATAAGCCAAATCATCACCCATCTGTGATGCTGAATAAAGGGTCACACAGCCAATTCATTCTACCCCTGCACTGCCTTTATTCTGCCTCCTAGTGTTGTGTAAAACACATCAAGTTGGAACATTAGTTTATCAGCTAATGATTTCAAGGTCTCAACAATGCCCGCCATATGTGTCACACTTCGACAAAATGTCAGAATGATCAAGCTGAGTTGATTTTCTTGAAGACTTGTAGTGTACATCAGAAACTATTGACCACTGGGAACTTTAAGGGCCATACCCTTAAATGTAATTAGCCAATAACTTTGAAACAGTTTGACACATCACAATTGTTTGGTTAATTTTTCCATGAATGCTGGCAAGAGATTTTCTGTCCATCCATCCATTAATTTGTCTTACCTTCACTTCAGAATGTTGCACCTGGGTAATTTAAATTACATTAATTAACAAGGTTGGTTTGATTCGGGAGAGTCAAAGGAATCAGAGAAAAAGGGGATTTTATTCTCACTTTCATGGTTCGCCAGATGAGTTAAAATATCTGTATTATATTTATCGCCCCACCTAGAGGCTTGCCAAATTAATTACACTTGTCAGAGCTGTATAGGGCTTCTGAATCTATATACCACATTTTTGTATACAGTTTTTGCTACTGAGACACTTCTGGGGGGAGGGGGCAACAGTAATGACAGTAACAAACAACAATACAAAACAATTACAATTACAAAAACAATAGGGTTCAAGCAGGTTTGCTAATTAATGATCAGCCACAAGACAAGAATAAAATTCCTGGGGTCCATGGAAGAAATGACGTGGAAGCTGATAATAGTTTCACATGTCACAGAGAGGGAAGGATGTTTATTGGAACATCTTAAACTCTGGCTGACTGGACATTTCTCCAAACACTTTTAGAGCCTGACTATATAGCAATACTACCTCTGACCACATGGGGGCAGCATATCATAAGAAAGTTCATGCGTTAGCCCCTCAATGAAGGGCACCTGTAGTGGGACAAAGTGGTATTTCAAGACGTGCCGACCATCCTCACTCATTGGCACAGTATTGTCAGTGACTCTTCTGCCATATCATCAGAAGAGGTTTTGCTACATGGATTGTCTTTAAATATAGTTATTTCTAATTAACCATCAGATCTTTTCAAGTGGTTATGAGAAATTCACTATGTCTAGTGCTAGGTACGGCTGGTGCTGGTCAGTGTTGGACTGTATGGGTGACCCCCCCCCCCCCCCATGGTGGTGTGGGTGGAGTTGCACTGGCTGTCCATGGTTGGGTCCGGCTGCAGCTTTCCACTCCCCAGCAGCTGCTGCCAGCTCTTATGGGGTGTCCCTCCCTGCCCGGGCTGCTTTAGGGGTTTGCCTCCGTGTGCTAGGAGGCTGTGGGGTTGAGGGACCAGGTCACTGCCCTGTCCCACCCTCACCAGCATGTGTTCATACCATGCCTCGTTTAATGCACATCACTAGATGAGCGCACAAGACACAAGGGTCACACACTAGGTCAGCCTTTCTCAACCGGGGTGTCACGACACACTGGGCTGTCGTCTGACTGCTTCAGGGGTGTCGTCAAAAAATGCCTATTCTGACATTTCATATATAAATATCATATATAAATATTGCACTTATTGCAAAGACGCTACCAAAAGATTTTTCGGACGTATTTGACAGAGCAGTGGACATAGCTAGTTTTATAAAGGTGCGCCCGGTAAAGAGACGCATGTTTTCAG
Source organism: Hirundichthys speculiger (assembly GCA_018398805.1). Taxonomy (NCBI): domain Eukaryota; kingdom Metazoa; phylum Chordata; class Actinopteri; order Beloniformes; family Exocoetidae; genus Hirundichthys; species Hirundichthys speculiger. The sequence goes on from JAGFBZ010000105.1 coordinate 3,425,148, forward strand.
TTCTTTCCGAGGAAATGGGGGCAGAGCATCAAAGCTTGTTACTACACACAGCCGCCTGCTGGCTTTCACTGGAGAAGGTTTTGAGGCACCTGAACGAGTTAAGAGAACTCAGGGCCTTCTTGGTAGAAGAGAAATCTGCATATGGGAAGGTGCTCACAGATGAGCAATGGTGCGCAAAGCTTGCGTATTTGGCCAACATGTCTAAGCACCTAAAATGAACTGAACATTAAAATGAGGGCGAAGTGTTGTGTAGAGACAGGGTTGTCCTGGCTGAAGGTTTTACCTGTCGTGGTACTGTACATGCGGATGCGTGTGCGATCGAGGGCAAACCTGAGTCTGTTCGAGATCCTCTTTGGCAGACCACCGCCGATGGGAGTGGCCGCACCAGATAAGTGCATCCTTTCATCAGCTGAAATGTGTGAGAATTCTGTGTTGTCGTATTGCAAGAATTTGCACTCTGTACTGACACAGATCACCTCACAGGTGAAAGCTGCCCAGCCTGTACCAGCAGGTGGACCCCTGCACAGACTACAGCCAGGCAATTGGGTTCTGGTGCAGGACCTGCGTCAGAAGCATTGGAAGGCGAAGCGGTGGAACGGCCCGTTCCAGGTTCTGCTGACGACCCACACTGCTGTTAAAATAGCGGAGCGGACGACCTGGATTCACGCCAGCCACTGCAGGAGAGTTCCTGGTCCGGCTTCTGACCCCGAGGCTGATCTGACCTCTGACCCCTAGGCGTCTGACGCCTGGTTGCACCCTTACACAGACACACGCACACACTGAGCTCGAAGAAAAAGAACAAGACACATACAATACATTCAAGACTGTTGTGTTATAATTAAAGACTGTTACATCACATATTCATCACCCATGGCTGCTGCTCGAGAGGACGAAGAGGGGCCCTCCGGTCCTTCCACGATGGGGGGAGGGGGTCATGGGCTGAATATGTTCCGGATGTTGATTACATTTATGTTATAATTTTTCTGTGTTTTTGGTTTCATTCTCATGTACCAGGAGCCTGCTGCTATGATGTGAGTGGTTCTTTCGTGAGTTGTAACCTGCTCTCCAAGGGGTTAGATTACCGTAACAACGGGTGGTACCGGGCGATAGTAGCATCGGCTCGTGGGTTGGGGGTGACCAATAGCTGTTATGTTTGCTCAGCCTTACCTCAGGCGGCTGATAGCTCAGTTCCCTTCACGCCTTTCCCGCTCACGGGAGCGGAAACATTAGGGGTGTTACTGGTATTCACCGTGGTGATTAAGAGGGCGACTCGAGACGCTGAGGGTCATCTGAGGGTTGCAAACATCTCAAGCCTGTTGAATAAATGTAATGTGTCTATCCCTGATTATTCTGGGTTTATATTACCGTTTTCAAATGCTGCAAGTCCACCTCAGGATCAGAGAGTTTTTGCATCTTTGTTTACCGCAAATCCAACATTTTATTAAGCTCCTGTTTGTTTTTCTCAATCGTGTTCTCCTTCTGGGTGGTTTCTGGGGAAACCGGAATGCTCGGAATGCCACGTGCAGAGTCTGACGTCGAGACGATAGTGAGGAGTGTCTCCACCCTTACTTGTCATATTTGAATATCTCTGAGCTTCTCACTCCGGTTAATAATCTGGGTGTCACTGATAATTCTCAGGTTCTGTTTCCTAGTTCAGATGGATTTAGATGCTTGCGACGGCATGTGTGGGTCTGTGGTAAACATGTTTATCAACTTTTGCCTCCTGGTTGGTGTGGAACGTGTTATCTTGCTAAACTTCTTCCACATGTGGGTATTTATGATTCGTGATTCGTGATTCGTCCAAGCATGAGGTCTCGTCTCAGGTTAATCGCATCTCAGTGGAGGCGAAGTTCTTAGGGGGTTTAGTTCCTTGGTGGGTTACTATAAATTTGGCCGACCAAGGTCGATGATCTGGCGTTTGATTGAACCTTTGAACCTTACATCCTTAGCCTCAGAGGGGGTTTGGGATGTCACAATGGAGACGCAGCATCACAGGGACTCAGCGGAGCCCTGGGGGTTTGATCTGCGGACATGTCTGACCTCAGGCTCCTGGTAATCAGTGTTTTTGAAAGTATTTACTCCATTCCTGATTGTTTTGGTTCTGTATTTCATTTTATTTTTATGTGTGATTCCATGTATGCGCCACATGATGCTAAAAGCAATGACAACATCTTTCTTGTGTGATCAGAGATCTGATCCATTCCCTGACATCAACTGGGGTGGTGCACCTGTAGGTGCTTCTGAGAATTGAATGTTCTTTGCTTTAGATAGTTGTGTGGCCTTTTTTTCCCACTGGGTTTTTGGCCTAGTCTAGAGTAGTTAGTCTTTAAGGGGTTTTTTGCCATTCCCCTTATTTTCGGAATCTGACAATCTAAATTGTGATAAAATCCAAAATTCAACCTCTAAATTTAAGCACTTTAATCATTTCATTTAATCATTTTAGCCAATCAATCAACTGATTCCAATCTGAGCTGCAAACCCGTATGCATAACTGGGAACAGGTGTTTGGCCGTCTAGGGGGTCACATCGAATAGAGTAGACTGCGCTCCATTATTCCCTGTTTAGCTCGCAATTGTGGGCTGTGCCCTTTGGGGCAGGAACTGCGTGCTCTACTGCTGTGATCTAGATAAGCTTTCATATATGCAAAGAAAATGAAGTGCAAAAACAAAAGTAGGGATTGTGATGTTAAAAATTCATGATTAACTGTTGTGTTAACTGTTGTGTTCATTCTGAGGCCTAAACTTGCTAAAACTGCTGTGTCATGCTGTGGCATAAATTAAGGCCATGACTCTTCGCCTCAAATCCTGCCTTATTTGAGGCCACTGGTTGTTTGGTGTGGTCTCCATCAAGTAGCTAAGTTACGTCTAGACAGATCCAAGTTTACTGTGTTTTTCCACTTGTTGTTTAGATGATCTGCCCGCCTTTCTGTCTTTGTCATTCTGAACAATCCAGCGTTTTGTGATGACCTCTCTGAATATTGCATGCAGACTTGAAGTATAAACTCTGTTTATTGTCAGTGCCTTGTTTAACAACCGAATAGATTGCATCACCAGTGCATGATAATCTTACGACTGAGAAGATATCCAAATTCTCAGGTAACACAAGGTAAAGAAGAAAATCTCCTCTCCTCGTCTGACAAACTGCGTGGATACAGATCTAAGCTCACACTTTGGCGTTCATTCCTGGAGAAAGGCAGGCTGTGCAATGTGTATTCCAACAGCAGCAGCAGCTTTCTGACCCCATAGCCCAGCATCTGAAAACTCTCTGAGCATTTTAATAATTATTTTCCATCAAAGTCTTATGCATAATTTGACTGGGTATGTGATCCTTGGAGTTGCGACGTTTCTATTCTACTATCCTTCTCCACAACTTATTTGTGCGAGCTGAGCTTTTCAACAGCAAGAACAAGTACAGAGAGCAACAAAGGACTGAGGACCAGGAGCTCCGTGTCTGCCTCTCATCCATCCCAGGCAGGATAAAGCGGTTGTGTGCGTCACACCGCGCTCAGTTCCTCCATTGATAGTGAGTCACACCCCCTTTTCTCACTCTCACTTCTCTCAATTGCTGATTATTGTGTGTGCGTGTGTGCGTCAGTGTATGTAGGCTACAGAGGCACGGATGAAAAGAAACTTTCTTGCTGAGGCCTACTCTGGTGCAGTTATGGTGTTCAGGTTATTTATACAAAATAAACAGGGCATATGCATTTACGATGCAGTGTGGTTTTTAATTAATTTTTTTCTGGGGTGTTGGGAGGTTTTATTCACTTTAGAAAGTTGTCGTCACTGACAAAAAGGTTGAGAAAGACTGCACTAGGTTACATGGTAGGGTTGGAGGCGCTCCTTGTGGTGGGGATCCAAGTGGTGGGTGGGTTGCGGCTCAGCAGTGGGTCATTGTCCTCCTTGCCACCCCCTAACCACTCCTGCACTCCAATTTTAATTAAATCGCCTAACCCTACTCACTTAGTTGGGGGTCACACAGCACTGTTGGTAGCACTACTGTTCTCTAATCGGGGAGTTAGAAAACAGCCTAAACTTCACTTCACTAGGGTTTTGGTCAGGGTCTCGAGGCACCACGGTGTGGACCTGCTAAGGGAGGATCTGGTGACGGGTGCGGTGGATGAGCTGGATGGCACCTGTTAGGGCTGGAGGGAAATCCAGTGCACTGGCGGAGGTCTGCTGCATGATACTGGCCCGACGCTCCAGCACCAACTGTGGTCCAGCCAGTAGACGTGGTTGTGGTCACTGGTTGGTGCTCAAGAGGCGTTGGAGGCCACCATCACTGCTCACTGTTCTGTGTCTGGCTGCTGGTCTGCCACCACACATTCATCTATATGCACCACACAACTCACACATACTACAGCACACATATACACACACCACACCATAACGGTCTGTTTTATGTCTTCTTGTTTAATGTCTTTATCTGTTCTTTTGTACTCCACTGTCGGTGTTTTAAGTCCTCCCTGACAGAACCAAGGTTTTAGGAGTTAATAAAGCATGTTAGATTCAACAAAGAGAAGTGGTGAAGGACACACTCACTATCACTCACACTTTTGCATTTATTTAAAAAAGATAAAATAAAAGATACTGCCAGAGATGACCGGTAAAGGGCATGTTCACTTTTCACATTAGCACAAAAAAAAAAAAATAAAATAAAATAAAAAGATTAAATTGCATACATACATTAGTTGGTTTTGCCAGATGATGGAACTAACCATGAATGTAAGTGCAGCCAAAAAAAAAAAAGAGAGAGAGAGAAATTCACAATCCTCTAGTGTGAAGTAGACTTGTGGGGAACCTCAGAGATCAGTTTAGGGGGCACATTTATTTTCAATCTGCATGTGACCTGCGGGAATGATTACCTGCAGACACAGTGTCAATTTCCACCTTATGTTGATTACACATAATTATATCTTTCTTTCAACCATGTTGATTCAGATCTCATAAAGACTCAATAGCTGGTCCATACTTTCTTCCAACTTAACTTGATCAAGACTAATATGAGGTGCTGCTTGTAAAGTTTATCATGCTGAAAACAACAGCATTTTGTCACATTTAGCTTCAAATAATGTTTTTTAAAAAAGTGGTGTGAATTTATGAAAGTCACTTTTTACTTTAGCAAATTCAAATTTTATTTTTTTTGCTTATTGTTTAAAAGATGATGGATGCAATGATCAGTCACCAATGTTCCTGGAATTTGGAACTCACCATGAACGTCTTTAGATAGCAGCTTTTAGTTGAATCATTTTTACAGGAGGAATTAAGTGTTGCTTCATTCAGCTGTACGGGTGACAGAATATTTGACCCTCCCTGAAAAGTCTCTTTCTGGAAAGTGAAGGGGAAGTGCCAGGGGATGTTTTCAGTTCAGGCTCCATTTTGAAGAATGAAAGCTGAAGGAGAAACAGGGTGAGTGTTAAAAGTAAAAGATCATTATTTTCTGTGTCGGTTTTACCTCTGTAGACTGTAGAAAGAAGGTTAGGGCTCAGTCTGATTTTTGACTCCTTTGACTCCTTTTTTTAAAACTGTGTTGCGTAAATGATCTGCTTCCTGTTTGCAGGCTCAGCTCTGAGTCCTAACGTCTGTCCTGTGGACTCAAACTCTGTTTATCTGAATTTTATAACAATTTGAACATGATCACTAAATAATCTAGGGAAAATTATATTAAACTGAATGCAATTTAAGAATAATTTATTTAATCAGGGCTTGACAATAAGCATTTTAGAGCACTGGCCCACAGGGCCAGTAAAATTTGGAATGTACTGGCCCTGATTCATAAATCAGTGGCCCAACTATTCGCAGGCGTGCAGAACAGCGGCCGCTGAAGGAATTTTGAAAAAATGATGTAATTTGGTGCATTCTGGTGCATTCTGACACTGAAATGAAGAAATAAAAAGTCTCACATATTTTAGCAATATTATGTTATCTGACACAACATTTTTGTTGAATAACTTTTTTCTGTTTGCAGGTAGCATGCACATATAATCTTGAAGAATAACCCCATAGATTTTCCTGCCTGCATTGTAGATGCACATAGTATTACTGTCGTAAAACACCTTCTGTGTTGTTAATGTGGTGTGATGCTTTGTTGCTTTTAGTATAAACTTCTAAAATACCTTCTTTGTAGCATGGAGCTTTTTGGTCCATAACCTGTTAGATTTATCAAAATGAATCATTCATGCTTTGGTGATGGTTTAATATATTATGTACTCCTCCAATCTTATAATATACTTTATATAATCTTTAATTAATTAAATGATTACACACCTAACATACAACACACAAGCCCAGTCCCAAGTCTGGGATAAAAATGTGAGGGAGGCAGCAGGTGAGTATGTGGTAAGTTGTTTTTGGCACTAAAATAATCAAACTGCATTTTACATATCAAAGTAGAAATTTTATTCACTGTTTTCACAATGTGATATTAGATGATATCTGAAAAGCACAGAATACTTACTCATGTCTTGATACTTACTATCAAGCAATAACCATCATGTATGAAAAACTTACACATATTAAGTGTTTGACAGTCTCTGACATCACAAGTCCTTCCTTTGAAGTAATTATTTTGATTTTATGCTATATTTGGCATTGACTAAATAAATTCTCATCACAGATGCTTTATGAGACTTTTTCAAATTGGTATTTATCACATGGCATCTTCCTGAGTATATATTTGACTAGGTACATTTTGTTCAGTATTTATTTTATGTTTAACTGTTTATAGTTTTGTAATTTGTGTTTCCTGTGCCACCACTTCATAGCCATCAGTTTCCTTCTCCACCCTGTCACAGCCATCAGTTTTTCGTCCTCCACCCTGTCACAGCCTAAAGAAACCATTATCTTCTCAGACCCATAGGAGGTGCTAAAGCAGTCTGTAGTCAGTTCTTCCTCCAACTGCAGCAACTCTTCTTCCAACTCTTCATCTGTATACACCTTTTCGACTTGAAAATTGTGGACATGCGCCCCCTAGTGGCCCCGCCATAACTGGAATGTGCGGTGTTCCACCAACTAACCCAAACACAGCAGCGTGGAGCATTATTTACGGATAACGCAGACATGTCTTGGATTGATGATGTTAGGCAGTGGCCTCCAGTTACAGAAGAAGGTATTTTATCGCTGTTTTTAATGATTGGTTATGGAAATAGCATGATCTATTCCCATAATCAAACACTAAAAACTGTGGAACGCTGCAATGCTGGCTATAAATAACGTCAACAAACCATAAAGATTATGCTACTGTAACGTTAACGCTAGCAGTAAATTAGGCTATGTGTTAACGTTATATTTAATTTATTTTATCATTCTCCTAATTCATTCATTCATTAATTGATTTATAGGCTTGTGCTAGTGCCGAGGGCTACAGTAGCCTCATACTGCTGTCTTTCGGCCAGAATCGTCCGGGACTCTCAGCGAGACTATGAATAGTACGAGACTGAATGTTAACGAAAACTCACCCGGCTGTATTCATTTGGAACAAAGTCCTTTCTGTTGATATTTTTCACCCACGTCTTCCTAACTTCTTGTTCTGCAAACAAGGCAGTTTTTGTGCAGTAAAGGCTTGTGTATTTCACATACTTTCTTCTTCCATTGTTGAATTTTCACGCCATTGTTGGCGCAGTTTATGACGGATCATGTATTCCCACTCGACCGACTCGACATTATAAAAATATATATATTTGTGGAAAGAGAAAAACACTGGTTAATCTGCGAGCCGGTGAAAGAATCGCTCTGTAGCACAACCCAGCAATGGCGGACGGGGTACTTCCGGGGGGCTGGCCCGAAAAGGTCTATAGCAATACCGTTGTGTACTTTCGTTGTTTCGATTCTTCTCTGTCTTGTATCTTTTCGCGCTCATTTAAAGATGCTGCTGCCGAACATTCCCGAACAGTTCCGGAAATGCACGAAGACGCGACACACTCCTGCAGCGAAATTACATTCTTTACATGGCGGACCATCTTCATGTTCCGATAAAATAGTCATTTCTTGGCGATTATGACGAATATATACATAAGAAAAATCTGAAATTGCCTCAAAATGTAGTGGCCCGGACGGGCCAGTGTTAATAAAGTTTACTGGCCCGTACTGGCCCAAGACAGGCGAAAAAAACGCTCGGGCCATCGGGCAAATGCTATTGTCGAGCCCTGATTTAATTAAAAAATGATTTATAGGCTTAAAACTTGAATATAAAACTCAAAACAGAATAAATAAAAAAAATAGCAGTCACTATCAGCACTAAAGTTATAGTATTTCAGTATTATTGTACCATCCTAATTCTGGAAAAGGACATTCTTTAAAATTTGGATAAAACTAAAAGACTTTCAAATCACATGAGCCTAAATTTTGTTATGTTATAGATAACATTACAAATGTTTAAACTTCCAAATGTTTAAACTGATAAATTTTACAATTTTATCCAGTAATGAGCTCATTTCAAATGTGATACCTCACTATGGAGGAGCATCTCTTTTTCTTTTCTAAACACTTTGAAAGACATGTCTGGGCATCAAAGTGATGATTTTTCTGGAGTTTTAGTGTTGGAATTTGGTCCCATTCTTTCCCTGATACAGGTTTCCAGCTGCTGAAGAGTTCATGGTTGTCTTTGATGTATTTTTCAGTTAATGATGCTTCAAATGTTCTCTATAGGTGGAACATCTGGTCAGTTCAGCACCTGGACTCTTCTCTGATGAAGCCATGCTGTTGTAACAGCTGCAGTCTGTGGTTTTCATTGTCCTGCTAAAATTCACAAGGTTTCCCTGAAATAGACGTCATCTGGAGGGGAGCAGATGTTGCTCTAAAACCTTTATATACCTTTCAACATTCATAGTTCCTTCCAAACCATCTGAGCTGCCCATACTGTATGTGCTTATACACCTCCATACCATCAGAGATGCTTTAGAACTGAACACTGATAACACGCTGGAAAGGTCTCCCTCCTCTTTAGCCCAGAGGACGTCAATGATTATCAACAAGAATCTCAAACTTGGACTTGTCTGACCATTGGCAAGGCAAGTTTATTTGTTGGGCACATTTCATACACACGGCAATACAAAGTGCTTTACAGATGCATAAAACCACAGGAAGGCAAATAAGAGTTATTCCATAAATCATACAAGTATAAAAATAATCATTAATAAATTAAATTAAAAATGATGACCATAGAACATTTTCCTACTTTGATAGTCCATTTTAAATGAGTCTTCTGGACCATGTTCAAATATGACTTCCTTTTTGCATGATAGAACTTTAGCTGATATCTGCTGATGGCACGGTGGGTTGTGTTTACTGACAGTTGTTTCTGAACGTATTCCTGGGTCCATTTAGTGATGTCATTGACACAATCATGCTGATGAGTGATGCAGTGTTGTCTGAGGGCCTGAAGACCATGAACATCCAATAAAAGTCTTCAGCCTTGTCCCTGACACACAGAGATGTCTCCAGTTTCTCTAAATCTTTAGATGATGTTTTGCACTGTATGATAAGATTTGCAAAGCTTTTGCAATTTGATGTTGAGGAACATAGTTTTCCATTATCTTTTTACGCACTCTTTTTAGTTTATTGTCAATGTGTGCTTTAGAGCGGTGTGCGCTTATTTTAAGTCTTAAAATTTTGGTTTAAAATTTAAGCCAATAATGCACAAGCTCTCGAGGGCCACATAAAATGACATGGGGGGCCACATTTGGCCCGCGGACCTTGTGTTTGACACATGTGATCTAGATCGACACCATTATATGCTGTTACCTCTGAAAATATCCCATTCCGTGTATTCAAAACAGTCTTGTGCTGCCAAAGTGTCTTCTTCTAATTGTTTTCACACTTCTATCACCACTAGTTGGTGCTGCCTCTCCTTGAGTCTGTATGCTGGAATGAGTATAACAGGCAGGTAGAGTTACTAATAAGGGGGATGGAGGATGCTTTGTAAGACCCTTTAACGCTTGTCTAGATTGCATCCAGTGTGGCTTTTCCCCTTGTTGGGATATTCATTTAGTGGTAGCATTTTTGGCAAAGCAGATTTATGACTTGCCTGGTTAAAGTTGTCAGCAATAATAATGATTAAAAAAAAAAACCTAGAAAGATATAATGAATCATACAGTTTTAACTGAGCCTGTCATTTATGTGTCACCACTCTGGAAATCTTGGATAGATTATGGGATTATGTTATTTCATATTAATTATGATATAATTTATTTGATGGAATGTAATTTTGGTAAGTAGAGGGATCAGCTGCACTTCCAAAACCCGAATTCATGAGGGGTCATAAGGCGAAGACAGATGTGGGTTAGTTCAGACACGAAATATACTTCCACCCTTGTGCAAGAAGCTGCACTAATTTCAACTGAGTACAGCAGCATAACTGCCTGCAGAACAAACAAGGCTCATCTGAACATCTGATAATGCCACGCCTTCCAGCTATTTCTTTTTTGTTTGTTTTCTGCCTCAGTGTGCCCATCTGACCTGCCGGCATGAGGTTTCTTAGATCCTAGGATTTCTTTCTTTACATTAGAATACAGAGATCAGCTAACTGAATAACTGAGTGCAACTGAGTCACATAAACAGTGTTTCTGGTTTACTTCTCAGGCTCCCTGAGGTGCCAAAGATGAGTGTTTGTGGGGAGAGAGAGGAGGTGAGCAAAGTGTCAAGACATCAGTCTCTGAAAAGCGATGGGCCCACAAGATTACCTCCAACCTTCAGTAATGAACCAGGACCCTCAAACACAAAGTAAGAGAACTTTTGGCAGCTGATTTAGAGGCTCCAGACTTTCACCGTACAATCGCACTGTAAAGCTGTTTTTTTTAGGACTGCATGTTGTATCAAGGAGCAAGCAGTCATATGCAAAAGTTAGTTAGCCCCTCTTTTTCTTTGAGTGTATAAACATCATTTAAAAAATCATCTAATTGTTTGTCTTAGCATCAGAAAAATAGTCTTGGACCAACAATAACAAAGTAACTTTTTTCACAGTGCCATGCCTATTTACCAGAAAGGAAGCCAAAAAGACGTACTAAGCCTCTAAATGCTACATCCCAGACTTCAATGCTTTAGTTAATTACACTATCAGGACAAGACTGAACAAATATGGTTTGTTTGGAAGGTTATCTGTCTGAAAACAACAAGAAAGCACAACTGAAGAACTGCATCTGAAAATCTCTCTGACAATCTCCCATTGACCAATGAAATCGAGGTGGAGTTGTTTGGCCTTAGCATACACAGCATACCCACTAAGGACAGGGATGGTTTAAGGGTGTTTCGCAGCCACAGGACCTGAACACCTTGCAGTCATTGGAACGTGCCATGAATTCCTCTGTATACCAGAAAAGTCTAGAGACAAATGTGTTTTTTTTGTTTTCTTCATCATCCTGGTAGATGGCAGCAGGATTTTATCAAGAATGTCTCGCTACATTTGACCATTCATCCTTCCTTCCATTATATGAAGTTTTCCAGTACTGTATGCTGAAAAACAGCCCCACACCACGATGGTTCCTTTTCCAAACTTCACTACTGCTCTGGTGTTTTTCTTGTGGTGTGCATTGCCATTATATATTGCCTGTTATATTAATAAATGTGTGTATCATGGCATCCAAAGAGTTCATTTTTGGTCTCATTTGACCAGACTAAATTCTCCCAGTATTTTACAAGCTTGTCCAAAAGTTATACAGCAAACTTTAAACAAGCTCCAACATTCTTTTTCTTCACCAATGGAGTCTTGCGTGGTGACCACTTAAACAGGCCATGGCGGTTGAGTGTATTACTTCTAATTCCAGGTCTTTCTGAAGCTCTCCACAAGTGAACTTTTGTTCTTGAACAGCTCCTCTGACATTTATTTTCACTCCCTGTCAGAAATCTTGTGGGGAGCATCTGGTAGGGGACAATTATGTTCCTTCCACTTCAAGATTATGATCCCAGCAGTGCTCACTGAAACCCTTCAGTGACCAAGGCCATCAGTATCTTTAAAAACAAGCTCTTGAGAGAGCTCTTTGCTTTTACCCATCATGAGGTGTTTCTTGTGTGACACCTTAGTAATGAGATACCTTCTTATAGGCCATCAGCTGGGTCTGAACCAGCCGGTATTAATTTACACTGACATGGACCAAGATTGCTCTCCAACTTCCTGATTGATGTCAGCTGGTCTCTTAGCTTCCCATACCTTTTTGTACCTCCCTTTTTTAAATGTGATCAAGACTTGTATCATTTCACACATAACTTATGGACATCTACGGATTAATTTCATTAAATTATTACTGAGGACTATTGTGACATGTTCAATACTGATTTTACCTGCTGTACTATCTCAGACAAACAGCACATCATGTTTTTCACTGTGCCGTTATTTGTTTAACAAAAATGAAGGCAAAAAGATGACTGATATGACTAGTGTTGTGCTTGTCTTTGCAGGGATCATCATGTCACACTGAGAGCAGAGTCTCCAGCATCTGGCTGTCTGTCTCTGAAGAGTGACTGCTCCAAAGCTGAACCTCTGGTCTTCTGTAATGACCCTGAACCATCAGAGACAGAGTAAGACAGACATTTCTACTGAAAACAAACCTGCAGAAGGGGATTATTTGAGGATGAAATGACAATGCTTTGCCATGTTGTACACAGCTGACCAACAATTTAAATGTGAATTTTAGGAAGTAAAGGTTATTAAGTTGTTATTGACTGAGTTTAAAACATGTAAACCAAGCCAATTAATCTGATTAATTTAACAACTACTTAATTCAGTAATAAAAAACATAAATTGCAACTTCTACATCATTTTTGTTCAAAACAACGGCAAATTAATTTATAGGAAATACAGTGCCTTGTGAAAGTATTCGGCATTCTTGAACTTTTCAACCTTTTGCCACATTTCCGGCTTCAAACAAAGATTTTTTTGTCAAGAATTAACAAGTGGGACACAATCGTAAAGTGGAACAAAATTTATTGGATATTTTAAACTTTAACAAATAAAAAACTGAAAAGAGGGGCGTGCAATATTATTCTGGCCCCTTGCGTTAATACTCTGTAGCGCCACCTTCTGCTGCAGTTCCAGCTGCCAGTCTCTCGGGGTTTGTCTCTATCAGTTCAACACATCCAGAGACTAAATTCTTGTCCATTCTTCCTGTAAAACAGCTGGAGCTCAGTGAGGTTGGATGGAGAGCGTTTGTGAACACCAGCCTTCAGCTCTTTCCACAGATTCAGGTCTGGACTTTGACTTGGCCGTTCTAACACCTGGATACGTTTATTTGTGAACCGTTCCATTGTAGATTTGTCTTTTATGTTTTGGATCATTGTCCTGTTGGAAGATAAATCTCCGTCTCAGTCTCAGGTCTTCTGCAGACTCCAACAGGTTTTCTTCCAGAATGCTCCTGTATTTGGCTCCATCCATCTTCCCATCAGTTTAAACCATCTTCCCTGTCCCTGCTGAAGAAAAGCAGGCCCAAACCATGATGCTGCCACCACCATGTTTGACAGTGGGGATGGTGTGTTCAGGGTGATGAGCTGTGTTGCTTTTACTCCAAACAAATAGTTTTGCATTGTGGCCAAAAAGTTAGATTTTGGTTTCATCTGACCAGAGCTCCTTCTTTCACATGTTTGGTGTGTCTCCCAGGTGGCTTGTGGCAAACTTTAAACCAGACTTTTTATGGATATCTTTGAGAAATGTCTTTCTTCTTGCCACTCTTCCATAAAGGCCAGATTTGTTCAGTGTAGGACTGATTGTTGTCCTCTGGACAGACTCTCCCATCTCAGCTGTAGATCAGTTCATCCAGAGTGATCATGGGCCTCTTGGCTGCATCTCTGATCAGTCTTCTCCTTGTTCCAGATGAAAGTTTAGAGGGACGGCCGGGTCTTGGTAGATCTGCAGTGGTCTGATACTCCTTCCATTTCAATATGATTGCTTGCTCAGAGCTCCTTGAGATGTTTAAAGCTTGGGAAATCTTTTTGTGTCCACATCAGCTTTAAACTTCTCCACAACAGTATCTGGGACCTGCCTGGTGTGTTCCTTGGTCTTCATGATGCTCTCTGAGCTTTAAACAGAACCCTGAGACTATCACAGAGCAGGTGCATTTATACGGAGACTTGATTACACACAGGTGGATTCTATTGATCATCATCAGTCATTTAGGATCAATACTGGATCATTCAGAGATCCTCACTGAACTTCTGGAGTCAGTTTGCTGCTCTGAAAGTAAAGGGGCCCAATAATATTACACGCCCCACTTTTCAATTTGTTGAAAAAGTTTAAAATATCCAATAAATTTCATTCCACTTCATGATTGTGTCCCACTTGTTATTGATTCTTGACAAATAATTGAAATTTTATATCTTTATGTTTGAAGCCTGAAATGTGGCAAAAGGTTGAAAAGTTCAAGGAGCTGAATACTTTCACTAGGAACTGTACAATCCACTGGGTCTTGACTCGTCTCCTCTTTAACATATGTATTTGCAGAGGCAGTTATTAGATTATTAGATGGTATTACTCTGGATGCATCATCATTAAAAAAGCGAACCATTACATTCAGTATTTTTTTTCCATGTTTTGTCTGTCTGTCTGTCTGTGTTCAAGAGAACTTAAAAAGTTATGGATGGATTTTGATTAAACTTTCAGGAGTTGTTGGAAATGTGAAAAGGAAGAACTGATTTCATTTTGGGTGTGATCCAGAAGAAATCCTGGATTCTGGATCACTTTCAAATTTTCGATAATTGTTGCCCTCGGTGGAAGTCTGCACTCTCTGAATTGCTTTTCTGGTTCTAACACGTATTTCTTACAGGTTTTTATGTCATTTCATGTATTATTTATAGTTTATAAAAATTTTATGTTCGAATTTTGGGGGGCTTGGAACGGATTAGGGCATTTACATGGAAAATGTATCTCTACTTACGAAAGTTTCAGGTTACGAAACTACTTCCAGAACCAATTAATTTCGTAAGTAGAGGTACCACTGTATATGTGTGTGTGTGTGTGTGTGTGTGTGTGTGTGTGTGTATATTATATATATATATATATATATATATATATATATATATATATATATATATATATATATATATATATATAAACGCGGTCCGTACTGCATTTTTTGTGTCATTTTTTGTATCGGTACGGATTCAGTACAGTTTCAGACCACCCGCTACCCTAAAACAGCGATCGCAAGATACTGAGTGTGCTAAAAGCGCAAAGGAGTGCGTCCAAATGGAATAAATGTGCGTCCACCTGGTCACGTGTGGACGTGCACAAACGGCTCTACCTCTCGATTACGCATCACCGTATTACTTGCATACGTTTTTATTCTCTTGAGGTCAGAGGATGTCTGGTCAGCAGTTGTGGTGGATGCGGGAATAGTCACGGCCAGACACGTCAGTCTGTACAGCTGTGGCATGATCTCATTCAGATGTCTGCTGTGGAGGAAACCAAGGAGATCTTTGTTTCTGGTGTCAAGCTGGAAAAGGTTGGATGGTCGGATTTATTTCTGATATGTCTGAAACTGTTGGTGGTCGAAGAGGGACAGGAACATTAATTGTTCGTGATCTTTAGATGCGCATCCAATGATTCGTTCTGCAGTATTTTAAAAAGCACATCAGAGATGCACAACTGGTAACAACTGGATCTTACGCAGGTAAGATCCGGGTTTAGGGAGGTGGAAGATTGCGTTCTGTTAACTGTTAACTGTTTTTACTCCCTCACCGGTATATTCAACAGCATGTTGTGCAATAAGGCGTATAACGTGCTCCTTTAGTCCAAAAAGGGTTATTACCAACCGTCTTGAGGGACGGCTGCTAATAACCAGAAAGTTAATAAAATGAAATGGGGCACCACCTGATAAATCAGGAAAAAGGACTAAATGGCACAATCAGTCTCAAAAGGGCTGTTGTTCTATGCGTGCCAGCCTGTGACCAGGTGTGGCGCTATAGAGCAACAAAGATGATGTGAGTCCGAGCACAGACCTCTTCAACCAGCCAATGTTACAAAACTGTGTAAAACAACCACAAACAACTTCTCTCATTAGAAGATATCAGAGTTTATTAACACAAGTATCAGATTGAACAAACACTTGAATCACAATCCTGATATCTACTAACTAAACGATGACTAAAACTAACATAAGCAAATTAAACATTCAAAGGAAATTATTGTAAACTTATATACACGTGTGTGTGTGTGCGCGGTAATGTGAGAGGGCTGTCCAAGATGGCCGCCGGCTCTCGCGATAGGGCACCAAAGATGGCAGATGGAGTCACGCTGTGGTTCCGCCCTAACCAAGATGGCCGCCGACTCTCGCGATAGGCCGTCACAAGAAGGCTGACGAAGTCACGTGGTGACGTCCTCACAAAGGTTGTTAGTAGGAAAGGCAGTGCAGAAAAGGCAGAGTAAAATCAACAACACAAGGGTGATTCCTAACCACCGGTGCCGTGGTACAGTTAAGCTAAGTAACTCTGCCCAGACACAAAGTCCTCTTACGTGGATCTCTCCGGAAGCGATCGGTGGCGTTGTAGTGTCCTGGGGGGGGGGTTGATCAGGCTGGGATGGCGGCAGCACCGCTGATCAATTACGCTCCACGGGTGGTCGCAAGAGCGGCTCTCCTCCTCTCTCTCTCTCCCTGCGTGGTTAACGTAGGGGTGCGGCGTTGGGCAGCAACAACAGCCGGGCGTCCGTCCCGGTTCGTCTGAGGCCGTTCACGCGTCCGAGGCGCGCGGGTGATTCCTATGCGCCGTTTCTTCCGTACGTCGCGGCTCACTCCGTGTGGCGCGTCACGATCGGACCAGGCGTGTGATTGTCGTCGACAACCAGAGGGATCTCCTGCAGACAGGTCGCCAGGGAAACAGACTTTTGGCTATTTACCTTGCTGGTGCAGGCCACAGAGATGAGCACCTTTCCTGGGTGTAGTGGAGGTCAGAGAGAGAGAATGGGAGGAGGTAGCCGCCCGGTATTTAAACGGGGGATCTGCGGTCCGCCTTCATTTGAGGAACCCCGCTGTGAGCCGGGGTCCCCGGCCAGTGGGAAACAGAGAGAGAGGGGGACGTCATGTTTCACACCTAGGTGTGAAACTGAAAACCGCTAGGAATGCTGGGGACTTGAGTTATATGATTTCCTTTTTCTTTCTCTGTCTCAGAAAACCATGCGGTCTTCTGTAGCACATGGTATGGCCCAACAAGCAAAACCAAAATGCTCCCACACCAGTGATTAAAAAAAGTTTTTCCCAATTTTTCCGCTACCGCTGGCCATGCCTGCTTTTTTTTTTTTTTTTTTTTTTTTTTTCCTGCATCTATGAGCTGCAGCCAACCGGCCAAAGTGTGATCGGCTGGTCACTGTGAGTGAGCGGAGGAGAGTGCACATTGACATGCAGTGTCGGGCCTGTTGCCTAAAAGGCACGCACGCTCACGTGCAAGTCCAATGCAAAGTTATTGAAACATAAATACCGTGGGACATAAAAGCGTCCCGTGTCTCGTGCAGGTCGTACCGAACGGTTCGGTATTTTACAGAGTACCATTGCATCCCTAATATACAGTCATGGAAAAAATTATTAGACCACCCTTGTTTTCTTCAGTTTCTTGTTCATTTTAATGCCTGGTACAACTAAAGGTACATTTGTTTGGACAAACATAACGATAACCACAAAGATTGCTCATAAGAGTTTTATTTAAGAGCTGATATCTTACCATTTTCCATGGTTTTCTTGATTATAACCTAAACCACTTAAGTTTTTACATCAACAGCTATGGCGTTGTACTGCCAAAAACACTGCTTTTATGCATTTAGTGTTTTCTTTTCTGTCTGTTTTAGTCACATGATGACGTTTAGTGGTACCAGGTATTAAAATGAACAAGAAAGTGAAGAAAAAATGGTGGTCTAATAATTTTTTCCATGACTGTAAACGCACAGCTGTCTCAGACTCCCAGCAGCCCCTGCCAAGGCTATAAGTAGAGTGATTGAATAGAGTTGTGCTTGTCTTTGCAGGGATCATCATCTCACACTGAGAGCAGAGTCTCCAGCATCTGGCTGTCTGTCTCTGAAGAGTGACTGCTCCAAAGCTGAACCTCTGGTCTTCAGTAATGACCCTGAACCATCAGACACAAAGTAAGACAGACATTTCTGCAAACAAACCTGCAGAAAGGGATTCTTTGAGGATGAAATGACAATGCTTTGCCATGCTCAGCGTATGATAAGACAATACAGCTGTTCATTAGTGTTTCTGACGCAAAAGAGATTAAATCAGGAACCTTTGCTTTTAATAGTGTGAATTTAAACAGAAAAGCAGCAACACTTTAACTGTTTTCTGTGACCATCTGAGCATCTGGACACTGTCTAGAAATCCTTATATTCTTCTACAGCAGTCAGAAAATTATTGTGTTGATGGAGAAATGTCTTCACAGAGGGAGGAAGAGGAGTGGAGTCTGTGTGGAGGAGCAGCCGTCCTGCTGTGCTCTGTGTCAGGACGTCCTGAAGGATCCAGTCTCTGGCAGCTGTCAACACTGGTTCTGCAGACAGTGCATGAGCTCAGGACACTCCTCCTGTCTCCACTGTGGAAAAAGAACCAGATTTGGACTGCAGGGCAGAACTGTACTCAGTAAGACATTTCTGTTGTTACACAAACATTTTTGTGTTGTGTGAGATTTAAGATCAGTGAGGATTCAGTGAGGATTTAAGATCATTATAAAGATTATTAAACTCCCAGTGAAATCTTTGTACTTTTCTTCTCAAGCATCCAGACATGGTTTTTTTTTACACATGTTCTGTCTTCTCTTTTGAGAAACAAAATATCCCTTATTTAATGTGGTGATGACTGTGACCTAGTTTAGGCGGGCAACTTGAACATATACACAAATATTTAACTGTTACATTCTTAGTCATACATGAGGCATGTAGTAAAAGGATTTTTCACAGCTGTCTTTGTTATGAAAAAAGTAGTACAAAATAGTATTATTAAAATAGTCCATATTGAAAATAGTGTTAACAGCATAAAATAAAATAAAATGAAATATGTGAAAAGTGCAATAAGTGATCATCAGTCATGATATGGAATACTAATTACTATAAATCCTATGTACATGAATCATTAGTATGTTGGTTCTCTCTTTGCAGAAAGAACAAGTAAAACTATAACTTCCAGATTTTTTTTTGAGAAAAAAAAGGCAACATCTTTGAGAAACTTACACTGACATCGCTATTACAACAGTCTTTCTCAGCACTATGAAGCACTTCTCTATTCCTGTGTCTAGATGTGGTTTACTGGGGTTTGAAAACTACTCTATTGCTTTTTATTCTGTCGTCACATTTGATTTGTTCTGTGTATGACTTTAGTGTCCACGGCTCACGCTCTGTGTAGCAGTAGATGTGGGCACTGGAGGTATTCACAACTGTCTTTTGGAAATGTAGGAACTGAAAAACTGTGGTCTGCTCAAAGTGAAAGTAAAATTCGGCATGAATTATTCACAGTCATCATTCATGGCTGTGAATGATGATGGTTGGAACTGTCAGCTCACAGAACGAAGAATCCCATTTCAAATATTTGACTGCATGTCTTTTTTTTTCTGTATGAACTTAGCATGTATTTAACTTGTTTCCACTCTAAAAAGCTGCATGTTAGTTTGACAGGAGATTGCATGGTTTCTTGCCTCTAATTGCCTTTCTCTGATCTAATCTGCTTGTAGAAAATGAAAGGGGAAAAAAATCAGCTTTAATGTTTTGAAACAAAGAAAAAACTCCCCTTCTTTTAATTTTTCAACAGATGTTGGTCTGCAGGAGGTTCTAGATGAACATAAGATCAGTCTGAAGAGGAAATGTGAATGTGTGATTGAGGGAACTGATAAAACAGGAAGTAGAACCCTCCTCAACAGGATCTACACTGAGCTCTACATCACAGAGGGACAGAGTGAAGAGGTTAATACCCAACATGAGGTGAGGCAGCTGGAGACAGCTTCTAAGATGAAGACCCTCCATGACACTCCAATCAGGTGCCAGGACATCTTCAAAGCCTTATCTGACCAACGTGGATCCATCAGAGTGGTTCTGACCAATGGTGTCGCTGGTGTTGGAAAAACCTTCTCAGTGCAGAAGTTCAGTCTGGACTGGGCAGAAGGTTTGGAGAACCAAGATGTCAGTGTGGTGGTTCTGCTGTCATTCAGGGAGCTGAACTTGATCAGAGATGAGCAGTACAGTCTTCTCAGGCTGCTCCAGGTTTTCCATCCAACATTCCAGAAGGTCTCAGCAGAGCAGCTGGCTGTCTGGAAACTGTTGTTCATCTTTGACGGCCTGGATGAAAGCAGACTTTCACTGGATTTCAACAGTCAGGTCCTGTCTGACATCACACAGAGCTCATCGGTCAACATACTGCTGACAAACCTCATCCAGGGGAACCTGCTTCCCTCAGCTCTCGTCTGGATCACTTCCAGACCTGCAGCAGCCAATCAGATTCCTCCAACTTGTGTTGACAGGGTAACAGAAGTACGGGGCTTCAATGACGTCCAGAAGGAGGAGTACTTCAGGAGGAGATTCAGTGATGAAGAGCTGTCCAGCAGAATCATCTCCCACATGAAGACATCCAGGAGCCTCCACATCATGTGTGGACTCCCAGTCTTCTGCTGGATCACTGCTACAGTTCTGGAGCACATGTTGACTACAGAGCAGAGAGGAGAGCTTCCAAAGACCCTGACTGACATGTTCTCACACTTCCTGCTGGTTCAGACAAAGAGGAAGAAGAACAAGTACCATGAGGGACATGAGACCAGTCCACAGGAGCTGATGGAGGCTGAGAGAGAAGTTCTTCTGAAGCTGGGGAGGCTGGCGTTTGAACATCTGGAGAAAGGAAACATCATGTTCTATCAAGAAGACCTGGAGCAGTGTGGTCTTGATGTCACAGAGGCCTCGGTGTACTCAGGAGTTTGTACAGAGATCTTCAGAAGAGAGTGTGTGATCTTCCAGAAACCAGTTTACTGCTTTGTTCATCTGAGCATCCAGGAGTTTCTGGCTGCAGTCTACATGTTCCACTGTTACACCAGCAGAAACACTGATGTACTGCAGGACTTCCTCGGAGAAAACTACATTGACTTATCTCTGGATGACTTCCTGAAGAGAGTCATAGAGAAATCACTGAAGAGTAAAAATGGCCACCTGGACCTGTTTGTTCGCTTCCTTCATGGTCTTTCTGTGTCCAACCAAAGACTCTTAACAGGCCTACTCAATCAAATGGAGAACAGTCCAGAAACCTTTCAGAGAGTTAACAACAACTTGAAGTATATGAATAATGATAAAATCCTTCCTGACAGAAGCATCAACATCTTCCACTGTATGATGGAGATGAAGGACCTCTCAGTTCATCGGGAGATCCAAGAGTTCCTGAAGTCAGAGAACAGATCAAAGAAGAAACTCTCTGAGATCCACTGTTCAGCTCTGGCCTACATGCTGCAGATGTCAGAGGAGGTTCTGGATGAGCTGGACCTGAAGAAGTACAACACAACAGCAGGTGGACGACTGAGACTGATCCCAGCTGTGAGGAACTGCAGAAAAGCTCTGTAAGTCCCAGCGGTATCATGAGATGCTTTTGAGGACTTTCTGGGCTTTACGTTTACTAGAAGGCCACCTGGTGGGCAACATATCTTCAAGCTGTTTTTTTTTCCCTTCTATTATTGTATATGGACTGCAGATACTAACGCTGAAGTGACATGACAGCCGACTTATTCTTTCATTTTATATATGCTAAATAACATCTGTTTAAGGGCAGGATAAGAACTGCACTTTGTCACAATTCTGTTAATAACCTTTGTGGACAGAATTTCTGGAAGCAGCCAGAGCATTGAGGATTTATAATTTAATCAGGTTAGGATTGCATTGTTGGTTTTTGCAGATGATATGAGCCTGTTGTCTTAACCAAGCAGAAACCTCTAGTGGTGCAGTCTCCAGGTAAGTGTGAAAGAGCTAGGATATGAATCAGCACGTCCAAGTCTGAACTCTTGGTCTTCAATCAGAAAAGGGTCAGTTGTCCCCACTTCAGGTTAAGAGTGAGTTGCCACCTCAAGTAGAGGGCCATCTTGTGGTCTTGTTCACAAATGGTAATGGATTGGAAAAGGGCAGGGGTGGCCAACCCCTGGTCTTCGAGAGATGCAACCCTACATGTCTTAAGACTGGTTTATACTCAGAAATCAGGTTGTCTGAGTGTGTGACACAGAAAACGCAGAGATGCCCCCCCACTCGCCGCAGACACTTTGGTGCTCCTCCCAAAAATTGTAGGTGACCGCAGACAGTGCCGCAGGGAGGAGAGAAAGGAGGCCTCTGATTGGTCAATTCTACATCCGCGTAGAAAAGAGCCTCCTGCTGGTACTTCCTCACATCAAAGAAGTGAGGGATTCTGGTTCTCCACACTACAAAGACAGCACATATTCTAGTAATTCATGGAGGGAGATAGTGATGAATGTGGGTCTGGATACGGCCGAGATGGTGAGGAATTGGAAAAACGCAAGAGATAAGTTTAGTAAGTTTAGCTAGTTCGTGATTGTCCCTCTTGCATTGTGGCGTGGAATAACATAGCGCAGAGCGCGCTTCAAAATTGGGCATAAATTAGAAATAACTGCGGCATACCTGCGACAAGCTAACTGCGACACATTGCTGCGAAGGTATACGTAGCCCTTTAGATCTTTCTTCTGTATCTTCCTCTCTCACACCAACCAACTGCATATCCTGTTTCATCACATCTAGAAATCTCTTCTTTGACATTTGCTTTTTTTCCTGCTGCCTGACAGCTCCATATTCAGCATTTGTCCACCAATGTTTCAACTATCCCTACTCCTAATATGTCCAAAATATCTCAATCTAGCCTCTCTTACTGTGCATCTAAGACATCTAACCCTGGCTTTCCTCTGGTGCAGGGGTGACTAACCCTGGTCCTCAACAGCCATAACCCTGCATGTCTTAGATGTTTCCCTGCTTCAGCCCACCTGATTCAGATGAATGGGTCATCAATAGCTTGTCATCCAGGTCCGCACAAGTCTGTTAACGACCCATTCATGGGTCATCATCCTATATTTGGGTCAAGATCAGCAGCGGAACATGTCACTGCCGGGTCGGGGGCGGGGCACATGACCGGGCCCTTTAAGCCCAATAAAGCTTGTGATTACATCGTTTTACAACATGCACATGCCCGCTTACAAGCATTACTGCATTTTTGACACATAGCTCAAAGCATTTGATAGTAAGAGTTCAACACCACGAAGAGCAACCATGTCATTCTGAAATCAACCAAACCTGTAGTATTATGGCATAATATATTCTCTAAAATGTATTCGGTGGTATGCAGTTGTGACATCACGCGGGAGACGCACCAGTTATTGTTGTAGTAGCTAATTCATTCGTTCTGCTTGGTACTAAGTGCCGATTTCCCCTGATGTGTTTCCATTGCTGTTGATAAATACCAACTCGGAGCACAACGACTTGCTCGATAAGAGTAACCCAACAAAACCGACATGAAGCCTATCAAACCATGAGAACAACAAAACATTAGGCTACCTGGCCCCTAATAATAACGTTAGGCGGTCGGGCTACTCCGATAACGCATCAACAGTTGTAAACTGTTGATGCGGGGGAGTACTGCCCCCCCAGCCCCCCCTGACACGCCGCGCCTGGTCAAGATAGTATTACCATTTTGAGCAGTTAAAACTGTAATTAACTGGTGTGAGGTGAAATGGAAGGAAATGGAAATAAAATGTGAGCATGTCCCTGTACAAATCCTGACCAGAGATTGTAAACTGACAGTAACTGACAATATGATGATAATTTTAACTGGTCTCATGTTATGAAACTGACTTAAAAACATCAAAGAAATTCACGGATAGAAATACCGACGTCTAAGACTGGGAAAGGTTTATTCACCGATGAGCGTCCATCCATCCATCCATCCATCCATCCATCCATCCATCCATCCACCCATACATGCATTTATCAATCCTTTATATCCTCTTTAATCCCATTCAGGGTCATGGGGGTCTGCTGGAGTCTATCCCAGCTGCCACTGACCAAAAGTGACAGGTCACTGGTTCATTGCAGAGCCACAGAGGGACTAACAACCACACAAAATCAACTTAGAATCACAAACCAACCTAACATGCAGGTTATCAGACTATGGGAGTAAGTATGAGTACCAGGAGAGAATCCACAAGGGCACCAGAACACCCAGCTCCACACATCTGCAGCATCATTGTTTGTATCCTTCCATCCTCATCTGCACTCAGTTTGTCCTTATAATGGATATGTTTGCTTTTAAAATAGTTTATATTCATATATTCCTTTATCACAGACTTGCTGACTGTAGACTCTCAGAGGCTCACTGTGAAGTTGTTGCCTCAGCCTTGAAGTCCAAACCGTCCTGTGTGACAGAACTGGACCTGAGTAAGAACTACGAGCTGCGGGATGCAGGAGTGAAACATCTGTCTGCTGGACTGGAGAGTCCAAACTGTAGAGTGGAGATTCTGAGGTCAGTGGATCTGCTGGAAACTTTCTAATTTTAGAAATGTAATGTCCTTCATTATATGTTCAACATATGTAACAATTCTTGTTTCTGTTTTTCAAATGTCTTTTGGTATCTAAGCAAACAGAAAAAGAACAATAAAAAAAAAAATACCCCAGCCAAAACTTGTTTTGCCGTTTTAACTGCCAAATAAGTTGTGACAGAAAAAAAAAACCGGACCATCTTAGGTTTTTAAAGCACCGTTTAAACCTTGTCTAGGTTCTACAAAGCACTTTACTGGGTGTTTTATTTTTTTAAGTCACCCATTCACAACAGTTCTGGAGCACCTCCTATTATAAATATACAGTCTAGACACGTTATATTTCACTTTGTCGCTATAATTACACCAGGATGTTGGGGGCTGTGGACAATGAGAACAGGATTCCACCATTAAAAAGTTAAAGAGAAAATGAAAAGCGGTGGGACTGGGGATCAAACCACCAACCTTCCAGTAGGAGAATACTCTACCAACATGAACACAGTCACCCTCAATTAATTCTCAAGGTCTGAACAGAGACAAATGATGAGACTTGTTTTCTGTTGCTTTTGTTACATCATATATACCATCAGCCTTTTGGAACCTTTTATAAAAAAAATTAGGTTGTTAGGAAATAGCAAGCTTTTGTAAATTAACTGATTTCCACATCAATCTGGGACAGTGTCAGAGCTAAATGGGCTTTTTTAGTATTGAGTTAGTTTAAGTGCTTTTTTGTGCTGCTGTCATTCAACACAAAAGCCATCGGCACATATAAACTTTGTCATTTTCATGACTCATCAAAATTCAGGAACGTCTGGGTGAATAAAGAAAATTCATAACCACTGTCAAAGTACCACCCTAACCTCTGGAGCTTCAGGTTTTGTGCCCGCTCACACAAACAAAGCCTGACTATATTTAACTTGCTTTCCCCCGGGGCTTTATAGGCAAGTGATGATTTCTGTGTGCCTGGCATGAATCCCCTCTGTTTCTTACTCAGACTGGAGTGCTGCAGTTTGTCAGAGATCGGCTGTGATTCTCTGGTCTCAGCTCTGAAGTCCAACCCCTCCCATCTGACTGAACTGGACCTGAGTGACAACTGTAAGATGCACGATTCAGGAGTGAAGCATCTGTGTGGTTTTCTGGAGAGTCCAGACTGTAGACTGAAGACTCTGAGGTCAGCCATCATGTTTTAGTTGTGTGTTGAGATGAAGGGTGATGTGTATTTTACTGATCCATATTGATGATCTTCATATTAAAATATGTTAGCCTCTCTTCATTCAGAGTTTATTCATTTATAAACTTAGATTTTGGATTTATTTTTGATGAGTGATTCTGAGAGCTCTCTTTCACTTGAACTCTTTAACTCTTTGTCCTGGTGACATCAGCTCCCCTGTTTATTTCACATTTAGATTGAAGGACTGCAGTTTGTCAGAGATCAGCTGTGCTTCTCTGGTCTCAGCGCTGAAGTCCAACCCCTCCCATCTGACTGAACTGGACCTGAGCTACAACAACCTGCAGGACTCAGGAGTTGAGAAGCTGTGTGGTTTTCTGGAGCATCCAGAATGTAGACTGGAGACTCTGAGGTCAGTTAAGTTACAATTTTTTGTTTTCAACTCAAATTTTTTAATTGTCTGTGGGCTTTGTCTTTGTTTATTTCTCTCTGTGCACTAGTTTTCAGTCCATGTTTGATGGCCTGATGGGTCTGAACATAGGTGCTGTTCCAAGTCGGAACTAGTTGTAACTAGTCACTCACTACCAGGTACTGGTCTGGCCATGGTCTCAGGAACACAGGGGAGGATGACCACTCAGATCACACTAAATATGAGAGAACCCACTAGAAACATATCCCAGTTCATTTTGTGCATAGTCTTCCTATGACACAACATTTTCCCACTCTAACAGCAGTGTTAATATTATATGATTAATTGGTTGGCCAATTGTGGCCATTAAAAAAAAAAAAAAGTACTGACACCTAATTAGATTAGGTGAAATAAGATATACTTTATTAATCCCCCAAGAATCTCATCAGCTCATTAATAACACACACACACACACACACATATATATATATATAAATATATATATATATATATATATATATGTGTGTGTGTGTGTGTGTGTGTGTGCGTGTGTGTGTGTGTATAATCTCATAAGTGCATCTGGGTGTTTGGCCTGTATCCTGGCAACACATTTACATGGAACTTCATCCGTGTCACTGTGTGCAATGTAAACAAGTACTGTTATTAAAAGGCTGAATTATCTTGGTAGATTGTATGGTCACAATCCAACTGCCAATAATTCAATATCTGAATGGCACATCTGCTTCTTGGCTGTTGCATGTGCAGGATTACACCATCTCTGGTTCACTAATAAAGCCAGTCTGCCTCCTTTCCTCTTGCCACTAGCTTTAGCACCTCTGTCTGACCGTATGAGGGTGAATCTGAGGAGTCTGAGATGTTCTGATTCAACCAGGTTTCAGTAAAACACATAAGGCTGCACTCATGGTACACTTTGACTCTTCACCAGTATTTCCAGTTCATCACTCGTGAAACAGCCATTTCGTTGTGTGTGTTGACCTCTGGTTAATATTTGCACAGAACCCCCCCCCCCCCCCCCCCCCCCCCCCCCAGTCAATGGAATCTACGTCCCAGTTATTCTCATGAGACCCAGTTGAGCACTGTTTGCTGCCATGCTGGCCTGTTGAAGCCAGGAGTTGTCATAGCAAGGAGCAGTCGTCCAACCACTGGAGGGCTCTTTACTCTGTCATGTCTAGTGCATGGCTGACCCCCACCCAAATGACTCCTCCGTGGCCTGGCCTGGTCTACAGGGGGCCCTCCTTAACAATTTATCTATCTGCTAAATCACCAGACTGTCCCCCCACCTGTGGTTTGTTTGTGACAGATTTCTAAGTGGTCCAAGTCTCCAGCGTTCAGAGAAAGCAGCGCTGGATTCTCAGTGAAACTTTCTCCATTATTTAGAGGTGTCTGAGCAGCTACTTTGAAAAGGTTCATAAACAACAAAGAATTTACTGGACATGCTACCTTTTTCACTTAAAAAATGATTTTTAAATATTTCCAGAAAAGGGCTATATGTATTTGATGTATTATTATCATTGTTAAAATTTAGCATAATTTATCATTCAAATTAGCCATTGAATACTATTTTCACAGACAACCTTGAGAGAAAATCTATCATAAAGATTCTGTCACTGGATTTTGTAAGTGTGTGGTAATACCTAGAGGAATGACATGACAGTGATCCAAAGTAACAGAATGGAAAAAAGTTACTACTTACTAAAGGAAAAAAAGATATCTCATTTTTCTTTCTACATAATTTATTATTTTTTTAGACTGAGGTGGTGCAGTTTGTCAGAGATCAGCTGTGATTCTCTGGTCTCAGCTCTGAAGTCCAACCCCTCCCATCTGACTGAACTGGACCTAAGTGAGAACAACCTGCAGAAGGCAGATGTGAGGCAGCTGGAGGGTTTTCTGGAGAGTCCAGACTGTAGACTGAAGACTCTGAGGTCAGCCACCATGTTTTAGTTGTGTGTTGAGATGCTCTTAGCAGTGTTACACTGACAGTCCATCCATCCATCCATCCATCCATCCATTTTATACACCCACCTCCTCCTTTTCTGCACTGCAAGTAAAGTGTAAATGGCACCTTTTATTATTCATTCATCTTCTATTATTTCATGGAGAATATCCCAGCAGTCATAAGGTGAGTGGCATGGTGCACCTGGACAGGTCACTGGTGCATCACAGGGTTACACAGAGACAGACAATCATCCACGTTCACACTCACTATGTGAAACACTCAGCTGCTCCACTGCAGCTCTGAACAGGACTGCACTGGATGTGCTGCATCACTGACTGACAGCTGCAAACACTTATTTCCTCTTCTTTCCTCTTCAGGTGGGAGTGATGATCTTTGTGAAGGTGACAGTGCTGAGAGAAGATGAGCTGTATTCTGGTGGTCCACAGAGATCCAGGCAGCACCAGTTTGAGTGGACAGACTCTGACTGGACCATGATGATGATGATGAAGATTTTTATTATTTCAGCTTCAAGTCTTTTACAAACACATATACTATTGTTTTTTTTTTTGTTTTTTTTTTTGGAATGTTTTGAATTCAAAGAAAAGCCAGTTTGAGAAATGTTTTTATTCTCCTCTGTTCATTTCCCGCTTTAAAAACTAATTCTTGATAAAAGTGGAACAGGTTATTTGCCACTTTGATTGTGAAATGAAAACGTGGATGGATGACCAGTGTGTTTCAGTTTCAGCAGCTACAAAGAAGACTCATTTGGTCGAAATGTAAGGAGCCTTTCTCTTTCCTTTCATTCGTTCTGAAATCTCTTTTCATTTTGGATGTTTTCTCTTCTTTAGTAGGACTTTTGTTCAGTTGTTCTGTTGTTTGAGTTAATAAAAATGTCAGAAATAATAAATGAGCACAGTGGTTGTTTCAGGGTAAAATGGGAGACAGACAAACCTGCTCTCAACAGCATCATCAAATCTGCTCGCAGAGGCTTTCCTGCTCTAAATGAACATTTGAAAAATGTTGGTGAAGAATGACTTGCTCTATCTTGTGTCAAGTACAGACAAAGAAACTATAGTTTTCATGATTTTCCATAATAAGTCATGAAATGAGTGCTGTGTGAAGGAGTTTGGCTCCACACTCTGTGATGAGGATGAAATCAGTCCATCACAGGCATGATGAGAGACGGCCCGGCTGGTTTTCTGACACCAGCAGCCAGGCTTGAGTCAGAACGGCTAGAAAAGTGACAAGCAAACTAAAGAAACAACAGAAAAAAAAATACCAAAGGACTTTGGACCATAAGCTGGGATAGACTTCAGCAGATCTCCGTGACCGTGCGCAGGACCACGTGGGTTGGGTCGGGGGTGGATGGTTTTCAACCACAGTGGTTGGCAGTGGAGGCCAGGCTGTATTACAAACTTTGTCATTTGACTTGGAGTTGTAGCTGCTCTGCAAACCCCAGTAACAGCTACGGTAGCACCCCAAATACCAGCAGCAATGGAGAATCTGAGGCCAACACTGCTGTGTGACCCAAAGGAGCCAGAAAGAAATTTAATTTTTTCATTCTAATTCATTCAGCTTAATGTTTTATACAGCGTTGACTGAATAGATAGTTTTCTCTGATGTCGTATATTTGGATACTTACTCACTTTCTGCCAGTTAATTATTCAACTGCAGTTGTGTTTTTACAAGTTACGAACATTAGTCATCAGTAACAGACGAAAACCATCTGAACAACATCCAAACCGCAGCGGAAAGCAAAAGACAAAAAAGTAGAAGTCTTTAACACGCTTTATCTCTTTATGGAAGAAAATAGCTGCAGTTGGTGGAATCGACCAGTACAGATGGATAAAATTGATTACACAGATGATCTGAAGCACTTGCCCTTTGTGTCATACCCTGACATCTACAGTTATACTTTTCATGACAAAAGTGCCTAAACTTTGGAGGAACTAAAAGTCTCTGGAGGTTTACAGTCAGTTTGTGTGTGGCTGGCTGGAGGATGTGACTACATTTGATCACCAGGACACGTCATGGCTGCAGGAAGGCTGTTGAAATTAAATTCACAATTTGAGCATGCCAGTTTCTAAATTCCTTACAAAATGTTTAATCAATGCACTTAGCCGAGGCCAGAGTCACTGTCATTCATAGTATCAGGAGAAATTAGTGATGTGTCATGATTTTTAGGGAGGACCCAAAATGCAGGAGTTCCAGGACAGCAAGGCAGGAACAGGGAACAAACAGAGCTACAATCACAGGTAGACAGGCAGACGAACCATCAAACTGAAAGGGACAGACAAGACTTAAATACACAAAGGACCAAACAAGAGGCAGGCACAGACAATCAGGAATTAACAGAAGGAAGTGAGGGTGAACAAAGACAAGACAGACCTTCAAAGTAAATCAGGAAGCAAAGTGAACCAAAGACAAGGAGCTCAAAACAAACCAAACCCATAAAACAAAGCTATGCCATGCCAGACCCAAACCATGACACAAGGTCTGTCTGTATGGTTTTATTAGACCAACTCCGTTTAGTCCAATAACTCCCACCGTAAAGGGTGCTCTGGACTGATGAAAACAGTGTCACACTTGGACACCTGATTTCTGTCTTCAACGTGTTTATTTTGCATAAGCACTCCACCACATGCTATGCCAACTAGCACCTGAACAGTAACCGTGCTGTTAATCAGCCAGGTAATCAACTGAAAGAACCAAATAAAGTCACAATATTAATGATACGGACATAGTATCTGCTGTAACGTCTACATATAAATTAACATAAATATAATATTCGGCATAAATTGAGATAACGTGCTATACATCTCTTAACTCACCAGCTCAGCTTCACCAGTCAAAACAATAGCAACTAATTAAAAGAAGATCAGGCAGATTACTACATCTGCTCCAAAACCGACGGTGGATTTCTACCACAAGAGGTAGTTATAAAATTAAGGAGATGTGGAATAACTTCACACTGTCTATGGTTATCTTTGATCTGAGAAACGTTAAATAGAGAACCAAAATTACAGACACAGAAATTTGTTTTAGTTTAGAAGAATCTGAAGGAACAAAGTCTTTGTGGTTTACTTGTGTGGTCTGTGTTTCATGTTCTTCAGTCTTTGAGGATCAACTTCAGGGAATCTGCAGAAACCACTCTGATGGATCTCAGCTGTTCTTACATCCATGAACAACTCGTGTGTGGCATTTTAGAGACTTTAATGATGATTTCAGCCTCAAAAAGCAACAGTTTAGTGCAGAATGTAAGTGACACTGTCACCACACACTGCGTGTTACAGTGTTTTTGAACGAATCCCTCGACCTTTCAAAATGGCGGAGGGCTTCCTGTGACGTCATCTGAGGACTATCTATAGAGCAGCTGGTGACCTGAGACATGAAGGTCTCCTTGCTGGACCGTGAAGTAGGGCGGGTTATAGCATAACCGGCCATAATATCTTTGAAATAAGAATGATTATCCTTTTAATTAGAAAAAAAATTATGTCCCTAATTGTACTTGGATTTGTGGGTTTATGAAATTTCACCTGATGAGCATAAAAACTTACCCTCCATACAGTTGCCATAGATGTGAAATCTAGTCATCAAGACCGAAAATGTTTGTTTGTTTTGTTTTTTCCCATAGCAGCTTGTACATAGCAGCTTATTTGTAGTGTAAAATCGAGGAACTGGCCATGTGGGATTAATTTATCATGTCCTGAAAAATGATCAAAAAAAAAAAAAAAAGGAAAATTCTGTTCTGGAGCCTTTGAAGCTCATTCTTCAAAGGAGGATGCTTCATAAAATGAAGAACATCTTGGACAACCTGAACATCTTCAACACAACACAGTGATTCAGCAACAGAGAGTCTTCTGTCAGAGGTTTCTTCAGATCGGTGACAACACACACCACGACAGGAGATCCTTCCTGCCCACAGCTATAACAATCTACAATGAATCTCTGAAGAGACTTAAATCACGACAGTTACTGCAACAATTAATTCCTCTTTGGGGATCAATAAAGCATTTTTTAATCTAATTGAAATTAATTTCTGGATGTTGCTCACTGAGTTTCACAGCCTTTCTCACCTTTCATGGAACGTGATGCGACCATGTGAGCAGCACGGTGGCCAGGACTCTAACAACCCACAGGATGGTTGGTGCATCAGTGATTTACATGTGGCTTGACTGCCCCAGCAACAACTAACGAAGCTGAAACTCCAGTCAGCCGTAAGTCATCCTCTGTTTTAAAGATTCGTGACACCGTTCATGTTGAAATAGCTTTCAAAGCTTCAGGCGTTCCTGTGGTTTTCTGATCCATATTCTGACATGAGAGGATATTTATTTATGTACTTACAAACACCTGAAGTGCTCTTCATTTTAGTGAATATGACACCACAAATAGAGAGCTTACATTCAGATCTCACAGATGTCTGGAAATGCAGGGAAAAATGAGAGAGAAAGTGTTTAGGCTCCATTATAAAGAAAGAAAGAAAGCTGAAATGAGGATCAGGATGAGTGCTGATGATGTCCATGATCATTATTTTACAGTCAGTCTCTGGGTGGCCAGAGAACGAGTTATGCTTCTGACTGCTTTTATTAACCTGCAGCGTGTTGTTTCCTGTTGTCAGACTTGGCTCTGACTCTTGAACGTTGAGTTTCTCAGGACTTTGTGACAAACTGAGGCTCACTGTGTTTATGTGCACTTTGGAATAAGTTGAACCTGATCACTGGATCAAGCAGAAAAAAAAGGACTGACTTGAACTGCAGTGGACAGTGGCCTTCAACTTGATTAATAAGCAGTTTTTCTTCTTTTCAGTATTCAGTAATCAGTATTCTGATCTTCAGTCTGAAAACAGATTGTTGGATGATCGTTTCAAAATCTCTGTTCATTTATCAAGAATTAAGAAAAAAAACTTAAATATAGTATATGAACTAATTTTTGAGTGTTTTTCCAAATGTTGGTTAGCGCTAACTGGAGGAAACTGTGTGCCACAAACAACCCGAGTGTCTCTGGTTTATCTCTCAGACCGCCTGGAGTCCAGAAGATGAGTGGAAGAAGAGGAGGTGTTAGGATTAAGATTAATTTAGAGAACTGTTTAACTGTTAAAACTAAACTTTATGGCATGTAAGAATGCAGTTTCTTTTATGATGGTAAGTCCTCAGTTTTGCTGCTTTATGACTTAACGACTGGAACATCCTCCCCGACCCCCAACAGTTTGTGACTTCCAGATAAACCGTTATCCTGGACTGCAAGACTGAAGAGTTGTTTACCATTTGGACTCGGAGACAAAGAGCAATAAAACTCAGGAGAACGAAAGGATACGCCTTTTCTGTGACTATAAGAACGGACACCTCCTGATATTTGGTGTGCATTTCCTGGCATCTCTCTGTGGTGTTAAGGCAATGCATCATCGGCTGGTTAAAATATTCTGCATGGCATATTGAATTTTTGTATTCATGATTGTATTAAACTCTTTAATTGACCTTTGTTTCTAGTCTTGTTAATGGCACCAGATAAAAGAACACAATTTTTTTCAGAGGTCAGGTGTCTGTCTCTGGGGAATGACCGGTCCAAAAGGCCTTGAACCTGGACCATCAGGCACAACTTCTGATGAAAGGGATGAAAATGGTTTAAGGATAAAGCTAAGGTGCTTTGCTGGTCTGTGTTTGATCGGACAGAGAGGAAAAACTGTTCATTAATGTTTCTGAAGCAGGACAGATACAATCAAAACTGTCAAATTTAACAGCTCATCATCATTTACGCACTCTAAATTGTGTATTCCCTTTAAATAAATGTATAGACATTTTCTTTGGAATAACATCTCTACACTGACAGCAGGAGTGAGCATGAGTGTCTGTCTGGTTTGTCTTTGTGTGGTAAGAAAACTTGAAGCCCTCTGAGCCCTTATCTGCAGCAGGAGTTCATGTTCAAAACATTGAAAATAGTTTTTAATCAGAGAATTTCTGAGTGACTAATATGAAAACAGTACAATAGGTTTGTGTTTGCAGAGGTCATCATCACAGACTGAGAGCAGACTCTTCGGTATGCAGCTGTCTGTCTCTGAGAAGCGACTGGTCCAAAGGTCTACCTGAACACTTCAGTCATGAACCTGGACTCTCAGACAGAAAGAAAGAGAGCTGCTGTTGTCTCCCTGATGTTAAATCCTGCATTTTCACTATCTAGTTCTCCCAGAACGGGGACCTGGGTCAGAATTAAATTGGAGAAACAGAAACAGACTCTGACAGCAAAAAGGTATTTAAAAAAAAAAGAAAAAAAAGAGAGAGAGGAAAGGGAAACCAGCAACAAAAGTTCTTTGTTTTCTGTGATGGAAAAATGCAATGACAATGAAAAAAGACCCAGGCACATATTTGAGTGTCTTAAGTGGTAAGTTGTAGAAATAAAATGGGATTTGTGGTAGAAAACGCCCTCATTTCCATCTCCTTCTTGGATGGCTGTACAGACCCAGCTTACAGTCATTATAGTGGACCATGGAGCACAGAAAGAACCCAGCAGATGGCTTCAGTCCCACCAGAACTGTGACACTGGAATCACATTATCATTGTGTGTGTGGTCTTCCCAACATTCAGTAAACAAAACATTGTTTTTTTTCTCTTGGTTTTCTTTGTTTTGATCTTTGGATTTAAAACAGATGCAAAAGCATCTAAAGACTCGGGTCGGGTCGGTTCCTGGTCCAGATATTGCGGGTCCATTCGGGTGCGGGTCCATGAAAGTGGACCCGTGAAGACCTCTACCTGTGCATGTCAGTTCAAGGAGTCTGGTGTAATCAGCAGAGAAGGTAGTATATCAGTGTGTTAGAACTGTGGACTGCCTCGTTGACACTGAAGGACTGTGTATACAATACACGTGTATACAATGTGTCACCGTCAGCTTGTCGCAGAGATGCCGCCGTCACTTTTGATTTATACTCGCGTGGTCTGCGCTATGTTATTCCACGCCACAACGCGTGGGACAATCACGAACTAGCTAAACTTACTAAACTTATCTCTTGCGTTTTTTCCACTTCCTCACTTATCTAGACCCACATTCATCACTATCTCCCTCCATGAATTACTAGAATATGTGCTGTCTTTGTAGTGTGGAGAACCAGAATCGTACAGATGTGGGTACTTCCTCATTTTTTCGATGACGCGCTCTTTTCTACGCAGATGTAGAATTGACCAATCAGAGGCCTCCTTTCTCTCCTCTCTGTGACACTGTCTGCGGTCACCTACAATTTTGGGTAGGTGCACCAGAGTGTCTGCGTAGGGTGGGGGGGCATCTCTGCGTTGTCTGTGTAGGTGACACAGACGACCTGACGTTTGAGAATAAATCAGGCTTAAGGCAGTTCTTGTCCTTTGGCAGGTGTGTGCTTGACTAGACAGAGAGGGCCCTGGCCGTGTTCAAAATCCCTTTGAAGTAAGATGCCTCCTGGAGAGTTCAGCCTGCAGCCTTAGTTACTTTTAACCGATAAGGCCACCATGACCTCTCCAGACTGGGGTTACAAACTTTGTCTATTTTACTTTACCAATAGTTAAAACACTAACATCCATCCATCCATTATCTATACCCGTTTCATCCTCTGCAGGGTCACAGGGATCTGCTGGAGCCTATCCCAGCCATCTACGGGCGAAAGGCAGGGGTTCACCCTGGACAGGGCTAACATCAATTATTATTTAAAAATTGATGAGATACAAAACAAGCAATATAGAGAGTATCCACAACTCTTAATTTAACCATGGAGTAAAGAAGAGTACTGCACTGCTGAGACGAGATGACTGGTTTAACCCCTTCTTGTCATGTCAGAATTGTAGCCACAGAGGGTGCAGACTTTGGAGAGCTGCCCCTCTTCAAAGAAAAACAGACTTAGATGCAACTGCACTTTGCAGTTTTTTTTTTTGCACTTTTTAATAACATGTCCTTATAGTTTTGAAATTTGAGTACACTTTAAAGCTATGCCACTCTTTTGCACTTTAAGAGTATTGAAGTTACCCACCAAACACCGGACGTCCATGGATGTCTTTTTTAAGGCTAGATAAGGTCGGCCCGTCGTGGCTATAATTTAGCCCAAAAGAAGACGTTGAAAACCGATCCATGTTTAGTCGTCCTGTCGTAGCCCACATTAAGACCAAAAGTAGACGTTGAAAACTCGTCTCTGTTTCACCATCATTTCCTGGTCCAGATTTTTTTTAAAAATTCCAAATTTGAAAATTTGTCTCCGTTTAGTCATTATTTTTCCTTCTTTGAAAAAACACAACACAACTCTCTCTGATTTGGAAGACATTTGTGTGAAGCAGTGGCGGTTTTACACAGGAGCCTACAGGGGCCTGTGCTCCCCTGCCGATGTCCCGTGCCCCTGTGCCGCATTGACAAAACTATAGAGGCCCGAGGTCTCCTGTCTCAGATTGACTGCGAATTTGTTGTGCGTCTTGTTACGTTGCATAGGTTGTTTGGTGAGACAAAGCTGCTGTCTGACTTGTTACAGTCACCAACTGTGGACTTGTCAAGAGTTGTTGACTTGGTAAATGCTCTAGTCCAGGCATTGAAAGACTTCAGGCAAGAGTCTTATTTTGACAACTTGTGGGATGAAGCATTTAATATTTGTCAGCAATGTGATGCTGCAACAGAGTCAGTGGCAGAACGTCAGAAAACGCTGAGCTCTAGACTCAGTGGCCACTATACACTAAGCACTGTTGATCAGAGGGCATTCAGTGTAATGAAAATACCAGGATATGAATTTTTGTCCATGTCCCATAGCTCCTACAGTAGTCCAGGAGAGGCATAAACCAGGATTGACAGCTAATGTGGCCTAATGATAAAGATGTCTGCATGCAAATGCAACACTGTTCCTGTTGGAATCTAGTTTATGTTTACAGAGCTGACATCCTCCTGAATACTGACCATTAGCTGGATGTAGTAATATCAGTATTACAGTACCCACTAAGCAAAGTTACGTTGAAAAGACCACTTCGTCAGGCGTCTAAGGGTTGATTTGGTTGAAAAGTGAAAGGTGAAAAGCCATCACTTCAGAGATGTTGAAAAGAAGTCTACACAAAGACGTCCACTGACATCTATGTCGTATCAATACACTGTGCAAACCCACTTTGGAGGCACATCAAACTTTGTTTTTTTTAATTTTACTTATTAGTATTGCATGTTCCAGTCGCAGTGCATTGGCCTTTTTATTCAGTATCAAGTAGGCATGTCAGCAAATTAATGTAATGAATGACAACAGAAACTATTGCTGGGGTTCTGTAAAAATAATATATAGCAAAATGGTTAGTAAAACAGTCAGAGGAGCATTATGAAATATCAATGTGATGGATGTTTATCAGCTTCTGTGCTCCCCTGACTTGAAGTGTCCACAACTTAAAAGCATTTTCATCATTGGCTAAGCCAGACTAGATCTTACTGAAGCAAATAAAAAAGATTAATTCTGAAGATTGAGGCAGACATTTCATGTCCTCTGATTATGTATTGTTCACTATAACTCACTGAGGTATCTGTGGAGGGGAATGCAGCGTTCAGGGTCATCGATGGGTGACAGCAGCTCACAGATCCTCTGGGGTTTGTCCTTCGTGGAAACGCTTTCTGTCCCCACACTGGGTGAGGATGTCCACACAGTCTGACCTAAGCAAAGACATTTATGAAAAAATATGCTGCTGGGTTTGCAAAAAAACTGAAGTTGACAATTGGTGCTGTTCCAGTGCGAGAAGCCTGTAAGGCTGATATCCAAGTGTTGAGTAAACTATTGTGTGTTGGCTAACAGCACGGACATATGTGCATTTTAGTGTGTTAATGACAGCTCCTCGTGCTAATATACTCTGTATCAAAATAGCAAGAAAAAATTCAAAATTCACATTCATCACACACACACAAAAAAAGCAATCAATTTCATTGCTCATCACTTTGAAACAGGTTTCACTGCTGGCAGTTGTGAGTCAAAGATATATACTTAATAACATGAATAAAACGGACACATATATAGACTGTGAGTGAATGAAAGTTATTCCGTCATTACATTTTAGCAGGTAATGAGCATAGAATTCACAAAACAGACATCCAGAGGTAATCGTTGTTGTCTTTGTTGTTGCCCTTTTCATGTTCTAAATCCAGTTTTGCCTCACCCATGTAGGGGAGGATTTGAGGTAAAGGAAATGTGGTTTTAATAGTTTTGATAATGTGTTGTAATGTTAAACACAACTAGACTGGCAACAGACAGCAGAGATTGCGTGTGTTCAGGAAGTTTGAGCAATCAGCAATCAGCCTAGTCAGATCTAGCAATCAGATCTCGTCTCTGTTCCTGTTTTCCTGAAAAAAAAAATGACAGGCTTTTGAAGTTGTTCTGAGTATAAAGCTACGTTAGAGGTACCAGAGGTTCAAATGAAATTAGCATAATAAGGTCATTTCAAGCACAAATCATTAAGAGACATTACAAAAGGGCGAATCCATGAAATTGAGCTTTCTGATGCAAGTCATTCTGTTCACAAAAAAAAAAAAAAAAAAAAAAAAAAAAAAATATATATATACTATATATATATATATATATATATATATATATATATATATATATATATATATATACATTTTTTTTTTTTACTGAAGAAGCAGCATTGCACAGCATCTTACTAATATGTCTAATAAAAGCCATGCCCAAGTCCAATCCAGATTCATGGAAAGATACAATGTGTATGTATATATATATATATATATATATATATATATATATATATATATATATATATATATATATATATATATATAATATATATATATATATATATATCTATATATATATATATATATATATATATATATATATATATATATATATACATACATACATACATATACACACACAGTGGTACCTCTATTTACGAAATTAATTGGTTCTGGAAGTAGTTTTGTAATCTGAAAATTCTGTAAATAAAGATGCGTTTTCCATGTAAATGCCCTAATCTGTTCCAAGTCCCCCAAAATTTGGACATACATATTTTTTTAATAAATCATAGAAATGCATCAGAACAAGTAATAAATACATGTTAGAATTAGATTACTGCACAATAAACATAAAATGTGAGTTGTGCATAATAAAAAAAAAAGAATAAAGTAAAGAATAAAAATTATGTTCATTTACCTTTTAACTGCTACCATTGTCACCTTTTCTCTCTCAGCAGTGGTTTTTTCCTGGTGTTTTGTAAAGAACCAATCCAAGGATGTTTGCTTTTGTCGGCTTTTAACAATCCTTCGAAAATGTGCAAGGCAAACATTATCATAATGAGCGATAGCCCGACTAGTGAACACTTTTTTTGGGTGATTCTTTTCAACAAAGTCCGAAACTTCATGGAATTTTCCTAAAATGTCAATGGGATGCCAGGAAGATGCTAGCTGATAGCCAGTGGCAGAGCAACTACAAGTATGTTTACGTTTAGTAAACTCTGGGTACTGCGAGTAGCAGCGCATACTGTATTTTTGTCTTTTGTATCCTGAAATTTATTTCGTAACATGAGGCAATATTTTCCTGCTGACACATGTCGTAACATGAACATTTTATAAATGAGTTTTTACTGAGAAACTGAGACATCAACACATTAGTGCTGTAGGCCTACGCTGCAGGGGGACACTAACATGATCTGCTGAGCAGTATCTCCACTGCTCTTCTCCCTTTCCTTCCCTTTCCTCCTCCCTTCCTCCTCCTCCAGCTCATTCCACAATTAATTGGGAGCACCTTGTTACTGTAACTGTGCTCCATATTCTTTTCTTTCCTGTGGTTTGTTGTGCTGTTTTGCCCCCCATTTTTTTTCTCTCTGTGTATTTGCAGGCCAGAGTTTCCTGAGTTTCATGCTGACTTGCTGTTCCCTCCTCTGTCCATCCCAGCGTTTATCTCCACCTGTGTGTATAGATGTGTTCTGAGTGTCGGCTGGCGTGGTGACCGGCGACCTGGTCCTCTGACCATCTCACCTCAGTGCTGCTACCTGCATCTGTTTATGTTTATATGGACATTATATTCAGTCATTTGTGTGCTCTCCTCTCTATGTCCTCCATCCTCTCTCTGTCCTGTCTCCCCTCTTTTCTTTCTTTACCCAGCTGGTCTTCATCAGGAAGGTCCCTCCATATGATCCAGGTCCTGCTCAAGTTTTCTTCCTCTTAAAGTGGAGTTTTTCCTTGCCACTGTTTGGCTGAAAGGTTTTTTTCTCCCTCTGTAGGAGTTTTTTACCTGCCATTATCCTTGATTAGGATTCAATATTATATTTTAGTTAATTATATTTGCTCGGGGGTCATGCTCTGGGTCTCTGTAAAGCGCCTATAGACAATTGACATTGTAACAGACGTTATACAAATAAAATTGAATTGAATTGAATTGAATTTGTGACTTTTTTTTTGCACAATGATTTTTTTTTTGGAGACTATCTGAACATACCTACATACAGTGCCAAGAAAAGATACGTGAAACCCTTAGATTTAACAGATTTTCTGCTTTTATTTGCCATTAAATGTGATTAGATCTTCATCAGTCAAACAATCATCGACAAACACAAGGTGATTAATCTGGTAATCACCTTGGTAATTATCAGGTAATTATAATTTCTTGTGTCTTTCTGAACACACACATTAAGCATTCAGAGTCCCGGGGGAAAAAAGCAAGTGCACAATTAATTGTGAGTTATCAGATCAAGCACTTTGTGTTTATCTATTATTGTGACTTTGATGAAGATCAGATCATATTAGCACATTTCATCAGATATTTGATGCATGAGCCACTGAGTTGGCTTGAACTAACACAAGGGACGGCATTATCTTCCATGCAGGATGGACGCTCATTGGTTACTTTAGCTTTTGGAAAAAACAGAAACGCTCCCGTCCGTTCAAATGAGGCATCAATCAGGTGTCATAATTTTGGAGTCACTACATCAGAAATCTTTACATGCAAACTGAGTTGACTGGAAGAATAGATATATCTGCCAGATCATTCGCCATGATGCATAATCAGTCTGTGGGAATATAATGAAATGATTTCCTAAATCTAAATCTTTTTCTGAATTTCACTGTCAGAATGTTTGTCAATGAAAAATGTTGCTAAATTTAATCAATCAGTGGATCTCTGAAGGACTTCATAGGGGAGTTTCCTCATGAACCTTTTGTTTGACTGAGCCATCAGTTGTAGCTTCTGCAGTGATTGTGATGTAAAATGCTTTAATCTAGCTGTTCACTGGTCTGTCACATGTTCAGCCTCCAGGGCTTAAAGTAAGAAAAAATCCTGAGCCTTAACTTTTTTACGGTGGTGCAGTGGATCCAACGCATACGCATTATTGGCAACTTTTTGGCCCAGTGATTGGTAATTTACAAGATGACCAACAATTTAAATGGGAATTTTAGAAAGTAAAGGTTATTAAGTTATAAGTGAAAACATAGGAAACTGAGTCAAGCCAATTAATCTGATTCACTTAACAACCATTTAATTTAGTAAAGGGCAATTTGTACAAAAAGAAAAAAAAAACAAATTGCAACTTTTCTATCATTTTTGTTCAAAACAATGGTAAATTAAGTTATAGAAAATACAAACTCCTCTCCAACATATTTGCAGAGGCAGTTATGTTATTAGATGTTATAACTCTGGATGCATCATCAATATTCAGAAAACCTACATCCTTTGAGCTGATCAGACAGACAAGGCAAGTTTATTTGTATTGCACATTTCACGTACAAGACAATTCAAGACCACTCAGAGATAACGTGCTCGTGTGTGTTTTTTCCTGAATCATAGTCAAACGCTAGAGATCAGGCACGGTGCAGGAATACTTTAAGCCCTGCAAGACATAAAATCAGGTACCAGGCTTCCTTAGCTTCTGGCACCAGCTCCAAATGGCTCTCCGTCTCCGCCCTTTTCCTCTGTCCAGGCCCAGCGCCACTTGAATTTTGCTTCCATTCTTCTGATTATGGGAGAAAAAACCGCCGGCTCGCCTCGCCTGCATTCAAGACCACTCAGAGATAATGTGTTTCTGTTTGTGTGTGTTTTTTCTCCTGAATCAGAGTCAAACGCTGGAGATCTGGCACGGTGCCAGAATACTTTAAGCCCTTAGCTTCTCAAACACGACACATGTTCATGCAAAGTTGTAGTTAAGAGTCTATTGTTAAAGGGTTAATATTTTCACAACCGATTATTTCATCTGTTCCTCTCGATATTTCCTAACTTACATTGTCACTCTTCCATTGTTGTTTTTGTATTATTTTCTTATTCTGAATGGAAAGGAAAAAAAAGTAGTAATGGCACACTGTATATGTTGTATGTTGTTGTACCTCTGAAGTTGTGTTTGCCTAATCCCCTAATAATGAGGCTATAGCATTTTTTTTACTCTAATGTTATAACTTTCAGAGGAAAAGTTGTGCTTTTTCCTTCACTCTCTAAGATTAGATCTCTAGTTCAAGTCATGGAGCAAAAGAAATAATGATTTCGTCGCCCCAGACCAACTCAAACCAGCATCAGCAGGATGCTGCCCTCATATGAATAAATTAGGAGGAAGATTGTTGTACAGCAGTCACCTGAGAAAGTTGGTGAATCCACCACTTTCTCCACCATTTCAACACACATCCTCCATCTGTTGTTGTTCACTGATTTTTTGGTTGCTGCACGTTCTCACTCTGAGGGTCATGGTCTTAAAGATTTATTCTCTTTTTTTGAAAACTTTGAGTTCAAAGTCTAAATTCCCAATAAAAGTCTATTCACTAAGGTGGGCGAACACACTCATTCTGAGGTGCAGACCCTGTGGAAAAATTCACACCTTTGACGTCAAACCAGAAACTGAATGAAGCAGTCGATGTCAGTGATGATTCTGTGCCTCATCAGCTTACGTCTGAGACTGTTTGCACTATTTGTGAGTCTTATTTCTCACAGTATTCAGTAAAAAAGAGCAACCAACGAGGAGATCTGGGATTTAATATATATTTTATTTTGATACTCATGCATTTATTTATGAGAGTTTCAATGTTTAAAAGCATTGATTGGCTCCTCTGCCTCCTGTCTGTTTCTCTGCAAGGAAGCTTCTGAAGTGTTGTGCTGTCAATCTCTGTTTTATTACATCTATATGAAAGGCCACTGATCACAGTGATAAACTGAGGCGGATGCATAATGGACCTTTGATGGAAGAAGAGGCAGACTGAATATTAACAAGTGCAAATTAAATTTCATTGATCCACACAATGGATCAGTCAATGCAGTTGAGGAAATAGATATTGGATATGTTCAAAAACAGTATGGTGTGTCTGGAACAAGACAACCTTGGGTCTCATGCCCTGTTCAGCACACCAGCAGCAATGTTCTGCTGGCAGACACTCATCAGTTTCACTTCAGTGTGTGATTAAACGTGACATATTATGCAAAAAGGAACGTTTTGTGTTCTTGAGAGCATTTGTCTTGAAGTCACTGAACTTTCAAAACTCTGGTGAAAACATAGTTTCATGGTCTCAGAAACATACCGAGAAGTAGCCCATATCATCAGCTGTAAAACATTCACTTGTTGCATCATATAACTGCATGATGTACAAATATATCCCTGACAGACTGGCTAGTTCCTTCTAATCTCTCCCTGGAGAACCTGTGAGAGTCAAACTCCTATTAGTGAGGCCCCGATTGTACACCTCCCACTAGCTGCTAGCCGCTTTGCCGACTCCTTTATTCACATTGTAGGTGTGGCAATGGGTGTGTCTTTTGCCCTTTCCGTAAACTTGGTATCTTGCGATCGTGGGTTTAGGGTAGCAGATAGTGGTCAGACCACCCGCTACCCGACAGGAGCTGCGTTTCCACTGCAGGAACATTTTCCAGGGTGCTTTATGTGGTCTCATCCTTTCCTCTCTCCATTTCACCTGCAGGTAGCAGGGCTTAAACAAAGTCAACATCTGTACAAGTCCCTTCTCATGGTAAAACTGCAAAACCTTTGTCTTAGTTACAGCTGGTGTCCATGATCCTTTTGGCAAATTTGACTCTTAAAAACAGAAATCTTTCATTTGCTCCATTTTGTTAGCGTAACTGTTGTGCTCTTGGATGAACAAAAACCTAAAACATTTGAAGAGATGACGCCGCACTGATTTCTTCTTTAGGGTCACAATCTTCCCTGGTTTATCAAACCTGTATAATTTGAGCATGTCTGGATGATAGTACACAGAGACACCTTAACAACTGTGTAAATGCAATACAATAAAATGCTGCTGACTTTATTGACCTTGATATCAGCTGCTCTGCAGCTAACGTCTCTAATAGTCTTTAATATTACTGCAACTGCCTACACACAGGAGCAAAGCGAAGTATATAGTAAAGATAGGAGCAACCTGTAAGAAAGGTTATTTCCAGAGGCCTTTTTGGCCTGTTGTCACACGTGTGCATGTCCAGTGAGCATGGAGGCCTGCGTCATACGTGTTTGCAGCTGTGTAATGTGGATGAGATATGCTGTGGATCAGATGCAGCCAGACTTCCACTGGCAGTATGTTACAGCCTGCCACGCACGTCAACCCTGCAGTGCACAGCCATGCCTGCAGGGGCCAGCGTTGCCTCTGAGATGGACAGGATGCCCCCCGATGACACTGAAATCTGCTGCACAAAGTAGAAGCTGGTCTCACCTTGTGAGCCATGATGAGCATATGGTCTTTCTTGTTGCTCACTGATGATGAGATGTTCCCAGATCAGAACCTCCTGATGTCATCGATGCTCAGAGGAACCAGGTCTCAAT
Source organism: Hirundichthys speculiger (assembly GCA_018398805.1). Taxonomy (NCBI): domain Eukaryota; kingdom Metazoa; phylum Chordata; class Actinopteri; order Beloniformes; family Exocoetidae; genus Hirundichthys; species Hirundichthys speculiger. Next base: position 3,469,837 of record JAGFBZ010000105.1, read on the forward strand.
GGACCTTTGCTCGTGTTGAAGAGAGACACAAACAGCTTTAATTCACTTATAATGCTCCACTTTGGTAGTACAGAGAGGAGACTTAACGGACTTATAAAACTGAAACTTACAACATAGCGGTTGTAATTAATTCAGTCAGATTGCCTCATAAGTAATGAGCAGTGTCCAACACAGCCTGCACCCCAGTTAGGCCTCTTATGGCCAGTGGATGAGTTTTAAGGACCCCGAGTTTATAGTTAGTAGAGTTAGTAGACCAATAAAAGGAAAAGAAATCAAAAGCGCAGAAAGTGTTTCATAATTCATTTAATCTGATAGCTTATATTTTTATATTTATCAATATATTAAATTTAATTCATCTTACTGAGGTGAGGAAAATAAGCACTTTGCCTTTCAGCTCTAAAGTGTTATATACGAGGACATAAAAAAAAACAATTAAATAATAAAAAAATAATTTTACCAGGCTGTAAAATGAGGTAAATACAACCTCAGATTAACAACAGATGATATATTACGCAGTGACGTTATCAACTGAGCTAAAACTAAGGTGGCACTTTTTGTTTCCCGTGGGGTTTAAGAGTGTAAGTAGCAGCCAGGTGCTGCTAATCAAATGTTCTTAACCTGGCATTAACTAGTTTATTTTCTCTGGAGCGTTGGTGTGTGTGAACGCAACACAAAAAAAGGAAAGACATCAGGGATCTTAGAGAAGCAGTCGTCACAGCTCATCAGTTTATAACAGCTAAAATAACAATCAGGAGTCTCATGAGGAAGCAGAGGGCTGTTCCAGCTTCCTCCCACAGTCACAAAACATGTACAGGACAATGACAGATTATTCTGAATGCATTCAAGTGGAAAACATTCAAGACATTTCCCAATCTTCCCTAGAGTGGACATCCCAGCAAACTGGGATCATTAAGTTGGTGACTCTTGGCACTTGAAAGTCTTGCTTTGTGAATCCATTTCCTGAGTTGCTGATATATATGTTTTACATTATATATATAAAATTCTTCACTGATGCTTTCTCTTCAGCATCAAAGTTCCCGTCAACATGAAGGGAAGGCATGTTTATTACACAAAAACAACTCTGCTTTACAAAGGCATGAATATGAAAGAAAGATGGGGTTTAATAAAAAACAGCATGAGAATGCAAATGAAGTGCATAATAAAATCACAAAAAATAGATTTGGACAGAAAATGCAATAAACAGCTTAGAATAGACGATAAACAAAAGGCACCGGTTTTTAGTTTTCAGCTTACCTTTAAACGTGGCAAGAGATGGGGCATATTTAGGGCCCGATCTCCCGCCAGATCTCCTAAAGCCGCTATTTAGGGAAAGCGGGTAGCGGGAGGGTCGTTCCCCCACAAAGAACACAATCTTCCACCTCCCTAAACCCGCGATCCCACCTGCGCTAAACGCTATATTATGCGTGGGAGTGGTTAGGGCGTTCCACCTGTTAAACCAATCAGTGCGTCAGTAGCCATTACCTTTAAGAGCAGGTTGCGGTACCTGCAAACTGCTATGGAGCGTCTTTTCACCCAGATCAGAGCAGCTCTCATGTCCAGCTCGTCTGGGACTCTGCTGTAGAGCTTCCTCCTCTTCCTTCCTCCTCTTCCTCTGCACTGATATATACATATAAATATTTTTACACGGACAATATCTATCAGTTACCTGAAAGTCCCAGATAGTCTGTGCAATTCCAGTAAACACACTCTGGTCATCTATGGTTTAACTAGCGAGCAAGCCGTTTAAGACGATCTCTGCTATTTTCTCAGGGGTTCAACTGAGGCCAAATCACGCTTTTTATTCAAGAGTTAATTCCAGAGGTACAGACATTTGTGGACATCCACATGTGACCAGGTGGACGCACATTGATGCCATTTGGACGCGCTCTTGTACGCGCCGATGTGCAACATGCATGTCGGCGCGTACCCGCAATCGCAAAATACCAAGTTTGCGAAAAGGGCAAAAGACACGCCCATTGCCACACCTACAAAGTGAGTAAGGGAGTCAATCAATCAATTAAACTTTATTTATATCACACTTTTCATACAAATAGCATTGCAACACAAAGTGCTTCACAGATTAAAAGCAAACTTGCTCCACCCACTCCACCCACCAATCCATCTTTCCCAAGACCACCCCCCACCCCCCCTTCATCCACCATAAACAATGCAATGAGTATAAAAATGTAGTATAAGGCTGGGCTCAGATGAGTCAGAGGAGGAAACACACCCAGGGAGCCGTCTGCACCAAGAGCAGCAGGTCGCCCATGGCAACCAGGACTCCAGCACAGGACACCCAGAGGAAACGTGGGAGTGACCCCCAAACCTCCACCAGGAACCCATAGCACAGCAACCTGACAGCCACAGGCGAGCCCCGCTGCTGATGCAGAGGACTCCCTCAGAGGAAACACTGGAATAAGCTAAAAATAATAATAATAATAGGTAAAAACATAAGACCCATAAAAAGCTTATACAAAGGCTAAATGAGGCAAAAATATAAGATGAAGCACAAACATTATAAAATATAAATAGAACAGTGAATTAAACACAACATAAATACGATAAATAAAACAGATAAATGACTAACAAATGATTACCAAGTCAAAACTTAACTAAAAAAAAAAAAAAAAATCAGTTAAAAGCTAGACCAAAAAGGTGGATCTTGAGCCTGCTCTGAAAAATGTGAACATTCTCTGCGTCCCTGAGGTAAAACAAGTTGTTCCAGAGTTTAGGACCATAGAGCTTAAAAGATATCTCACCCTGAGTCTTTAAATTAACATCAGGTATTTGGAGGAGACGCTTGGCACAGGAGCTCAAGGTCCGCGAAGGTTCGTAGGGTAAAAGCAGTTCTGAGAGATAAGAAGGCCCAAGACCATTAAGACACTTAAAAAAAAATTAAAAGAACCCTAAAGCCAATGCAGCAATTTTAAAACTGGTTTAATGTGGGCCCGCTTTCTGGTCTTCATGAGGACACGAGCAGCTGAATTTTGTAATTTTGTAAGTTGTAGACCTTTAATGCTCTGCTTCGGAAGACCAGAAAGCAGGCGACTGGTGATAAAAGCATGCATTAGCATCTCTGTGTTGGCCTGAGAGAGAATAGGGCGGACTCTGGCTATGTTTTTTAAGTAATAAAAAACAACTTTGGTAACGTTCTTGATTTTTTTTTTGGATAAAATTCAGCTCAGACTCAAAGATTACACCCAGGTTTTTCACTTGTGCTGATGGATTAAAATAAAATTCTTGTAGTTTGGGTAAAATATTCTCTCTCAGGGCCTCAGGAACAATGACTAAAACCTCAGTTTTGTCATGGTGAAGCTGGAGAAAGTTTTCTGCCATCCAGGATGTGACATCTAAAATGCAGTTAAAGTGCGTCCATTGGCTTTGTGTCATCAGGAGACATGGAGATGTACAACTGTGTGTCAACAGAATAACTGTGAAAGTTGACTCCGTGTCTCCTGACACCGCCAAGAGGGAGCATATAGGGGTTAAAAAGTACTGGACCTAAAATCGAACCCTGAGGCACACCACATGTGACTCCATGGACTCTTGAAGAACAGTGGTCCAGACTTACCAGAAAAGTCCTGTCTGTGAGATAAGATGTAAACCATTTGTGGACAGTACCAGAGATGCTGATGCAGAGGTGTGGTCTATTGTATCAAACACAGCGCTTAGATCCAGTAAAAACCAACAGTGTAAGCTTATGTGAGTCATAATTTAATCTAAAATCATTTAAAATTTTTAAAAGGGCTGTCTCTGTACTGTGGTTTACTCTAAATCCAGACTGAAATTTCTCTAGGACATTGTGCTGATAAAATCATTAAGCTGAATAAGAACAAGCTTTTCTAAAATTTTGCTTAAAAAATGGTAAGTTGGGCACCAGTCTAAAATTGTTAAAATCATTAAAATCTAAATTGCTCTTATTCAGCAGAGGCCTCACCATCACCCCTTTAAAGTCGGCAGGAAAGACCCCCATCTGAAGAGAGCAATTCATCATGTATAAAAGTTAATCTCTAAAAGAATCAAAAGGATTTCAGTAATTTAGTAGATTTAGTAGATACAGGATCTAAAATACATGTGGTGGGCCTCAGTGAGGAGGAAACTTTATAAAGAGTCTCAGCATTAACCAGGGCAAAACTGTCCAGTGTTTCCTCTGGTGAAGACAGACACTCAGATGCATTTAAAACCATATTACTCCGGGAAGATAAAATATTGCATCTGATAGTGTCTATATTCCTCCTGAAGTGGTCTGAAGCCTCACAAAGAGAGTCAGAGGGTTTAAAAGAGGGTTTGTTGGAATCGGGGTTGATTAATTTGTTGAATACTGAGAAAATAGTTCTGGGGTTATTCTTGTGGATATTAATTAATTTTGAGAAATAGTTATTGCGGGCATTCCGGATGGCTTTATTGTATATTTTTTTGTTGTTCAGAAAATATTTGTTGATTTATGGTTATTTTGTTTTTCCTCCACCTCCTTTCCGCCACCCTGCAATTCCGTTTGAGTCTCTTTAGTTCAGTATTATTTATCCATGTTTTCATGTTTATTTTGTTTCCAGAGGAGCAGCTGTATCTATAGCCTGCTGTAATCTACTGTTAAAATCTTCAATAATTAAATCGCAAGGGGCGGGTACGATGGAGGGAGGGAGCCTGTTAAAAACCTCCTTAAGATCTGCAGCCACATCAGGAGTTAGGTAGCGTTTCCTCACTGTTCTGAGCGATGCCTCCCGTTGAATAAAAGCAGTGATGTTAAAAAACACACAGTAGTGGTCGGAGATAACCAAGTCGACAATGGAGGTCACATCCTCAGACGGGCCATGTGTGATGACCAGGTCCAGGATGGGACCTCCAGAGTGAGTTGTCCAACCAGTGTGTTGTCTAAAATCCATTTAATTAAGAGCATTTAAAAATTCAACTGAGTGGATGTCTAAAAGGTTGTCGATGTGGAGATTAAATTTACCGGTTAAAAGAATCCTATCTTAAGAGTTGTATAAAAAATCGGAGAACTCTTCGATAAAAAGACGACGTTTAGATCTGTCTGGCGGTCTATAAATAATCACACATAAAATCCTTGGGTTACTAAAAACAAAAGCGTGGTATTCGAAGGTGGTAAAATGATCAAATAAATTTTGTTGGTGGCCAGTGTTGTAGAGATGATTGATGCTGTGCCCCCGTAACCCTTATCACTGCGTGTTGAAAAATAGAAACTGAAATCGGGAGGGGAGGCCTCTGTGAGAAAAACAGGAGCATCTGAGCCCAGCCATGTTTCAGTTAAAAACACACAATCCAGTTTTTTGTCTAAAATAAAATCATTGACGATAAAAGACTTGTTCCGCAGGTAGTGAACGTTCTACACAGCCATGTTTAATCTGATTTGAGTCAAAAGATTGCATTAGCAGTTAGCAGAGGTTCCTAAACCCGCAATTTGTGTGTAGCAGCTAGTGTACGATCAGGGCCCTAATATGAACAGGAAAGTTTATTCCATTTGTGTGTAGCATAGTAGATAAACACATTTTCACCTGTTTGGTTCTAAGTTGAAGTTTAACTAGCTGGTTAGTGACTAAACCATGGTAAAAAAGCAGCTGACTGTTGTTGATATTCCTGCTGATCATGTTAGAAAAATTGGCTTGTCTATGCTTTTGTATAACAATGGTGTAATTGTGAAGGTTTTCTTTAAGGATTTCACAGTGAGTTTATAGATCAGTTTTCCTACGTTCTCTCTTCTGATTTGTAACCACTGGGCTGTTTCTCCATGGTGCTTTCTGCTTGCCAGACAGCGTTTCTACCTTTTTCGGGCACAATAACATCAATAATTTCAGTGTTTTATGTTCAGAATGATCAAAAAGCATGTGAACAGACTCAGACGTTGGGTTCACTGACACAGATGTGACTTCCATAAAAGTTGAGCCGTTTGTTCATTTAAATATCATTTGCTCACAGAAACTGACTCAGTTTGGAAGGCTGGAAACACAGAAGTGGTCAGAAAGGCCAACTTCCTTTCCAACAGTCTCAGAAATATCAACAGCCCACAGCTCGGAGAAATTGTTGATAAAACTTCCAGAGAACCTTGGAGGTCTGTAGACAATTAATACCAAGATTTCTGGAAGGCCTTTTTAGCACAACACACAGATATATTCAAAGAATATAAATATAGCAGCAACAACGCCACCTTTCCTGTTAATCCAAGAAATATTAATTTAGTGAAGGTTTTGAAGGGCTGACTTAATGAGAACCGATGTGCTGTTAATATTGTCTAACCAGGTTTAATTTGGAAAATGTAAAATCAAGAATGTGCTCAGTGATAAAATCATGAGAATGACTTGTTGTTAAGAGATCAAACATTTAGCAGATTTACCTTTGTAAAGTTAGTAGAGGGGGAATATTTATGGAAAGGAATCTTTACTGAATTATTTATTATAGATGACGGCCCCACTCTTTTTCTAAGACCCATGAACACAGGAATAGACACGGCAGCTGGAACACTGGGTCCTGGTTTGTCCTGGAAGCATTCATGAGTGCAACAATGTCAAAATCTACAGGGGAATTTACTGCTGAGCATTCTGTACTTTCCCTGCACTGATTACAATGACAAAGCTGCATAAAAGGAGTGCAAAGACGCTGAGACAGGGCCATCATGAAAAGATTTCCAGGAAGTGTGCTTCAAGTCTTGGCAGATCTTTTCCAGCCCCAATACGTTGCTACACTCATCTAATTGGAAACAAAAGTGCTGCTGCTACAAAATCACAGTCGCTTGGCACATTCTTACACACAGATGCTCACAAAGGCCCTTGATAGCTCATCTGATTTATTTTTTTGGTTTTTGTATTGGTAACCTTTTCAGTGTTTAAAAAGTAGAGGAGTGTAACTTTAATATTTTCCTCCTCTTGACACCAAAATACGAACAAAAATCCCAGAAATACCAGTTAAAAATGTGGAATATATGGCAGTCATTCTCATTTTAGTCCCCTGTAAACTGATAACTGATTGAAATCGTATTGGCACATTTTACTGTAGTAAACGCATGAAACAAAAAGATGCAGTGGGCTGCATTACAGCACAGCTGGGGTGGGGGTGAAAGGGAGAAAGTCAAGTCAGATTGTAAATCGGTTTTCCTTTACAGCGATCAATATAGAGCAATCAATTCTAACCAACCAATCCAATCAAATGACAGATGGGGGAGGAGAAGGGGTTCCTGTCGTGGTGAATGCCTCTGGACTGTTTCTGGGTACAGTCGAAGTGTCAATAAATGACCTATGGTGTTTTTCTAAGCTTTTTTCTGGGAGAAAGTGTAGCCTGAGGAAAGAGTAGCCAGAGTAACAGAGGTTTTTGCAGTTTTTTATGTTTTACGTGTTGAAAAAAGACATTAAAACCTTAGCTAGCCTTCTCTCTCATATATAAAGTTCCATTCTTTCGACAGTCTTTTCAGAAGGCTAAAAACAGCTGTTCTTTTCTTATTTTTTCTATTTCAAAAGGTTCTGAACTCTTTGATGGATGGATTGATCACTGTTTGAAAACTTGTGAGCTCTTTGGTGTACCTTGAGAGAATAGGAGTGCAAACTGTTAGATCCCCCAGTTGTGGTTCAGTCTCTGACTAGCAGAGTCTGTCACCGGGACCAGCTCTCCATCTCTTCGAGAAGTTGCGGTCTAGGGGGGTTTACCTCGCTAAGATTTCCTCAACTTATTTAAGCTGGTATTGAGGGGATTCGCCTAGCTCTCACTGCATACAAATTCCAGCCGTCTATCCCGCTACCCCCAATAACTGACCTAAGAGGAATAGCCAGTGGCTCCAAGTCCAGCTATCGGTCACGTCTGTTAATTTGCAGCTCCCCTCTTAAGATCTGGGCTCTTGTTACCGGCTAGGATAAATTTAGTGGCTTGGACAGCAAGCCCCAAGGATATTTGACAATATTATGACTAGAATAACCAATAAGAATCTATGTTACTAGTGCAGAGGCATAACCAAGGTCGTTGCAATTGTGGATACAGATGTAATGTCCACCACGACGTCTTATGATAGTTTTTATATTTATTAAAGCAGATTAGTAAGGTTAAGCAGCAGCATTGATTGGTTATACAAATTCTAATTCTACTTAAAAAGGCAAATTAAAGCTGTGGCTTACAAATTCATTCATCTGGTTGATTCAAGGACAGGCTGGGATGTGCGCAATGTGGCGCCTTTGAGTTGTTCAAGGCCGCTTGCAGAGAGAGAGAGAGCGCAAGGTCAGGCCTGCAGGTACTCTGATTCGCCCCTCCTCCTTGCTAGCAGTGAGCTAGGGTAAATCCAAAAACTCCAATTATATTCCTCAAGTGTTGGAAAAATTGTCAATCTGTTCTTGCGTCTTCTTTGTTCTTGAAGAATAAATCCTTCAGATATTTCCCTCCGATGGTTGGTTAGCTCCCTCGGTCCAGCTAGTCCTGCTCCTTCGAATACGCCCCACGGAAGAACGACAAATTCTCTCTGTCTTTTTTTTTATGCCATTCTCTCTCTCTCTCTCTTTTTTTCTCTCATCCAGCCTGCTTCAGCCCCAAAATGTCCCTTTTTGGTCTTTCACACTCTTGATTGGTTCTCTCACATTTGCATATGCGTACATAATTTCCCCCAAACTCACATGACACTTCTGATTGGTTATCTACATATACAGAGGTGTGCATAATTTTACATAATCCCTCCTTTACATCATGCATAATTCACAGGCCCTGTCCCACAATGATTTTATAGGTTCACAGATCAGCAGGGGCGTTCACCTAATCATCATGACATACACAATTCAACCACGCAGCTCCTCCCAGATACCAAGGTTAACCTGTTTATTTGGCCATATAGCTCGTTAAGATAAAGCTTATCTGCTAAAGCTAAAGCTTAATTAATGATTTATACACTATGATCTGTCCCAAAGCTTCACTAACTGATGAATTGATAGATTGGTTCGTATTTAATCACAGAATAGGGTAATGATCTGCAGTCTGCAGTCTTCCACTCTGCCACTTCGCCAAGGCCACTCTGAGCTGCTACCCTCATCGCCATTTGACCCAGACACCTGGCCCCACTATTGTGTATGGCGAAGTAACTTTAATGTTTACACTTACGAACTCTCTCCTGCTTTCTGTTGTGTCTCCGTAGCTTTGAGCTGGCAGAATTGTTTGGGATAACCAGTCACCTCTCTCTCAATCAAAAAGTGGCCTAATTATCAGACCCTGATCCATACTTCATTGAATCTATTTCCCCTCTATTTTAGGAGTATCCTCAGGGCTAATTATTATTTTCATTGGGAATTTTACCTTATAAAAACCGATAAAATTACTCATTCAGTTTTCATCCCTCTCTACTCCTGTTTGATAAACATAGCCACTCGGCAGCTCCGCTCAGCCGCTCACAGTACTGTCTTGGCTCTACGAGAAATGTTAATTATGACATAGAGTGAACAAAGATCTATTCCACCATCATTAATACATCTTGTTTCTGATCATTGACAAGAATCACACATTTCACCGATTATAGATTGATTCCAAATCGCATGAATCACCATTTTCCTGTTACTCCACTCCTGCCTTTATTTTGACTAGCCCTGGCCTGTTTACATCACATCACCACCTCTGCAGCAGATTCTCTCCTCATACTGTGGGTGCTGACATCAAGCCACTTTAACATACAGAGTTAACATTGATTATTGATTAGAAGCTGAGTTGATTCCAACGTTTTCTATGGGTCACTTGACAAAACTTCCCTGCTTATCCCACCACACCATGACTCCAAAGCACAGATCTGCTTCAGTCTGTAGCACTGATGACCTTTACACCTGCTATTAAAATCCATCCTCAGTGATCTGATCACCAAGTGACCAGTCTTAAGTACAGGTGTAAAAGCACCTAGGTTGCAATGGAGGACACACTGAGATACTATCAAACTCCTTCCCATCACAACGGCATCATATTTAAGTGCAAAACAACAAGTCGGATCCAAAACAATCAACAAAACACACTCCCGCACCATCATGGAGTGATCTGTGGTGTTTTTATTTGCCGATCTTAGTACTTTCTGTTTTAATTTCTGGCATGTTGCATTCCTGTTTCGATCCACTGAAGCCTGTTGTGAAAAAGATATATGTTCATATGAAGCCATGTCTTCAAGGACCCAAAAGGACAATAATATCTGGTTGACTCATAAGTCCTTGAGGATGCTGAGAGAGGCAACTCGTCTCCCAGGAGTCTGCACCTGGAACAATAACTATGCATATTTCTCTGTCAAGTTATGAAGAATATAAGTGATAATTAAAACCCCATATCTACATTTATTTTTTCTCCCACAAGCCTTTTGTGATCTACCAAGAACCTGTCTGTGTGGAGTTTGTATGTTTTTCCCATGTGTGCATGGGTTTTTCCCAGGTACTCCCGCTTCCTCCCGTAGTCCAAAAACATGTATGTTAGGATAATTTGGGTTTCTAAAATTGTCCAAAGGAGTGAATGAGTGTTTTTTTTTTTTTTTTTGTCTAAATGTGGACTGGTGAGTGTACCAAAGAGAGCTGGGATAGGCTCCAGCACATGTGTGTGAGCCTAAATTGGAATAAGAACATATAGTCAACAGGTGCTGATGGACAAGCACAGAGAAGATCAGAGGGAGCTGCAGTGTGTCTTTGTAGACCTTGAAAAAGCATATGACAGGGTCCAGAGAGAGGAAGTATGGTATTGTATGAGGACGTCTGGAGTAGCAAAGAAGTGTGTTAGAGCTCCTATACACTGCACAATTTCTGCAGTCGTATAAGACTCTAATACCGCACACTGTGCGATTTGCATTTGCTTAATATTGGATACGATGTCAAGAATTGTATGCACAGACTGTACGTTGATGAGCCATCTTGAATCGTGGGCTAAGACTTTTGCGGAGGTGTGGACGGATGTAGAACTGCATAATCAATATGCAGTAACAGGACAAAATAAACGGCTCTGTTGTAGTGTTTGCATGTGTGAAAAAATGCTCTGAAAAAGAAGAATGTGTTCCAGTCATGGATCAAGAGAAGAGAAGATCTTGGGAGTTGCTTTTTTTTTTTTTTGGAATGGTACTAGGTCACATTGAGTAATACGTCTTTCAAGTTAATTTTTCATAAGTAGACGGGGTGGTAGGATTTCTCACACTGTCAGAAATGCATATCTGGTAGCCTTTGGTCACAGGACCAGTGTGACAGCCATCCTCAAACTGCTCATATTGTAGAGCAAAGGACAGCTTTGACCAAAGAGAAAAAATATCCTCACAATTCTTTCACCATGGTGATCTTTCTTCCGTGACAGAACAAAAACAGTGTGTCGGAGCCCTAGAAGGGCATGTATGAAAGCTTTTTTTTTTCTGAACGTATTTCTAAATTCATGTCATGGTGCCGAATCCCTCCAACCTTCAATCTTGGTACCTTAGGATAATGTTCTCTTCTGAAATGCCATTTCAGGACTCTTTTAATACCATTTGCCTGTCATGATCAATAAAAGGCTGTGTGGTGCGGTACCTTTTCGCAAATGCACTTCTTCTGAGAAAACAAACACATCACCTCGTACATAATCTCATTTCCTGTAGTGCAGGAGAGAATGGCACCATAAGAAATCACATTGTCCTTCAGGGGCTTTTTTTCCTTGATCTCAGAACATTTTCATCATCTTCAAAAACATCTAATCATTATCATAAACTCCAGTGAACGCTTGAACCTGGTGTCCTCATGGAAAATAAATGTAAGAACGTGTGTGTGTTTGTATCTGAATTTGTATTTCATTATTTTGGTCCTTCATTGGCCCTGTGATGGACTGGTGACCTGTCCAGGGTGGACCCTGCCTTTCACCCACAGAGAGCTGGAATAGACTCCAGCAGATCCCTGTGACCCTGCACAGGACTAAGTGGGTATAGATGATGGATGGATGGATGCATGGTCCCGAATTGATTCCACTTCCTCAAGTAAAGTGTGATTTGACATATCAGCATTGCATCATTAGTAGAAATTAACTTTATTACCTGAATCACTTGACATAGTGGCACCTATAAATCAGTCCACTTTGAAAGTTAATGTTCAGTGACACACTAATAACAAGACAAGACCTTGTTTATGATGAAGCATGACTGAATCTTGATAGTTACAGTTTGCTGGAATCCCTGAGCAGGTCAGGATGAGTCCCAGCAGGGCGACTCTGGAGCACCTCAGCCACCCCTCATTGGTCACCACCTCAACAACAGGTTGGTCTTGTGGACTTGTAAGGATTATTATTATTGTTGGCACTAATGGCCTTCATTTACAGTGAAGAAGAAACAGGAAACTAGGCCAGAGAGAGTGGGTAAGACACACTGCAAAGGGTTAGGAGCCCACCAAACACCAGACGTCCATGGACGTCTTTTTTTAAGGCTAAATAAGGTCGGCCCGTCGTGGCCATCAAGACATTTGTTTGAAGGGATAAAAAACAGCTGCGATGGACTGGCGACCTGTCCAGGGTGTACCCCTGCCTTTCGCCCGTAGACGGCTGGGATAGGCTCCAGCAGATCCGCGTGACCCTTCAAGGATGAAACGGGTATAGAAAATGGATGGATGGATAAAAAACAGAAGAATGTTGATGTGCTGAACCTTACAAGAAGTTCCAGGCTATGTTAAAATTATATTTGCAAGAAAAAGATCAGCACTGATGGCGTGATAAGTGGAGATCCTGTCTACTTCTACAGAAATAACCAGAGGAGACTACTATCACAGAAAGGCAAAGGTCTGAAAAGCCCCAGAAGAATGTGAGTTAAACCCCATTACTCACCCATCACCCTGTGATTACTTGGGTAGCCCCTATAAAACCTGGGCAGTATATCCTATGTGCTCTATGCATCACAAGTCATTTGCTTCAATCCTAAATGCTATGATAGTATTTTTGATTGTGTGCACAGGTTGTGAGGATGTGTTCTCAATGCAGATGTCTGCAGTAAATCAGTCTTGGACTGTGGTGCCAGATTATTGTTACTAGCAGTTTTCACCAAGCTCATCACATCCCATAATAGTGAGGCCACCAGGATCTACTGGGATTGTTGTCAGGTCTGAGAGGCAGCATAGGCGGTGTTGACAGAGGAGGTAAAAGCTGGGCTACTAACCCAATAGAGGAAACAACTATGTATATGTTGAGAAACTCATAGCAGAACATATTAAAGGCTCTCAGCTTTAATATTCATCACTTTGCAAATTGACCAAAACAATCAACTGAAGACTCCATCAACACAGCCCTCCACACTGCACTGTTCCTCCTGGAGAAGCCAGAGAGCTATCCCACCAAGCAAAGTTACGTTGAAAAGACAACTTTGTCAGGCGTCTAGACCACGTCATTGTGAGCGGGTCTTTTCCAAGGCTGGAGAACTTTTGTCCCAAAAGCGAAATAGACTGAAGTTCAATACATTGGAAAACTTATTTTTTGAATAAAAATTTGTGAAAAAAAAAAATCACAGTCCACAAGCATCTTCATTCACAACACGGTCACTTAGATTTTCAAGTTATGATACATGTATCTGTATGTAAAGATATCAAAGATATTTTCCATGATGTGTCATCAACCCATCACTAGTTAATTGCTTTGTTTTATTTAGTTATTTGATTTATTTAATGATATATGATTTGGACATTTGGGGGCAGTAGTGGGCACAGGTATATGTATTTAAGCAGGAAGTAGGTGGTGATTTGTTTTTGCACAGTGTATGTAAAATTCTGGCTTCAGCTGTAACATCTTAAAAATCACAGCTTTTATCCCTTTGTGTAGCTTTTATCACCTTTAACTGTTCAACCAAATTTAGATGTCAATGGATGTCTTTTCGATGTCTCAGAAGTGGTGGCTTTTCACCTTTCAATTTTCAACCAAATCAAGATGTTTAGACGCCTGACCAAGTCGTCTTCAACGTAACTTTGCTTGGTGGGAGGCCAAGGAGATGAACTTGCAACCACTGCAAGCGGACTGTAGCCTGTGTACCTGGGCCATCTACTTAAACCACTGAGCTACGCAGCGGCCAAAGTCAAGATTATTTTGAGCAGCGCATATAGGGCCTGATTTAGATCCTGAATAAAGAGTACTAAATTGCGTGTGCACTGAAAAAGTTTGCGCGTGCTGTTGTTGTGTGTTTTGCGGGTGATCAACTAAGAATGCTCGCGCAATTGATAACGGGTGCAAACCGCAGTATTTAAATGAGGTGTTGCGTGTCTTACGGTTTGCGCCATGGAGAGTCTGGATGGAAAGCAGGATTGACGCAAGCGCAAAATGAAATTTGACGAGTTGGAGTTAGAGATATTAGTGGAAGAGGCAAATAAACACATTCATGAACTACAGCAAAGAAATTTAAACATCACCAAAAGAAACGCAATATGGGAGAAAATCTGCGATAGAATAAATGCAGTTGGTAAGACAAAAAGAACGGCAGATGAGGTTAAAAGAAGGTGGCAAGATATAAGGCAAAGAACTAAAGAAAAAGTGGCCTTTAATAAAACTTCGGCAAACAAGACAGGTGGAGGACCTGCGGAAGAGATGCCTCTAACCAGCATTGAGGAGCAGGTGCAGCTCACCTTCTGCGAGGAGCAGATAACTGGGATACTGGGGTATGACACGCTAGAGCCAACTGCAGAACAAGGTAGGCGCACAATAAGAAACACTTTTTTCTCCATGAAAACACGTGATTTATTTATTATCACAAATAAAAAAATGAATGTGCCTCCTGTGGCAACCTTTTGCTGAATAATACTCGATTTAACATTCAAATAAAATATTTCTCCTTTTGCATGTGCTTGTGACCGGCTCCAAATCAGCCCTTAAGTTTCAACTATCTGGTTTTCATTCATTCCAAACAAATTTACACGAGTCCGAAAGACTCTCTCTGCGTATTCTTTGATTTTGGCGATGTCGCCTCCTTGCCACAATAACAGCAGCCATCGGTGCGTAATGCTGGGCAGATTAGCACCTTCCTTTCGAACGTATTAAATACAGACGCAATCACAATCCCCGCAATTACTTTCAGGGTTGGTAAATCTCATTGCGTGTGGTAAATGAACCTATTTGCATTTTCCCCTCCCAGTATTTAGCGCTTTCTGGCGGGTACGCCCCATATTGATTATTCATCAGGGCAAAAGTACTAAATGAACAGCGTGTGCTATTTTGCTCATTTGAGAGGCGCAGTCCTCTTTGCACGCAGTTAGTAGATCAGCTTGCACATTGGTTTGCAGGTGGTGTCAAGTTTGCACACGTTTTTACGCACGCAAACCTTTAGTAAATCAGGCCCATAGTCTCTGACACTTTCTTTACTTGTCTCAACAAAAACAAGTCAAAGTGCATTTGTTGTCTACTTACAAATATATGAATTTTTAAACAACAAACAAACAAAATGGTTCCCCCAATCCAAGCTGGCGTGTAGGTATAATTTCTATTCAATTTTAATTCAATTAAATTTTATTTGTATAGCATCTGTTACAATGTTAATTGTCTCTAGGCATTTTACAGAGACCCAGAGCATGACCCCCGAGCAAATATCATTAACTATCCATCCATTTTCTATACCCGCTTCATCCTTGAAGGGTCACGGGGATCTGCTGGAGCCTATCCCAGCCGTCTACGGGCGAAAGGCAGGGGTACACCCTGGACAGGTCGCCAGTCCATCGCAGGGCCACTATCATTAACTAAAATTATAAAATTAAATCCTAAACAAGGATAATGGCAAGTAAAAAAGTACCCTCGCTTCTGCATTCAGGATCAGCTGGAGGCTATTCAGTGAGCTTTTCAGACATCCTGCTAACAACGCGTCTATAACTGACAAACGCGTGGATTAATTTTTCAGCATCACCCTGGAGAGGATGCTCCTAATTTTGGCAATATTTCGGAGATGAAAAAAGGCTGTTTTGCAAACCTGATTAATATGCTGCTTAAATTACATATCCTGATCAAAAATGACTCCAAGGTTTTTCACAGCTGTGCTGGAAGCCAGCGTAAACCCAGTTAATCCATTCCTCAGGTGTTTGGAACCAAAGACAATAACCTCTGTTTTATCTGAATTTAGAAGCAAAAAGTTAGAGGACATCCAGGACTTAATGTCATTAAGACACCCTTAAAGTTCAGCCAAAGGTTTTGCTTCCTCTGGTTTCATAGATAAGTACAGCTGCGTATCATCAGCGTAGCAATGAAAGTTTATGCCATTGTTCTAGATGTTTTTTCCCAAGGGCAGCATGTATAAAGTGAAAAGGATTGGTCCCAGCACTGAACCCTGTGGGACGCCATAGCATCAACAGTGATCAACAGTATCAAAAGCAGCACTGAGGTCCAGCAGAACAAGTACAGATACTAATCCATTGTATGAAGCCATGAGGAGGTCGTTGGTGACTCTAATCAGCGCCGTTTCTGTGCTGTGATGTGTCCTGAACCCTGACTAAAAATCTTCAAATAGGAGAACACCTGCATAGAAAAGATCTAACTGGCCAGCAACTATTTTTTCCAGAATTTTAGAGATAAATGGAAGGTTGGATATTGGTCTATAGTTTGCCAAAATGTCTGGATCAAGAGATGGTTTCTTAAGCAAAGGTTTTATAACTGCAACTTTAAAAACCTGTGGTACATATCCTGATTGTAGAGATAGGTTAATCTGATCCAAAATTGACGTACCAATAAAGGACATGACATCTTTGAGCAGTCGAGTTGCGATGGGGTCCAACAGACATGTAGATGATTTAGCCAGTGGTGTAGATGACGTAGGGTTGGTGGGTTTTATAAACCCATGGGCCCTCTTGTAGTCAAACTTTTTTTTTTCAATGTAATGCCGCGGTTGACCCTCGCAGCGGCAGGTAGCACGGAGTAAAACGTCAGATTGGGTCCCTGCCAACGGCGGAGCGTCAGGGGGGACTGGGGGGGCGGTATTCCCCCAGCCCGGGCCCCCCAGGGCCTGGTGAAAGACAAAGAAACGGGCCTTTCCCTAAGTGTCGGTTACACTTTGCACATCCGTGGATTCAACAATTTCTGCGCAAGATGTGTTGTGCTTCGTCTGAGGTAATATATAGGTTTCCTCAGCCAGAATGAATCATGGTTGGACAAAAAATGTAAGACTTACTTTGGTCATGTAGTTTTATTCAACACAGTGAATTAAATGTTGTGCTGCATGGCTGGCTTCATGTTCACTCTCACAGTTAACTTTACAATGTGCAAAGTTACAAGATCTCCAAATGTATTTTGGGTAAAATCGTCATCAACAGCCGTCCACCAGCGTCATCATCAATCACTTGTCAACGGTGGAGGCTAGTGGATGAAAGACTAATGTAATTATGAGTGGCAGTTCATATAAACATCAAAGTGGAGCGACAAAACGCAAAGAAAGGGAAAAAAGAGCGCAGGAGAAAACGAAACTTAAAAAGCTGGACACGTATTTTGTTCGTCCCAATCCTGGAGATGAACCTGACATTGTTGGCAACGAGTCAAGCCCGCAAAATGTGGCACCACGGTCAGGGAGCCAGATTTACAGGTACAATTTCTCACAATCACTAACACTGAAAACAATTTGTGAGTTAGTTGTAAACTGCTAATGTGGTTGTTATCAGAGTAGCCTGGCCACCTAACGTTATTATTAGGGACCAGGTAGCCTAACGTTATTATTAGGGGCCAGGTAGCCTCATGTTTTTGTTCTCATGGTTTGTTAGACTTCATGTCGGGTTTTGTCGGGTTACGTCATCAAGCACAAGATGATAAGCTCGTCGTGTACCCTTTCAATAGTGGTGAGTACTTCTGCTATTTTATATTGAATCTATGTTTGTACGTGAACGTGTGGGCCGCTGTGCAAATTTTACAAAACGTTCTAGCTATTGATACAGTAACTGTGCTCTTATTAGCTGAAGTTGCTCGTTAAAGTGGGTGTCAGAATGATGTGGTGCTGAACTGCTTTGACTTTGTGTTGTTATTATTAGGGGCCAGGTAGCCTAATGATTTTGTTGTTCTCTTGGTTTGTTAGACTTCATGACGGTTTGATTGATTTCAAAATGACATGGTTGCTCTTCGTGGTGTTGAACTCTTACTATCAAATGTTTTGAGCTATCTGTCAAAAATGTAGTAATGCTTGTAAGCCCCACTGTTGCGGGCGTACGTATGTTGTAAAACGATGTAATCACAAGCTTTATTGGGTTTAAAGGGCCCGGTCATGTTGTTTAAGTGCAGCTTAGCCTAAAAACAAGTCTGATGTGTCAGTTGTTATAATTAGCCTGTTGTTGTTGTAGTTATTATTATTATCATTATTATTATTAGGCCTATTATTATTATTATTTAATAAAGTAGCCCAATGATTTTAGAAGCACATGCTTTTTTTTTCAGTTGTGGTATCAAAAAGAGTATCGAGAATCGTGGAAATTTGCTAGTATTGGTATTGACTATATGGAAATTCTGGTATTGTGACAACCCTACTTGAGATTTTGCATATAGTGTTTGTTTTTTGGGTGTGTTCAGGGCACAGACAGAACATTAAAGATTACATGATTACATGAGTACAAAGTTACATGCATTACAAATCATAAATTTTCTTGGTCTTGGTATTATCATTATTATTATTATTATTATTATTATTATTATTATTATTATTAAGGATATATTGAGGAAGAGCAGCATAATGATGAGGCGGCGCTGGATGCTGAGGAGATGGAGGTCAGCAGTAGAGTGGGAATGGGAGAAAGTAGAAAAAGGGTGGGAATGGATGGCAATAAAACAAGCAGCTATTGCAATTCTAATCACTGTCATGATCTATTCCTGGCTTACTTATTCCTTACTTTTTTGGCTTTTTTCTGTCCTCTATTCACGTGTGCAATGTCGGGCCCCTTTGACCTCAAAACCCATGTGGAATACAGCCCAGCTACACCACTGGGTTTAGCTTTACTGATAGTTGAGGTCAACTCAGAGAGGCTCACAGGAGAAAAACAGTCCACTTCTAAACTTGCCACCGGTCCACAGCAGGTGGCGGTGGCAGCTATGACGCTGTCCATCTAATCAATGAAAGGAAAAAGAAGCCTCATGAAGACAGAAGTCTTGTTATGAGCCTGAACCAGTTCCAGTGACATCCATTTCCAACAACATTCAGCTCAACATACTGTCATCCTCTGTCCATATTTGAAATCTATGATCATGTTGATGATTTAAAAAACACAGAAAAACATTGTTTAATTGTTAAAAACTAGAATCGTCTAGAAACTAAAAAACTATAATCCACATTTATCAAAAGAGTCCAGTACAAATGCTGCATTTTGGGCAAAAATTGACTTCCTGCTACAGAACCTGCTTGCAAGTACAGGGCCGATTGTACAAATTTGGCCATAAATCAAAAACTGTTTTGATTTATGTGGCATTAAGACCGCCCACATGGCTCAGTTTCCTGCTTTATATGAGGGGATGTTGTAGTTCCAAACCTGCCTTACACCTCAGCTTTTCTGTGTTATTTGCTTTAAAAATACTTTTTATTTCTAAGAATATTGGAAGGTAACTTAAAAGTAATTATACAAGCTTATTTTAATGACTTTATTTACCAGTACTTCAGGAAGCTGGATCTGTTTTGGGGGTCTTTTGTTTTGTTGGAAGACCCAGCAGTAATCTGAAGTTAGACTGACATATTTATTTTCATTATTCCTGGGATTATCAATTCAGATCAGTTCAATTCACTTTATTTGCATATCATCAATTCATAACAATGGTAATGTCACTGCACATTTCACAGAGAAGAGGTCCAACCCAGTCCAATCAGCAACAATCCATTAATGTTCTACTTTTTTCCAATTCAGTCAAATTCATCATAATTCAGTTAATCCAATTCACTTCAATAGAAACCAGATTCAAAGTTCATATAATACCTGAAGGCTCTGCAATCCATTCTGCTTTTGGAAACTCTAGAAATTGCAGATAAGCCTGCAGTCTGGAAACCAAGTGGCCTGGATGATATTAAACTGTGAGTTCTTAAAGGTTAGGAGGGGTTAGGCCCTTAAGGACTTCATATGTAAGAAGACGATTGTGAAATTCTATCCTGGTTTTAATGGGAAGTCAATGAAGGGAAGCTCAGATTAGATAAATATGATCTCACCTGCTAATCATCATCAGAACTTTGGCTGCAACAGTCTGAATCAGTTCAGAGTCATTTTCGGACAACTTACTAACAAGGAACTGCAGTAGTCCAATCAGTGGTCCAAATGCATGGAGTAGTTTTCTCTGCATCACTGAGATAGGATTTTCTTTCCTCTTTTTTTTTTTTTTGGAATGTTACAAAGGTGGAAGAAGGCAGTTCTAGAAACTTGTTTTATTTATGATTTAAAAGGACAAATTCTGGTCAAAGGTCCAATAACTTCCTCACAGTAGTGCTAGATGCAAAAGATATGCCAACCAGAATATCAGGATCATCCTGCTTTTCATGACTCCATGAACCTGATCATCATGCTAAAGCCTGGCTCGCCATACCGATTCAGTCAATAATTCTCTTGTGAAAAGTTCTTATCCCTGCGACGCTGGACGCTCCAGTTTGTGCCCGGTTTGTGGTGATCTGCGGTCGGATACACTGACATACTGTCTGCAGGGGGCAGATCGGTCCTCTTGCGGCTGGTGGAGACCTGCCGCCGCGGACATGGACGGTGTCGCTGGAGGCCGGTTCGGGAAAGCTAAGTAGTCCTGAACTGCTACCCGCGGCAACCACCGCCACTGGATCCGAGCTGCAGCGTCAAGGAGCTGGGACGGGAGCCCCCGACGTGGCAGCGGCGGCATGCTGCCCCCGTCCAGCAGTCTACACGCCGGATGGGTCAGCTGACCTGGCAGGGGCCGTCTGGTGACCTGGTGGGGCCCAGCACGACAACGGCCTGGTCCGGTCTGCATGATGAACCGGGCTCTGGGACGGTCGGCTCCGTCGCTCGCCGGACTGATTGGAGCTCAGTCTTCCCAGGGGAGACGGTCTGGTTCATCGGTGTTTCCTCCTCTGACCTGGAGACATCTCACTTGTCATCGTTTTGGAGATATACTGGTTCTAACGGCTGTTAACTGTTTTATCGGCTGTTAACGGCGGTTAACTGGAGTTAGCACTCGGACCACGGGACCTGGCATGAAAAGGAGCGCTGGACGCTGGCAGCTCCCTGGAGCTGGAGTTCTTCTTGGACAAGGACTCAACAGTCACCATGATGAAGAGCTCTCATAACACCCTCATGAAACATCAAGTCCACAGGAAGCCACTTCAGTAGCAATCATCTTTGCAGACATCCAGGGATTCCTTTTGAAGTTTCTTACTATTTTCTCCACCAAAGTTTAGGAAATTTTGCACTTTCAACCGTGTTCAATTTTCTAACAGAATTCATAAATCTCGATTCTGCGAAGTACAGCTTTTCTCGACACAGTGAAAACTGTGGTAATATCAATACTGCCTTCGACCTTCGGATGAGCATCCATTATCTTCTGTCTAAGATCCAGGTTGGTTTCGTCTTTTGGTATGGTGATATCACTTCTTGGTAAGAATTTAAGAGGAGTCTTTCTCAGTTAGTGGCTGAGCTGACACACAAACCCTTCTCGTAGAGTCCGTTCAAATAACTTGCAAATGCTGCTTGCTCTGCAGCAAGGTACAATGTTTTCTTTTCCCTAACCAAGTATTTTCAGTGACTAAACCACCTACAACTGAAAAATAAAGTGACAGTTTCATGGTAGAGAAGCAGAAAGTACTTGGGTGAATAGGAGACAAACTCAGCTGCTGTGCTCACCAGTCATCAGTATTAATGAAACTGTAAATTAGTCAAATTAACTTCTGTTGTCTAAACTTATAGTTTGTATTTAGCTTACTTAGCTTAGACTGGATAAAAGTTCTTGACATATCAGGATACAGCACCTCTGAATTTAAAGGAGAATGAATCAGATCAACTCAACGGTGTCTCAAAAATGATCATAAACATGTCTCTCACAGTCACAGACTACACTCAGCAGTAATGGTTTTTTTTATAGTGTTCTTAACTCTGACCACCAGGTTTTTGAATGTTTTTGCTAACGCACCTTGTAGGATACCTATTTGAAATTAAATCTCTACTACACCAAAAAGAGGTTTTACAGTCTTACACCCAACATCAGTGTTGTGCATTGTTTCATGTTTTCTATAAAATGACTCTACATCATTACTTCAGGTACTGACGTGAAGTCTGAGCTCTTGATTGTGGCAGGTGGGGATTTCCTAAGTGCTGCACAGCAGCAACAACATCATGCTTATATTGCACTTTTCTCAAAGTACTCAAACTACTCAAAGCAGCAGAGTGTTACACTTTACTCAACGAGCGCTTCTATAGGTCAAAAATGCTAATTTTCTGAACTACAGCTGCATATAGCGATGGAGACCTCAGCCAGAGGTGGTGTACAGTAAACCTCTGGGCTCTGATGTGGAGAGCCTGTAAAACATACAGTCGTGGCCAAACATTTTGGCTGATACAGTCTTTCCTGTGATTCAGTGGTATACTGAAAAACATCTATAAGCAGAATTTCAAAGGCTTCATTGGGAAGTGCATGATATATATTAAAGAGTTGAAGTTTAAAGTGTTGACCTCCTTTCTTTAAAAGGTTTAAGATTGACCGTGGTATGCTAGGTATCGATAGCTGGGCCAGAAACTGACCAATGAAGATCCATTCTTGCTGTAAGTTGATCATTTTTCACTTGTCTACCTGCTCCTTGAATCCAAAGGTTTGGGATTTTAATCAGGGTTCTTTGCTGGCCACAGATTCAAAACTTCAAGTCCATGATCTCTCTCTGCTATTTTGTTATCACTTCTGCCGTTTGACATGGTGGACCATCACCGAGCTGCTCCTGGATGGCTGTTAGAGGTTGCTCTTGATGCTGTTCTTTATTCATTGCAGTGTCTAGGTACAGCTGTAAATGAAGCAACTACCTAAGATGCAAACCAACAGCGAGCATTGATAATGTCAAGATGTTTTACTGTTGGCATGGCAGTGTTCACTTTGCTTCTGCGGACTTTTGATTTCCAGATATTCCAAACAGCTGAAACGGGGCTTCATTAGTCTTGTGCTGTTCAGTGTTTGCATTTCCTGCAGAATTTCAGTCATGGTTGTTTATCTTGGAGAAAAATGGCTTCTGTTGTGTCCTCACTGACACCAGGCTGGTGTCCAAAAGGCTTGGCCCTTAGAAATGGTCCCGGCACTTACTGGACACTCTTGGATGTCCAGAGGTTTTCTTGACTGCAGCTAAACCTTTTGATAACTTGGTAAGTGGCTCTTTCAGTTTCCTAGCATGTGAGACTTTGCATGCATTTCTTTAGAAGCAACCATCTCTATAACCAGTAAACAAGGCCTTCTTGACTTCCTTGTTAGTGTAAAAATCTGTCTGCTCTCATTACTCAGTCATGTTGGTCATGTTGTTCCAGGACCAGATTACCTCTAAAATTGTAGTAATTGGACTATTACGCATTCAGTCTGTCTACCAGTCAGACTCTGAGTCTATTAATACTAGCTATATTCTTCTTTAAACTTATTAGGAGTTTAACCTCATACATTTTCAGTGTAAGCTGTTGCTCACTTTGTGAAACATAAACACACATTCTCTGCTTTTCTGAATCTGATCGACCTCACGGTCCGCTTAATAAAGTCAAGTCTGATCAAGGATTGCATCCAATTAGCACTTTGAATCAGTCTCTCATCAGGAGAAGGTAGGAGGTGACAGTGGACCAAAAAAAAACCTCCCTGTGAACAAGAAGAAACCTAAGAAGAACCAAGATCAGCACCAGAACACAAGGAGGGGGATCATCTACCTCAACTGATCGGGGGTCTGAGATGACAGGAAAGAGAGACCACCAAAAACAGAGACATTAGTCCAGGGATGTTTGCTCAGGAGACACAAAAGACAGACACAAGGTCGCATGCAATAACTAGAAAAACACTCGGAGAGCGCAGACCTCCGCCAAGCGCGACAATTATCGGAAATTTGAAAGTGATCCAGAATCCAGGATTTCTTCCAGATCAAACCCAAAATGAAATCAGTTCTTCCTTTTCACATTTCTGACAACTCCTAAAAAATGTCATCAAAATCCATCCATAACCTTTTGAGTTATCTTGTACACAGACAGACAAACATATAAATGCCGGCAAAAACATTACCTCCTTGGCAGAGGTAATGATTACAATTACATACATGAAAAAAAAAAAAGAATCAGAAAAGTGACATTGCATCATGGAAGGTCCCCCAGAAACCTAAAGAAGCTTAAAAAAAAAAAAAAAAAAAAACTAAAAAAGCTTGGATTTTGTGTAAAATTTAAGTAAAAACAGAAAAGAATAAGCTCATAAACATAAATGGAGAGTCCACTGCTAATGGATGTTCAACACCTTTCAGCCACGTTATTCTAATGGCTCTCAAGTCTTTATTTGCGTGCAAGGATTTTGATGTAATTCGCATGTCCTCCAGGTGGTGGCAGCATCTACCCATGATGCTACTCAGTGCCACATTCTCATCTATGAGGATAAAAAACAAACAAACAAAAAAAAAAATACAACAGAAGATTAACAAGGGCCTCATTGTGAGTCTAAACTGCTTGAGGTCAGCATTCTCATCCTCAAAAAAAGGAGTCAGAATTTAAACATTTAAAAACACTGCATATATATACCCCTGATCAAAATGTTAAGTACAAATTGCAAGAATTTAGATTTTGCACCGTTGGATGTTAAAAAGTTTCTAAACACTGTTTCAAAATGCAAAAAGAAGAAATGGGAGTGAGACAAATGGAGAGCATCTACTGTCTGCAACTGATGTCCATTTTTGTACACTTTCCTTGTCATCCATCCCCAAATGTTCTCAACTGGATTCAGATCAGGGGAACACGCAGGACGGTCCAGAAGAGTGATGTTATTCCTCTGGAAGAAGTCCTTCATCAGATGGGCATTGTGAGCTGCAGCATTGTCCTGTTGTAAAACCCAGTCATTACCAAACAAATGCCCCGTGCAGCATCTCCACGTAGTCAGCCGCCATCTGACGCCTCTGCACCACCTGAAGCTCCATTGTTCTACTGAAGGAAAAAGCACCTCAGATCCTCCACTGTGCCGCATAGAAAACATCTCCAGTGGGATCTCCTTGTCATGCCAGTAACATTGGAAGCCATCAGGACCATCAAGGTTATTTTTTTTTCTCATCAAAGAATAAAACTTTCTTCCAACTTTCAGTGTCCCATGTTTCGTGCTCTCTTGTAAAGTCCAAACGGGAAATTTTCTGGCATTGAAGGAGTTTTCTGTTCTTAAAGCCCTTCTCTCTCAGATGTCGTCTGATGGTTACTGGGCTGCAGTCGGCACCAGTAACGGCCTTAATTTGGGTCGAAGATCGTCCCATGTCTTGATGGACAGCCAATCAGATGCTCTGGCTCAGTGCCGGTAAAATTCTTTTGGTTCTTCCACTTGACCTTTTTGTTCCATAACCTTCAGGATTTTATAAGAAATTCAAAACGACCGTCTTACTGCGTCTAACCTCAGCAGCAGAGGCCTTGCTAATGCAGCTCAACAATACGAACACATTCAATAAGTGAAAGATTTAGTTGTCCTTGACATCAGGAGGTCATGACAGTGTGAACAGCTGATGGAAAATGGGATTACTCACATTTTTGTGCAGATTTTGGCTTTTAAAGGCTGTGGTCTTAAACTTTTGATCTGCTGATGAACAGCCTGTTTCAGTTTAACTGTTGTTTGCAATAGATTGCTTACTCAAATATGTTTTTTGTCTCACTCACATTTCTTCTTTTTGCATTTTGAAACAGTATTTAGAACCTTTTTATGATCCAACAATGCAATTTTTTAACTGGTCTTGTGTATGTCAAATCTAAAGCAGTGCTGTGCAAACATTGAACTTGTGAACTAAACACATTAACAATCAGTCTCTCAGAACAGAACCTGTTCTTAAAAGGAGACCAGCTGTATTTTATCCACAACAGAAAATAGAAAACATATGAAATGCCAAAAGAAAATAGGTATCATCCTTAAGAAAAAGAAAATCGAATCAAATGTGAATTGACTGCAACACAGCATGATAAGGACTGACAGAGAAATGTTTCCTGCTGTGTAACATCCTCTCTTCGTTAACAACAGTCCATTTATGTCCGGGAACTGACGAGACTGTTTGGGATAATTGTTCGAAAACAATTTCCCCAAACAGATTAAGAAGTCCCGCTGTGTCATTGTTAGTGGTTTCTAGATATAACATGAGTAGTTATTCATCTCCATTCCCAGCAGATGTGACTGATGCACGTCTCCCTGCCGTTGCCTGTTAGGCTGCAGACAAGCCTCTACCACTTACAGTAGCTACCAGCTTGGAGAGTAATGATGAGCTCATGTTGACCATGAACACAGAAACAAAGCACGCTTGAATGTTAACCTCCCACTGATGAAATCTGTGTCCCCTCAGGTCATGTAGGAGAAAGACCACTGAGTTAGATATTTGTTCTGGGGTTAGGGTTGAACGTGGTTTGAAGCGTTGACCAACATCTCTAAACTTTTTTAACTCGATGCATTACAGTAATCATCAAGTTCAGAGTGACTCCTGTCAAAGTTGTGTAAATGTAATGCAAACTTGTTAAATGAAGCTGCAGGTGGATCAAATAATTCAATGTCCATGAGTGAAATCAGAGATTCAGTTTCACTTCAGAATATCTCTGTCTGCAAGCAGGTTTCTGACAGCATGACCTCTGATATTAAATAGATAATCACTTAGATGATAACTAATGCATGACGTGTTCTAACATCAGCTAAATACCACCATTTATTTTTCATGAGTGTTACAGGGAGGCACCTCCACATTGTGCTGACAGTTGCTGCTCCGTGTGAGCGTGCAGCATCCAGCATCAATCCATCACTGTCAATCTGCAGAGAGCCTGTTGAGCTATTCTTAGTCCTCACACAAACACTCCATGTAGCCAGATACAGAACCACTCCATGTAGCCGAATACAGAACCACTCCATGTAGCCGAATACAGAACCCCCCCCAACCCCCCCCCCCCCCCCCCCCCCCCCCCCCCCCCCCCCCCCCCAGGGTCTCCTGAGAAGTGTTGCTGCTGCTGCAGTCAGCTCAGTGGGTCAGTGAGTGTTTGCACTGCAGCCTTGAGGTGCAGCATGTGGGGCTGCTGGCAGCAGCTGCACCATTCACTGCATTCACTTTTTAATTTTGAAACTGACCTTCTGTTCCCATCACTTTCTCCAAGTCTCCAAGAGGATACAGAGCTAAGGGTGCAGAAGGAGATAAAGCTTTTAAGTCTGCTTAAACAAGTATCAACTGATGTTAACGTGTTAAATTGACATGGAAAGAACCAACTTCCTTTCACATGCATTCATGTGTTTAAAGCGGCAATATTATGCTTCCCTATATTTTCCAGTTTTGTTATGATAAATAGGGGCTACCTGAGTACATTAAAAAAATGTTATCCTCCAGGTGGCAGCACCAGTTGAAGCACCAGTTATCGCTGCATTTGGGGCTTTTGGAAGAAACAAAAGCTTCTTCTGTAGTGTAATGCAATTATGTTTATAGATCAATGTGGATTCAATCAAGGATAAACTGCTTTTCTGTTTTCCGACTTACCTACAGTGTTAGTATGATGCATTATCATCTTAGTCATGATAGAGGCACCAAAGCAAGGTAAATGTATGGATGCTGATAAATCCCAGTGTCAGTTTCTTCTAACACTGGCTCTCTATGAGGTCACAGAGAGCTTGATTCCTTTATTTTCTACCAACAAGAACAGGAGTTGCAGTAGTGAATTTAAAAGTGGAAGATTACAGTCAGTTCAATTCAATCGAACAAATGGAATGCATGTATGTTATTTTTTGTTTGTTTGTTTTTCACAACACTTTCCAGGGGTCTATGCCCTGACTGGACCTGTAATCAGAAAGAGCTACAAGTTGGCTCTTTTCCAACTCTAGAACTGCCAGTGGTAATTAAACTGTGTTGTGTTGGCAACCAGCATGTGTGCATTTTCATGGAAACCGTGTGATCAAGAGTTTCCATGAAGAGCAGTCATTAAGGATGATGAGCCTCGTGCTTTCATGTTGTCTCACACAAGAGAAAAAAAATCATTTTTCTTTAATTCATTTCACTGATTATCCCTCCAAGAGAGCCTTGATTACTGGCAACTGTGGAGATAAAAGTAGTTTTGGCAATAGCATCACTTGCTTTTCTATTTCTTGGCTGCAGATGTTTTCTGATTCAACACAGCATTTTATCGCATTTCCTAGACCTCCACCTGTTAACAAAGTTGTATATGTAGAATCGTATATAGATGGAGAGTGACTGAGATCCATAATGTCACGTATGAGGAGGAAGTGGTCGTAGCACTGACCGAACAGAAACATGCAGCTGTAATCTTGCTGTCTGAATCAGAATTCTTAATAAGTCACTATTGATTTCCTAAAGCCTCACATCTGCTTGGCTTGTGTTTCTTTTAGAAGATCTGAGAGCATTAATCAGAGGTTTCATCAGAACAGAGTTTTTATTCACTCCAGTGTTAACGGTAAAGTCTGAAAGGGCAGCTTGTTTTACAGGAAGCTCCGAAGTCCCAGAACACAAAGTAATTCCCTTGAAAACAAATTGTGTACTGCAAGGAAATATTTCTCTTCCTTTGCCTTGTTAAAAGATCCAACTGAAGTAAACTGCCAAAATAAAAATGAGTTTTCATGAAAGCTGAAATAGTTAACCACTGTTGTGAAATCCGAATCCGAAGCTTCTAAATGGTGAATTGTTGTGGGAGGATTTGTATAGAACCTAAAGAACTTACGGATCATTCACAACCTGCCTTCTCTGAGCAGAACCAGCAACAAATGATTCAGTATTTTTGTCTCTGGCTCCTAACTCCAAGCCTGCTGTCTCCTACTGGACTCAAATATATAAAACAACTCACACGGTCTCAACAAGTCATTCTTTCTTTTTTTATCTATTTTTGCTACTTAGTTGCAAATCCGGCTTTTTATTTTTATTTTTTTTTTTTTACCTTTATTCTATCAGTCAAGCAATTAAGAACAGGTTCTTATTTACAAATGCGGCTTTGAAGGAGCAAACAGAAGTTGTTGGATTGATCCATTAGTGTTGTGACAGTGAATTAGCTTGAATATGTCAAGTTTAGATGTTCACTTCAATTATGTGAAAAATAAAAAGTGCCTCCATCATTCAGACTGTGTCATTTCAGGACATGAACTAAATCATCTGGTCCTTTCCTGGCCTTTAAATGAGATACAATCTTAGGAGAAAAACATATGAAATATGCAAAAGTTCACTCCCTTCCATATCTCT
Organism: Hirundichthys speculiger; assembly: GCA_018398805.1. Lineage (NCBI taxonomy): Eukaryota > Metazoa > Chordata > Actinopteri > Beloniformes > Exocoetidae > Hirundichthys > Hirundichthys speculiger. The sequence goes on from JAGFBZ010000105.1 coordinate 3,499,085, forward strand.
CTTTGTGTGTGAGTGTGCGTGTGCAGGGCTCGACAATAGCATTTGCCCGATGGCCCGAGCGTTTTTTTCGCCTGTCTCGGGCCAGTACGGGCCAGTAAACTTTATTAAACACTGGCCCGTCCGGGCCACCACATTTTGAGGCAATTTCAGATTTTTCTAATGTATATATTCGTCATAATCGCCAAGAAATGACTTGTATTTTATCGGAACATGAAGATGCTCTGCCATGTGAAGAACGTAATTTCGCTGCAGGAGTGTGTCGCGTCTTCGTGCATTTCCGGAACTGTTCGGGAATGTTCGGCAGCAGCATCTTTAAATGCGCACGAAAAGATGCAAGACGGAGAAGAATCGAAACAACGAAAGTACACAATGGTATTGCTATAGACCTTTTCGGGCCAGCCCCCCGGAAGTACCCCGTCCGCCATTGCTGGGTTGTGCTACAGAGCAACACTTTCACCGGCTCGCAGATTAACCAGTGTTTTTCTCTTTCCACAAATATATATTTTTATAATGTCGAGTCGGTCGAGTGGGAATACATGATCCGTCATAAACTGTGCCAACAAGGGCGTGAAAATTCAACAATGGAAGAAGAAAGTATGTGAAATACACAAGCCTTTACTGCACGAAAACTGCCTTGTTTGCAGAACAAGAAGTTAGGAAGACGTGGGTGAAAAATATCAACAGAAAGGACTTTGTTCCAAATGAATACAGCCGGGTGAGTTTTCGTTAACATTCAATCTCGTACTATTCATAGTCTCGCTGAGAGTCCCGGACAATTCTGGCCGAAAGAACAGCAGTATGAGGCTACTGTAGCCCTCGGCACTAGCACAAGCCTATAAATCAATGAATGAATGAATGAATGAATGAATTAGGAGAATGATAAAATAAATTAAATATAACGTTAACACATAGCCTAATTTACCGCTAGCGTTAACGTTACAGTAGCATAATCTTTATGGTTTGTTGATGTTATTTATAGCCAGCATTGCAGCGTTCCACAGTTTTTAGTGTTTGATTATGGGAATAGATCATGCTATTTCCATAACCAATCATTAAAAACAGCGATAAAATACCTTCTTCTGTAACTGGAGGCCACTGCCTAACATCATCAATCCAAGACATGTCTGCGTTATCCGTAAATAATGCTCCACGCTGCTGTGTTTGGGTTAGTTGGTGGAACACCGCACACTCCAGTTATGGCGGGGCCACTAGGGGGCGCATGTCCACAATTTTCAAGTCGAAAAGGTGTATACAGATGCAGAGTTGGAAGAAGAGTTGCTGCAGTTGGAGGAAGAACTGACTACAGACTGCTTTAGCACCTCCTATGGGTCTGAGGAGATAATGGTTTCTTTAGGCTGTGACAGGGTGGAGGATGAAACTGATGGCTGTGACAGGGTGGAGAAGGAAACTGATGGCTGTGACAGGGTGGAGAAGAAAACTGATGGCTGTGACAGGGTGGAGAAGGAAACTGATGGCTGTGACAGGGTGGAGAAGGAAACTGATGGCTGTGACAGGGTGGAGAAGGAAACTGATGGCTATGAAGTGGTGGCACAGGAAACACAAATTACAAAACTATAAACAGTTAAACATGAAATAAATACTGAACAAAATGTACCTAGTCAAATATATACTCAGGAAGATGCCATGTGATAAATACCAATTTAAAAAAGTCTCATAAAGCGTCTGTGATGAGAATTTATTTAGTCAATGCCAAATATAGCATAAAATCAAAATAATTACTTCAAAGAAAGGACTTGTGATGTCAGAGACTGTCAAACACTTAATATGTGTAAGTTTTTCATACATGATGGTTATTGCTTGATAGTAAGTATCAAGACATGAGTAAGTATTCTGTGCTTTTCAGATATCATCTAATATCACATTGTGAAAACAGTGAATAAAATTTCTACTTTGATATGTAAATGCAGTTTGATTATTTTAGTGCCAAAAACAACTTACCACATACTCACCTGCTGCCTCCCTCACACTTTTATCCCAGACTTGGGACTGGGCTTGTGTGTTGTATGTTAGGTGTGTAATCATTTCATTAATTAAAGATTATATAAAAGTATATTATAAGATTGGAGGAGTGCATAATATATTAAACCATCACCAAAGCATGAATGATTAATTTTGATAAATCTAACAGGTTATGGACCAAAAAGCTCCATGCTACAAAGAAGGTATTTTAGAAGTTTATACTAAAAGCAACAAAGCATCACACCACATTAACAACACAGAAGGTGTTTTACGACAGTAATACTATGTGCATCTACAATGCAGGCAGGAAAATCTACGGGGTTATTCTTCAAGATTATATGTGCATGCTACCTGCAAACAGAAAAAAAGTTATTCAACAAAAATGTTGTGTCAGATAACATAATATTGCTAAAATATGTGAGACTTTTTATTTCTTCATTTCAGTGTCAGAATGCACCAGAATGCACCAAATTACATCATTTTTTCAAAATTCCTTCGGCGGCCGCTGTTCCGCACGCCTGCGAATAGTTGGGCCACTGATTTATGAATCAGGGCCAGTACATTCCAAATTTTACTGGCCCTGTGAGCCAGTGCTCTAAAATGCTTATTGTCAAGCCCTGGTGTGCGTGCAACAAACCATCTGAAGTTAGTGTGTTTTAGTACTGAGCAAATAAAAACCTCAGACAGACGATAACATAAAACTTTTCTTTCCGTGCCAAAGTTTATTTATCTAAAATAAAGCCTAAAAGAGCAATACTAAGAACGCCCATAACTCACTAACTTGTAGGTTAACCTTTAGCAGCAACAACTTGAAATAGAAATTTCCTGTATCTCTTTATCAGTCTCTCATGGTTGTGGAGAAATTTAGACCCGTTCTTCTTAACAACGTTGCTTGAGTTCATTAAGGTTTTGGGGTATTTGCTTATGTCCAACATTTCAACTGTGTTGACATCTGGAATTTGACCATCCCAATGGAAAACCTTGATTGTTTTATTTTTGAGCCATTTTGATATGTTTGAAATGAATGTCCCATCACATGACCAGGATTCAGAGCCTCTAGAACAGGTTTCCCAATGTGTCAATCGCTATCGACCAGTAGTTTGCAAAGGTGCTGCAGGTAAAAATGGCACGACATTTGGCATTTGGCACTTGATTGACATAAAAGGGTAACCACTCTGATGTTGATGAGAACTTTATAGATAGGTTAAGAATAGATAGATAGTAGATAGGATAAGTAAGAATCCAAAATCTTACCACTTCCACGTGTTTTTTTTCTTTTTTTTCCACCATGTGCTATTCAGTTTGTGTTTATATAATCTGTCTGTCCAGCACTACTATACCAAAGAAGGGTAATGTGGAGAGGCACATTCAAACTGGTCACAAATACTATGATACCAACTTCCCTCCTAAAAGCAAACTGAGAAGGAGAAAGTTTAGGGAATAAGAATTAAAGTTAACCACACAGCAGTTGCTTTTCATCCATCAATCCTTCCATCAACTTCTGCTTTTCTAAATCTGGCTCGTTAGTGCAGCAGCCTAAGCAGAGAGGCCCAGACCGTCCTCTCCCCAGCCACCCCCTCCAGCTCCTGCGGGGGAAGACCGAGGCGTTCCCAGGCCAGCCCAGAGATGTAATCTCTCCAAAATCTCCTGGGTCTGGGCCTCCTCCCAGTTGGACATGCTCAGAACACCTCTTGAGGGACGCATCCTCAACAGAACACCTCAACTGGCTTCTCTCAGTACGGAGGAGCAGTGACTCTTAACTAAATCCCCTCCATATAGCTGAACTTCTCACTCTATCTCCAAAGCAGAATCCAGCCACCGTGCTGAGGAAACTCATTTCAGCCACTCGTATCCACAATCTCATTCTTTCAATCATTACCCACAGTTTGTGACCATAGCTGAGGGTAGGAGCACAGATCGACCGGTTGACAGTCTTGTCTTTTGACTCAGCTCTCTTCACCACAACAGACAACTACAAAGCTCGCATTACTGCAGCCATTGCACCAGTCCACTTGTCAATCAGGCTGTTGTGACATTGATGGTTACTTTTCGCTCAACCCAATTCAAAAGCAAAAGTAGCCTACTTGGATATGTGAAATACTCACTGGCTGGGACTTGCATCTCGAGGGGGAGGTCCTAGCCTACATACACACACACACACACACACACACACACACTAATAATAAATAAATATGGATGAGTGGATGGATAAACAGAATATAAAAAAAAATGTGATTAATCACGAGGTAACTATGAAAATCTTTCAATTAAAAACATTTAATCGACTGACAGCCCTATATATATATATATATATATATGAGTAATTTCCAAATTTGGGTATATCTTATTTATAAGTATATACACTATAATGTGTTCTAGTGAAGCAGTTTATCGGCAGTTAAACAATGCACTAGACTACGACAGTGGTGCAAAGTGGGTTTTAATCCAGTTTGTATACAAAATCGAGAGGCCATTAAACTCACATCACAGAATGCAGGATGATTGAAAATTACAAATTGCCAGTAGAAAACAGCCGTCTTTAAACATTACATGAAAACATCAGGACCTTGGGATAAGTTCTCTAGACGCCTACGTGTCAAAACGTAGCAGACTTGGTGGAGCCAAGACGATAAACAGAAGCAATGGCCTTCAACGGACCAGAATTTAGAACATAAGTCATAGACTTATGAACCAGCATTATACAATAAGGCCCCAAAATGCAGTTTTAATATTACAATACACACACACACACACACACACACACACACACACACACGTACTTTTTAACGCCACTATTTTAACGTGAGATTAACACGCACACACGTTTCTATAAAAGAAACGTGTGTGAAACGTTACAGTCCACGTGTGGGACAGACATGGCGACAGAAAAGGATCCTGTGATGAGTAGTGCAAGGGAGACCCAGGAGTGGAAGCGGCAAAGGTTTGAACCAAGATTTATTTCCAACGAGGAAACAGTCCACAAGGAAAGAATCACAAGAAGTGCACGAGGTCCACATAAACACAAAACGTCCAGAGAGTGCAGGGCTGTGGGGGCATGGGAGGCACTGGAAGAAAACAGAGGAGAAGAACAATTACTTAACAAGAAGCTCACTAAAAATCCAAGATCAAAATGTTACCACACAAGTAAGCGGGAGCCACCTGTACCACGGTAGGTCTCTGTATAATCTGGCGGAGGAGTGTCTCAGCAGGCTTCAAGTAGGCATCTTGACTAGAGGAGTGGATGCAGGTGAGTCCAATCACTCCTCGACGCAGCTGGGAAGGTAGCTCCAGGAAAATGAGAGAGGTTTAGCCGCCACACAACCTTACTCTAAAAGTACAAACCACCACAGATTCTATGAATTGAATTGAATCACTGAGGTACAAAAGGGCCCAACTCCACCGAGGTATATTTTTCAGGAGAGCATTTTTTCTCTTCAGGACTTGGGCCGTTCTTGAACTCAAGGCAAAAAACATCACCTTAGTTAACAGCTTTATGAACTGGAGTTGGGCCTTTCTTCAATTCGTTTTGATAGCTCTTAACCTAATGTACAAGATAGGGAGATAACCTGGATTTTGCAAAATCATGGAGTTGGGCCCTTTTGTAATTCCATGATTCAATTCAATTCAATTTTATTTGTATAGCGTCTGTTACAATGTCAATTGTCTCTAGGCGCTTTACAGAGACCCAGAGCATGACCCCCGAGCAAATATCATTAACTAAAAAATAACATTGAATCCTAAACAAGGATAATGGCAGGTAAAAAAACTCCCACAGAGGGAGAAAAAAAACCTTTAAGCCAAACAGTGGCAAGGAAAAACTCCACTTTAAGAGGAAGAAACCTTGAGCAGGACCTGGATCATATGGGGGGACCTTCCTGCCGAAGGCCAGCCGGGTAAAGAAAGAAAAGAGGGGAGACAGGACAGAGAGAGGATGGAGGACAGAGAGAGGAGAGCACACAAATGACTAAATATAATGACCCCATAAACATAAACTTAAAAAGATGGAGGTAGCAGCACTGAGGTGAGATGGTCAGAGGACCAGGTTGCCGGTCACCACGCCAGTCGGCACCTCAAACACATCTACACACACAAGTGGAGGTAAACGCTGGGATGGACAGAGGATGGAACTGCAAGTCAGCATGAAACTCTGGAAACTCTGACCTGCAAATACATAGAAAAAAATGGGGGGCAACAGGAAAGTAAAGAATATGGAGCACAGTTACAGTAACAAGGTGCTCCCAATTAATTATGAATGAGCTGGAGGAGGAGGGAGGGAGGAGGAAAGGGAAGGAAAGGGGGAAGAGCAGTGGAGACGCCACTCAGCAGATCATGTTGGTGTCCCCCTGCAGCGTAGGCCTATAGCAGCATAACTATGACGAAGCTGTGATTAAGACGAGCTACTCTAGTCTCAGCTACTACAACTATGGCTATAACTAATAGCCCCTACACACTATAGTTTAGACTAACAGTAGGCTTTACTAAAGAGAAATGTTTTCAATTTAGTTTTAAAGATGGAGGTGGTGTCAGCCTCCTGAACCCAAACTGGTAGCTGGTTCCATAAAAAAGGTGCCTGGTAGCAGAAGGCCCGTCCTCCAAACCTACTTTTAGATATTCTAGAATTGACAAGTAATCCTGCACTCTGAGAGCGGAGAACTCTATTAGGCGCATAACGTGCTATCAAGTCTTGTAATTAGCGAGGAGCTAGCCCATTAAGGGCCTTATATGTGAGAAGGAGAATTTTAAACTCAATTCAAAATTTCACGGGAAGCCAATAGAGGGAGGCTAACACGGGAGAGACGTGATCTCGCTTACGGATTCCTGTCAGCACCCTCGCTGCTGCATTCTGGATCAGTTGGAGGCTATTCAGCGAGCTTTTCGGACATCCTGCTAACAACGCATTACAAAAATCCAGTCTAGAACTGACAAACACATGAATTAATTTTTCAGCATCAACCAGGGAGAGGATGCTCCTAATCTTGGCGATATTTTGGAGATTAAAAAAAGGCAGTCTTGCAAACCTGATTAATATGCTGCTTAAATGACATATCCTGATCAAAAAATGACTCCAAGGTTTTTCACAGCTGTGCTGGAAGCCAGCGTAAACCCAGTCAGGGGTGGACAGTAACGAAGTAGATTTACTTAAGTACTGTACTTAAGTACATTTTTTGAGTATCTGTACTTTACTTGAGTATTATTTTTTTTAACTTATGACTTTTACTCCACTACATTTGAAAGACAAATATTGTACTTTTAGCTCCACTACATTTCTATGAACGGTCTCGTTACTCGTTACTTTTGAGTATAACTTCGAAATCAGCGGATTAAATTTCTTCTCTTTTCTAAAATGTGATCTGCATATGATTTGTTCAAGTGGTGATGCCGTACCTGTAACTCACGCATGCGCTACTCAGATTGGACAGGTAAACGTTGAGCTAACGTTACTCAGATAACGGTACGTCTTAGCAGTGGCAATGATGGCTACAAAAGATACAGACGACAGTTCCACACCAGAGCACCCATGGCCATATCTGAAGTCCATGGGCCAATTCCAATTCCTCTCTTAACCCTCAATCTCAACCCTCGCCCTTAACCCTCAATTTTTGGCCCTCAATCTTAACCCTCGAAAGTAAGTGTAAGGGTTATCTTGTGACTTAGAAATGGGACACCCCTCGAGTGCAGTTACGTCATCAGACTGAAATGTATCAGAGCCCGTGTTGTCTCTGTATTTCCTGAAATTACACAGGGATAACATTGAAAAGAGCGCTGTATATTCTCTAAATAATATTAGCAAATAACACAATAGAGGATACATTATTCAGTCCATCGTCGCTACACAACAAGGTATACAAGTAACGTGAAGCCGCCTGGGAGCGCTGACGGGACCCGGACTGCTGACTGGACCCGGACCGCTGACGGGACCGTTACGGCGGAACGGGACCACCGACGAGTACAAGTAACGTGAAGCCGACGTGGACCGCTGACGGGACCGAGACCGCCACGGACGGCGGACCAGTCCCGTCGGCGATCCGGGTCGGCTTCACGTTACTTTGTTGTGTAGCGACGGAGGACTGAATAATGTACCGGGACCACCGACGAGTACAACGTGAAGCCGACGGGACCGCCGGTCCGGCAGCAAACATCGTGTAAAAAAATAAATGTTACACAACAACGATGTTAATCCATGAAAAAAATCTCAAACAAACACAATAAAATGGTTTCGTAACATTTATATCTTTAAGATATACGAAGATACTTACGTTTGTAGCTAGCTTCTGGATAGCCCTTACTTCCAAGGGTGGTGTCGGAAAATCTCAATATTGAGGGCGATACAGCCCTCAAACTCGTCCCTCAACTTGATGTCCCTTAGAATTGGGACACCACTTGCCCCTAGCGGGAACGCATTTTTGAGATTGAGGGTTGAGATTGAGGGTTAAGGGAGGAATTGGAATTCACCCCATATTTGAGTTTGTCGAAATAAAGAATGATTCATATCGTTTTAAATGTTTGCTCTGTTTGCCACGCAGAAACTTAATCACCGCCTACAAAAACTCGCCGTCGAACCTGAGAAAGCATGTCGAGGTAAGGTAACGTTATGTAAACATTTGTTTAATTCCAGATAAATATTTTAAACGAAGTCGTCTGTGCTTGTAGTATTTGCAGTTTTATGTTATGGTCGGTCAAATGACAATTTATGGACTTCCCCGCCAAGTTGTCGTATTGGGGCCAAGTCCTGTGAATCTACTGCTGACACATAGGCTAACATTAGCTAGTAAGTTAACGTTAGTTAACACTACATAATGAAATTTCCAAGTTGACTGAAATAGTTGATAAATAATGTAAGTGGCAAAGTTTGCCAGCTAGCGAAAATGCTGAGCGACTGAGTAACTTTACTATTTATTTAAAACTCAGCATTTTTGCTTGCTGTCGATTCAGGTGGGACCCTGTCCCAATAATGCGGGGGCATGGGGGGAGGTTGTTATATGAGTTAACCTCGGGCGTATTTAACTGAAGTTATTCACTGTCTTTTATAGAGGAAGCATGGATGTCAGCTGAAGAAATATAGCAAACTGACTACAGCTGCCTGCAAGAGAAAGGCTGAGGCTGGGACATCTTCCGCAAATCCCAAACAGTTGAAGCTTGAAGAAACAAAACAAGTGTCTCAGAAAAGTGTTGACAATGCAGTTCTTAACTTTATAGTTCAAGGTCTCCAACCCTTTGCTCTTGTTGAAGAGTCATCATTCCAAACCCTTGTCCAAGATCTACAGCCAAACTGCACTGCCATATCGCGAACCACTGTACGGCACAAGATTGATAAAGCCACAGCAGTGATGAAGGAGCAGGTGAAAGGAGCAATGAGGAAGACTGCATACGTAGCCACAACAACTGATTGCTGGACTGCAAGGAGAAGGAGTTTTATTGGAGTTACAGCACATCGGCTGGATCCTGGCAGTTTTGAGAGGCATTCTGGTGGCCTTGCATGCAGGCAGTTTAAGCGCTCCCACACATTCGATGTCTTGGCATGTGCAATAAATGACATACACTCAGAGTATGAAATCCGTGAGAAAATAGTCAGAACCACAACTGATAATGGCTCAAATTTCATTAAAGCCTTTCGTGTGTTTGGAGAAAATGAAAACAACGTTACTGCTGAAGAGGTGACCGAGAAAGAAGCATCTCAAGATGATATGCCTGATAATGAAGAGATGGAAGTGGAGTTCATCAGTGTTGAAGACATTATGGCTGAAGATGACGGCCTTCAGTACCAACTCCCGTAAGCATCATCGGTGCGCTTGCCATTTGCTAAATTTGGTTTCTACAGTGGATGCCAACAATGATAAGACCGAGGCCTACAAGACTCTGTCGAGGTCAGCCTTCTCCAAGTCTCAGGCTCTCTGGAATAAGGCTGCGAGGTCCACTACTGCTGCAGAGGTAGTTGAAGAGCGCTGCAAACTTCAGCTGATACAGCCTAACGCCACAAGATGGAACTCCTTTTATCTGGCTGTGGAGCGTCTGGTGAGAATCCTCAAAGATCAGGGAGAGGGCGCTGTAAGAGCTGTCTGTGCTGCACTCAATGTTCCCATGTAAGTAGTGAATGTTTGTTTGGGTGAGTGTGTGTTCTCTCTGTTTCATTACCTACAGTAATACTTACCCCAGTGCTGAACTTGCTGAGAGAGTTCCAACTAATCATAGTACTTACCTTTTTGAAGTCCAGTGATTGAAAAAAGTAGTAATGGTTATTGTGAAATGGTTATTTATTACACTAATTACTTATCCGGTAGTTCTAGCTCTGAACCTTTCCACATGATTTGTCCAAAGGACAAGGAATAATGACATCACATTCTGTGTAATCTGAAATAACTGGTCTGTTAGATTAAATGTGCCTGAATGCATAGTGGTTCTAATATAGAAGATTTGAAAAGAAAAACAAGATTTTTGTTCTGTTTTGTTTTGTGTGTATTAGGTACAGTCCAGCTGACATCGCCTTTTTGGGTGAATACAGCAACACCATGAGTCCAGTTGCCAAGGCGATAAACATACTACAGGGAGAATCTAACATTCAGATGGGATGGCTGCTCCCTACAATCACCACCCTCATTACTAAGCTTGAGAAAACAAGAGTGTTGCTGAGATTCTGCAAGCCGCTGGTTGATGCCTTGCAAGATGGTTTAAAGAAACGGTTTGGGAAAATAAGTCAGACCCAGAGCTAGTTGCTGCAGCCGTTCTTCATCCAAAATTCAAAACATCCTGGATCAGTGATGAAGACGTCCTCAAATCAGGTAAGAAAAAAATATGACTAAATGTTTCATAGTCGATTTCTCATTTCTGCTTTTTTTTTAAACACTGAGCTTGTATACCTGCTTGCTTAATCATGATGATGATGATGATTTAAAAAAATGTAATTTTTTTTTATTTAGGCCTCAGTTACATCAAGTAACATCTTTCTGACCATGATGAGCCTCGACTGCGGCCTGCTGACAACTCCTCAAACGCTTCTGATATAGAAGATTTCTTCTCTAATATGAAGCAAATACACACACAGGAAATGACCAAACAACTGGATGCATACCTGACATGCACAGCTGAAGGTATGAACATGTTGACATCTTTCCCAGCTGTATCCAGCCTGTCGCTCAAGCTAAACACAGCCCTGCCTGCCTCTGCTGCCTGCGAGAGACTTTTTAGTGCAGCTGGGTTGATCTTCAGCCCAAGAAGAGGAAGAATTAATTCACACAACTTTGAAAACCAGCTTCTACTGAAGTTGAATAAGGACTTCTTCAAGTTTGACTAGTTGGACCAGACTGAGAATTTTCTTACCTGTCGCCACCAGTGAGAGATGGATACTACAGTACAGTATAAGTCAGTCACAAGTTACAAGTTGTTTGCATTGACAGCAGAAGTTTAATAAAAAAAAATTAAAATGGCAATAGTTGTCCTTTTGTTGATTCAATCATGTTTCAGTTGACATTTTTTATAAGCTATTCTACAAGCTTTTTATTTTACAGGTTCTATAAGCAACACAGTGCATTCAGTAGGTTGTTTCAGTCATTAGGTTCTGTAAATTCATAGTGGCAACTATACAATAATGCGTTGACATTAAAACCAAAATTTACTTTTAATACTTACTCCAGTACTTTAACTTAAGTAAAAATTTGACTGAACAACTTTCCCTTGTATTGGAGTAATATTTGACCAGGAGTATCTATACTTTCACTCAAGTAATGGAAATAAGTATTTTGTCCACCACTGAACCCAGTTAATCCATTCCTCAGATGTTTGGAACCAATGACAATAACCGCTGTTTTATCTGAGTTTAGAAGCAAAAAGTTAGAGGACATCCAGGACTTAATGTCATTAAGACACCCTTGAAGTTTAGCCAAGGGTTTTGCTTCCTCTGGTTTCATGGATAAGTACACCTGCGTATCATCAGCGTAGCAATGAAAGTTTATGCCATTGCTCCGGATAATTTTTCCCCAAGGGCATCATGTATAAAGTGAAAAGGATTGGTCCCAGAACTGAACCCTGTGGGTCGCCATAGCAGACGCTAGTCCATGTAGAAGAAATGTCATTAACATGGACGAACTGGAACCTGTCAGATAGGTATGACTTAAACCAGCCTAATGCTGTCCCTTTAATTCCAACAGTGTGCTCTAATCTAAGCAGCAAAAGGCTGTGATCAACGGTATCAAAAGCAGCACTGAGGTCCAGCAGAACAAAGACAGAAACTAATCTATTGTCTGAGGCCATGAGGAGGTCGTTGGTGACTCTAATCAGCGCAGTTTCTGTGCTATGATGAGTTCTAAACCCTGACTGAAAGATCTCAAATAGATCATTTCTATGCAGGTGGTCTCCTAACTGGCTAGCAACTATTTTCCAGAATTTTAGAGCTAAATGGAAGGTTGGATATTGGTCTATAGTTTGCCAAGATGTCCAGATCAAGAGATGGTTTTTTGAGCAAAGGTTTTATAACCGCAACTTTAAAAACTTGTGGTACATATCCTAATTGTAGAGATAGGTTAATCTGATCCAAAATTGATATACCAATAGAGGACATAACATCTTTGAGCAGCCGAGTTGGGATGGGATCCAACAGACATGTAGATGGTTTATCTTTACTGATAATTGAGGTCAACTCAGAGAGGCCTACAGGAGAAAAACAGTCCAGAGTAAAATCAGAAACAGAAGAAATCAGCGAAGCTGCAGGGACGTCCACAGCTGCCAACAGTTGGGCCTGACTGATCTTATCTCTAATTTTGATTATTTTCCTGCTAAAAAAGCTCATAAAGTCTTCACTACTAAGAGTAGCAGGAATGCATGGACCAACAGAGTTGTGACTCTTTGTCAGCCTGGCTACAGTGCTGAACAGAATCGTGGGTTATGTTTGTTCTCTTCTATTAATGATGAATAATAAGATGTTGCTCTGCGTAGGACTCTTTTGTAGACTATTAAACTATCTTTCCAGGCACGATGGGAGTCCACAGATTTACAGGAGTACCACCTCCTTTCCATTTTACGTGCATTCTGCTTCAGCATGCGAATATGTGAATTATACCAGGGAGATGAGCTCTTAAGATAAGAAACCCTCTTCCTTAAAGGAGCAACAGCATCCAGGGCTGAATGTAACATATCGGCAGTATTGTTTACGAGGTAATCAATATATGTCGGAGTAAAATTCAGGTCATTGCCCTCAGCTATTCAATCATATTCCACCATAGGGAGATGAGAGAGTGAGATGAGTCAGCAAATTACTGCGGTCAAGCAGCAGCCCCAACAAAATACACAAAGAAGCATGATGAATTAAGCTTCCAAAAAGTACGGCAGGATTGGTGGACTTCTGGTTTTGGATAAACAGAACATTAAAAAAATGCGATTAATCGCGAGTTAAAGGAGCCGTTTGTAAGATTATGGCCAAAACTGGTACTGCAGTCACTTTCAAATTACTGTTGAGCGGCATGTACCCTCCCCCTCCTCCCCGACCAGAGGTTGCCAGGTCGGCTGCAGAATGCAGCAGGAACGTAGGCTGCCATGGCAAGCGACGAGTCCTACACAGTAAGATTATTTTCTGTTAATTATATTTAATGCTTTATGAAAGATCTTTTCTTTCTTTGATCTTTCGTAACTAGAGGAAATATTTTCCCGTTGAGGCGTTTCGTAACCTGAAAGTTTCGTATGTAGAGGCGTTCGTAAGTAGAGGTACCACTGTTACCTTGTCCAAGTAAATTAGCGTTAGCCAAACATTTAGCTATGAATCTTACCTGTCCAGGAGAAAATCAGCAACGTTGGCGTCTGTCTTCAAATTCTTCTCTGCTTTCAGCCGTCTCCATCTATCAAAAGCATCTCCTATACAAATCCTTGTTTTATTTCGGACCTTGTCACGACGTAACTCGAGGTCTTTTAGGTTTTGGAAAGCTAGACATTTTTTCATCCAACACGTTCGTAGCGGCTGCTGCGATAATTAGAGCCGAGCTGGCAACCCGGATGCCGAAACACTACTGACTTGGTGATTGGGAGATAGGTGGAGGGTGGCGCTTCAGGCCAAAACAAAAAATGACAACATCAACATCAGTTGAGGGCTGCAACTCCTCTTTTTAAACGGGAATATCCTGGCTTGAGTGCTGTTGTCAGTGACATAAGTATTTGAAATGAACATGATTTTTAAATGTCTGTTGACATATCGGGGTCATTTTATGATTCGTTTTATTAGATCTCTTACATACGGCTCCTTTAACTATGAAAATCTTGCGATTAATCACGATTAAAAAATTTTATTGACTGACAGCCCTAATATTTTCGCAAACAATTCTTATTGGCTACCTGAAAGTCCCAGATAGTTGGTGCACTGCCGGTTAACACGCTCTGGTCGTCTATGGTTTAACTGCCGAGGAAGCCGATTTAAGACAATCTCTGCCAGTTTGTCAGGAGTTCAACTGAGGCCATATCACGCTTTTTAATTTGAGAGTTAATTCAAGAAGTGGGGCCGTTTGTGCACATCCACATGTGACCAAGTGGGCGTGCATTGAAGCCATTTGGATGCGCTCCTGTATGAGCTGACATGGGTTGTGGGTGGTCGGACCACCCGCAATGCTTTTTCCTAAACCTGCAATGATACAATACCAAGGAAAGGGCAAAAGACACGCCCATTGCCACACCTACAAAGTAAGTAAAAGAGTCGGGAAAATGTGTAGCAGCTATAGCGGGCAGAAGATGGAATTAGCGGTTAGCGAAGGTTCCTATACACGCAATTTGAGGGTAGCAACTAGTGGTAACGGGTAAGGGGAAGGGTACGATCAGGGCCATTGTATAAAATGTCAGAACTCTCTTATGTCAGCCAGCAATGTATGCCATCTAATAGCCATCTATCCCCTCCTTTTATAGAGTAATATGTTCATATTTGTAATAGTCAAAGAACCTAATTATTTCTGCTATATATGGTACTCATAGAAACACAAACTGGCTTAATGGATAATTGTCAGATAAGTGCCAATATAAGACTGATCCTAGATCTGCTGGATTACTCTGAAAACATTAACTGAAGGTCTGACTGGATTTATAGATTTCTGCTCGGTATTTAACACAGTAGATTCATTACTTCCCATTCAAACACTTCAAAACTTTAACTTTGGACAAAACTTTGTAACCATAATTGAAATATTGTACAAAAACATTGACTGTGTCATGTTGTATTCTCATACCAAAAAGAGATTCCCAGTACAGAGGTCTGTTCACCAGGATGTCCCATCTCTCCCTTTTTGTTTGTGCTTGTAGTAGAATTACCTTCATGACATATTTTAAATAGTCCCAATATTAAAGGCCTATCCATATTTGAAAAGGTTTATCTAAATGATGAACTTAATAGTTCATTTTACTTATTTTTTTCTTATTCTTTTTTAATGTTGCTGTAAGCAATTGTTTGTCAAAATGATGCCACTGCCCATATACTACACCACCACAAACAGCAATTATTTTATCCATTTTATCTGTCGAAAACTATGAGTCCAATTTAGAATCTTTATCCAATGAGGGTTCACATTAGCATTGAAGGGACACATTGAAGAAAAACTTGCTGCCAAATGGTCTTTATTATAAGAAAAAACAGGTCCTTAAGGTGCAAATGTTTTTTTTCCCCCCATTTCAATATCTCCCCCAGGAGTCGGGCTGCTCTTCCGGCTCTGGCCGACTGCAGCTTTCATCTTTCTCCATACTTGTTTTAAACATTTGATGACGCCATTGTTAGTGTGACAGAAGCGACAGCCTGTGTTGCCACTTTCACTTTCAAATTTTCGAAAACATTGCAGTCAATGGGGCTGAAAATTTTGTTTCTCAATATCTCCATTAATTATTGCCCAAAAATCAATGAAGTTTGACTCAGGGATTGACAATGGGAACCTCTATCAAATTTCAAAGGCTGATCCGGATCTGATCCATAACACAGATTTTATCGCAATCTGTAAATCACTGTGTGGGGGAATTGTTGCACTTGGCGGAGGTCTGCGCTCTCCGAGTGCTTTTCTAGTTCAGTGTACATTTATGTTGGAGTATATAGAACAACCCATTATTGTCCTATGCTATAGGACAATAATGGGTTGATGAACACAACACAGTTCAAAACTTTCAGAGCAATATCAGTTCAGTTTTCCACCGTGGTTAGTACAACTGAACATGTGCAGTGTGTTCTTACTAAGGAACTGCTTCCCTCCGTAAACATTTTGATAGGAGGTGGAATTGGTTCTCCTCAACCAGTGGATAAAATTTCCCTTAGGACTTGATGTATGGAAGTTCTTATTGTTAACAAAGGAGGAACAAATCAGTTTCCATCCATCTCTGTCACACCTGCTGGGTCAGGAACAGCCGGTATACTGCAGTCTTCCCATTATTTTGCTCACTTTGTGTATGAATCTGTGTAAAATACAGTCATGGAAAAAATTATTGGACCATCATTTTTTCTTCACTTTCTTGTTCATTTTAATACCTGGTACCACTAAACGTCATCATGTGACTAAAACAGACAGAAAAGAAAACACTGAATGCATAAAAGCAGTGTTTTTGGCAGTACAACGCCATAGCTATTGATGTAAAAACTTAAGTGATTTAGGTTATAATCAAGAAAACCATGGAAAATGGTAAGATATCAGCTCTTAAATAAAACTCTAATGAGCAATCTTTGTGGTTATCGTTATGTTTGTCCAGACAAATGTACCTTTAGTTGTACCAGGCATTAAAATGAACAAGAAACTGAAGAAAACAAGGGTGGTCTAATAATTTTTTCCATGACCGTACATGTATTTGATACTTCCCAATACTTTGATGCAGATTTCAGTAACTTTCATGGTGGAGAGAATAATGGAAGGAAGAGGGACACAAATAGAACAACTGAATGACAGAAATAACAGTAAAAAGATAAAATTAGAACAAGAGAGCAGGATGTGTTCAAACTGGAAACACGGTTTTAATTTATCCTCCTCATCAAAGACAACGGGCCACATGGGCGTGTTGTCAGAAGACATCAACGCTCTCACTTTCAGTTTTCTGAGTGTTGTTTGAGATGTCACTAAAATCAGTGAATCTGATGGATCAGAATGATAAATACAGCACCCCCGGCCCAGTCAGCACCAGAACATCCTGCAGCAGCCTCGTGTGTGAGCTGTCAACGCTTTTCTCGTCAGTCAGAAGGAATTCCACTCAAGCTCTTGTTTATTAAAGCAGGACTTTGGGTTTGAACGTGTGGTGTTGCAGGTATGACCAGGAAACAAGGACATCTCTATTTGAAATTTGGCTGTTGTCAAAAAATAGTTGAGACATTTTCTGTCTTGTAATTATGTTCTAAAGCAGACCTGCAATGAATTTTCATCTGCAAAGCTGCAAAATTTAAAGCCCAGACCGACTGTCTTTGTTTTTGATTTTTTGCTACAGAGTACACTAACTAATTTATTGTCCAGACTTTTCATCCTTCAGGTTTCTCCATCAGATGCTGATAAAGATGTTCGAATTTACTGCCAGAGAGGACTGGTGAAGGACACATTCACCCTTCACACTCTCACAAAAAAGTCTGCCATAAGATTAAATAGCATATTCACACTAGATGGTTTTACTAGATGATGGCACTAACCATGAATATAAATGCAGACAAAAAAAAGGTTTCTCCATCACTATCTCACACATTAAGACCAGGTTTAGATGATCTACATACATTTACAACCCTTGTATGGTGACTAGTTTACAAAGACTCAAACTTGGCCATTTATTACTTATTAGAGCAGACTGGGAAATTACCTACTTTTGGAAAAAAAAGGAAAAAAAAAAATCTCTTCAACCAAACCCAAAAAATCCAGATCCTGCAAACGTATTATTCATGCTTTTTAATTCATCAGCATCTGATTATGCAGGAAATCAAATGTCAAAGTCACAGTGATGGCAGCAAAGGCCAAATTAGCATCCTGTTATGTAATCAGGATGGAGTTGGAGAAATGTGTCCCCTTTAAAATGCCTTTTGTCGAAAAATCAGTCTGCTCATATCTGCAGAAGCCAAACCACCGAATTAATCTCTCCACAATCTCTCCTAGAGTCAAAAGACCCTGAGCAATGATGCCAAAAGAAGTTGTGGGCGACATTCACCAGTCTTGACAGAGTATTGGATCATGCCAGCTGCCCAGGTGTAGTAAAATAAGGCCATTGAGGCATTCCCATTCAAATCATTGCTCCAAATTGCTGTTTTATACCCCAACAGACCTGTATGCTTTTCATTCACTGTTGGGTCTAGTTTGCTGCTTTCTCCACAGCAGACGTACAGTGCATACATCACAGGGTCACATCTCCTTTACAGTGACCAACAGAAGCCACACAGCCTTTATTTAGGTGTTCTCAACAGATAGGAGTTATCAGGTCCTTCTTTCATTTGTGCAGGCATCTGGAGAGTCAAAGCCCAGAGTGGAGTCAGACGCTGCGCTTCCCTCCCCGAAGTCTTTCAGAGGAATTTAACAATGAAGAGATGTGAAGAATTTCATGTCCATGCCACAGACAGGCGGATCATTATGAATAAAAGTTATCCTCAAAAGAATTTCACAACTCTGAATCAGAAAGAAAGTTTTCATTTCTTTGCAAACCCAAAATATCTCAGATTTTTGCTGTTAATTTTATTTTTGTTAATGTACTGTATGTGTAATGCATTTTTGTATTTCAGGCCTGCAGCACATTCCTAAAAGAAAAAGAAAATGCTGGGGGGGGGTAAAGCTTAGTAGTCATGACATTCCTTCCAGTAACACTGAAAGATGTTATGGCATTGAGAAAAACCAGTGACAAAGAGCTTCCGACGTTATTTTGTCCCGTTCTTCCTGCAAGCATGGATGGTCTGCATGAGTATGGGTTAGCCTTCTTGATTTTTTTTTTTTTTTGTCTCTAAAAATGTGTGCAATAGAAGTAATTTTGTTAATCCTAACTGACCAAAACAGTGACTTTAGTCTGATTTGATGTCAGTGAGAAACAAAAAGGTTGTATTTTTATGTAAACTAGTTTCAACTGTATCAATGTATCTTTAAAAATGTTCTGTATGTAGCTGATTTCCTTTAACTTTTTCAACTTCCAGCTTGTACAGAACAAATAAAGCAACGAAAGACGAGCTCATTTTGTGAAACTTTCTTTATTCACACCATTTTCTATTCCAGCTATGTTAGAAGTTAACATACACGTAAATCTTCTAGTTCCTATGTTGATCTCTCATTCATCTGTACAAGCTATATAAAACAAAGTCAAGACTATAATGTTTAGAAATGCACGAGGGTTGTGAGGCGAGGAGGGCTCGACAGGTGAGGGGTTTCTGCTTCACAGTCCCTCCCCTCACTTTCAGCCTCCTCCACCTCCACTCTTCTTTTTCACGTCTCTCTTTGTCGAACAGAAGAACATACTGAACAAGGCATTTGTACCCGGAACTCAGACGGGGAATGGGGGGGGGGGGGGGCGGGTTGACGTTTGTAAAGCGCTTTAGACTGTACAGCTCACGCAGAACACAACTAACAGCTCTTAACAGAGCATGAGAAAAGAGGAACGGTAAACTTGCCGGGCACAGCACAAACACAATACAATGCCATTGGACAAAAAGTACCATTGAAAAGAACATTGTTAAGCATTTCATAGAAACAAAAAAAAAGAGAAAGATAAATTGCAAACTTGGAGTAAACAAATTAAGAATATATACAGTGAGGTAAAACACATTGGTCTTTAATAGGAGGTATTTTCTTTTCATTTAATTGACCTTTTTAATACGTTAATTACTGTGTTTTTAAGAGACTATTCAGCTTTTGGATGACATCTATAAAGCAGGAAAAGACAACAACATGCAGTCTTGTCATTCGAGGTGAAAAATAAAAGAAGTCTTGTCAAACTTAGGCACCAAATAAAACATGATAAAGCTTTCTGCTACAGCTGTTGCCACAAAGCCCTCGCTGCAGCCTCAGCACGCTCCCCAGCTTTTCGACGCCTTAACGCTTTCTCTTTTACGCCATCAGCTCTCTAATGATGATGACGGTGATGATGATGGGGGGCAGCCCTGGTGGCAGAACGTGACGCCAGCGTGCTCCTCGTCACAGTGCATGGATCGTGTTAGCATAGATAGGCCGTTGAACCTGGGTGATTCAGCGGGACAACGCTCAGCCGGACTTTGCATAACATGAGAAAGACCCATGTGGCTCATGTACTGGCAGGTTGGACCGCTCGCTGACTGAGACGGCTGAGGGTACATTCACAACTGTGGGAATCTGTCAGTGCGTGGGTTCGAGGTTCAGAGCTGCTGGCTTGGTACGTGTTGCCCCTCCTTCGTTTCAGCCCCCCCATCAGTGCACAGAGCAGAGGACCACGCTCATGGTGGCCCTTTTCACCCATGCTCACGGCGTGCTCCATAACCTTTACAGGGCTCGACAAAAAAGGTTTGGCCACATTACTTCTTCCGTTTGTCCGCGTTGACTGACATTTCAAACTGCATGGTGATGCAGACCAGCAGTGTTCCTACTCCTGTTTATATCATATCAAAAAAGGTAACCAACTAAAACGCAAATAAAGAGGTGTAGACATCCAAAGACGTGCTTGGAGTGGTTTTAAACAGCTACAGTTAGATGCAGAGTGAGATGGTGGCTTTAGGCTTTCAGACGGACTCCTTTCAAACAATATCAGGCAGACATGGAGGAACTTTACAAACTTAAGAAAGCATCAATTTCCAGTTGTGTTTTGAGGTTTGAAAACCCTACATTCTGAACATTTCCCAACAGAAAATGAGACTGTGAAAGGCCCGTGTCTGGACCTTCTGCTTCCATCATGGTTTTTGCTGCGACACAAGGAACGTCACCGTCAGCTCACAGAGCCTGACGCTCCTCAAAGACCGGTGAACTTAAAAATGACATGAGCTGGCTTAAAGGTGGGGTAGGTGTTCTTTTAAAAAACGGTTCCAGCAATCCAACTCAAGTGAGATTTTGAAAATATACACTCCCTCCCTCCTCCCAAAGTCTCCGCCTCCTCCTCTTCAGCTCACCCCTCGAAACCACGCCTTCACACGATTCATGACTACATGAACCACAGGGAGGGAGGGAGGGGTGGGTGGGAATGTGAAAAGGTTTTCAGGCAAATATTGTAAAAAGTGCTGCAAAAAAAAAAAAAGATCACCCATCCCACCTTTAAAGGCGATGAAGCCTAGCGGTCAGGGCTGCAGCGAGGGGCGGCCCCTGTAGCTGGCACATGTTCAGTCAAATTGAGGACATGGAATGACAAGATAGAAAGGCAAGATACAATCAAGGACAAAAAGATTCCTCTATAAAGACCAAAACAAAAGAGAAACAGCTGGGTGCAAACATGTTTTGTTTTCTTTTTACAGTTAAGTCATCTTGGGTTTTGAAAAGAAAAAGCTGAAGGCTGCTGGTGACTTAAGACAAAATGACAGTTGTCTGAGTAGAGGCATACCACGGGTGTTGAGCTGAGCTCGTTGTTGCTATTGTCCCAGAGAATGATGTTGCTAATGGATGACACCTACGATCCGGTCTCAATCTAACCTAAAGCACCAGGCAGGTCAGGACACGCCGACTTAAAGGGATACCCTTGAAATGTTTAGACTTTCCCTCAACACCAGAATCAATCAACAACTGGACTCATGTGTCCCAGACATGAATCCTCATCCCTGGTCTTCCCCGTTTGTTACCATCATACACTTTTAAATCAGCAGAGACGGTCCCTCTTCTTCTATTTATCATAGCAGCAATATCCACTACAGTCAAATAACCAGGAGACATTTCTCCTTTTTGTTCACTCCATAAGACATTTAGAAGACTCAACATTTAACTGCTGCCACTGCTGACTTTTCTCCAAACGGATGAATATTTAAATCACAGGAATGAATCAGAAACTCTGCTGGGAGCGTTAGGACTTTTGACAGTTTTTAGATAAAAAACTATTTGCTCAAAGGATAACAAATTGAGTCTTTGACACTCCTGTAGCTACCGTCTCCAGAATTCCTAATCTTCTGAACAATTTATAAACCTGAAAGATAAAATATTTGTTTCGGTCAAAACCCTGTGCGGAATTTAAACTAATCAAAACCAGACATGAACGGTTGGAGGGTTTCACATCCAAATCTCAGGCTTCATTCAGATCCACTGATACACTGATTTGTTTTAAATCAGCTGTTCTTTCTATACTTTGTTTTGGATTAAACATTCAATCTACTGAGGCAAAACCTGAACAGAACAGAAAATGGGTTACCATGAGCATGAACTCAGAAGATGAACTGCTGTCCTCACAGCACTGGGAACCAGAATGATCTAACTCAGGTGCATTAGTGCTACTACTTCATTTTCAATAGCCGTCTGTTGTCCTCAGGTGCAGTTTGTATAACTGAACCACTTCTGAGATGATCTCTTATTACTGGTTGATGTGAGGACTCTGACAGGGAGGTTTTAAAGACACTATCTTCACATGCTCATGCTTTTTGAGAGCCGTCTAACCGAATGGTGATCGAGCGATCTGCGTCAGAGCAACGTAGCACAGAATGCACAGGTTCAGGCAACCTGAAGATATTTACATCCAACGGCAGTTTCACCTCCACTCAGAAAGCGAGGTGGACAACTAAGTAGCAGCACGTCAAGACATTATGTATCTACAAAGAAAAACAAAGGAGAGCGACTCCTGGACATCTAAATTGCCATACAGGTAAACTCTGCAGTGGAGCTGAAGTGCACTTATCTGCTATTTCTTGGATACATTTAATTACCGGCCCAAATCACTTGTGCTGATTAAAACTATTCAATTCTGGACTTTAGACCTGTATATTAAAGCCGTGTGTATTTGAAAAAAACTAAGACACAAGCAAAGAGAACTGAATCAGTTTAGATGTATGGCAACACGACAAACACGACTGACAAACCAATAAATCAGGTGCTACATATATATCTTTTGCCCTTTACATAAAATAATGACACTACTTTTATCATAGTAATCAATTATATACATATACTGTATATATAATTATCTTTTACATAAAAACAAACAAAATATAATTAAGAGCAGATCCTGAATCGTATGTGTTGGTCCCTTAAGGCTTGCTAAACTGAAGTGACAAACTGATGGTTGATAAATCCCAAATGTACATTCTGACAGGAAAAAAAAAAAAAAGAAGAAAAACCTGGAAAACCTATGGCTTAGTAAATATCCATTTGCTATATATAAATTAATGTACCTCACTGCTTTTTTTTTTTTTGTTGATTATCCTACAGATTGCTAGCAAAGTTGATTTGCAGCACACACGCAAGAAAGAACAACAATCTGAAATCCAAGAATTGACATTTATAGGGCAACATCAGTAATGCTTCAAAGTCTTTTTGAAAACCACCATGAAAGTTTTGATGGAAACGTTTTTCCCCCCCAACTACAGACATGTGGAGGCGCTGGAGCCCAGCCTCTGGACTCAGTCCACCAAGAGGAGAAGCAGGATGAAGAGCTGTTCAACTGTTGCTGAGGTGATCCAGTGGGTTTTTTCCCCCCCGTTTTTTCTTTTCTTTTGTATTTTTTCCAGAGGTGGGGGGGGGGTCCTGACAAAATGGCACCAGGGTGTCAGCTGCGCTGTGGGTGCTGCGGCTGTGTGCTGCGGCTGTGTGCTGCATGTTCCCTTTTGCTGAACGTCCTTGCATCTTGGGTGTGCATAGTACAAGCTCGCTGTATTCTTGACGCATACCCCCTCGTACGTGCAAACACACAGGAAACAAGCGCACACGTGCACAGCTGCATACATGAGAGAACGAACGCGCTCCACGGCAGCCGACATGAGAGGAGTTGGGTTTTAAAGCACTGGCACTTTCCGGTAACAGCTGGCTTGGAAGGCATGGTGGCAGCTGATTGTTGTTGGTCTTGCTGTTTGTGGTTTAGCAGAGCACAGTATAGAAAATAGACACATTTATCTACTGTATATTGCATATGTTGCAGCATGTCCGCCAAAAATGAATGAGGTTGCCATGTCCAGTTTAGTTTAGCAAGTAGAAAAAACAAAACAAAACAAAACAAAACAAAAAAAAAACCCTGCCACCAGAAATAAATCTAGAAAGGCATGATAAATTAAGTTTTAACCTGCCCGGCTCAATGGAAGAGCAGGAAAGAAAAGAAAAGTGTTGCAGAGGTGAGGGATTCTGCTCAGAACTCCACAAGATGATCAACAGGTGGGACTGGTAACTGTGTGGATCCCACAGGGCGGCCCACACTGTCCCACAGACCCAGGTCCTGGTCTAATGTAGTAAAACTCACCAGTAGGGCTGCAAACCACCACATATGAGGAATACCGATAATACTGACACTATTCACCACTGCTTCAGGCATGTCCGCTATCTGCTGCTCTCTGCTCATGAAGCAGGAAAAAAAAACAACTAAATCAGCAAAATGGAAACTGATGGCATCTTAAACACGATCAAAGACAACATAATCTCTCATACATATCACAACCCCAAAGAATAATGACTTTCTCATTGTAATTTGTGTTATTTTGGGCCTGCTTTTACATAAAGAGACAAGTCAAGTAAATCCATTTGTTTTCCGACTGCAGGCGACTCAGTTTGTTTGGGATGAACAGTCCACATTTGCACATTTGGAGGTGATTCTGCAGTTTTTATGAAACTAAATAGCCTGTCTACTTACTTTTAGAAGTGCTTCTCCAATGATGATCTCTTTGTAGCAGCAGTGACTTGCTGGTGGTTCCAGTTACAATCATCATACTGACATCTTGTGTGGTTTGTAAAACTTTCCACTTTGATATTTAGGCCTGCTGTCACATGTCTGACACGGTTAAGCTCCATGTGAGGTTGTCATGACAAAGGCATCTCATACAATGTAAATCTTACATTAAGTGACGTGAATGGCCTTTAAGGGCAGATTTCATGGTCGTCTCTATGATGGTGTCGTACCACATGAAGGCAGATCACTTTAGGTGTTCCTGTATTCAGATCATTTGGGTAAACAGACAACTTCCAGTATGTTGATATCTATTCATTTTCCAGAGCTGCTTAATTGTCAGGATTGGAGGCGGAGCATATCCTGGCTGTTACTGGGTGATAAGTGGGCCGACTCCCTGTCTATCACAGCATTCAACTACCAGCCAACTCAATTCTCCAAAATATGTTGTAACTAAATCGAGTGTATAATAATACAAATCCAGGACTTGCAGCCCTACTGAATGTGTGAAAGTCTACAACACAACGGGGGTGGTGGTGATGATGCATGAAAATGATGAGGCCTCCCAGGTAATTCCCAGCTCTCTGTCTGGCCTTTAGTTTCCCAGGCAAAGATCTGAGCTCATTGCTGGATGTGTGATGAGTGGTGGGGTGGGGGGGCAGCAGCTTAGAGACCTCGTGCAATGAACGCAGGCAAACATGATTGAGAACTGTGAGAGAACACTTCCCTTAATACCGTCGTCCTCTTCAGGCACAACCATCCTTCATTAGATCCATCCACATGGTCATTCATGGGTGTATGTCAGATGAGTGCAGTGCACGTGCAACATACACAGTTTCTCAGTCAATGAATGAAATGGGACATGAAAAAATGAGCACAAGGAAGGAAAACGTCCTCACTTCCTTTAAAAAAACATGGTGGGGGCATCCAGATGAAAAATAATGAAGAAAATGGTGTGATAATGCTAACGATACGGAGTTCAGTCAGAGGTGTGTGTGTGTGTGTGTGTGTGTGTGTGTGTGTGTGTGTGTGTGTGTTTGGTAGTTGTGTCTACATCTTGATTCCCTCCTGTTGGCTGAGCTGAGACAACGTTTTCTTGATTCGGAGAGCAGTGAGTCGGGCTGCACCGTTGGCATACCAGCACTCCCTCATGATTTTTGCCATTACCCGCAACGCCTGCAGAGAAGAGACAGGACAAACATTAATGCATTCTTATAAATATCTTCCTCAACACATTCGCATCACGTCAAAGTGCCATATCTGCTACTGTTTCTCCACCACTTATTCACACTATTTTCAAGTGCAACCACCATGTGACAAGAGCTGTTACTGGGATAGCCAGTAAATCAGTCATAACGTCACAGTAAGTTTCAGTTACATTAGATCGTCAATTCTTTTTGAGAATGAGACATTATGAGGAAAAAGATGCATCCCTTATGCCAGCCATTCCCAAACGTCAGAATACCAAGGCCCAATTTGAAATGTGAAAAATCTCCGCGGCCCACCGAAACCTTTAATCACAACTGTGATCAACATTCAGGACTAGAAGCTGTGTTCTGATATTAATGTAAGGGGTCAACAAATAAGGTGACACTTGTCATATTAAGTTAAGATGATAGTAGAATAATAATTAATTGGTTTGTTTTGTTACTTCTTAATGTTTTTAAATCATGTCATTAATATTTCACAGTAATTAAAAACATATTCTAAAAAGGTCGAGGATTTAAAACATATTTGTTTAATTTTGATGACCTCTCACGGCCCACCTGCAGTACCGCGATGGCCCACCAGGGGGCCGCAGCCCACATTTTGAGAATCACTGCCTTATGCCACAGCTGGATGCAGTAACAGCTGGTCATGACAAGTCCAGATGTTACTGTAAAAATGAAATCAAGCAAACTTTCTCCTGCTGCTGATGAAGAATAAAGTGAAAGATTGCTCCGTCCCGTTGGTCCTGGGAGCCTTCTGACATTCTTCGCCAAAAACGTTTACACTACAGAGGAACATCAGGTTTTGAAAATTAAATCCAAACCTTAAGATGGAAAATGTGCAGTTCCTCAAATGACTATTAGGGACCAAAGGTTAGTTAATTTTCATTGATTTTATAGTGGAAATAAACATGTGGACAAGTTGGTTATCATTTTATTTACTTAGAACTTTAGGTGAACTTGACAGAATAGGATCATTCAAATGACTAAGAGTTGGGTTTCAGATTTGTCAGTGGTTGAAGTTTTATTGTCATTTCATGATAGTAAATAAATCTATTTATAAATATATAAATATGTAATATTTTCATATATTTATTTATTTATGAAATATGTAAGTAAACAGTCACTAATATGTCTGAAATGTCCAACGTCTCAATGTACAACAATATTGAAATCACTGATTTGGGAATTTGTAGAAACAACAGCTGTTGTGCACAGCTGCTTTCCACGCTGTGAAAATAACCTTGTGGGTTAAGATAATCTGGAGTCACTCGAGATGCATGTGATGGTGCCAGTTGTAAACTGTTCGAGGTGTCCACGTGGGATTCAATCACACATTAACAATGATTTTTACAATCATGTCAACATTATTGCTGAATCTGGATAAGGGTAACGTAACTTTGAAGCTGTGTATTGCAATCGCCTGCAAAAGTTTCCCATTTATCTCAGATATTGATGAATGACAGTTAATGATGATGCAGTGCTTTCTGAGGGATCACGGCTCAAACACATCCAGTCTTTCTCTTTACATACTAGAATTGCTCCAGATGTCTTCAAAGGTTTGAAGATACCAGAAACGTAGAAGGAGAAATATGAAAATCCCCTCCCACATTTCTCTAAGGAGCATTTTTCTTAAACATTTTAATGATTTTCATACATATGTGTAGTGCTGGGCGATATGGAAAAAAATCATATATCACGATATGGATTCTTTTATATCACGATAACGATATATATCACGATATACCATAATAAAGTATGTTTTCAGTTATTCTCTGAAAAGCTTGACAAAAATTTCATTGCTTACTTTTCAACTTTATTTTGACATTTAGCTGAACTGTCACAAACATACATTTTAGTGCAGCAAAAACAGGTAGGTACAGAGGTACAGTAGCTTTCACATTTTTTTTTAAAGTGCACAACAGTTTCTGAGAGGAAAAACACATTTTTGCACTGAAGTTCAGCTATAAAAAATAAACACAAATTTTTTTTTAACTTTCTGAAATCTGTAACCTTGTAGTGCAAAGTTTGCAAACCAATATAAAGTGTCTAAAGTAAACATCAGGGTTGAAAAGAACTCTGTTTAAGGCATTAACCATGAATAAAAGTGCAAACATAAAAGGCTACTTTGTAGAAGTAGATATGATTCTATTAAATTTATCGTTGCAGGTTATTTAATTATATTAAATATAATATTATATTTGCTGTAATAATTGATAAATTTAGGTTAGAAACGATAGAAACGATAGAAGAGAAATGGCACGATACACACTTTTATATCGTCCCCACGATATGTATCGTCATATTGCCCAGCACTACATATGTGTCAACACAATGGAGATCCTTTGCCCACCTTTGCTCCTCAGGGACTCGAGGTATTCAAGCAGAATGACTCTTTACCAATTTATCAATACAGTCAACTGCTAACATCAGCACTACGTTTCTCCTATACCAACTTTTTTTACGAATGTGTTGCAGACCTGAAATGCAAAACCGGATGAAATGGATGACAAGAAAAAAAAAGTCAAAAATATTTTGGGTCAATTCAGCCTGTAATTAAGTCAAAGTCAGTATAGTTTATTACTAAACTGGAAGGTTGGCGGTTCGATCCCAGCCCCAACTGTCCACATGTCAAAGTGTCCTTGGTCAAGACCCTGAACCCTAACTTGCCCCCAGTGGGTCTGGCAGCACCTTGCATGGCAGCAGCCACCCACTGGTCTATGAGTGTGAGTGTGAATGGGTGAATGAGAGGCCAATGTAAACTGCTTTCAGGGCACCTTGATGGTGTCGATAAAGTGGTATGTAAGTGCAGTCCATTTAACCATTTATAATAAAAAAAAAAAAAAAAAAAAAAAAAAAAAATCAATTAGCATTTTCCATGTTGTCCATAACTTCCATTAGTGCTAATGGGAAAAAAGAATGAATACAAATTTGATAAACTCAGCTGGAGGATGTGGAGTAGAGTAGAAAAAGCTGACTGCTAAAACAGAGGACCTAAAATGACAAACATTAGCAATCACTTAGCATAAAATTTAGGGATGCGCGAAAACTATCGGGCAACTAACAGGAAATTATGACATCGTCCCGATAGGTCCGATATGACGAATAGCCCCGATAACATATATATTTTTGTCAACACGGCAGTGCCTCGCTCCCTCTGACCGGCAGTGAATGTTATGTTCAAGTGACGTCGGCATAATCAGAAAAACGATTTCTCAGTAAGGAAAATCAAGAATACCCCCTTATGCCAGAAAACTACTTGGTAACTCGGCCATCATTTTGGTAGCTGATGACTTTAATTGATATTCGCAGTATTTTCCCACATTACACATTAATAATAGAAAAAATAAGATAAGGCTGAAAGAACGACTAGCAAACAAGGGAACGTAGGAATTTACGTTACACCTTGAATGCAGCATTGTGGAACAGTGCGCTGAAAAAAACAAACAAACATGGCTGCGATGGTGTAGAACTTCGTTGAAGTTTCGGAAGAAGATAGTTCACTGGTTATTTGTGACAAATGCTCCAAGTGAAGGAGGGAAAAATAGCACAAACTTTAATATGTCAAACCTGATCAGCCACCTGAAACATATTCATCGCTTTCATGGAGTTTTGAAATTGTGCTAACATGAGCTAACATGAGCAAGCCAGCAGCAGCAGCAAGTTACCCCCCCCCCCTTTAGGCCTTTAGGAGCTGAAAGTTATCGGTTATCAGTATCAGTTTAAAAAAACAGTTATCGTCCATCCCTAGTAAAATTTATATATTCTGGAAAATAGGTGCTTGAATAGAGCAAGCATGTGTCACAATTTAAATGCTGTGCAGAGAAATGTTATTTCATTTAATGAGGTAGGGTAATTCTAGGATAACATAACATTACACAGTGTGTCACTAGTAGCATTTAATGGCATTGCATGCTTGCAACACAACAATCAGTAGTGCAGACAACTCTGCAGGTCAGGACACGTCCTCTCAGCTGTGCACACACAACGCTCAAACTGAGCCTGTACAGGTGCGTACGTGTCATGTTCACACTGTTTTAAAACACACATTTGTGGCTGCAAAACATGCACACATTTAATTCAGAAAAGAAAAAGAAAGATCTGACTGAACATAATTTACTGCTCAACATCTGCCTGTGTCCTATAGATCCAAGTATGCAATAAATAGTATTATTTTCATTTGGTCACACAGCACTGACGTTCCACACGTTGCTATACTGCCATACTTTATTCTTTTCTTTCAATAGAGTTCTTTTTTCACCACATGTATTTGGATCCCAGCATTTGAAGCTAAATGCTTTTTTTCCTTGACATTTTGTATTTCTAACACATGAATCTGGGGAAATGTAAATCTGTTGCCTCTTGATACTTCTGATCACAGGTCTAAGGAAAATCAAAAGCTACTTCCTTGTGGTTCCATTTTCATCATGCAGTATCCCGGGTTATGAAAGCAGTACATGAAACTTGGCATTGCATCTCCTGGATATCCGACTTTCCAGCCAGCTTCTGACTAGACATTAGAAATACTAAAATAAGTTTTAAAGGCTCCACACTAATTTTGCTGTCTGTAAACATCAGCTGCTGTGTATGAGTCAACATGTCTGTGTGTGTGTCTCAGACTGTCTGGTGAGCTGATCGTAGTAGATCTGTGAACTTCCTCCGCCACTCAACTGCTGGGACATTCCAGTCTTCAATCAGGTGGAGTGGAGCCAAAGCTACAACTCCACAAACAAGCAACAGTCCCTCCCACATACAGATGCCCACACTCCACATGTTAACTGTCTCCTGAAGCAGTGGCAGCTGAAAATGCTTCTGCAAGGGTTTACAGATTCGAATCCTTATAGAAACTGCTTCATTTACTTTAACAAGCCGGTCTGAATTTTTTGGACAAACAATAAAAAGGTGAGAGAAAAGAACTCCTTCTGAGAATACCACTGTTAACTCTGAACAACAATAATTAACAGCAAATAACAGCTGATCCAGACCCAACTTTGCAGAGGCGGCATTTTCACAGACGGATCTTCAGCTCCAGCAGAAACATTAATACATTTTCTAAAACAAATTTTAAGATAAACAACTTTTCTTTTGTGTAACGTTGTGGTAACATATCCAGAATCTGATGATTTTGGTCGATATAGTTCTGTTCATGAGGGAGGATGTGCCAGCTGAATAGTTGTGTGGAGCAGATTCAAGTATACCATTTCTACTATTTCCCTAAAGGTTCTTTTTCAGTAGGCAGCCATGTGCTTGAACAACCTTCAAATGATAACCACCAAAGGAGTTCTATGTTAAAATTTCTATGTTAAAATTTCTATGTTAAAATGTTAAAACTTTTGCTGCCAACAAGTCAGTCTCATCTTGTTCAATTCAATTCAATTTTATTTGTATAGCGTCCGTTACAATGTGTTTGTCATCCTGCAGACAGGTGAGGTCACTTTTCTGACAGCCCCTCAATGCCACGCTATGTTTCTAGTTAGTCTTTTGTGGCAATTTCGCTGTCATGGTCATCAGTGCCTGATAGCAGTAGTTGTTTTTCTACTTTCTGAGAGAATTGCTATAAGGAGCGTGCAGCAGTTGCAGAGTTGAACCTCTAACGCTCCCAGCGGCTGCAGCACTAAACAGTGGAGCTGGGTCGGAGGATCAAAGACTAGGTGGAGAGACAGCTGGAAACTTTGCTCATAAACTAACAGAATTTGCAGCTGAGAACCATGTATGACATTATCCAATATATTCATTTAAGAAGGTAATGTGTGGCCATCCATGGCTTCAAAAAGTTAAAAAAAAAAAAAAAAAAACAGCCACTTGATACTAACTGGTTGCTTATTTACCGCGTCTTGCAAAAAGCTATTATTAGATTATTTGTAAAGTAAAGTATTGATGGCTCAAACATAGAAAAAGAACTGGTGCGGTTATGAAGGTAGTGTGAGTATATGCAGAGAGATTATAGCACCAGGCTTTGGGCCTTAGTTATCTTACAGGAACTTTTGGTACACTATTCTTGGAAGTTTTATTTAGAGGACCATTAGTGACTGTGGATCTTCTCAACTCCTGCTGGGCTGGTAGCTCATTTTCATCCTTGTAAAATGAGAACCTCTAACATAAATAAATAATTAACTTCATGGTCGTATGTAAAAATAAATCATCAACACCATGCAGTTGCACTGCAACTAAAAGTGAACCGATCAAGCTGGGACTTGCAAAGACTAAGACTGCAGGTACCTTCTACTTCCTTGTTAAACCCGTCTGTCTGTCTGTGTAGATGGATTTCATTATGACAGTGTTTATTTTGAAGCACTAATGCATGAACAATAGTGGCTTTTATTGTTCATGTAGACATTCCTTTGTCTCTCTCCAGACAAAACAGTGAAACCAGAACCCAGCAGCAAGTAAAGAAGGCTTGGCATTTAGGGTGGAGTTGGGCCATTAACTTATCAGGAAGCCTTGACAGGTTGTACTGTCCTTAGTGCATTCATCATCATAGTCAGCCGGAATACTGACATTTCAGGATAAAGTTGACTGATCTAAATCCCACCAATTTATTCTGGCCTTGTCAAATAACATGCAAATGACTGAGCCAAAAATATTGGGCATCTCATCTGAAATTATCCTGAAACGTATGTGTGTGCTACCCAGGGATGGAACGGTTACCGGTATTACGGTAAAGCACGGTGAAATTTTATGAGATAACGATTACCGTTTTTATTTGACTTCATCTCATTATCGCGGTCAATTACCAGGATATGTAATATCAGCCTCATTCAAGTCTGAGAGCGACTCGCGACTGTGTCTCACGTGAATATGTAGCTTGTCTGGGCATATTTTGGTTTTCTTATGAATGCAGAGGTACAACTGCTGGAGGACAGTTATCCTGTCTGCAGAGCACTTGTTAACATTTTGTTGTAATTTGTACAAGAAACTGTTTCTTTATTTGCACATTTATATTTATTTAAGGTTCAGCTTTGAACTTGCACCATCATTTGTGTTCCTGATAATTGTTTGCATATGTTGACCTACTATGGTTGTTAAATTGTTCATTTAAACTTGCAGCAGACAAATAAGCTTTGTTCGTATAATTTATTTTGCTCATTTAAAATAAAAACTCTTTCGGTGCCAGTTTGCCTTTTTAATGTGAAAGTTTCATTTTGATAAGATATCAGCTTCTAATGTTTAATTTGACAAGAAAATCACAAGATTTTGTGAAATTATTTTAATGTGTGTGTTTTTTGGGCATTTGTACAGCAATCAAGAATACCATGATAGTATCGTAAACCGTGATAATTTGGTCACTATAATCGAGATATCAAATTTTCCATATTGTTACATCCCTAGTGCTACCTGTTCTAGACTGAATGACAAGCATTTTTTGTCTTTGGGGAAAAATAGCAACCATTGTACAATCAATTAAACTAAGATGCAGAATAATTTGTCATACCTCACAGCTCTGCCAGCGGTTTGGAATATTGGGCCGAAGCTTCTGCTCACAAACCACCTTTCTCATCTCCTCTACTGATGGATCTGACTGAACCAGGTCATAGTAGGGCAGCTGGTAATCCTCATGAATGCCTAACAACAAAAATAGAAGGGTAAAAAAAGTTACAATCCTTCATATACTGTTCTGTATGAGCATGTATTTTCTGTTAATCTGCACAGGTATTGATGTGTTCGTAATAACAGTACTATGCAATAATAGTGTTACCGCTCTCACTCAATTTATCCATCACTATTTGTTACTCTGCGATCACATTTCCATTGATTGATATAATTCCCCCCCTGCTGCTTCTTTTTGTCCGAGACTCACCTCCCACAGAGCAGCGGCTGGCTATCTCCCAGAACACAAGGCCCATGGCATAGATGTCGGCTCGCTTGAAAGACTCAAAGTGTTTCATGTTTATGGAGTCATCCAGGACCTCTGGAGCCATATACCTGAGAATGAAGATAAGCACCTATTATTAAACAAGGTCTTGGCTAGGCTGTTACTTATACACATATACATTTGCTATATACAGTGGCTCAAAAAAACGTATGCACCCCCTCAGATTTCCCTTTTCTGAAGCCATTACATTGATTTTCTTCAATGCTTGCAGTCACTGTCCTGCTGCACCACGTCCCTGGATCCTTGTTTCTAAACCAATTTAAAGACAGCGCTGTGTTTTAAAGGCTGTGTTCAAATGGCTTGTCTTATTTATCAGATCTTCCACACATCCACACTCTTGTAAAAGCTTGTAAAAACAGCTAGTTACTTTTCAATGTTTCTAGATTTGAATAATCCTAGATCTGCCTCAAATCTCTAGAACAGTTTACCCCGGCCTTTTTTTTCTTTTTTTGATTTTTTTATTTTATTTTCTTTGTTGCTCTAGTGGCCTTTATTGAAAGTGAGCATACAGGAATGAAGAGCGAATAGAGAAGGGGTACTTTTCAGCACTTTGGTCAATTCAAGTTGTTTTAAATGTGCTCCACAAATAGAGTGACTTCAAAAAAAAAATGAGCTGCACAAGCTACACAACGCTGACAGCAGGTGGGGTGTGATACAGTAATTATGTGCAAAACCTTTCCAAACACACACACAAAAACAAGCAAAAAAAAAAAAATTAAAGTGCAAATGTTTTCAGCTACCTTTAAATATTTAAAATGTGAGTGTACTACTGATGTATCAAATGGAAGCAAAAGGCTAAGCTGTTGAGAGGCTCGACGGGCTAGAAATAAGAGAAGATGAAAATCAAAACATGATTCAGTGTTAGTTGGATTGTTGCCATTTTGGAATTCCAGCATCAATTCTGGTAAATACAACACAGATGCAGTCTTTCATTTGTCAGCTACAGCTGCTTCCACATGACAATTTTAAACCAGTCAGCACTCGGTCGTTAAGCGTAAACATCTACAAGACACATCAATGGGGATTTGACAAGTCAGAGACAATCTCTGAGGAGTAAGTCACAGGGCACGGTGACTGTGAGGAAGGGAAATCAGCAAAAAAAAAAAAAAAATGCTGCAGAACATTTAACAAAGAGACAATAATATCTTCTTTTCTCTCATAAAGAAGTCTTACAAACATCTTACAATGCCTGTTTCTTCACTTGATCCATTTTCAAATAAAGAACTCCTATTTGACATGTAGTTTTAAATAATTTCCAGTGTCAGGTCTCAGGTATTATTTGTTAATAAATGGGATCTGGAGGTACCCTGGGGGACCGGGTCATTCTCAGATCATGTGGTGTATCGCCCTTAGATGCTGATGAGTCACATAGTATGAACAGTACAATGACTCCAATCCTCCTGATTACAAGATAGCAAGTCGTGTAGTCTGAACAGCCCAGCAATATGCCAACATTTAAAGTTGTGTATTGTTACAGTATTCTTAAGGAGAAAGTGTCTGTTTCCACTGACCCAAAGCTCTGTGAATCATTTAGTGATGCTGTAATCTGCCTGCAGCATCAACACAGCAGGAAAAAAAAGAGATGCAGAGGACAAGTGTAAAATGAAATGAAAGAGGGTAGAGAGCAAAAGAGAGCTGGGTGAAAGCTACAGTGGTACATCTGTAGGAGGAAAGAGAAGAATGCATGGCTCACTTTTCATCCATGTAGATAGACAAGTCTGCACAACAGAATAAAAGATGTCATCATTCTGACCTAGGCAACACAAAACATTATCATATATTCATATCTGTATTATAATATAATATAAAATAATATAATATAATATAATAAAATATAATATAATAAAATATAATAAAATATAATATAATATAATATATTTGACTGTGAAAAATTTGTCACTGTGGATTTGGAATTGTATCAGCTTTGAGCTGCGCTGTAGCCCCTGGTGACATCTTCCTTTACTACTGTGAACTGTGAACATGCAGATACAATCTTCAGCAGGAACCGCAGAATCATCTGCAGCTGAAATGTTTTCTAAAGAAACGCAACATTTTCTGCTGCTTTCTGTGGGAATTACTGAGTAGTTTTAAAGCTAGAAAGAGAAAGCTGAAATATGAGTGTAGGAGAATTATGCATTGAGGAAAACCAGTGGGATTGTTACTAAGAAACTTTTCTCTTTTTTTCTCTTTTTTGTGACAATTTACTTAAGTTTCCCAGAATCCAAGGTAAAAAAAAAAAATAATAATAATGTACACCTTAAATTAACACAAGGGGAGTTTTTTCATGTTAAAATACAGTGCTACCTCTACTTATGAAATTAATTGGTTCTGGAAGTAGTTTTGTAACCTGAAAATTTCGTAAGTAGACGCGTTTTCCATGTAAATGCCCTAATCCGTTCCAAGCCCCCCAAAATTCAAACATAAATGTTTTATAAATTATAAATAATACATTAAATGACAAAAAAACCTGTAAGAAATACATGTTAGTACTAGAAAAGCACTCGGAGAGCACAGATCTCCACCAAGCGCAACAATTATCGAAAATTTGAAAGTGATCCAGAATCCAGGATTTCTTCCAGATCACACTCAAAATGAAATCAGTTCTTCCTTTTCACATTTCTGCCAACTCCTGAAAATTACATCAATATCCATCCACAACTTTTTGAGTTATCTTGAACACAGACAGACAGATAAATGCCGGCAAAAACATAACCTCCTTGGCGGAGTTAAAAATAGTTCGTTTATCTGGGTTGCTGGGTTACAGTCATACAGACAAGAGGCCCTCCTAGCCAATGGGATGCCAGGAAGAAGCTAAGCAATAGCCAATGGCAAATTTCATATGTAGAGACGTTCGTAAGTAGAGGTACCACTGTATCTCTTTCATTTTCATTTGAAGGAATATTTAATATCTTTCAGGAAGTGTGGTCTAGTTCTCACAGTCTTCAGTTCCCACTATCAGCAACAACCACTTGTAACTAAGTAACTTTTGATTCCTATCCTGATCATCTGTTGTGATAACTCTGTCATCTTACAGCATTATGTCACAAAACGGCAATAAAAGCAGCTCACATAGCTACAGAAGAGAAGAGAGAATGGAGTAACTGAGCAAAAGACTGAACAAGAGTAAATCTTGGTTGTAAAAGCTACTTAACCTCCATGTGTTTAGGAGGAGCTAAAACTGCAAAGTTCTTTTATGCAGCTTCAACTAAATGGAACACAAATAGCAATATTTCAGAGGGCACAATTCATCTTCACATCTGTTAAGTGCCTCCATAATCAACTGTTAGAAATGGAAAACCCACACCCCATTATCTGTATTATAAAGTTTACCAAGTCCATTTTGAACTAAGTGAACCTGCCTGAGTGGCAAGCAGGAAGGACAGGAGAGGTTACACAACAACACAGCATTTGACGATTTGTTTCAAGCTCGATGTGGTTAAAACCCAGTGGCATCATCGCTAGTGCAACTGAGCCTCAGCTGAAAGATTTAATGCACAGCCCAGTTGACAATACCCTCAAACTATACGGTAAATAATAAAAATGGCTGACAGCTGTAGAGGCTGGTACTTCGATATCATACTAGATAATCTGATAACACCCTATCCTTTCTGCCATTTACAAAGGAGGCTATAACGCATGTATTCACCTTTTGGTTCCCACTCTGTGGTTTGGAGCAATGTCGATGGTGTCTGTCGCAGAGTCGTGGCGAACAGCCAGACCAAGGTCAGCAATGCAGCAGGTCCCATTCTTCTTGACCAGAATGTTCTTTGACTTCAGGTCTCTATGTGCAATTGCTGGCTTACCTGCAGACAGAGTTTGCAGGATTCAAAAATACAATTCAGTTAATTTTAGTGTATTTCTATAGTTCTAGTTTCTACCAAAAGTCATCATTGGCAATTTACAGAGAAAGGCAACAAGTTAAACCCTCTGGAATAGACAGACACATCCAGATCACATGACCCAATTCAGATGACATAGTAGCAAGAACGCAGCCTCGAGTGTCACTTTCAACTTGTGTCGAAAGTGCAGGCTTCAAACTATATATTATTTTTCACATTGTGTTAACAGACCAAGTATAACCGGAGTTATGATAAATCATTTCCACCATGATTTTTCCTTAATATTGTCACCATGTTTGGTGCGGGAAAAAAAAAAAAAAAGGTTATTCTGAGGAATTTGCTGTCAGCTGAAAGAACTAATTTGTGAAGAAAAAAAAACATGACACCCTTCTTTCCTGTTGGAGGAAAAATGCACCATAAACAACCAATCAAAAAAAAAATCTACATGGGAATGCACCTCATTTAGTTGTAAAGGAAGTGGAGGACACGCTACCTCCAGGTGAACAACAGGTGGAGTACCACACCTGGATATGTCAGGCCTGTGATGGGCTCCTCTGTCTTGCAGTGGACATGAACTATTTTTTTGGACACAAATAATTCATGCCATAAATCCAGTATGGCATCTTATTGTGATGGCTCATTGTTTTGCAAATAGTTTTGGAATAAACATCTGAAGCATTGCCTGCATTTTTATGTAAAAAGTTGCATAGAACTTTGTTGTTTCTTAAATTTGTCCATAGGTTTTTGAAACTTACAACTTATATTTGCATTCTAAGCCATAAAAACAATTTGTTAAACATGTTTGTGGTTTTCACAGTAATATTTAAATTTTTTTTTTTTTTCAACTCAGATCTTCTGTTTTTTTGTGTGATTTTAGATCCATTGTGTTACTACAGTATGGAAAAATGGAAAAATTACATGTGAGGCTGTGCCAAACATAGTGTAGTGGCATTACTTCGGGAAGTCAAACTATACCACTGGTGAGCTGTAAGCACAGTAACAAGTCTGACGCAAATGACAGGAGATGTAATCTAGTTTTTAAACTTACATTGTCACACAGTAGAAAAACTGTTCAACTAGTCTGCTTGACGTCACTCAACTTAATTAAAGGGAGCAATAGTTATCAAAATAAAGTGTTAAATACCATTCAATACACATGAATCTTATTACATATTTTTAAACACCTAGAAATGTGAAATTATATAACTTTTACATGAAATATAACTTGTAACAGATATAACTTATTGTCAATGTAGCTTTTACACATAGCAAAATAAACCATTTTTAAGTAGTTAAAAATAGCCAACTGTACCCTCGAGCAATAGATTGAAAAAAAAAATGTCTGAAAAAGCTTGGCGTGGCAATGTGCAAGAAGTCTTAGACCAAAAGAGTAGGTTTTCAGAGTGTTGCTTCAGATCACTAGGAGCACTGAGCAGCATCCTTCACTCAGTACTCAAGGCATACGGTACTGATAGCGTGTGCATTTCTCACCTTGTGTGCCTACGATCTCCATGTGGAGGTGGGCGAGTCCACTGGCTGTGGACAGTGACAGTTTGATCATGCCCTCCACAGTGACGGTGTAGCGGTTCAGGTAATCGAATAGAGAGCCGTGTTCGTGGTAGTCTGACACCAGCCAGAGCTGAGTCCACGTCCCGTTATCTGCACATAAACAAGATGACGTTAAGGGCAGGGTAGGAAGCCGTGTAATCATGTATCCAACAGGACAATGGTGTCCACACTACTATGGCGAATTTTCCCAATGAAAAATTTCTGATCCACTGCAGACCCTGCTAAGTTTGTAAAGAGAGCCAAAAGCCTTTAGAAAGAGTGAAATAGTTGCACAGATTCACTACATGATTTAATTCTCTGAATCACTTCATCACTAACCCAAACCCCTAAAAAAAACACAAAAAAAAACCGCTTACATGTACAATTAGAAAGCCATTTTAAGAGGAATCTGCATGAAGCATTTTTTTCCAGCTGAGTTTTCATTCCAAGTGAGCAATAACGGTCACGAGATAAGCATTTATGCTGGTATAATGTGAACAGATATCTTTACTGACACAGAGATGAAATGTAAATGTGAAAGTGCAAAAATGAAACCGCAATATTGTGGAAACGTATTCAGATCATGTCATATCCAAGCTGCCTGCAAAACGTTCCATTAGTCAAATCCATTTTCCTTTGGGCTGCTTCACTTACACACATCCACTGTGTGTGTGTGTGTGTGTGTGTGTGTGTGTGTGTGTGTGTGTGTGTGTGTGTGTGGTGCTGTTGAGCTGTGTTATGTCTGATCTTCACGGTGAACTGTTACTCCCCCACACTGTCTACCAGCCTGTCTCCTCACAGTGAGTACTGAACTACAGCTGAAGTGCAGTACCTTCGTAGTCAGAGCCGTATCCTGGCTGCAGAGCTCAACATTCAGTGATAATTAAAGCCACGCATGGTATTGTTAACAGATAAAAAGCTTAGCACCAACTGATTTACTCTATTTTAAAATAGTTGATTCTAGTACTTTAAATACTGTCTCACAAATAAATAGTGTTCTCTTCATGGCTTCATCCAGTTCTTTGAAGTGATTATATTTCCTCACAGAGCTATTTTTGTTTGCATCTCACCTTTGTTGTCCGCAGCAATGAAGCCCAGAATATTCTCATGCCTTAGCATCACAGTCTGGTAGATCTCAGCCTCACGGAACCAGGAGCGCTCCTCTCGGGAGGAGAAAATCTTCACTGCAACCTCCTCGCCACGCCATTTACCCCTCCACACCTCACCAAAGCGGCCCTTCCCAATGCTCTCCTGGAGGATGATGGTTCTGGCAATGGTCCTCTGGACTAGCAATGGCAGACCTGCCGGAAAAAAAAATTGTAAAAATCAGCATTGGTGGTGGTGGTGGTGGTGGTGGTGGCGGTGGTGGTGGGTGGGGGGTGGGGTTATGCTGACACATGAAAATGTCTAAGACTTCATGGCCACTAAATAAGATTTATGGCTTGCATCACACAGGTCCCATTATTTTCTATGGGAAGTGGGGACGCATGGTCTACACCTATGCAATGCATTTTGGGAAGGGAGTGTGGCCAGGCAGTGCGTCAAAATGTTAAGTTTGGCTTTACTTTATGCAAACGAAAATGTCCAGCCCAAGCGCATTATCTACTCTAAGTGGGCATCATTCTCTACATCACTGCATTCAACAGGAAATGGAAAAAGATGGATTTTAATGTGAACAAACCAAGATGGAGCCAGTAGAATCAGACTCCAGGAATCAAACATAAAAATGACCAACTTCAGATTTATATGCAACCAATAAATGACCCAACATCTTTGACATGAAGTGATCAGGAGAGTCAGATTTACAGACAGCAAAATTATGTTGCTTTCCTTTTTAGGAGATCTCTGAAACCTAAAATGAAATGTAAGCTAACTATAATCTGGTGGTAGAAAGTCAGTGCTTCTCTAAATGTTCACTTTCATCTTACTTGGTCTTTCAGCACCCACCACTGAATTAGAAGGAAAGATTAGAAACACTAATGAGAAAAGAAAAGAAAAAAAAATCTACCATGTTATTCTAGAGATATTCTCTTATTTGTAGTTACATTTGTTTTGCTATATTTTCTTTTCCAATTAACTATGTTATATCTGCCTTAAAGTTCTCAAAGGACATGCAAAGGACATGTATGCATGGCGTGAAGCTTGCACACCCTCTCTTCAAACATGCCAATTTGTGTACAGGAAAAGGCATATGCATGGTTTCTGTGTGTACACGTTGATTAGGCATCTAAGCCAAATGCATCAATATCAAAGAAGGATTTAAGTATTTTTCCTCCTCATCTTAACCAAGAGCAAGCTCCTAAAAAGGATCCATGCAGTGAAAACTAATGCCGTTTCCTCCCTTTCAAAATGTGCCTAACCCATTAAGAAAATTGGACATTATGAGACATCTATCGACTCAAAATAGTATCAGCAGAAGCAAAAAGATAGACATCCTGACAACAGACCAAAACAGCCAGAGGCAAGCAGGCAGCAGCTGCCTTCTAACTGTGCAGTCTGTGAGCTGCAGCGAACCCACTGCCCTTGTAACAACGATGAAGCCGACATACCAGCACCAAACTCCTCGCAGGATCATCTTGAACAGTCAGTGGTCTTTCCCTTATGGTGTCTTTTATAGGTTCTACAAAGCGTTTAATAATGAGTTAACTGGCACAATTGTGATACAGCAGTTCTTTCTCCAAATACAGTTACCAGTCACTTTACTACATCCACCTATCAAGCTGCAAGTGGACACAAATATCTAATCAGCCAATCTGATGGCAGCAGTTTGGTGTAATTAGACATGAAGTCATGGTGAAGACAGCCTGCTGACGTTTGAAAAGGAGTAACTGTCCTAAGTTCACATGGGCTCCCCAAAACTGAACAATAGAAGAAAAGGGAGTTTTTAAAAAAAAAAATAAAAATCTACCAGGCCTGATAAGACTCAATTTATGATCAGATGGTAGAGGCAGAATTTAGTGTTAACAAGACGACAGCATGGATTCATCATGTCTTGTATGATTCAGGCAGGTGGTGGTCGTACAATGATGCTGGGGATACTTTCTTGGTGCACTTTAAGCCCCAAAGTACCAAATGACTCTTTATCCGTTTGTATGGAGACTGAAAAGTCCATAGCAAGAGAGCCAGTACCTCATGATCACCATCAGTCCATTATTAAACTGAAAGCCTTGGCAACAGCGAAAAAGTTGAACACATCTATCACCAATTTTAAAGTCAGCCTCAGCTAGTGAAGGCTAATGATGCAGGGTGATGAAAGCCAGCTGCAGGTGCTGGATGTCAATAACCCTTTTAAGAATAATCTGTAGAAGAGATGCACAGAATGGCTCCTGTCTGGCAATGACACAATCAAAGCATCTGGAAAAATACTGATGCCTGTAGTTCGTTTTCTACGTGAATGGATTCTCTACACATGGCCTACAGCTTACTTCACCAGAA
Organism: Hirundichthys speculiger; assembly: GCA_018398805.1. Classification (NCBI taxonomy): domain Eukaryota; kingdom Metazoa; phylum Chordata; class Actinopteri; order Beloniformes; family Exocoetidae; genus Hirundichthys; species Hirundichthys speculiger. The sequence continues at coordinate 3,541,651 of JAGFBZ010000105.1, forward strand.
AAAACAGTGAGTCAGCTCTGTAATTACTGCAGTCCAGACAGCTGTGCCAACACACATCCCAGAACATCATGTTACATGGTGCATATGTGAATTCAAACTCTTCCCTTGCAGGACACTAAATTTTTGACCAGTTTAAAGATCAGCTTGTCCAAGTACACACATTTTGCACATCCAGTCTGAATCTGGGCTAGCCAGTGTTATAGACTAGTAGCTGGTGCACACTAAAATTAAACCAACACACAAAGGCAAAGAACAGTAGTATTACAGAATAGTGAGACGCAAATTAAGAGACACGGAAAGGCGCAAATATCTTACTAGTTTAAAAATCATCTGATATAAGCAGGTCTACTGAATTGATATCTTGAACGTTCTGACTGGAACATCAACATTGCTGAAATACATCAGTTCAGCATTGTCAACTTCTATAATCTGTCATGTCACATCCTTTAAACGTCGACACAATGAAGCTACAAGATGGAAAAAAGATAGTTTTGATAGATGTATAGGTTGCAACAAAGAAGGATTAAAAATAAAGACATTTCTTCTTTTTTAAACAAGATGAGGAAATTATTTTGTTTCCCTGATGCAACACACCTGATTCAAATTAATGGATCGGCATGAGCTTGTCATAAAGGTGTGCACAAGTCTGTTAATGACCCATTCATTTGAATCAGGCATACAGAAGCAGGGAAACATCGAAGACTTGCAGGTCAGCAGCCCTCGAGGACTGGAGTTTGACATGCCTGATCTAAGAAGTCTAAAAAGTGAAAAGGCAAATGAATTTATTTCCCAAATTGTGAAACCATATCCTGGAATCAAATAGCAACAAAGAGAATTTTGACTCAAACACGTAGAAGTGTACCTGATCCAGAGCCTGAGGTGGTTAAGTCATAAATAAGGTCCTTCAGTGTTGTTCCAACAGTGATGAAAGGGTGGTCCATGGAAGGGTCTTCCTCATTGGGTACACGGTGATGGGCTCCAGCACCGCCGGCCCCCAGGCCCCTGTGGCTATGGCAGATATAGAATGCCAAAACCAGCAGTAGGCAGAGAACACACACTGGGCAAGCAATCACTGCTGCAAGGGCCACGGGGCCTAAGGTAGGACTTGGTACCGAAGGTTCTACGAAACACAAAGAGAAGGTAGATTGAAAAACAAATATCCTCATTAATAATACATAACAGTAACTCTGAGATTCCTGACTGAAGAAAAGTGGTAGGACTTTAAAAGTAAAAGTGGCTGAAACCACATACCATAGAAATCCAGGTATAACAGGTCACATATAAAAAAGCCCATTTTTAAAGCCCAAGTTTAAAGTTTCATATTTGAGTAGTATTTGGCAGAATTGTCTTTTCGCTGTTTGAACCAGCTCAATTACTTTAGGTAGTCCTCTATGAGCGTCTCGTAACGTCATGCTGGAACAGAGCGGACTGGTTTGTAGGCCTTGTTGCGTGCGCAAGCCACTTCAGTGTGACCCACAAATTTTCCTAAAGGACTGAAGTCAGGGCTTTGTAGTTCCTGCAAAGTTTATGTCTTTTTCCTCCAAACAACAATAATCATTATGCTTTGTGATGAACTGTTCAATGATATAGTATCTTTTAAGGTCTTTGTTCCCTTGGGCAACTGCAAACTGTAATCTGGCTTTTTATGGTGGTTTTGGAGCAATGACTCTCTGGATGGTCTTTCTCTTATGTCAGTATAGAACATGTTTTACTTCGATTATTGATATTCTCTTTCCAGGTTCAGCCATCAACTTCATTCATTTGAAGTTGATTTTGTTTTTCTGAGGTTGTTTTGCACATTTTACAACAAAGCACATTCATCTCTAAAATATGAAATAGGAATCAAACTAGAAGTGGAGTGACAAAAACGACAATCACTAAAGTGATGGTAGCCCAGCTTGACCAGCTTCTTATTTTGCGCCTACATTTATTCTGGGCGGTCCATTCATCATCCTTGATTTTATTGATGGAAGACACTTGCCATTTCAATACCCCATACTACATTTTTAGTTCATACATTGCTAATTATTATGCAAATATGCAGTGTGCAAGTTTCAAGGAATGTCACGGTTTGTAGTATGAGAGAAATATTCAGATGGAGTTGTACTTTCTGTAAAACCTTGAGTATGCAACTGACCAGTCTACCTTACTTACTGCCTTCGATCATGCAAAGGACCACTGCAGCAGAAGTTGGGCTAAGTGGTCATGTGAGTTTGTGATTCAGAAAACAGCCCATGTTGCACAGATGTCAGGGCACGTTGTTATGTATCTGACGTGGCTATAGTCATCTGGTCTACACACTTAGCTATGGACACCCAGCAAAGTGTACGAGACAGAAGTGACATCAGTTCAGTCTGGGACAGTAGCAGCACTACTCACACAAAACCTACTATTAGTTTTGTTAAAAGAAAAAGATGTGATTACAACACTACTCCTGACAACAAACAGCTTGAATTGAGTTTCAAAGGGAGTGGTTCTGACATGCAAATGCACATACTGTATTTATGCTGTCAGTGTAATTACAAGATCAGAGATTTACATTTAAAGGCATGAAGAGAACACAGCCGACACCGTCATCCTTCAGCTTATTCCTAAACTGGATCCACAGTCTTTTTTTGAACTTCGCAAATGGCTGTGATCCCCACCTGAAAACTGTGAACACTGTTTTCAGTCATCAGTTTTGGAGGTGAGTAAAATGAGGTGCTTTGCCATCACTTTTTAGTACCAGAGCTCTGCTACACAATCTGGGGTGAGCACTGCTCTGTGATGCTGGTGCACAGGTGAATGGTTTTAAACAAACCAAACAGTCAAAATCATGGCTAAATCAATTATTTAGCCATTGATACAAAACCTTCATCAAATTAATAAACCAAAAGACTTAAATACATTAACATTGACAAAGCTGTTTGAGAACACACCCATGCGTTTGCATTTACACTTACCAGGGAAAACTGGATCTGGTGGCTCTTTGTTGCAGTAATCAGTCTGGCAGCACATTGGGTAGATGCCACTGTCATGCTTGAAGGAAGGGGCACAGAGGAAGGGCCGGTCTCGTGGGATGAGCTCGTTTTCGTTTACGCACTGGCGGGGCTCAGTGATCATCTGGTTACCTGACTTCCGGATGGCAATGTAGCAGACACCATCTGTCGAGCAGCTGGAGTTGGCACTGCAGCGGTCACAGTAGCACTGAAGGGCTGGAGGAAGAGAAGGAGGAATAATCTTATTTGCAACATTTTTTTCTTCATTTTTGCAGGTGGGATGAAGTTTTTTCAGGCAACAACCATACGGTTGTAGTTTAGTTTGAAGATGTATAAAAAGAATGCAATCATCATCCAAATTAGTGTTTTGGCCTGATGTTGGAAAAGCGTTCCACATCTCCATCCACACTTCACCATATATGCATATCACATGAACATCCATGCTCTGCTGAAAATAACCACTGTAAGTTACAGACTTTAGGACAAAGAAGCTAGTGGCAGTTGCTGTTCTGTTTCCACATCATCATTTATGCTGTTGCTAAGGTGCATGCGTTTATCTTCCAGTAATAGCCATGTGATTTAGCTTTTGTAAACTGGGAAAGGAAAATCGGTGACCCAGATGAGCAAATCAACAAGCAAATCTTTGCAGCTACATATGTCAATGTTTCCAAAGGCTTCCAAAGGTCAGTAATTTTCAATTTTCGAGGGTCAAACTCACAAGAGTAGTGTGGACACGAGGCATGACCCGAAAAAGTCTGATGTCTTATATTGACACAAAGGAAATTTGTGGGGCTGTCCCAATAGATGTGGAGGTTAAATGTCTTGAACAACACTCAACAGATTTAGATACACAGTTTAGTTGAGCTCCAGCTATAGTTCAACCAGGCCATTTATCTGGATTCCTTTCTTTTTCACAATATGCACATGAAGAAAATCAATTCAAAAGCTAATGGTGAAGAGGGCAAATGTTGTGGTTATCCATTGTTGTTTGCATCGCTCTATAAATAAACCACCAAACTCTAGATGACAGTATGGGTTTGTTTCTGCAGCTCTGTAGCTTATAGTGCAAAGATTCATTTTGTTTACTTCCCACTAGCTTAGACATAACAATGGAAGAAAAAAACATCTCTTACGTGAGTTGGCACTAAAAATGTTGAGCATCAGTATTTTTTTTACTAATATTGCAGCAAACTATCATTCTGTTAAACTTGAAAAAATAAAAGTAGTAGTAGCAGGAAAGACGATGACAAAGAAAAACAAATCTAGGTGCACATAAGGCTCTGGTGTAGCTTACATAGGGCCCTATGAAATCCGTTTTATTTTTTCTCAAATTCCGTTTTGATTTTTTTAATTTTCGGTGTTTTTCGGTTTTTAATTTTTGAGAATTTCGTTTTAAGCATTTTATGCAAATTTAACCCCAATACAGTATATAAAATAATGAAATATAGACAATTTATGAAAATATAACTGTAAACGTTACTGTTATCATACTTTTAAACATATTGTGTCCAATAAAACATTCATTTCATGACAAAGAAAAAAATTCAAGAAAAAAAAACTAAAATAGGTAAAATCCATTTAAAGTGAAAAAAAGAAAGGAATTTCAACAGCTGTAAACTAATCATTTTAGCCTGTTTAATTTATTCTGTTATCAGACATAGTTTGTCATGACGTACCTGACATTTTTCAGGTACGTCATGACAAACTATGTGTCTGATAACAGAATAAACTATATTTACTACAGCTGATGTAGATGCTATGAAATCCAAAGCACTGAACACTGGTTGTGTGTCAGTGTGATTTTTTCTTTAGGTGTTCCAGCTGTTACAGCCTCTTTGTGTTTTGATCAGTGAGGGATTCTCGCCTTTTTATGTTTGTGCTTTTCACTCGTCCAGTGATCCTCGCACGTATCTTTTCATGTCCATTCAATCGTGTCCTGGCTAAACTAGCAGAACACTGAATCACCAGACACATAATAATCTCGGAGAAACTGCTCTGTTCTGTACCTGGGAGTCAGCCGGTAGTTCCTTCGCTTCTTCGCCGGTTTCTCAGGTGGCCGCTTCGACGTGTTTTTTTTTTTTTTTTATTAATGGAGGAAAGCGGGGGCAGGAGGCGGAGAAGCGCGCAGTGTCCCAGCTTTTCGTGACCCCCGTTGGAACATTTTCTTGAAAGAAAAGTTCCTTTCGGGCCGCCCCGGTAGAGCAGTGGTTTGGGCAGGCGGCCCATGTACAGAGGCTACAGTCCTCGTGCGGCTAATCGCGAGCTCACCTCACGGCTTGTCGGCTTCTTGCCGCGTGTCTTCCCCGTTCTCTCTGCCCCCCTTCCTGTCTCTCTCCACCATCAATACAAGTCACTAGTGCCAAAAAAATCTTAAAAAAAGAAAAGTCACTTTTAGTCCGGAAGAAAAAAAACAAACTTTTGCGCAAATTGCTGTTCAGTTCTGTTATATTGCGCATTTAAAGTGAATTCCGTTTTTAATCTCCAATTCCGCGATTCCGTCCGTGATTCCGTGATCACGGATTCCATAGGGCTCTACTTACAGCACAAGGCGCTCTCTGACGGCATAGACACGGGATCAGTTTGAAGCAGAAGCATAATCGGGATTAACTAATCAAAGCAAATTAGAAAAATGGAAAAAGGTGAAATGAACGTTAAAGATGTCGTCTATGTTTTAGGGTTTCTTTTTCCTTTTCTCTTTCCTGTATCAGCTTCTTCCAGTACTTCCAGGTCTAAGTCCTGGATGGAAACAGCGGAGCATGCATGGAAAGCATAGGCCAGGGTTTTTTTTTTTCTAAAGTCATGTACATCAACAAATTTGCTCTTGTTTGGCCTTTGCTGGGTTTCCTTTCTTTCTCTATTTTCTTGAGTCTGTTAGTTGCCATGATGACATTTTAACATGGGGGGCGGAACCTCTTACATGATACACTCATCACACACCAACTTGTTTCCATAAAACAGTAAGAAAAAAACTTAAATACTAATAAGTTTAAATCTGTCAGAGACTCATACTTGCAATCATAGAGAGAAATTTTGAACTTCCCCCTTGGGGGATGAATAAAGTACATCTAATCTAATCTAATACCTCAGACAACAAGGGAATGTGAGAAACTTCACACTAATGATTCTCAAACTGTGGGGTGTGGTGGCATGACAGTCCCCCCCCCCCCATTTTTTTGTCTCTCTTTACTGACAGTGGCATGACAGTTTTCCCCTGCTCTTTCTGCCCGCCATGTCTTGAAGCTAACAAAGGCAGACGGTAAAATTAAAGCAAGCAGACCACAGCCATTAGGAGGAAAACCAAATTCCTTTCCCAGGTTATTGACCCTTTTCTCTCGCTGAGGATAAAGGTGTCAGAAATTTGATGCATCGGCGGAGCCCAAAACATACAATACTGAGCAGGAGAGAGCAGGAGATACACCTCGACTATAACCACAATATTGTAATCTTGTTTCATACTGCACATAACCTGCTGAAAGCAAGTCCTACAGCTACATTCAGTGTTACAGACACTTAGATGCCTGACATCAGCTTGATGTCCATGTTTAGTCTGACTGCTCAGGTTTTATTATCTGATTAATCTGATTTAATTTTCAAAAGATGCAAATAAGGTGCTTTATTTTAAGTCCACTTTTTTTTTTCTCCCTGTTTTCCAAATCACTTATGATTTACAAAGGTTGAGAGGAGTTAAGGATCTACTATCTGGTACATTAAGGAGGATATACTGCAACTCTTTCCCTCGTATCTAAGTTTAAACAAACTCTTTCCAAGAACCTCAAACATTTTATTGTTTGGATTTCAACTGACAGTCAACAGCTATTTTTTTAAAAAGCAAATAATCATAAATAAAAATCTGCACTTTTACACTTGGAATCGAAGAAAACTAAATTTGGTTCAGGTCTAGTTTACAAAGATGGACCAAAAAAAAAAAAAAATTCTTATTATTGCAATGAGTGAATTCAGTTCAACAACAGGGAAATGATGCTATTGCAGTCAGTCAGTATGTATTGCAGTGAACCCTAAAGAAGTCTTGTGTTGTGAAGAGAGGAAGACAGTCTTGCACATTATGTTTTTCATTTTTCACAACTTTCATCTTTGCACAATCAGCTCCAGAACTGTGCCAGCATTATTTATCAGTTTGTTTCTTTGAGTCACTGGCTTTGATGCTGCCACATCAACAGACAACTGGAGAAAAAAAAAACACAGCAGTCTCCACCACAGACTTTAAAGAAGACATCTAACAACATCATGCTGCTGCAAACACTAAAGGACCAAACCTTTTTCAAGAAGTAAAGTCTACTTTGCCCCTTCTTGTAGATGGCATCAGTGTTGCAACTCTAGTCCAGTCTGTTGCCCAGGTAAACACCAAGTTACCTGTAGCCCTCCATGCTCTCTCTCAGGACAGAAATTGTGCTCAGCTTATTCTTGGTTCATCTAAAATCAGTCCTACTAATACCTCGATAAGCTCGGTTAAATGTGTGTACATATGCATGTTTAAAAATAACATTTAACCATTAAACATGTGCTGATATGGAGATGCATTCTAAGGAATGTCTGCCCTGTGACATCTGATGCTTGAGGCAAGTAAATTGTTATTCTTTTTGTCTACATACTAGGGGTGTAACGGTACATGTATTTGTATTGACAGTTTCGGTACGTTGTGGTCGGTTCGGGACGGAGGCGTACCGAACGAGTTTCCACACGGACATATTAAGTAGAGGACCGCATGTTGTAGAGCACAACAAACAGCAGTTGTAGCAGCGTCATGGCTAATGCTAATGCCGCTAGCATTGGCAATAAGCCTCCCGCGACATAGTGTTAAATGCGGTGGGAAGCTGTGTTTGTACTCGGTGGTCTTTCTCTTTTTGTAGCGATATTCACGCTGGGGTGGTGCCGTTTCAAATGAGTTAACAGGTTAGACATGTTGCCAGAAACTATATATATATATACATATACATATATATATATATATACATATACATATATATAGATATATATATAGATATATATATACATATACAGATATATATATATATATACATATATATATATATACATATATATATATATATACATATACATATATATATATATATATATATATATATATTACATATATATATATACATATACATATATATATATATATACATATACATATATAGATATATAACATACATACATACATACATATATATATATATATATATATATATATATATATATATATAGGCCAGTAAAAAGATGCTTCAAGCACAGGAGTCTTTCTTGGTCTTTAGTAAGAATGTAAATTAGGGGTGTGAACCTTTTACTATCTAACGATTCAATTCGATTCATCACATGTTAGTGCCACTCTGGTCGTTGTGGTTAGGGCACTGGCCACCTTTCTTTTACTCTCTTGGTAAAGCTGTGACACAGCCGTCTCAGTGAAAAACTTACAGGATGGTATGGCGTACCTTGGCTCCGCTGTCTGCAACAGCAACAGTGTGCGTTGGTCCGAGGCTGACTCTGAATCTTAGATTTCCGGGTGATTCCTCGTAATATGAGCCCGCGCATTTGTTGTGTTGCTGAACTGCTTGATCTTTTAGACGAAGTTTTAGACCAAGTCAAACATAAACGGTAATCGTTATCGCATTAAAGACAATTCAGCCACACTGTGAGACCAAACACACCGTATGCTTTCAGTAAAGATGTCGGCTCTATCCTAGGACTGCAGGAAGGAGGAAAAAAAAAATCTATCTACACAATATGTACAATTGTTCTCTATTATTCTTTTATTGTGGGGAAACTGTTTCAAAATATATAATGGTGCTAATTAATCTATGTTCCCTAAACATTAAAAAAAATTAAAATAACATTTCATGTTAAAAGCTGACAGAACAACCGTGTCACTGTGATGGACACAGAAAGTTTAGCACATTTAGGAGCGACGGGTCAGGGCATCTGTAATCAGCTGTGAACAGTGAGAAACTGTAGGTCAGACACTGACAGAGTAAGGAAGTCTGCTGAACAATCCCTGAGGCTTCAAGTCCATTAGCAGTGCTGTTATGGAGAGCTATGAATAAAGTAGGCCTTGCTTCCTCTCTAATTATGTGTGTATGTGTTTTAACAGTGCCCTTACCCCAACCATGGGGCAAACACATCTGAGTCTCTGGTATCACTATGCAGCTCACAAGAACATCAAGTATCACTGGCCAGGTTAAAGCAACACAACACACCTCCCCGGATAAGAGCTCTGAATAATTAACAGGTCAGGTGCACAAATCTGGGGTGTTAATGCACTGAAAGCCTTACTTGAACACACACAAAGCTGCTGTGACAAAATCCTTTTAGCATTTATATGAGGTATTAAAGTGAAAATAGCTTACATCAAAAGTGTCCATGACAGTCTGTCTGAGAATGTTACAAAACAATTAAATGTTGAAACAAAACTGCAGTCTTTCTCACTCAAGGAATTCACGAATGACAAAAAGTCTGCAACTGTGCCTGTGTGTGTGTGTGTTTGTTTTGGAATGATGGAAAAAGGCGACGGATCAAACAGTGATGGACTAGACATGTTTAACTGAGACTCAGCTGACACGGGTCTGCTCTGACTCAGCCTCAGCACAGATCATTCAGATAACGGCTGTTCAGTAAACACACAAACATGCTGTCTTAGTCTGGTATGTCTCAGATGTCTAGACAAAACCACTGAAATGCTTTACATGCCACATACTTAATCTGGGCTGCTGGACAGTATTAAAGGAAGAAAACAAAACTTTTTGAAGAAGAAAAAAAAAGAAAGCAAGAACAAATCTGAGTTATTGACGTCTCATGTTTCATTCATTTCATAACAACAATGTGCTTCTATAGCACCTTTCTAGTCCAGGGACCTCTTAAGGCGCTTTTACAAACGGAAGCAGCTTTCTCTCACTGCCACACACACATTAATTAGACTGATTGATTTATTACACCAAATTATCCCAATAATTATTACGATTACTCCTACAATTATTCCTATAATTCCTGTAATATAATTCCTATAATTTATAATTCCTATTTTCAAAATACGTTATGGTTAATGTACACGAAGCCTCTGTGGGATTTAGTTTTACATTTCAGCCTTAACAGCATGTTTCTGGAGTGGGATGAAACCGGAGTATCCAAGTAAACCCCATACATACTCAGGAAGAACCCAGCTAAACTGAGATCCGAATGAACCTTCTTGCAGGAAAGTGTTAGCGCTAGCTACTGCACTACTGTGTTGCCTGTCATAAAGAATGCAGGAGAAGGAACTGAGCAGCAGCTGCAATAGGAACCATTAACACTATGGTAGGACCTGCAGAAGGAGAAAGGACAGAGACTACGTCAGACAGACAATGTTAATGCTATGAAATTATCCAGGATAGTCTGAAACTGAGATAAGAGAAACAGGGTGAAAATGCTTGGTGCATAAAGGAATCAACAAAAACACTGTATTCTACAGTCTCGTAATTCAAAATAAAAAGCACACTTCCTTTTGCACACATCTGTCTGCCTCCATGCGCAAGATCTGCACATCCCCAAACCTATTAAAGCCATGATTACATTACTGTGACATCATCAAGGCAGCTCAAGAAACTGAAACTTATCTTCACTGTAAAAATACAAAAAGTATCTGGAAAAGCCTCCGTCGCACTTAGGGATGGGCATAATTAATCAATTAATCGATGATTGATCATTAAGAATTTTGGTCGAAGAAATTAATTTTCTTCGATGAACCGAATGTTTTTTTTTTTTTTTTTTTTTAAACAATCCAAACGTAGGTTATCAGTGCACGTCCTCAAACAATGCGATGCATTTCACTGTGCCACCGGTAGAAATTTGTCAGCAGGGGGCAACATTTCACCATCGTACCCTGGCTGGCCTCAGTTGTTACATGCGAGCTTCTGTAGGTCATCGCCTAATCATGAAGCAGTCGCGTTGAAGTGTGGCGTGGGACCATTTTCGTTTAGAAAATGACCAAGTGTACTGCAATCACTGCAATGCAAATTACAAATACAATTAATCGACAACGACAATGATGAATCACTTGAACAACGCGCATCCAAGCCTTGTAAAGGACACTGGAGGCGGTTCATCATTAGCCTAGCCTAGCCTAACCTAGCCTGAACTCGGTGTTAGCATGGACCAGAAGGAGCTGCAGTGCACATTGAGCACACAACAAGCGCATCTTTTTAAGAAACAAAAAGCCTGTAATACTGGCGCCTTGATATAAATCGTCCTTGTTACATAGCCTCCTCGATATCTCTTGTTTTATTATCGTTGTTTTTTTTTAAAGAAAAGAAACAGGAAATGTCACATTATTGTCGACCACAAACATCCGGTTCACTGAACACATCTGGGCATGCGCGGGCCATAGCAACCAGGCCAAAGGGGAAAACAAACGCCACGCAGATATCAAGAATATTTGTGATAGTTTTCAATATAAAAATGTTAATGATTAATCGATTTTTAATCATTAATTCTCCCGACAATCGACGAATAAATCTCAACCAAATGCCCATCCCTAGTCGCATTTAAGGCATTTAAAAGCTAAAACACAATAAATAAATAAATCCCATGGAAAGGCCATTTACATATTTATTATTGAAATAAGACTACATCACTATAGTAGACAAAGACCTGTTTCAATGAAGTCACTGTTACAAATGAATGTTGAGGTTCATTTAGATAAAAATGTGATGAAGAAACCAGTCATTGTAAAATATCAGTGATGCAGTCCTAAAATCTTGGCAGATCATTACCGCAGAACAGAGCTGTTCTAACAAGAACTGTTGGTGTTAAAATGAGCATCAGGTCACACAGACTGTGTCTGAAATTTCTGCAACTCTGACAGGGAAGTCAGTCAGGAAATAACTGATTCATGTGAGATGCTTGTGAGAATGATGCCAGGCAGGCAGCCAGCAACACACACACACACACACACACACCACAGACCAACAGCCAGTCTAATGCTCCACAGGCTGGTCTGGTCTCTGTCATTATCATGTCAGCGATGACCGTAAACGTTTTGACAGACTATTACCCAGTTTCAACATTTCATATAATACTCACATGAAGAATAGAAGACCTCCAAGACAAAATAATAACAGGAGGCCTAGAGATCCACATCATTCATTTCTCAACAAACCATTATACTGTTATAAACATTATGGATCATTTTGCACCATGCTGAATTAAATCAATGATGCTAAATACTCTTGGGAACTAAAAGTATATGTCAAATTAAGCACAACACTGCTGATTTAAGACCAAAAAAAAAAAGTTTTTTTGGTCTTAAATCAGCAGTGTTGCGCATACTTTGACAGAGTATACTTTTATAGTAAGTTTTATCTTTTTTAAACACTTTAGTCAAATTTTCTCATTCTTGCTGTGTTGCCATTTGGACAAACCTAAATACAATTTAATTAACACTAGTCAAGGTGCAGATCCTAAGAACTTGTAACCTCCTCTCCATTCCAAAGTTGACTGGCCTCCTGTCATCAGTCTCGTCACTCCTAATACTACTTTGAAACTACTCCCAGAGATGCAGGACTGTGAACAGTGTGGATCAGGAGCCAGTCTGCAATACCTGCTTGATATGGAACTGCACATAGCAAAATACATTCAGCTCTCTCACCCACTGCTATCCAAAACCCCGAATCAAGAAAAGGCTGAGACAGCATCCTTTTCCTCCAGTGATAACAGGTAGAACTGCTTGTAAGAGTCAGTACCATTGACTGAGCACTGACTGACTGAGCCACCCCCACAGTGCAGTGGAAAGACATTTTTGAGAAGTCTTTGCCAGGACCTCTCAAGTTCAAACACAATCACAGTCAGCAGTGATTGACGCCTTGAGACAGCGCAGTGATGTAACAGGTTCTATTTTTTTGTGCAAAGCAGATATAGAGCTCATAACTGTGTTCAGGAAGGTTTGATTTTGTGTGTGTAATATACAGGCACATTATTAAGTTTCATCCCTAATTCATCCCAAAGGTCTTCTATCAGGTTGAGGTCAGGACTCTGTACAGGCCAGTCAAGTTCATCCACCAGACTCTACCATCCATGTCTTTATGGACCTTGTTTTGTGCACTGGTGCACAGTCATGTTGGAAGAGGAAGGCATTGGACTTGCACGTGAGCGTGCGTGCCTTTTAGGCAACAGGCCCACCACTGCATGTCAAAGTGCACTCGCCTCCGCTCACTCACAGTGACCAGCCTATCACACTTTGGCTGGTTGGCTGCAGCTCATAGACGCAGGAAATGAAAAAAAAAAAAAAAAAACAACAAACAAGCATGGCCAGCGGTAGCGGAGAAATTGGGAGGAAACTTATCTAAATCGCCGGTGTGGGAGCATTTTGGTTTTGCTGTTGAATACACCGGCGAGAGAAAACAGTTAACAGAAAGAGTCTGCAAACGCTGCTTGAGACATGTCCCGTACTCAAACGGAAACACAAACTGCATCTCCAGTGTAATCATCCTGATATTACGCTCTTCTGTCCACCCCGGAAAGGTAACAGCAGCAGAACAACTGTCCATAGAGAAGGCTTTTCAACAAACCTACCGTGCCACCTCGGATAAATACAAGAACATAACCCAAGCAGTGGGAGCGTTTAGAAGCCATGTCAGAGCCTTTTTATGGATTGATTATGTATGTATATGTATTAATAATATGTTCATTTGAAATAGGCAAAGCAGGAGGTATTTCTGAATCTCTGAATTTATGTTTCCCCAATTTGTCGTAGATAAATTGCACTTTCTTTTGCAACTGCTTACCTCTCTTTTTATACTACTACTACTTAGTGTGCACTAAAAGTAAAGAATAAAATGGACTTTAACAGTGTTTCTTGTAGGGCTGGGACGACGCGTCGACGTCATCGATTACGTCGACGCAAATAATACGTCAACGCAGAAACTGCACGTCGATGCGTCGTCACTCAGAATCAAAAAATGGCGGCGGCCGCGGCATCGAGTAGCAGCAAGTCGGGGGAGAAGAAGCTATCTCGTAACAGGATGTCAAAAGTATGGGAGTACTTTACACCTAATGGTAACCATTCGGTGGTCTGTGACCTGTGCAAAATAGAGACGGCATATCATAAAAGCACCACCGCGATGCACCAGCACCTAAAGAAGAGGCACCGGGGAGCTGCTTGTGTGGAGGAGAAGACACCGTAAGTTTTCAACTTTTTTTTCTTTCCTTGTTTGCAATGATTAACCCCGTCATTCATCCAAACCGAACCACGTAACTTGTGCTCCAGCCTCATACACAGAACATGTGCCCACTTAAACACACACGCGCCTTAACTGACACACATTCCTCAAATACATGCTAAAGTTAGTTGTTTTTTTTTAATTTCTTTGTCTGTCTTTTTTTTTTAAATACAACATTCATTGTTGTTTTCTAACTTTTAACTTTTAGGTTAATGTATTATTATCATACTTTATTGGTATGGGCAGATCATTTAGAAGTATATAGTTTTATTAACCTGTGCACTGTGTTTGTGATTTATGTTTTCAGGGACAGGGATAAGCAGAAAAGTTTGGAGGACTACTATCAGACAACCCCCACCCCCCAGGAGGCTGCTGCACTTACTGAGAGCATCCTAACTACTAAGTTAAACTACTGTTCACTTAACTGTAATAGGCCTAATACTTGAATTTATTTGTTATTTATTTCACAGATTTAAATGATTAGGCTAAGTTGCTGCTGTCACACATTGTGTTGTTTTGTAAATTGCAGCTGTCACAGCTGCTGTTATTTTTTATTTATTTTATGTTGATAAGATTTTGGTTCAGATTGTGTTTTGCAGTTTTATTTATTGAAGGAAAGTTTTATTTTATTATTTTCTTTATTATAGGATTCCATTGCACTACAACTGTGTGCACTTTATTGTTGTATTGTTCAATACAATTCATTTTTGAACTTGAAAGAAGAAATTTGTGTTTTATTCATGGAGATAAATTTGCATTAATTGCTATATAGGTCAAATTATGGGGAGATAATCGATAATTGAATCGAAATCGAATCGAATCGGATTTAAAAATGAATCGTTAGATTAATCAATGCATCGAAAAACTATTTTCTAGATTAATCGATTACAAAAATAATCGTTTAACCCAGCCCTAGTTTCTTGTTTACATTTTTGTGAGTTTTAATTTCTTTATATGTATTTTATGCTATGATGTAATGTAAATGATGTAAATGCCCAGTTGTTCTTTTAAAAAACAAACGGTCTGGAGCTTTGTTTTGTTTTTGTTCTTTAAGATTTTGTGGCTCTAGTAGGGCAGAGTATACTAGGGAAGATATGCACCAAAGGGCCGCAGGTCAGAAGTCTAACCTGTGACCGTTGCAGGAAGGCTGTAGCCTCTGTACATGGTCATAAATGCCATAAATTTAATATTGTTTGGAAAATGATGAGAGGGTAGAAAGAGTGAAGGTAAAGAAGGATAAATGGCAATGACGAAGGATCAAAGTGGGACCAGTGCTCCATGTGGAAAGTCCCAAGAGACAGCCCAAATGAAAAGACATGACAAAGTCTAATCCAATACATCGACTTTCGGTAGAGGGCAAGGAGGACAAATGGCAAAACCTAGTGGCTTGAAGGGCCACAAATCAATAACAATTCAATTCCATAACCTCTATGCAAAATGAAAACCACACAGTAATCTAGAACAGGGCAAGTAAACGCGCACACACACACACACGCACACACAGGAAGACCAGACAAAGTTGAAGTGGACCACGGCACTCATGGGAAAAGCAAAAAATAGATCAAATACATGAAAATATATCAAATGCAAATGTAAGGTAGTAGCAAGACTTTCAAATTATTTGAAACTTGCGAAAAACAGAATATTTAAAAATGTAAAAACAATATTTTATATGAATATTGAAATTGAATATTTAACCATTAATAAAATTAATCTCACAAAACGCAGCAAAATCGGCTCTTTTTTTTTTTTTTTGAAGTTGGTCCCATCGTTCTTATATCTGTCCCTGATACCAATACCAGATTGGATTGACCCCATCCCTAGTCACACAACTAATTTCAAAGCACAATGGTGTTTTCACATAAATTAAGTATATCACGCCATGGAAATGAGACCCTCCCCAACCCCAGCAGAGACCAGCTGCCCCTCATAATGGTGGGAACAGACAGCAGGGCATTGATTAAGGGTGCATTCACACTTGCACTTTGGTTCTTTTGCTTCTTCACAAAGCAGAAAGGTTTGTTTAGTATTCACATTGGTCTTTCAACATCGGACAGCCTAAACAGCAAAAAAAAGGAAATACTGAAAAGGTCACAACCTGATCAGGCTGCTGGATTGGTCCACTTGGAAGCAAACAGAAAGCTTTCCAGGGGTATCTCTGTCCTTTTGCTTGGCGTGCACCATGACTACGAAGGCTGCATTCACACCTGTTCGGGTCGACCCAAAGGTGCTTTGGTAATGAGCGCGGTTCGCTAGGGTTAGTCCGGTGCGCACCAAAATAGCTGTACCGAGAGGTTAGACGAGGGGTCTCAGTGCTTATGTCGTTGAATTCTAGTGTGGTTTGTTTGTGGTGAGGTGTGCTTTTCAGAAGCTACCCCACGTTTTAGAATGAGATGCCTTTGTAAATCAGGCAGAATGACTCACTTTGCATTTTTAAATCTCTTAAAACACATTTTGTCTGATTGGCTTTTACCCAAGTTTGAGATCTTGGCTTTAATTGCTTTATTGCTTTCAGTACTTTATATTTTATATCTGGTTTTACACATTTATAATTTTGTTGTTTTATTCATCCTCATGTTTGTGTTTAAAAACAACATGGTTGGCCAAAGTGCTAAAGTTGATTGACAGATGGATTGATTAAAAGTAATGCTAGCAGTGCCGATAAATGACTTCCAGCTGCTTCATTTACAAGCTGTTTAGCGGGTCTAGGGTGGTATAAACAAATAATAAAGAGAAAAATGGCTAATTTCAGGTCAGCAACACATAGTTGTTGTGTTGCCGTACTTTTCACATCTTCGCTTGAATCACTTCTGGTTGGTTGTCATGGAAACGTGATGTAGTGCCAAGACTGCTCTTGACAAAATGACAGCATTGACTAATGTCACATGACCTGTGGTGAGCCATTCAAGATACCCTGGAAAAAAAACATCATGTGACCGCAAACCCAACTAACTAAAAATTGATAAAATATTTGGTGTGCACCAAGGCTGCACCAGCATGTGTGAAAACAACCTAAGTCAACTGCACCTGAGCTTACTTTAATTAAATTAAACATGCCAAATGTGAACATACCTGAAATCTCAAAACCCTCAGCTATAGAACGCTACACCTGTAGTTTTCTTTTTTCCCATTCTCACATATACAAAAAAGTTTTTCTATAAATATTTTATTAACACTTACTTAAACATGAGCAAAAATCAGTGCCAATACTTAAAACCCAACCCTAAAAGCACTACATGTTTATGTCAGGATGTTGCTCTGCCCCCACCCATTTCTCAGGTCATTCTTTATGTTCTCCTTTTCAGCTACCAGTCATTTCCATAGGTCGTGGCCCAACTGACTCCAACCCCCCCAACACACAACCCCAGTCGGCTCTTTTACGACCAGCCTTTTGTCCATACCAGATGTGGTCACTGCGTATGCAGTGTGTGTGGAGAAAGGGGGCCCACCACTCCAGACCACATAAACATCCCCCTCACAGCCTGGCTCTGCCTACTTCGTTCTTTGCCCCCAAAGGTCAGCACTCCAGCCTGAACCTCGACGTGGAAACCAAATGGTGCCTTTGTAAACACTTTTTAGAGTGCAGAGGTAGACTAAAAAGCCAAAGAAGATGCAGTACAACCAACATTACCTTTAGGAAAGACAGGGATTTAGAGTACACGTTAAACAGATGTGTTTCTATGATATGCTTGTGAACACTGATTCTCATACTCAAATATGTCACCATTGATAAAGGGTAGAAATTGGCTGCAACAATTAATTAATTATGACCAAGAAAAATAACTAATATTTGGAAAACTAACTATTTACTTACAGTGTCATTTAATATCACAAATCCTTCTGCAAACAGCCTCTTGTTTCCACACAACAGAGGAAGGAATGGATGGCTGAACAGATTGAGGATGGGAGGAGAAGGCAGTACATCTGTCTCGTTTTATCAATATGCAAAAGCTTGATGTAAAGCAGGGGTGTCAAACTCAATTGCACCGGGGGCCACAATTCAAAACACGCTTCAGGTCGCGGGCCGAACAGGATAAACATTTATTGAACACACTAAAATGAAATGTTTTTGTAACATAAATATGATTAAAATCAGGCAGAAATATTATTCTGTAATAAACGTAAACCCTAAAAAACTTGTATTTAATATTTTGCTCTCCATAAAAATATCTGTTAAATGATACAAGTTAGAAATATGAGCAACTTAACATTAAAATAAAATTAAAATTCCTTTGGTCCTATGTCAATGTATATAAAAAATAAACTTTTAAATATCCCAAAAGATTTTGCTCTCCTTAAAAATATCTCCTGTCAAAATTATACAAGTTAGAAATATAAACTTGCTGGAAAACCTTGAAATATACATAAAATGTGTGCTTTTCAGCAATACCAATTCAAATCATTCAGTTTTCTTTGCTCTTATGACATCTGATCGAATTGTGTCTCCCATAAAAGCAGCTTCATTGCGTCATACATGTCAGTGATCATGTGGTGACGTCCCTGGAGCTGCAGATTTAAGGCGTTAAGATGAGCTGTTATGTCAGCCAGGAACGCCAACTCGCACTTCCACTTTTCAGCCCTCAAAATGGAGTCTTTTTCTTTACTGTCCATGAACTGACAGATTTCGTTGCTGAGTTAAAAAACTCTGTTGAGAATTTTACCCCGACTGAGCCAACGCACCTCTGTATGATAAGGAATGTCGGCAAACTCTGAATCTATCTCCCGCATAAAGGAACCAAACTGCCAGTGATTTAACGCTTTAGCTTGGATAAAGTTTATGGTTTGTGTTCCAGTGCTCATCATGGTCCATCTTCAGGACTTTGGCCACATAGAGCTTCCTGGTGTCTGATGCAGTGATGTGTTAACTCACCAGGACAGTTCTCCTGCATCTTTACTCGCATCCTTCCCACTAGTTCACTTTTTTTGCTGCACATAGCCAGTGCTCCATCTTTTGTAAGTCCAATAAGTTTGTCCCAGGGCAGTTTCATGTCTGTTACACTTTGACATACTTTTTCAAAAATGTCTTTTCCAGTCATTGTCCTGTGCATTGATTTAATGTCTATTACTTATTCTGTTATGCGCAAATTGGAGTCCAGTCCACGGATTAGGCTTGAAACTAGACTTGATTGATGCGGGAAGTGTGCGCAAGGCCACTGAAGCGTTGCATTTTGGGATCTGTAGTTCTGTGCAGTATTGTTTTAATCAGCGCTTCATACCAATGGGCCATTAATATCGATAATGTAAAATTATCTCGCGGGCCGGATATGATTACACGGCGGGCCGGATGTGGCCCACGGGCCTTGAGTTTGACACATGTGATGTAAAGGATAGAGAGCCAGCATTAAGACAGCTGCTTCAACTCAGACACAATGCACACACAATCATTTCTAACAGATGTTTCAACAGAGAGCTATGATCAAAGTCCAACAAAATAATCAGCAACAACTATATTTAAATATTCCCTTCAGTTTTCTAGCAAACATGATTTTAAGTGTTCAGGTTAACATCCAACTTCAGACTAGTAGGTTATAACAGAGGAATTCATGGATCATTCGCTGACTGTGAGGCGTCCAGTAAGGGAACGACTAAGCCTAAATCAAACCTCCAAGAAGAAGGTTCTTGATTACTAACACTTGGTGTTTGTGTGATATTTGAGTTTTCTTTTTTGTTTTTTTTTAACAAACAAAGCACTGAATTATCACCAAAGATCTCTGCTTTAGTATCACTTGTTAAACTTTATTCTAGAGGTCCTGTGGTTTGTTTAGATTCAACTTTTTAAACCTAAATTGCGGCATCAGATTACCTTTAGAGAGAAAACGTTTTCTCCTGGGTACCTTCCCAAACAATCCAAACTTGCTCATTCTACATGTATTTTCTATTGACCTTTAAAACTTAATATGCAGACTGAGTCCTGCAAGGTCTGAGATATAGCTCATTTATTTCATATGTAATGATTGCATGATCTGACCTTATATATCATACATTATAACCCAGTGTTTCCCCTAGGTTTACAGCTTCTTCTTTTTTTTTAATCCTTCTGAGCATCACAATATCACCCACTTTAAGTTAATACTTCAATAAAATATCTTAAGTTGTTTTTTTATTTATATTTTACCCATCATTTATTTGCAGAGATCAGTTTTCTTGATAACAACGGGCATGCAGGCAACCTTCTCATCAATTTTAGGTGCTAGGATCTTTCATCCCATTAAATTTTCAAAGTGAAGAAAAAGAAAAAAAAGAATAAATGGTGAGTACAATCTCAGTGATGACATAAAAAAGGAAAAAGTGTTTTAAGGGAATAAAACAAAACAATGGTACAGCCTAGATTTTTCTGATGTTGGAAGGTTTTTCTGTGCGATTACATAATAAATCGAAATGTTTGTGACAACACTTAAAACAGTAACACTGCTGAGCATACCAAGCAGTACGGAGCTAAGAAAGGCTAATAGACTCAAATTAATCCTCTGGGACAGGGTTGGCCAAATCCAGTCCTGGAGGGCCGCTGTCCTGCATTTCTTAGATGTTTTCCTGGTTCAGCACATCCGATTCAAAGGAACGGTTGTTTACAGACTTGTGCACCTTGATCACAGTATATATGGCACTAATAAAATAGTAGAAATCTATTTCTGTGGATCTGTGTGCAGAAAAGGCTGCACAGACTTTCACACTCTGATCAATAAACAATTGATCAGTTATCAAGTAGCAGAGCTACCAAATTAATTTGACAAAATTTAGACCTTAAACTTAGATTTATCTAACTTTAGAATTTTTGTCTGCCAAAAGACACCAAGCAAATATCTATCCACCTATCCAAATTTGTGTCTGTGTAGAGCCTCAATGGCCAGGTAAATGTGGCAACTAAATACTCAACTACAGCCTGTTCAGCAGCACACAAAGGACCAAGGACATAATGTGCACAAGAGAGGAAAGTTACACCATTCTGCTGTTTCTGTTGTCATGAAAAGAAAAACACACATCTCAAGTAGAACCTGATTCTGCAAAACACTAACCACAAACTGAGAAACCTAGTCTGAAATTTTCTACTCTTGTTTCAACACACACATTCTGCTGAAAGCTTGTTCCAGAGCTGCATTCAGTGTTACTAATGATGTTAGCTTTATGTCCACATTCAGCCTGGCTGCTCAGGTCTCACTACCTGATGTTCGGTTTTCATTTGCACCACCACACCACTTCCTCTGTGATTTTTTGACAGCTAAGCAACAAACTCAAAGCATATGTTAACACCTGCACATGCCACCAGCCAATGCAGTTGCTTGTGTTGCTATTACGTGATTTAGGCCTGGGCAATATGTGAAATGATAACTCAGTAATTCCAGACCATATATGTGAACTATATTATGGTCTTATTGGTGAACATTTATATACTTACTAAAGACCAAGAAAGACTGCTGTGCTTGAAGCATCTTTTACTGGCCAAAATATATATATTTTTTAAATCATGATCTATGTAGGGATGGTGGATAAAAGATGCATCAAGATGTAGACACAGTGCAATCTGAATATATTCATAAATGTCAAAAATGAGTAAGTAAAGAAATACATTTTCTATTTGCTCATGGAGAACACAATACTGAAAAAAGGAAGACTAAAAAAAAAAAAGCATGAGTGAAATCCCCAGTTTATGGTGTACACCAGTGGTGCGCAAACTGTGGTACATGTACCACCAGTGGTACGCGAGCGCTCTTTGGCGGTACGTGGGGAATGTCATGACTTTCCACATTTTCACTTCAGAAACATACAATGCATTATAAATACGTTTCAAACGAACGTTTAGCTTGAGATCATTAAAATTGTGTCTTTAAAACAAATATTTGTTGCATATTCAGTTGCAGTGCAACAGTTGTAAATGTCTGATTCAGTAAAGTAACAATTCAGGTAACAATAAATGAACCACAATAAGGAATAAACATCTCTCCTGTGTGTTTAAAGTTAATTGAGAAGGCATATAATGGCTATATTTTAAAATTGGTCATCATGGTGGTACTCAGAGAGCTGAACAGTTTATCAGGTGGTAGGGCTGAACGATATGGACAAAATTTCATATCTCGATATTCATGCCAGATATCTCGATATCGATACGATATGACTACGGGTTTGGTGAAAACCAAGCATTTTTCAGAAAAATAAAAACATCATAATACAAAAGAATGTGGAAAGTGCAGTGTTATTTATAAGAACTCACTGCCAGTTATCAACATTAACATAAAGTGCGAATAAATAAATTACAAATCAAACATTTTACTGCAGCTCTGCTTTAAAATAAATAACAAATATATGCAGCAGCTGGTGGAAGGTGAAACATTGAAAGTGCATTGAAGTGCAACATCTTATATTCTTCTAAAGACAACATAACTGTATGCAGAAAATGCATTTGCTACTCACAAAACAGAGGTAGTTACAACACAACTTCTACAGATTCTTTGCCAGGAACACTAGCTTGTTAACCATGTCTGGCTTCAGACAGGACCTATTGCCAGGTGTAGCCTGTGCCCAAAGCACTGAAGGCGCCTTCAGCCATTGACCTCCAGAGCCTTGATCATGTTTGATGCGTTATCAGTCGTCACGCAAACCTGCTGGTCCTCCCTCAGGTCCCACTCTGCTAACGCACCTCTCATCTCCTGCGCTATATTGTCCCCTGTATGCTCCCCGGGGAAGAACTACATCTGAAGACAGCGGGTCTTCAGGTCGAAGTTTTTTGTAATAAAATGGACCGTTAAACTGATATAGGGTTCAGTTGTCCGGCCCGACCACAGGTCCGTGGTTGTGGCGAAATGATCGATTTCACGGAGCTCAGATTCAACATTCATTTTACACTCATTATAGAGTTTCGGAATGGCCACTTGATTAAAATGTGTTCGGGATGGTAGTTTATAACGCTTGTCCAGCGTCTGAACCATTTTTTTAAAGCCCTCTTTCGAGACTGTGTACACAGGTACCATGTCTTTTGCAATGTGGTATGTTATAGCTTCTGTAATGTCTTTATGTCTAGTGGACGTCGACTCGTACAGTGTAACGCTACTGAACGCATCAGCAATCAAACTTTGTTTTGGCTTCTTTTGGGATGACTGAGAAGTCCCCGGTGTTTCTCTCATTGCCATACACTCTTCGTGCAGCACGCGATGGTGTTGTTTCAGGTGGTGAAACATGTTTGTTGTGCTACCTAGCTTTGTTGCAATTTTCGCCAAGCACGACTTGCACAACACCTGGCTCTGGTTCACATCATCCTTTTTAAATCCAAAATACCTCCAAATAATGGAGGATGATTTATGTCTTGGCACCAAATCAGATTCTGCACCGCCACCGGCCGCATTACCTTCCGCACTCATGTCACTTTTCTGTCTTACTTTTTAATTTCCCCGCTGTGGATGTAGTGTGTGTGTGTGAGTCAGTCTCCGTCTCCGTCTCCCTCACGCCCGCCCTCATATGTTTGTCATTGGTTGGCTTCAGCTGTCGATCCACAGCAAGCATGAAATAAGGTTTGTGGTTGGCTGGCCTTAGCGGTGCATTCAATGGCAATCGTAAAAATGAAATTTGTTGTGACTCCCAGAGCTGTACATGCAGGGCGAGCACGGGGGAAATCTATATCGTTTATATTGTTGCTTTTTTGATATGAATATCTTGAATGTTCATATCTAGATATGGATATGATAACGATATATCGTTCAGCCCTATCAGGTGGTACACAGCATTAAAAGTTTGAGAACCACAGAAACAAGACCAATGAGCGAGAAATCTGACCAGTATCTTCTGCATTAAAAATCAACAAATGGAAGCATTTTGTCCACAATTCAGACAAAATACCACTCTGTAAGTCCCGTGTGTCAAACTATACAAGAATACTTAAGAAACACGACACACATGAAAAGTCATCTTGTATGAGAAAAATGCCAGGTGACAGATGGCGCCAATCAGGGGACCCTCAAACAAAATCAAATCTAAATACAAAAGGAAAAAATAAATAAACAAAGTAAATGTCAAACTCTGTTACAGCTTTTAATGCCAAAGATTTACATCTGTATTCAGCAGACCTGGATCCGAATATTCGGTCATCATTCATTAGATGGACATTCATTTTTCATTTCAGGTGTCCACATTTTCCTTTTCTTTCTTCCTGCAGCCAGTTGCAGAGCTGTGACTCACTGGCAGCCATAAACATCACCTGCAGTAACGCTTGAGCTCAGTTGTTGATGACAGCCTGCTAGACTTCATCTTTCAGTCTTCCTCATGCTCCTCCTTCAATATTTTGCCAGGAGAACCACACTCCTTTGATCATATGTGCGGTCCTCTCATCCTGTGCTACACAAACTTTCACCACTTCATACACATCAGCAATTCCTTAAGTGCGGGCCGCAGCCTCCTGGTGGGCCGTCGTGGTACTGCAAGTCATTAAAACTAAAAAAAGTTTTAAATCCTTGCTTTTCATATATATATATATATATATATATATATATATATATATATATATATATATATATATATATATATATATATATATATATATATATATATATATATATATATTGTATTTGTGTAGAATATTCAAGCCATGATAGGGCTGGGCGATATGGCCTAAAAAAAAAATCTCTGATTTTTTCAGAAAAAATCCCGATTCACGATTTAAATCGATTTTTTTCATCCCCTACCTAAAATCAATTTGTAGATGACAAAAAATTGTTCAAAACAAGTTTCAGTTTTATTTTGTTTAAATTTTTCCCTTCTGGGGTTTCAGTTACATAAACAAGCCACAAAAAAAGAGATGGCAAGCCCTGCCTGCCATTGTGAACAGTGACAATGTAACTTTTCAGTAATCTAGTTTCGAAATGACACAAAAAATAAGTAAAACATAGTATTATAAGACCCCTTTTTTGAGGTTGACAAAATAAAGTGCAAACAAAACTCTCAGTTACCTGAACATGTTTTGCATAATAAGGAGGTGCTTGTGTGGTAAACAAAAAGTATTTGGTCACTATTTTGATTCCTTGAATCATGTTAACTTAACTTAAACATCTGCATCAAATAAAATTAAAAAATTAATTTTAGGCTTCCATTGTAATTTACGAGGCAAGGCAACGTCAGAAAAATATTTGCAGCCTGGTAGCACGTACCTGGGATCCAAAACTTTGAGCAGGTGAATAAATCCCGGCTTTTCCACGGTGTATATGGGCACCATATCTCTCAATATACATCACGACTGCATCCGTGACAGCTTTCCACCGGGCTCCTTTCATATCATACGAGATACAGTTTGTCAACGTTTCCAAGACGGTAGGTTGTTTTTGGTGGCGGTGCTTGGGCTGCCGCGGTCGTTTTTTTCGTAGGGAGCAACGCCTCTCCAACTTTACTCAACAGTAAATTGTAGTACTGCTACCTTTGGTAGCAACAGCCTTTAAACAGACTTTGCAGTGAGGTGCTGTTTGTTCTGTGTCTGACGCCACGAACCCGAACCAATTCCAAATAACCGAGGATATGTTTCTTTTCTTCGGTGTAAGATCAGCACTGCTTGCTTGTTTGTGTAACTAGCGCGGGTGGGGAGGGGGGTGCGCACTCCGCGCTCTCTGACCTACGGGAGCCCAGCAGGCAGGCGCTGGTGGCGGATGTTAATGAGAAAATCGATTTTCATTAAAACAAATCGACATTAAGTACAAATTCGAATTAATCGATTAAATCGATTTATCGCCCAGCCCTAAGCCATGATTTAAAAAATATTTAGAAGCAATAAAACAAACCAACTGAGTGTTATTCTACTGTCATCTAAACTCTAAATATGACAAATGTCACCTTATTTGTTGACCCCTTACATTAATATCGGAACGTAGCTTCTCATCCTGTATGTTGATCACAATTGTGATTTAAGGTTTGAGTGGGCCGCAGAGACTTTTCACATTATAATTTGGGCCACCATTTGGTTTCCACCTCGAGGTTCAGGCTGGAGTGCTGACCTTTAGGGTCAAATAAAGAAGTAGGCAGGCCTTGTATGTTGTGGTTGAAAACATGTGTGTCCATGCAATGTTGTGCACTTTGTAGAACAAGTGCAACATCCCAACTTGAGGACTTTTTCCTGACACACACACACATTCCCACAGTCTACAAGAAGACCAAAACTAAAGCCAATGGATCACTGCAGTGGTTGGAAAGCTCAAACATTTGATGCATGAAAGGACACTACAACAAAAGCAGATGTCACTATATTTTCATATAAAAGCAGTTCGGGATGTTGGTTCAGGATATTGTTTTTGTTTGGAGGATTATATTGCTCACTGCCCATAACAGGAGAATGCTGTTTAGAGGTCTATTTTTATTGCAAGTGATTCAGAATTTGCTAATGTCTGCGTTTACTACGGGTCTGCTGCTACAGACACATTTTCCTTTCCTTGCTGGTCTTTCGCAGCACTGGGATGTATGTTGGCAGCTGACTTGCTTCAACTTCCCCATTTATTTTTTATTAAAAAAGACAATGGAACAAAACTAATTATAAATCATTACCTCCGCCAAGGAGGTTATGTTTACCTCCGCCAAGGAGGTTATGTTTTTGTCAGCGTTTATCTGTCTGTCTGTTTTTTTGTCTGTGTTCAAGATAACTCAAAAAGCTATGGATGGATTTTGATGAAATTTTCAGGAGTTGTCGGAAATGTGCAAAGGAAGAACTGATTTCATTTTGGGTGTGATTCGGAAGAAATCCTGGATTCTGGATCACTTTCAAATTTTCAAAAATTGTTGCACTTGCCGGAGTTCTGCGCTCTTCGAGTGCTTTTCTAGTTACAAATGCTTTGGTTTGAAAGTGCCAAGATGTCGCAAAGTAAGGGGAAAAAAAAAGATGGATCAAGTCAATATCTTATTCATCACCACATTGCAGCCCTCATAATTGAATCAGATCACAACCACCCCCAAACCTACATGAGATTAATTTACTGACCCCATCTCATCAAGACAGTCTAGGGCCCTATGAAATCCGTTTTATTTTTTCTCAAATTCCGTTTTAATTTTTTTCATTTTCTGTGTTTTTCAGTTTTTTATTTTTTAAAATTCTGTTTTAAGCATTTTATGCTAATTTAACCCCAAGACAGTATAGAAAATAATGAAATATAGACTATTTATGCAATTACAACTGTAAACTTTAATGTTTTCATACTTTTAAACATTGTGTTCAATAAAACAGTTTTTTTGACAGAGAAAAAAATTAAAGAAAAAAATAACTCAAATAGGTAAAATCCATTTAAAGTGCAAAAAGAAAAAGATTTCAACAGCAGAAAACTAATCATTTTAGCCTGTTTAATTTCTTCTGTTATCAGACACAGTTTGTCATGACGTACCTGTCATTTTTCAGGTACGTCATGACAAACTGTGTGTCAGGTAACAGAAAAAACTATATTTACTACAGCTGATGTAGATACTATGAAATTCAAAGCACTGAACACAGTGTGTTTTTTTTTTCTTTAGGTGTTCCAGCTATTACAGCCTCTTTGTGTTTAGCTCCAGTGAGTGATTCACGCCTTTTTATGTTTGTGCTTTTTACTCATTAAGTGATCCTTGCACATATATTTTCATGTCCATTCAACCGTGTTCAACATTGAATCGCCAGACACATAATAATCTCAGAGAAGCTGCCCTGTACCTGGGAGTCAGCCGGTAGTTCCTTCGCTTCTTTGCCGGTTTCTCAGATGGCTGCTTCGACATGATTTTTTTTTTTTATTAATGAGGAAAGCAGGGGAAGAAGGAGGTGGAGAAGCGTCCGGGAGAAAAAAACAAACTTTTAAGCAAATTGCCGTTCACTTCTGTTATATTTCGCATGTAAAGTGAATTCCGTTTTTAATCCCCAATTCCGCAATTCCGTGATCGCGGATTCCACAGGGCCCTAACAGTGTAACCTAGCAGGTGATGGGAATTGGGAATGTTTCAGTTTAACACACAGCAATGTTTAAAGTCAAACACTGTAAAACAGTAAAAAACCTTCCTATGTTATAACAGCAATATGAACATGTCTATGGACAACTAAAACAGGCCAGTCTCCTTTGGCAGCATCACCCTGGACCTGACCAGTATAATAATTATTTATTTTACATTGGTATTTTTTTTTCAAATGAAGAAATAAAAATAAATAAATTAAAAAAACCAATATGGTTAAGACCCAAATAAGCTGGTGATTCCCCTATGAATGGATTAATTTGGAGTTCAGCTGTGTTAAAATAAATTATATTAAAGCAAAGATAGTAGCAGAGTCAGCAGTTAACACTGGTTCAGGGCTCGACAATAGCATTTGCCCGATGGCCCGAGCGTTTTTTTCGCCTGTCTCGGGCCAGTACGGGCCAGTAAACTTTATTAAACACTGGCCCGTCCGGGCTACCGCATTTTGAGGCAATTTCAGATTTTTCTTATGTATATATTCGTCATAATCTCCAAGAAATGACTTGTATTTTATCGGAACATGAAGATGGTCCGCCATGTGAAGAACGTAATTTCGCTGCAGGAGTGTGTCGCGTCTTCGTGCATTTCCGGAACTGTTCGGGAATGTTCGGCAGCAGCATCTTTAAATGCGCGCGAAAAGATACAAGACGGAGAAGAATCGAAACAACAAAAGTACACAACGGTATTGCTATAGACCTTTTCGGGCCAGCCCCCTGGAAGTACCCCGTCCGCAATTGCTGGAGTGTGCTACAGAGCGATTCTTTCACCGGCTCGCAGATTAACCAGTGTTTTTCTCTTTCCACAAATATATATTTTTATAATGTCGAGTCGGTCGAGTGGGAATACATGATCCGTCATAAACTGTGCCAACAATGGCGTGAAAATTCAACAATGGAAGAAGAAAGTATGTGAAATACACAAGCCTTTACTGCACAAAAACTGCCTTGTTTGCAGAACAAGAAGTTAGGAAGACGTGGGTGAAAAATATCAACAGAAAGGACTTTGTTCCAAATGAATACAGCCGGGTGAGTTTTCGTTAACACTTAATTTCGTACCAATTATAGTCTCGCTGAGAGTCCCGGACGATTCTGGCCGAAAGAACAGCAGTATGAGGCTACTGTAGCCCTCGGCACTAGCACAAGCCTATAAATCAATGAATGAATGAATGAATGAATTAGGAGAATGATAAAATAAATTAAATATAACGTTAACACATAGCCTAATTTACCGCTAGCGTTAACGTTACAGTAGCATAATCTTTATGGGTTGTTGACGTTCGTTATAGCCAGCGTTGCAGCGTTCCACAGTTTTTAGTGTTTGATTATGGGAATAGACCATGCTATTTCCATAACCAATCATTAAAAACAGCGATAAAATACATTCATCTGTAACTGGAGGCCACTGCCTAACATCATCAATCTAAGACATGTCTGCGTTATCCGTAACAGATCCTCCACGCTGCTGTGTTTGGGTTAGTTGGTGGAGCACCGCACAGTCCAGTTATGGCGGGGCCACTAGGGGGCGCATGTCCACAATTTTCAAGTCGAAAAGGTGTATACAGACGCAGAGTTGGAAGAAGAGTTGCTGCAGTTGGAGGAAGAACTGACTACAGACTGCTTTAGCACCTCCTATGGGTCTGAGGAGATAATGGTTTCTTTAGGCTGTGACAGGGTGGAGGACGAAACTGATGGCTGTGACAGGGTGGAGAAGGAAACTGCTGGCTATGAAGTGGTGGCACAGGAAACACAAATTACAAAACTATAAACAGTTAAACATGAAATAAATACTGAACAAAATGTACCTAGTCAAATATATACTCAGGAAGATGTCCATGTGATAAATACCAATTTGAAAAAGTCTCATAAAGCATCTGTGATGAGAATTTATTTAGTCAATGCCAAATATAGCATAAAATCAAAATAATTACTTCAAAGGAAGGACTTGTGATGTCAGAGACTGTCAAACACTTAATATGTGTAAGTTTTTCATACATGATGGTTATTGCTTGATAGTAAGTATCAAGACATGAGTAAGTATTCTGTGCTTTTCAGATATCATCTAATATCACATTGTGAAAACAGTGAATAAAATTTCTACTTTGATATGTAAAATGCAGTTTGATTATTTTAGTGCCAAAAACAACTTACCACATACTCACCTGCTGCCTCCCTCACACTTTTATCCCAGACTTGGGACTGGGCTTGTGTGTTGTATGTTAGGTGTGTAATCATTTCATTAATTAAAGATTATATAAAAGTATATTATAAGATTGGAGGAGTGCATAATATATTAAACCATCACCAAAGCATGAATAATTAATTATGATAAATCTAACAGGTTATGGACCAAAAAGCTCCATGCTACAAAGAAGGTATTTTAGAAGTTTATACTAAAAGCAACAAAGCATCACACCACATTAATAACACAGAAGGTGTTTTACGACAGTAATACTATGTGCATCTACAATGCAGGCAGGAAAATCTACGGGGTTATTCTTCAAGATTATATGTACATTCCAAATTTTACTGGCCCTGTGGGCCAGTCCTCTAAAATGCTTATTGTCAAGCCCTGTGGTTCATGGCTGGCTGCAAATATATTCTATCATACTGTTTTCATCCATATCATCATAGCAAATATTCATAGAAATTCCATTATGTTGTGTATGTCACCATTCTGTCTAAAAATAATGGGGTATAAATGTTTCACTTAGGCCTGAAAAAGAGCTAATCATCTCATCTTGAAAAGCAGAGAATCAGAGACAAAGTTTGTCACCCTGTGTCATGCCCACAACTGATAACAAATTAACGCTTTGGCGGTTTTGAATCCAGTGGCTACTGACACGGCATAAGCCTCTCAAATTAGTTGTGGTTGCCTGCGTTGGGACAACAGACGCCCAGGGTCACCCACATGCCTGGTATTCCTCCACTACAACTACTGTCAGCATCCAGAAAAACCGTTGCACACGCGTTGTGGAGAAACAACGGATGCAGAAATGGCCTCAGCAACAGAGGAGAGGGAAAGAAAACAGCACAAATAGAAGTAAGAGCAAAAAGCACTGACTGATAGCACTGTCTGCTGCGTTTTACATTATTGGAGAAAGAGGATGATCTTCCACTGTGGCCTTCATGAAACATCCCATGACCACTGCTTTACTAAGTTATAGTTCTTCCTGGCTGGGTTTGTAGCTCTGTAAAGAGATTACTAGAACATGACATGTGAAACAATAATTGGAACCGACTGCTAAATAAAGTCTAAAACCAGTTTATTTTAGAGCTTCAAACACTGAATATATTTCTGAACCGTCCACCACTTGTCGCTAAATTGTTGGCTTTATCTATTCACTAACCTCCAGATAACAGCCAACACTAAATTGCACAGTTAAGTAAATTAACTCATACATCATACATGTAGTGACACAAATTGGTGATTATTACCAACCAGATACATGTCATCTTTCCCTTAAAGGTGGTAGAGAAAAACCATTATGAAACAGTTACTAAACCTTTTATAATGCTGCTCTAGGGCAAGTACTTTATTCATCCCTCAGGGTTACTGTTGGAACAGTGATGCAACATTGCAGATATTGAGAAACATGTAATTGAGGTCTTAATTTAGAGACTAATAAAATGTCCCTTGGTGTAGATCCCTGACATTTACACCAATGAATTTGCTCCTTGAAAACAGAAAAAAAAAATTTGATTTAGGTTTGTAAACCTAAATATTATAGTCCAATGTAGATCTTAAACATTTGGAAAATATTAGGCAGTCACACAGGTAGGCTACGCATGACCCCTACTTGTGCATTATTGTTTTTGTGCTCTGTAATTACACCACCGACTGCAAGATGGCAGTGCAGATTCTTTCTGCAGTGCTGTCGCTTACAGTATATATTACGTGAGTTGGCATTGATAAATGTTGACCATAAGTTGTTTTTAGCAAACTATCGTTCTACCTGACTCGATAAGAAGAAGAAGCAGGAAATACGCAGAACAAATCTAACAATCACACAACAATGCACCACCATAAACTACATCTCCCATAATGCATTTCAACAATAACGGTTTCTCACCATGAGTAAAACATCAAGAAGATTTTTGGAACTGATGAACTAATAAAAACCTCTACAAACGAATGTTTCGGACACAGCAACAGTAGAAATGAAGCATATCTTAAGTGAGCTGGAGATGAACTAAAATATTCACCGACGTTGCAGCAATCCATCTTTCTAAACGATGAAGCAGCAGTCATGGCAAGAAAATGATCATCATTTATAGCAGACAAATGTGGGCATTACACAAGGTCTAACATCGAGAGAAAAAACAAACACTACATTTAAGCCACTGCATTTCATATTCAAACAAAGTTCTCCATCCATATAAAGGTTTCAGTAAAATTTCAAAAATAATGGCCCTTCATCACTGCTATGTCTCTATGACTCTTTACTAATACAGTCGCTGGACACAGTATTTGTTACAAATGGCTTGATAATTTTATTCTGCACATGTAGGTAGTAGGATGGTTTAATTCTGAGAAACAAAACAAATGCTGAGAATGTTTCTCCAGAACAAAACATTATGCAAAGAAAGCAAAAAT
Organism: Hirundichthys speculiger; assembly: GCA_018398805.1. NCBI lineage: Eukaryota > Metazoa > Chordata > Actinopteri > Beloniformes > Exocoetidae > Hirundichthys > Hirundichthys speculiger. The sequence continues at coordinate 3,574,355 of JAGFBZ010000105.1, forward strand.
GAGGTAACTAAACCCTAAAGCATATGTTGGTGCCCCTGTCAACATTTCTAAAGATCTTTTCCACCCAGATTAAAATGCAACCCTCGAGTTTTAAAAACAAGAACTTTATCTGCATCATTTCCACAGGTCCTAATTTTAGATTCCTAAACATCAGCATAGCCATATCTTTTAAATAGCTGTTTTTTTTATTAGGAGTGTACCAAATGAGCAGTGAGGGGTCAGGGATGAGGAGCCCATCGAGCTGGGGGGGATGAAGACGGTACAAATGATGTGTGCGGATGACACTGAAGAACATGTGCGAGCTGCAGGGGTGTGGCGCCGACAGAAACGTGACGAGCAAAGTGTCAGCGATGATGCGTTCTGGTCCAATCGCATCGGTCCTTTTGTGGGGGTAAAAATCTAATCCACGGCCCCACTCACTCATTTATGTCCCTTACATTTCATCTGAAATGGCTGCGGATGCACAGGTTCTCTCCGCTAGTCTCAGAGTGAGATTATCTGCATCTAAGCATATTGGATTCCTTTCAGATTTAAATGATCCAGCTCCGAGGGCAGACCCCCACCATGACAATCCTATTGCTGGATAAAGAAAGCGGAATTCCCTCCCTCCTTGTGTGTCCCTGAGCCAACATATCAATTTAATATCCAGCCTGCATCTGGAGCTGAGATGGGGTATGTGAGGACAGCCATGCTTTGGGGTTTTTAGAGGGGGGGGCTTCATGCATTCCTGTTGAAAAATCCCGCTCCTCCATCCAAGATGAAGCTCTCTCCCTCTCGCTCTGAACACAAAGGAATGTCACACAAAGAAAACGCGTGAGTCTGCTAAACTATTAAAATAAAAACACACTATGGGCTGTTTGCTCATATGAGATAAGCCTCCTCGTGCAGCAATCACGTGCTGGCTGTTGAGGGTGTAAAACATGCAATAATACCATTTGAAAATGAAAATGAAAATGAAAATGCAGCATCGAACAAGAATGTAAAAAAAAAAAAAAAAAAAAACTGGTGACTCACGGATCAAAAAGAAAAAAACACAATCATCTCAATGCACAGGACTGATGTCTGAATGAAGCACCGCAGGGTTTCTTTAGTGGAATTAACACAAAGGTGTTCCAATAACAAAGGACGGGAAATTATCTTTCGCCACAGCTATCTAGCAATCTAGCACGACGTTACCTGTGATGTCTACTGAATTAAAAAAAAAAAAAAAACATCAATGCTGCAACAGAAGGATAATCACTACAACAAGAAAACCTGGAATGTCTGTTAAGTTTAAGCTAAACTAAAACTCGCCAAAAAAGCAAACGCACTCGTGTGATATTTTCAGTCACATTGCAGTTTCACTGGCATTTAACAGGAAAAAATGCTTATTTGCCGAACAAACGGGGCGTAAATGCCCTTAACAAAGCGACCAAAACCAAAATGTAACGGTGGAACTTCAACAACACAACAAACATTTACCCTAAACAGTGTCAGCGTCGGAGCATCAGTCATACAAAATAGTTTCCAAGTTACAAACAACCGCTTCAACAGGAAACAACGGAGGCATTCACGTCTTTGTCGGGGGAAAGCGCTTCTCTCACAAGGTAAACGGACGGTCGGTTCTTGGCGAAATGCAAACATTTACCTAGTTATGCTGCCAGTAAGCAGAACTAACGACTGTTACTCTCCAACGGACCCCGGTGCTCTTTGTTGGCAAAGCAGAGTTCAAAAGCTGCCACTAAAATCTGGACTTTGTACATCGACCTAAAAACAACAACAATTTTTCAGCGTTAAGTGACCTAAAGCTCACCCCCTTTCATTTTTTTCTTCTTTTTCCCCTCCAGACAAGAAACATTCCTCAGACAGACAGGAGTGAGCTGGCCGCAGACCCTGCGCCATCTTAGTTACAACACTCTTTTTGGGGCTTCTTCAACAAAGAGCCTTTTCTGACGGAGCTCCCCGGAAACGAGAGCCGAACTTCCGAGAAACACACGGGTCTCGCAAAACACATTTCCACATTTTTTTTCCCAACAGAAGCGCTCTTACCAGTATTTATTTGTATCCTTGTCCCGAACACCAGGACCAGCAGGAGGAACGGCATCGCATCCATCGTGGCCACGGACCAGACTGGCACTCGAACGCTAACTTCACCCAGCTCAAAGAAGGGTCGTCGCTGATTGGCTGACAGAGCCACAAGTCCCGTCCGTACAACGCCTGTTCATGTAAAGCCTGACGCTGATTGGGTAATGGACTGGCCACACCCCGCCCACTGGAGCGATTCCACCACCCCTGTAAACAAATAACTTGGTTTTATTATAATGGCAAAGTATCAACTTAAAATTACAAATGACCAAGTTACGTTCATCAGTACTGTACTGCGTGATACAGTCAAGATAACTACAAGTTCAGTCTAGTGATCCCAAATATTTTTCTATAAGCACATGGCATGAAAAATCTAATATCAAAGCATTTTTGTATTTTAACCAGAATTGGCAGGAAAAGTCAGGCATAATCAAAAGTAAAAATCTTATGTGTATTTTTATAACACAACTGAAGTATAAAAAAAAAACCCCAACAATCTCTATATAGCTGTGAAAGACAGAACAGATGATTGCATACACAAACTTGTCAGATAGGGAGAACAGTATCTCTCACACAAGCAGCATATCATAATAAAACCACTAACAAATCAAATTCTTGTTGTTGCCACTCTTTCCAGGTAAGAGATACTTTCATTCATATTTAATTCTGCATGTCACTGAAGACACATTCACTAATGCAGTTTCAGTATTTTTCAAATGCACATACAAATGTGCTTTATATACAAGCTCAAGTCCAAAGAAGTTGGGTCACTGAATAAAATGTCATAAACTCATATTTTATTCACAAAAGAACATATCAAATGTTTAAACTGAGAAAATGCATCATCTCAATAAAAAAAAATTTGTATTCGAAGGCAGCAACACATCTAAATTGGGACATGGTAATTTCCCTCCTCTTTTAACAACAGTCCATATACATCTGGTGACTAAGGAAACCAGAAACTGGAGTTTTAGGGGAAGAATGTTGCCCCATTCAGGTTTGATGTAGGATTAGGACTGTTTTATAATCATGGGCCTTCTTCATTACATTTTACTTTTCATGATGCACCAAATGTTTTAATTTGGTGGGTGTTTCTGCTACAATGCATTGCTTTTGTAATAGATGTGGGATGATGTTTAGCTTTGTTTTGCTGAATGATGCAAGTCCTTCTCTGACAAAGCTGTTGCTGATGTTTCCCATTTCAGAAACCTTCCTTTCCCAGGCACACAGAGATTTCTCCAGATTCTCAAAAATCTTTAGATCAGGGGTGTCCAAATCTAGTTCTCGAGGGCCGCTACCCTGCATGTCTTAGATGTTTCTCTGCCACCACACACCTGGTTCAAATGACCAACAGGTTGTCATCCAGGTCTGCACAAGTCTGTTAATAATCCCTTTATTTGAACCAGGTGTGTTGTGGCAGAGAAACATCTAAGACTTGCAGGACAGCTCCCCACGAGGACTAGATTTGAACATACCTGCTTTAGATGATCTCATGCAATGTAGATGATGAGATATCCAAAGTCTTTGTAATTTGATGCAGAGGAACGTTATTCTGGCATTGTTTCATAAGTTGGGGGTGAATATGTTCCTGTCCCGATCATTATTTCTGAGAGACTTGTCAATCAATGAGATGCAAGAAGCGCTTTAAAGTGTTTCTTTGTCAAGTGGCACATACTTTTCCACCCTTTTGTTGCTTATATGCCTATTTTTGAGATATGCGACTGCAGTCAAATTCAAAAATTATAGGTAATATAATATGTGAGATGGTGAAATGTCTCCCTTTCAACATATCTGATATGTTTTCTATGTTCTATTTTGAATACAATGTGGATTCATTAGATTTGCAAATGATTGGATTCTGTTTTGATTAAGACTGAAAGCAGCATCCAAACTTTATTTCAGAGGTGGGATTGTACAATCACATCAACAGAGACGCGATGCAAACATTTCTTTATTATTCTTAATTGTGTAACATATGTTGTGTTTCTTCTGAATTTATTCAACCACCGTTTGAGAAGAAATACACACATAAACTTGATCTGTCACCATTTCCATCCATCCATCCATCTTTGCCTGCTTTATCACACTGTCATGGGGATGGAGCCTATCCTAGCTGCCATTTGGGGGCCAGTTTTACTCTGGGCAGGTCACTGGTCAATTAAAGGGTCAACAGAGACACATGGGACAAACAGTCTGGCCCTTTATTTACTATAAATACACACACACACACACCCCACACACACACTCTCCCCAGAGACTATGACAGAGATGGAAGATGGCCTATTGTTTAATGTTTAGCTGCATTCTCAGTTTTACACATAAGACTGGTCACTGCTATATACGTTTATCACTTAAAGACTGAGAATAGCAATTACACTGCCAGTCATTGACTTATAAGAACAAAAGATAAATTCTCCAGGCTCTTGTCTGAATGTTTAAATGTTATATTTACCTAAAGTGGTGTTTTTCTACAGAGAGCTACTTATGACCCTGATTCCTCCATACACAGTTGCATCCCCTGATCTTCATCGTAGTCAAATGCTGCTGAAGAGTTTAGTACTTGTGCCCATCTCTGCTATTCTGGTCATTTGACAGATTCATTCATCCAGAGTGAGATGCAATGTGTGAAAAGGCAGAAAAAGGTCAGAATTTAAATAAAGACATTGCAAGTAAACAATGGCAGACAGGAAAAAGGATGGTCATGATAATTGTTATGAAAGCAGAGTTATACTTACAAGGAAAAACAGAGGAAGTTCAGGGGCAATTTATTTCTATACAGGACGAAATGTCAAGGAGTAAAGATACCAGCAATGATTTGGGCAAATTTATAATGAAATTTACAAACACTTTGGAGTATTCATACATGGAAATTTCAAATTTTATTCTAGACAGTTGCCCATCTGCCCATAGTGGCTGGAAAAAGCTGGACTGATAGACAGAACAGAGGCACTGATCATGGCTGCACAAAAACAGGCCTAAAACACAAGATCAATAGAAGCTGAGGTCTACCACACCAGACAGGACCCCAGATGGAGGCTGTGCAAAGACGCCCCTGTAACAGTGCAACACATCACAGCAGGATGTAAGATGCTGGCAGGCAAAGTATACATGGAGCACCGCAACCAGGTAGCAGCAATAATACACAGAAACATCTGTACTGAGTCTGGACTGGAGGTCCCAGGGTCAAGATGGGAGACACCTCCAAAGATGACTGAGAATGAGCCGGTCAAGATTCTGTGGGACTTCCAGATCCAAACCGACAAACTGGTGATGGCTAATCAACCTGACATAGTGGTGGTGGATGAACATCAGAGGACAGCAGTGGTGGTGGATGTACACTCTAAATGTTCAGGCTAATTTTCTGGTTTCAGCCTCATTCATGAAATCTTCATGAGTAGATTTGCACATAAATCCCTTCTTTACTAAAAACCTACTCTGGATTCATAAATGCTATTCAAAAACAAAAATGTGAGTACGTTTGTTTATGCCAGTTGGTCCCAAACTGCTCCCACTGCTTATCAATGTGAGTATAAGTCCTCATCCAGGGACCACCTGCGGAAGGTGCATCCTCAATCTGCACGTCTCCCTGGCACATGTAAAACTGCTGTGCACAGAGGTGGAGAAACAGAGTATGAGAAAGACAAAGTTTTTAGACCCAGCAATATAAGTAACTTAGACTAAAGTGAAGCAAAGAAAAAGTATTTTATTTTGCTCTGCAGAGGGCGTGACAGAGATCAGGAAGAAACTGCCCTCAAAAGACGTGATTAATGCAGTTCCTGTGGTCTCCTTTATAATAAAGCATTCAATAGGTGAAGTGAAAAGGGTTTTATATAAAGGTGGATGAAAAGAAAAACAACCCAAGCATTTCTCTACATGGACAAAACCCTCTGATGCAGACAACTGCATTCCTTCTGTAAGTGAAAACAAATAATATCTGATGGAACCAGATGGCTCACAGGAGTCAACAGCAAACTAAAAGGTTAGCTTATTCTTTTATATTAGGTCTCATATTGCTATGCATTATGGTACCCAGGTGCAGGGGCGCATATAGGATTTTTAAAACTGGGGGGGGACTGAGCTGTCATTAGAATTGTGAGTTTTCTAACTGAATTAATATTTGTTTAACCCTCCTGATTTGGGTGAAGGCCGTCCCGCTTTAAAAAGTTGCGGTCGGTTTAAAAAGGCAGCGTAATTGTCAGCAAAAGGGATACTGTTGCCCAAGCAGTATCCCTTTAGCCACAGATGCAGTTGGCGGATGCGGCTGGTGATGACGTCACCGTAGCGGGGCGGGGGAAGCGGACCTGAAATAATTTTTTTACAAATTAAAATTTAAATGATTCACACTTGTGCCTTCATATAAATGATTAGAAACATGATAATATGTATGAAACCAAAAGTATAAGAACTTGAACAACAGATTCATACAATAAAAATAAAAAGTATTTTTTCCAATCAACAAAATTGATCAGAAAAAGAAACATTTACCATCTATAAGCAGACTCAATATGTCCCAAAAACATCTCCTCCTTGCATTTATCTGAACATATTGCTGGGCAGTATCTTTTCTGTCCAGTTTGTCAAGTCTGTCTTGGTGAATATGGCACATCTGGGAAAGTTAACAGGCAACATGATACTTAAATGTCTCAGTTTTTGAAAAAGCGCTGTAATTGTTTTTTGTTTTTATATTGTTGCCTCCACCAGGGATTGGCTGCAGGCCAGGAAGACAATGTTAACATCTTAAATCTCATCATTTCAGTTAACAATTATTACTCACTAAAATACCATTACAAAAATAACAACATTAAAAGATAAACACCTACAGCTGAGAATGCTGTTATTTTAAATTTAGCCTACTTCAGGTAAGTCCAAATGACTAGCTACTCAACATTACAAAACAAGTATTTTTCACACCTGTGTAAACAGGTTAAGGATATCTTGAAGTTCTTGAAATAAACACTGTGATTTTTCTCTTCCCTCTTCTCTGGGTTAATGTATTAGAAAAATCACCAGCTCAGTCATTAGTCATTGTTTAAAATCACCATGGTTACCGCAACAGGCAAATACAGCAGCACCCCTTAGGACCCCGGGGTCCAAATGGTGTGTTACAGTTATGTTGGAAATCAGAACTGAAGCTCCGAACAACATAACCTCAGAACTGAGCGCTTCCCAGTTTAAAAACTGGCCATGGAACATGGAATATGAAAACAACAACAAAAAAAACCTAACAGTTAATGAAATGAAACGAAAATCCCTGGTTGATGATAAATTTCAATGCTTTTCCAACTTCAAACTACAAATTTACGAGTATGCACCATTAGTCGTAGCAGAAACACCGATGCTAGAATAGAATAGAATAAAATAGAATAGTACTTTATTAATCCCTCACCGGGGAAATTCAGTTGTTACAGCAGCACAGGTTGGACAGATAAAAAATAAATAAATAAATAAAAAATTTGAACAGGGCTTGCAGAAGTACTTGTAAAAAAATGGGCAAAAATAATATAAAATGTATATATAGCTCCCAAAAAAATATTCTAAAAAAAAAACATAAGCCAGACTATTTACAATTTATACACATATAAACTGACATCACATTTTACTTTGATAAATATGAGGTGGAGCTGCTGATATTTTACATTGTACTTTATATGAGATGGGGCGGTGGATATTTTACAGGGATCAATTATAATAAATAAGTATGGCATAAATGAAGTGTAAAAACAAAAAATATTGCACGAGTTAGGGGATGGAGAGTTGTACAGCAGACAAAAAGGTGTTCCATTAAGTCCTGCTGTTAAAGAGTCTGACGGCTGATGGGATGAAGGACCTGCAGTAACGGATGACAGGTGTTGTCCATGATGGATCCATGATGCTATCAAATGGATCAGCTGTGCCGGATCACTTTCTGGATCCAGAAGCTTTTTAAGGGATTCTTTATCATTGTGAGATAAACGAGCTGCTTGGTGGAGGTCTGCGCTCTCCGAGCGCTTTTCTAGTTCTACCTATGTTTGGGCGCTTTAATTCCCTTAATTGTAATACTTTTTTTTAACTCTTCTTGTAGCTCAAATTAATCAGCTGGAAGGAATATATTTTACCCCTGGTTTTACCTTTTACAAATTATTAAATTATATATTATTATTATGTTTAAGTAGTCTACCAGTGCTGGTCAATTTACTGTTGAGCCATTCAATAAGCTAATGACGCATCCAGGTTGTTTCACTGAACTAGTTCTGCAGTTGCTCAGGTGCATCAGGCATCTCTGGTTCTTGAAGGCCTCCTTTCATAACCATGTTGTGAACAGCGTGGCTTCATCAGAGAAGAGTCCAGGTGCTGAACTGACCTGCCTGCAGTCCAGATGTTTCACCTATAGAGAACATTTGGAGCATCATTAAACCAAAAATACATCAAAGCTGACCATGAACTCTTCAGCAGCCGGAAACCTGTATCAGGGAAGAACACCAAAACTCCAGAAAATCATCACCTCGATGCCCAGACGTCTTCAAACTGTTTAGAAAAGAAGAGGAGACGCTCCACCGTGATGGACATGCCCCTGTCCAACTATTCAGAGACCTGCAGCAGGCATCACATTTCAAATGAGCTCATTAGTGGATAAAATTGTAAAATTCTTTGTTGCTACTTCACCCAAACCAGGAATAATTTATGAATTCCTAATCAATAAAACTAACCCTAATCTTAATTCACGCCTTATCTCTAACCCTAACCATGACTCCAGCTATGAGAGGATGCCTCCAGCATCTCATATTCTGATCAGGCATTGGTCCTCGCGAGGACGACTGCTCACAGCAAGGTGAGTGATTATACTAAAAACAGTCCCAGTGATGATGTAACAGAAACACATTCAAACACACACACAGTTTGACTTGGGGAACAGACTGTGCCCTCTCTAGGACTGTTGGAGTCGAGCCAAGAGTCCTGATATCTGGTGGTGAGGATGGAGCTCTGCCAGTTACTCAGCTCCTCTGCTTACATTTCAGTCAGACCTCAGAGGCTGATTTAAATCCCTTCATTCATATACAGTAGCTCGAATCACTTTTTAAAATGAGCTTTGCAATCTAAACTGAATATATCATAGCATAAATTCAAGAGAACACTCCCATTAAAAGAAAGAGAAATCTCAAAGGCATTGATAACATTTAAATTTAGACAAAAAAAGCAACCCGTTTAGGCACAGGTCATGGTTCAGGATATTCTGTAATTAGTAGCTTCCCCAACTTAGTAACTTTTCTTTAGGGGGTGATAGAAAGATCATCAGTGGAGACTTTATATATTAAAACTGATACATGAAACGATTTCAGACAATAAAAAAAACAATTCCCAATAAGGAATTTTCTGTAATGACCATAAACTATTTAAGAAGTAAACCAAAAAGAAGTACAAAGAAGTCAACTGGGTCCAACTTCTGCTTTAATGATGTTAAGTTCACCAGTCCTCTACACTGTTAACTGGATGTAGAGAGTGAACCACAGTCTTCAGCGCTCCGGTGCCATTGTTTCTGATCCGTCCGTACACCCTGATGTCCTCCCTGCGGGGAGCTTCTTTAATAACATCTGACTCATTCATGTTGACATCAAGAAGTTGATACCAGCTGGTGTCGGTTTTGCTGTCATCAAACTGCGATGTTGGAAGGAGGGAGGTGTCACTTCAACATAAATACATGTCAGTAAGAGTCTTCTGACCCTGTTATAGTCCAGGTCCCTGTCGCACCACCTGAATGGCTCAGATCGTGGTGGCATGAACACCGAAGCGCTGATGTGCAGATAAACCGGGTCCTGTGGGTGATGTGATCAAGTTTGTTCCTGTTTAACTATCACTTTTTCATAAAATCATAAAATGAGCAAGAATATATTACTAAATTACTATTACATTACTATATTTTAAATAAACAAATAAAGCAGACTACTGCCACCGTCAGAATAATTATTCATCTTGTTTCCTTAACCAAAGCTCTGACCGTACACAGAGCTCTGGCTAAACTTACAGTTGTGTAATCTGCTACCGGGCAGCAAAGAGTTCCTGTACCAAAGTAGACTTCAGGCAGAGCATTAACACCTTTTTATGGCGCAGCATTAAATCCCTGGCATGGCTCTTGCCGATCAGATCATGTTCCTTGTGTGCTGCCTGTGCAGTTCCTTGCTTTGAAGAGCCTCTGATAAATGAAGTGGCCCTTCATAACTTTCCATGACTAATGACCTTGCTTGAAGGTGGGAGCTTTTAAAAACCTTTGAAGCCCGTTGGCTGAGGAAAGCCCTTTCCTAAATGACACGGAGGAATGTCTGCGGTGATTTTGAAGATGAATATCACGAGTCTCTGGGCAGAGGGCTGGGTATACAGAGGACGGTAGCTAAGTGAGAGCAGATCATTGCAAATCATTTTCCTCGGTAGCTGAAGGTGCTGTGTTAAGCTGAACACCTCTTTTAGCTGATGATGAGGCTGGTTACAGTTGAGAACATGTTCATTTATATAAGATATGGTTCTGAAAGATCTACTACTAAAGGTATTTAACAGTTTGAAGAGCTGGGTGAATATGTAATATAGTCGTGTCCACGACACTGTTAAAGGTATGTAGCATTAATCATTACTCTGGTTGTCTGTTTTGGACTCATGTTGTACAACCCCAAAGAAGAAAAAAAAAGAAAAATATGGAAAACACAAAATAAGAAATAAATTCCAGCAATTCTTGCATTAACGCTGACTTTTATCTAATCGCAGACAGTATGATGGTAATTTCATGCTTTACTTTCTGATCAATTTCATTTGTCAGAGTGTGAGATTAGATCAAAAGTTGTCATTGGAGACGCATGTTAATGCCAGGTGTGAACAGACCCTCTTTGAGCTATACACCTGTAATCAGATAACTCAGGACAGGTGTTGATAAAGAGTTCCAGTTTCATCTTAGACTCTGTTTAGACCTGGTATTAACTCAGGACAGGTGTTAATACCAAGTCTAAACAGAGCCTAAGATGAAACTGGAACTATTTATCACTTGTCTATCTTCAATACTGGAACATCTTTTAAGTGCTGTGAAAAGGCATGGCAGCATTACAAAGTAGTGAAATCGTTACTGCGATAACCGTTCTGGGAAAGTGTTAAAAGCCTGAAAGGTAACTGGATAATACAACAAATTAAATTTAGTTAAATTAAGTTATCTAAATATAAGAATGAAAGCATTTATTTTGTATTAGTGCTTTTTATTTAACAACTTTCTTACTGAAGGTTTGACAAGAGAAAGAGACTGTTGCTGTTCTGTAGGGAGCAGGAGTTTTGTTTTTTTTCTCTTTTCAGTGAAAACAGCTGGCTGCAGCAGTGATGTTTAGAAGGTGAAGCAAAATAGAAAAACTGTTGCTAAATGATACCCGAGTCTCGTTGTTAAACCTCTATATGGTTTCGTGTCTGAAGGAAATCAACCTCCAGTGGAGAGGAGACTCAGCACCCTGGATGAAAACTGGAGCACCTGCTTCTGCATAACAGACCAGAGACCATGGGGACATTTAAGGAGGAAGAGCTCTGAGCAGACATAAAGGGAGCTGTGAGGACACCTTAGCTGGCATGTCAATAAGCTCTATAAATTTTACTTTCCACCGGGACATGAAGAAGGAGCGCTGGACGCCGGCAGCTCCTCAAGTACACCAGACTGCAGCGTCTGGTGTACTTGAAACTTGAATTTCCCCCTTGGGGGATCAATAAAGTATATTTGATTTGATTTTGATTTATTGTGTTCATCTGAAACATCTGTTGAATTTACTCTGTTACTGGTTTTGTGTCATCATTAGCTTTACTCAACCCAGTTACTCGAGTTACTCTCAAATTAAAAAAAAAGGAAAAGAGAACTAAACAAAGACCCCAAATTAACACCACAAAAGTGGAAGAAAGAGAGCAGCTTTTACAATTGTGTCAACTGTCACAGTTTAAGGGGGTGGACCCAGATGCAGGACATCAGGAGGCAGGAGTGTCCAACAAATAATCCTTTAATAAATGAAATTTAAAAAAAAGTACAAACAAAACTTAACTTGGGTAGGTCCGGCAGGGCAGCAACATGGGCAAAATGCTGGAGCTGAAGACAAACGAGATGAAGAACAGGAGCAGAAGAACAACAAACAAACCAGCCAGGAAGAGGGGAAAAGGCAAGACTTAAATAAATAAAGGGACAAACGGGACGTAAGTAAAGCAGGAAGTAAAGTTAACAGCAAGAGAAAAGATCACAAGGAACACAAGACAAGTTGACCAAACCAAGAAAACCCTGAAAACACGACAACCAAACCCCAGAACCTGACAACATCACCTTGATTTAAACAACTTTTTAACTGTTTGCTAACTGAGGACAATAATTGTTGCAGTTAAAGAGTTCAGTTTCCATCAAATACAAGATTTCAGTGGTGTAAGAGTCTGTGAGCTCCATCAGATTATCCACTTCATGATCCATAGTTTCAATATTAGACAGATCGTTGCGTTTCCACAAACCATCGTTGCTAACTATAATGGTAACTAACATGGTGTGAACCACGCAGGCTGTGTTTTAGTGTTTCCTGAAACCATATTTCAAAAGATGGAGGTAACAACGTTAGTAACTTCCATCGTCAAGCAACGCAGGTGTTTCTCAAAGCCATAACTCGAATGAACATTCACAAACACTGTTGCTAAGTTGTATAGTTTGAAGGAAAATGACTTGACCTGTGGTCAGAAGCTTAGTTTCTGGTGACTACTTCACTGTTAGCGAACGATTAAGTTAGTGGCAGGTAGCAATCAGGTGAGTAAACCAACAATATTTGATTTTATTGTTGCTCAAAAATGTCTCATTACTGGTGTTTTAGGAAAGTAGTTGAAGATGTCCTTGTTCATGATTTTCTGTAAACGAAAACACAATGTTTCACGATGAGCAATGGACTCCCAGACTGAGGGGATTCTGGGGGCCGCAGGAGATAAGCACAGCCCCCACAAGGGCCTGATGGCCATACTGGAGAGTTACTGGAGGTCTGGGGTGTACAGAGTGAAGAGGAATGGTGAGAGTACAGTTCCCTGTGGTGCTCCTGTGCTGCTGACTGACATCCATTCAGTCTCTCAAACGGTGGTCTGTTAGTCAGGTAGTCAGTAATCCAGGTGATTGTAGAGGCATCCACCTGTGTCTTCTGGAGTTCTTTACAGAGTAAAACAGGCTGGATGGTATAAAATATACTGTAGGAATAGAAGAACATGATCCTTTTTTTTTTTTTTTAATTTTTGTGACACTGGTGATCTTTATTCCATGGAGAGAGACAGGACATCAGGGCAGAGAGGGAACAGCAGCAAAGGTTCGCAGAGGCTGGGAATCGAACCTGCGACCGCTGCAGGAGGTCCATACTCTCTGTATATAGGCCACCTGCCCTAACCACTGCACTACCAGGGCCAGAAGAGCATGATTCTCATCATGTGTATGATGGTGTATGATGGTGTCATCAACTCAACCCCAGGGCGATAAGCAAACTGTCGTAGGCCCTGGAAGGTGCTTGTTTGCTTACTGAGGTGGACCAATAAAAGTCTCTCCAGGACTTTCATGGTGTAGAATGTTAGGACATCATATGGTTACACTTCCACTTCTTGAAGTTGAAGTGAACGAGTAATGTCAGAGGATGTGCTGTAAGAATACTGTGACTCTTAGAGGACATTGCTGTGATACCTCACTTGATGGACTGACTGTTGCCAAATATGTCACATGCACGATGGTTCTGTTATTATTGCAGGTATTTCTGATGGAAGCCATGAGGATCAGCATGTTCAGGATGTTTGTACAAGAGAACAACAGTTGATTTTATGGTTTAACTGATCTCATTTAATCATTTGCACATACAGTCAAATTGTAATGGCCCCGATCTCCCGCCAGATCTCCTAAAGCCACTATTAAGGGATAGTGGGTAGCGGGAGGGGCGTTCCCCCTCAAAGAACGCAATCTTCCACCTTCCTGAACCCGCGATCTTACCTGTGCTACCTGCTACATTAAGCATAGGAGTGGTTAGGGCGTTCCACCTATTAAACCAATCAGTGCATCAGTAGTTATTGCTTTTAAGAGCAGGTTGCGCTACCCGCTAACTGCTATGGAGCGTCTTTTCTTCCAGATGGGAGCAGCTCTCATGTGCAGCTCGTCTGGGACTCTGCTGTAGTGCTTCCTCCTCTTCCTTCCTCCTCCTCCTCTGCACTGATATATACAGTACATAAAAATATTTTTACACAGACAATTCCTATCAGCTACCTGAAAGTCCCAGATAGTCGGTGCACTTCCAGTAAACAAACTCTGGTCATCTATTGTTAACTGGTGAGTAAGCTGTTTAAGACAATCTCTGCTATTTTCTCAGGGGTTCAACTGAGGCCAAATCATGCTTTTTATACAAGAGTTAATTCGAGAGGTAGAGCCATTTGTGCACGTCCACATGTGACCAGGTGGACAAACATTGATGCCATTTGGATAAGCTCTTATACGCACCAACATGTGGGTTGCGGGTAGCGGGTAGCGGGTAGCGGGTGGTCTGACCCCCCCGCTACCCGCAATCCATGATCGCAAGATAGCGAGTTTGCGGAAAGGGCAAAAGACACGCCCATTGCCACACCTACAATGTGAGTAAGGGAGTCGGCATAACGGGTAGCGGCTTTAGGGAGCGGAAGATTGCATTAGCGATTAGGGGAGGTTCCTAAACCTGCAATTTGAGGGTAGCGGGTAGCGGGAAGTGTACGATCAGGATCACTTTTTTTCATGCATTTATATTTGTTCATATTTTCTACTTTATCTGCACAAATGAATGTGGCAACAGTAACAATATTCAGCCTAATGTACTTCATGTAATGTAACTGCGACCCAAACAGGGAGTTAGTATCTTTAAAGCATCCGAGACGCTCTCTGCATTACTCTTAAAATTAAAAAAAAATAGCTGAAGCTGTTCTTAAGATTCTGTAGAATAATTTCTAAAGTCATTTTCAGATTTATACTAGAAAAGCACTTGGAGAGTGCAGACTTCCACCGAGCGCAACAATTATCGAAAATTTGAAAGTGATTCAGAATCCAGGATTTCTTCCGGATCACACTTAAAATGAAATCAGTTCTTCCTTTTCATATTTCGGACAACTCCTGAAAATTTCATCAAAATCCATCCACAGCTTTTTGAGTTATCTTGAACACAGACAAACAAACAGACAGACAGCCAGTAAAAGCATAACCTCCTTGGCGGAGGTAAAAATGTGAGAATTGTGTAAACTGTGAGAAAATGTCCACTATATAATGAATGATGAGACTGATTTCATGTTGCACTTCCAGTCAAATAGTGAGATCTTAGCATGCATAGCACAAGATGCAAAACAAAAGAAAAAAAAACATAATAAAAGAGAAATCAATATCAAAACGAGAAATAAATTAGAACATAAGGATTTTTATTGACATTTCTCACATTACTTGATTAGCATATCTAACATGAGCATCCTCATGTCACATGATGACATGGAAGGAATGAACTGAGCGTTTTAAACTGAGAACAATAAAGAAGCTCAAATGAAGCTCTGAAAATGAGGCTGAAAGGCTTCATGTTTCCAGACTGAAAGTATCTGGTAAATGTGAATGTGTAGGTGTGTTTGTCTGAGGTGCTGCTGTTTGCTGATTCAACTCCAGGGTCATGAGTGGGTAAAGAGGAAACAGAATCATTCTCAGCATAGTTCTGCTGCAAATTTCAGACCAGTGTCACGTTCAAAAGAAATAGGAAGGCAGTCTTCAAAAGAGAAGCGCATATCATATGAGTTATGAGAGACAAAAGAAACTTTTAGTTTAATCCTATGGAAGTTACGTTTTTCATCAGAGACAACAAAGCCTCCTTGGCACCGAAATAACCCAGAAGTAGGAGTTCTTCAGTCATTAAACCCACTTTTATCAATACTAAAGTATTCAGTGCAGAAATTGCCAGTGCATTGCTTTCCTTTTGAATCCAAAAGCAATTAAGCCAAAGTCGATAGGATCACTCTTGCTAATGATGATATCCTGCAAAGAAGTTTTGTTTTTCTTCCCACAGCGACGAGACTCATGGGAGACCGATAAGAGGAAAGTCCACCACCCACTTCCCTGCAGCCTGCTCCAGCACTCGCGCCATATGTGACTCTCTTGACTCGTTGGGATTTCAGCTCAATCCCAGCTTTAATTTGTAGTTCATCGAAGAGGGTGGAATGCAAAACAATGCACATAGCAATTATGAGCTACCTAGAGCCACGAGCAGCAGGATTTCTGCCAAAAACCCTTTCAGAGCTGGTTCTGCTGTCTGGTCTGTGCTCATGACGTCCACTCTCAGATCAGTACCTGCACATTTAGACCATGCAGGTAATCGTACATCAGCTTTATTCCATGCTGTTTGGCTGTCAGGACTGAAGCGGCTGAAGTGTTTGTATTACAACGCAACATTAAAACAGTCAGGCGTCCTGTTAATATTCGACTTCATCAGCCCTAACAACAACTAGTGCTCAGAAGCAGCTCCTGTTTTGTTGAATTTCTGTGCTGTGCTAGTAATGAAGTTGCTGTGACAAGCTCTTAAGGTCAGATGCAAACTCCATTTAGATCAATACAAAGAAAATCCACCCAGATCTATTTCTTCTCATACAGGTGAACTATACAAGGTGGTGGGGCTGTGCTGCTGTGCTGTAGCTTCACATGCTTTCCACATGATACAAACGCCTGGTTGGACAAGACCAGGTGTAAGGTGATGATCCCTCCATTTCCCTTTTATTTGTGCTTATTTAAGTACTGCATATGAAAGCACACAAAAGTACAGTTACAAGAGATGAAGTGAATTTTGACCGCCAATGAAGGCTCCCAGGTCTGATAGCCGGCAGTCTGTTGAGGATAAAACAGCACAGAAGGGGGTCGCAAAGTCCCAGCTACAAGAAAGGAGAGACGGCCTGAAGAACAACAATGTCTACAGACTTTTCACTCAGCGTATCACTGAGTCGTGTGTCTGTGGAGCCGCTCACACTGCTAACAGCTCGAACAGATAGCTGAAAGCTGGATTTTGGTTTGTGGATGTTGCAGTGCACAGGACAGATATAATCATAGATGCAGACTAAATCACAGACTGTGTAACCCCTACATTCCTAAACCTAGAACTAAGATTTGATTTATTAGGCTACGTTTACACTGCAGGCAAAAAGGACCCAAATCTGAATTGCTTTTTCATTTTTTAATGGCTATGTGGACAGCTCAAAAGATGTGAAATCTGAATCTTTTCACATCAGACTGGAGTCACGGTCATGTGTAGTCCCAAACCAGATATATATCTGATGTTTTCCAATGTGACTTCAGTGGGAACTGTCAGGTCACGTGTCATCTGTCTTTGACATCACTGTCGTGTGACTGGTGTCACATTTCCATGAGCTTTTTCTGCTCTTCTTTTCCTCAGTCTTCTTCTTCTTATAATTTGCTCATGAACTCCACGACACACAAACTTCAGAACTGAACAGGCAGCCTCACTATTGCTGCATTACTTCTGGAAACCCGACGTACAACGTACATGCTAATGGAAACACCTACACGAAAAAAAAATCTGATCTTGGTAAAAAGATCAGAATTGAGCATGAAGACCTGAGGTGTGAACTCAGCCTTAGAGTTTGGGACTCCTCAGTCCAATCCCATGTCAGATCCATGTTAATAACTCTGCAGTGTTTTGCCTGTAACTAACGACTGCTGGATTACATGCTACATACTACATAGCATCTGCTGAACATAGCTTGCAGTTTCAGCAATGATCTATATATTGTGTAACATGTGGCACAACCAGGGGAAACCTGGATAAAGAACATGTGGTGACATGAATCCGGAAGGAGAAGACCTACAGTCATGGAAAAAATTATTAGACCACCCTTGTTTTCTTCAGTTTCTTGTTCATTTTAATGCCTGGTACAACTAAAGGTACATTTGTTTGGACAAACATAACGATAACCACAAAGATTGCTCATAAGAGTTTTATTTAAGAGCTGATATCTTACCATTTTCCATGGTTTTCTTAAATTATAACCTAAATCACTTAAGTTTTTACATCAATAGCTATGGCGTTGTACTGCCAAAAACACTACTTTTATGCATTCAGTGTTTTCTTTTCTGTCCGTTTTAGTCACATGATGATGTTTAGTGGTACCAGGTATTAAAATGAACAAGAAAGTGAAGAAAAAATGGTGGTCTAATAATTTTTTCCATGACTGTATATGGCAAAAAGACAAGAACCACACAAGAGAGATACATGTTCAAAATAAAACATGAAATAAAACAGCTCAAACAAAATAACTCAAGAACCAGAGGCTTCATAAAGTTAAACCCAGGAAAATCAAAATTTAGATTGAAATACCTCACCGATCAACTAAGCAGAGTCCTTGAAGGCCCTCCAGTAAAATACCCATCACAGAACATTTTTACATTAAAAGCAAAATACCATAGGACTAAAGGAAACCCTGGCCTACGGGTCATACCAGTGCGACAGTGAAGCGCGATGTCGTGGTGCAGGGAGTTTGAAATAAAACTTTTACTTTCAACAAAAATTAAATTAATCAAAGTTCTGCAGAGTCGGACTAATTCAAAGAAACTCTGAACAGACGGGCGGAAGACAGACGAGGAGCCACAGCTGCAGAACACAGGCCAGGAACAAGATAAAAATGTTACAAAAATATATTTATCACCTGGTTACACTAACCCCCCACAGAAAATCACAAAAGCTAATGAGGGGTACACCCAGAGGAGGACCGTAACAAAGTAAATGTACTGCAGTACTTTTCTGAAGAACTGAGTTTTATTTTATTTATTTTTTTGTTTAAACTTTTATCATTCATTTATTTATTTATTAACAGCTTGTCCTGAAAGTAATCTGAACAGGTTTCTGCTGATCCAAAAGCTGTAGCCAGAGTTCTGGAGAGGTCATATCTCTCCAGTCTCAGCTTCCTGTTAAATCTAGCAGAGAATTTTCAATTCTTCTCCTTATGTATAAACTCCTGAAGGGCCGAGCTCCTTCTCACAGTTCCATATCATCTTATCAGAGCAGTTGTCTCTCAGACTGCATGTTTATTTATGCTTCCTGGAGTTTCTAAAGTAGAATGGGAGGAAGAGCTTCAGTCTCCTGGCTGGTGGAACCAGCTCCAGGGATGCAGACATCCTGTCTGCCCTTGAGATCAGACTGAGAACTTTCTGATGAAGCTGATAGGTAGAGCCAGCTCAGGTGCCCTGAACCACCCCTTCAGTTATGCTGCTACTGTCCCAGTCATGCTTGGGGACCTCCCATGATGCACTGGGTTCTGTGCTCTCTTTTGCATGTATATTATTACAATAAACTTTGTTCTCTTTTGTGTCTCATACCAGATATCCCCAGACTAATCGCTCTGTGTTTCCAGTCGTCTCAGACCCCCAGCCGGCTGAGGCAGATGGCCGCCCTCCCTGAGTCTGATTCTGCTGGAGGTTTCTTCCTGTTAATGAGGGAGTTTTCCTCTCCTCCTTTCCTTTCCTCTGGTGCTTGCACAGGATGAGGGATAGCACCAACGCGAAGCTTCAGTGCGATCTGCTGGGCTCCTCAGCGAGGCTGTTGTTTTATGAAATGGCATTATATGGATTACATATAATTATATAATAGATGGATTACAACAAGCTGGACTGGACTGAACTGCGTTTGATTGCTCAGTGTTAGCTTTCTGTGTAAGGATCCCTCAGATTACTCTTGAATTTAAACTGGTGCTCCACAAATAAAGTGAACTGAATTGAACTTAATTATGTCATGAAAATTTGCAGGATATCATTCTATGAAGAGCAGAGTGAGGCTAACAAGTACAGAAAGATGTGAATGGATTTAGCGAATGGAAAAGAAAACATAACTGCAAGGCAGTGGTCCAGGATGTCACAAACTGTTAAAACCCTGTCTTTTTAACTTTTTTTTTTCCCTGAAAGTGTTTCTGGCATTAAAGTATATTTTCTTTTTCCTAAATAAAAGGACATTTGCCAATGAAGACACTAAAAATATCTACTTTTGTTCTCGTGTCTATTGTGTAATTGTGTTTATCTCACGTGAACTAAAAGCAGAAGGAACATTTCCATCATATGTCTTTGAAACATCAATGCTGAGAAAGCAGAAAGTATCTGCCTAATTCCAGTGATGTTTGGAAATACAGGGGGATCCATAGCTGTATCATGAGTACATTAGAGGCTCATTCCTCAGCCTTGATTGGTATAAATTAATTGCTGTTCCTTCCTTCTCAGTGACAGATGTGGTGTTTTACACCTTCTGTCACTGTTCTTGGCGTACCATCAGCTTGTTAATGTCGTTTCTGATGGCTGCCTCCCTGCTTCCTGTCATGTTGCTGTTAGACAAATAGACAGCTGGGTTGATAGTAGCTCTATGAAGATGGTGGACTCTTAACTATATGTAACAGAAGCTAAATGGCTCTAAACCACCGTGGCGCCGTGTACTTTCTGAAGCTACACAACAGAGCTCCTTAACCTTTAGTCCACTAGCGCTCCAGTTAGCATTCCCCTATCCTGAGTAAGCATGAGGTGATAATGGAGAGTTATCACTCTAGAAACCTTCAGAACCAGGCTCATGAGGAACCATCAGCCTCAACTGGTTGGAGGTCAGTTATGATGGGATAGAGACATCAACAAATGCTAAAGTCTTAGTTGAGGAATGCCTGCCTACGAGACAGGAAGAAATGCAATGTAAACTGCAATAATAATAAGATGTACTTAAATAAAAATTAAAGAAAAGCAGAATGAGGCATGTTCCCAGTGCATCATGGGAGAACTGCCTGTTAGGCCTATAGCTGTCACGTGTTATGGGTTTTGTTGAATTATTTTTCCTGGTCCTATTCTTTGTTTCATTGTGAATGCACATGACCTTCCTCCTCTATCTCCAACAGAGTCTTTACATGAGGGTTTTATCAGTCCTTGTGTTTATTATCGGCCTGTATTTTCTTTTCACATGCCAGTCTGTCATCTCTCCAACTCCATTCAGTCCATCATTCTGTTGCTCTTTGTGTTACTGATTTAAAATTGTCTTGGATATTTTGCCTTTGCAGCACTTTTAGTTTAAAGGCTGAGAGTTAACAGAGTAGCTCTCCATCTATCACCGGCTCACCTCAGCCACTTTGGAAACAAGTGATGTTGGCCACTTGTTTTTTGTTGGTAAAAAAAGACTTTATTGTCTAAAATTGTGCTCCTGTCAGCTATGGTCATGGCAGCTCACCTAGAGAAGGTCAAGTCCATCTTTCCCAACTCAACAGCATCCACTCAGTCCGGTCTTTCAGCGTCTGTGTCCATGGTGGCCCAGACTGCAATAGCTGATCTGGTATGGCAGTCTGTCTGGCAGTCAGTCAGTCAGTATTGTGCCGGATTATGTCAACTGTCAACTATGTCAACATATATTCCTGAAAAGTTTAATTTCTTTAACTTTTTTATGAGATTGAGCAATTTTTTTTGATTTTTTTTGTGTGTGGAGGACCACCTAAACCTCTGCAGGATCACCAAACCTGCCCTTGGTGGTACTTTGGAGCACCAAACCTTCCACCAGTTCGACTTCTCTGTGGACATAGAAGCATTTGGAGAGAAATGTAAAATTATTTTCATATATACAAATGAAATGTCATATCTCTTGGCTCTGTCAAGCTGGATACACACAGATACAACGATAGCAACAGTCAGCTACAGGATCAGACAGACGATCAACGACGACCTTTGATTGGTGCCTGTGTTGCTGCTTGAAAAAACATTCTCAACTTTCCAAGTCAGCTGTGTTTACAACGAAACCAGAATTCAATTTTATCGACAAAAGCTGTCAGTCACCCCATTCAGAGGGAATGAGAAGTGAAACCATTGATGCCTGAAATAAGTATGTGTGAATCTTAATACTGAACACGGTGAGGCAGCTCCTACCGTTGATTAATGAATGGTTTGTTCACGTTTGCTTCATTTTAATCTAAATGTTAACTCTCAATTAGCTCCAAGCCACACTGAACTCTAAAAAATAATGTATGTAATTACAGGTTATTTGGAGCACTTGCAAATCGGTACATCTTTTTAAATAGCTACACTTTACTTTTTTCACTTTATTTCAGTACTTAACTAGAAAAGCACTCGGAGAGCGCAGACCTCCGCCAGGCACAATAGTTCTCTCATATAGCGATTTACAGATTGCGATAAAATCCGCCTTCTAGAGGAGATCCAGATTAGCCTTTGAATTTGATAGAGGTTCCCATTGTCAATCCCTGAGTCAAATTTCATGAGTTTTGGGCAATAATTAACAGAGATATTGACAAACAAAATTTTCGGTCCCATTGACCGCAATGTTATCGAAAATTTGAAAGTGATCCAGAATCCAGGATTTCTTCTGGATCACACCCAAAATTAAATCAGTTCTTCCTTTTCACATTTCTGACAACTCTTGAAAATTTCATCAAAATCCATCCATAACATTTTGAGTTATCTTGTACACAGACAGACAGACAGACATATAAACGCCGGCAAAAACATGACCTCCTTGTCGGAGGTAATTAAAGCTACTTAAAGTAAAAGTGGGATTTGGCACTCACATGTAAGAGCTATTGTATTACTTCAAACTAATTGCGCTGAATCACAGAGTTTCACTGAGTTTCTGTCCTCTTTGTCCTGTCTGCTGCCTGCCTCATTGGTGATGAAAGATGTGTCAGCAACAGATGGCATCCAGGCTGCACCAGTGGCTCCTGATTGGACAGACGGGGATGCTGGTCCCATTAACATTCACAGAGGGGCACACTCTCGACTCACCCACTCGCTTTCATCAGTGGAGGGTAAACAGGTGGGATGATGAAAGAATAACTCCAGGAGTTACGGTAACGGAGTCAGAGCAGGGGAAAATAAAGTTAAGTCGCTGGAATGTCAAGAAAAGAAATGTTGCCTTCATATAGAATTGTAACACATTTACTACCAGATCAACATGTTTTCCCTCTTGTGGGGGAAAAAACCCTGATCTCTGACAGAACTAACCTGTCAGATATAAGGGTAATGACTCAAAAGTTGTTGTTTTTTAATGACTATTACAAAACTGCAGTCTCCAGTAACGTTCAGACTGCCACAGTCTCACATCACTACCCATGAAGCACCAGAGTGGCGCTGACGCTGCTGAGGCACTGAAAGAAATAGCATCTATTACTAGATGCTATGAGTGTAAACTGGGATTAAGGAGCATAACAATGTGAAATGTTGCAGTTTTGAGTTAGACTGGAATATGTGTTTGCAGCATAATGGATTTAGCTTCTGAGGAGACTCAAGGACGTTGTCCCAGTGACAGTGTGGGCAGGATCCCTGCAGATGAACCAAGGTAACTTTCATTGTATGTACAGAAAGGGTCTAAAAATGAATGTTTCGTTCTCACCAGGGATAGAGTTCAGGCCGCTAATATCTTTACTGCGTGCTAACCGACTACAATGCTTTTGTCAGTCGACGCAAACTGAGGAGGAGAGTTCATGGCCACTTGCGTTCCTAAAACTGCATCAGTATGTCAGCTCTAGTGGAGCAGTGGCTAAGAACTGGTACAGAGTTAAGATAGTGGCAAAGCAAAAGGAACAAATAGTCCTTTTTTTTTGTAAATTCACAAGTTAAAATGAGCTTGGTTTGTCATTAGGGACCTTATAACCACTTGTGTAGCTGTCAGCGCTGACCTTGTTGAAATGATAAATGGACTGCACTTATATCACTTTATCCACACCATCGAGGTGTCCTCAAAGCGGTTTACAACGGCCTCTCATTCACCCATCCAGACACCAGTGGGTGGCTGCTGCCATGCAAGGTGCTGCCAGACCCACTGGGGGCAAGTTAGGGTTCAGTGTCTTGCCCAAGGACACTTTGGCATGTGACTGGATGACCCGCTCTACCAGCTGAGCTACAGCCACCCACATGATGGGAACGTAACCTGGAGCTTCCTGTGAGGTTCAGCATGTTGACATTCTTCCCTGTTTTGTCCTCTCACACTGAATCAGTGCCTTCCATCTTATATTCACAGAGATCAGATGTGCAGCGTCTTTGCTTTGGATCTACGTTATTTACACTCAGCAACATCGCAGTAGTACACCATGGTTGTTTGAAGGTGGAAATGACTTTAACATAGAATTATCTGTATCGCTTGTTTTGTTCATGTCTCCGAAAGCCCCAAATGCAACGCTCTACTGCCTACTAGTGGATAAAAACAGAACATGTGACATCACATGTGGTACCCGAGAAGCCACTACTTGATTCTGACGGTGCTACTTGCCCTACAGAATTAAATTAACAGCCATTGTGTTGCAAATGTGCGTTCTGTTCGAATTCAAAACCATGCAGATTATTAAAGAGCTATAATAACATTCCAACATCACTCTTGGTCCTCCATACCTGTGGTCCTGAGCAGAATGAAGTAGATACAGAAAATGAAGGAATAAATGAAACAAACGAATGACCTTCAAACAATAACACGGACAGAGAGGTTGATAAAGAGGTGTTTTTGTGTGTGTCCTGACACAGGAAACAGATATGTGACACAGACAGTTTACGTCTGCCTGCGTACAGTTTACAGATTACTTGTTAAGAGTGTAACAGAGTAAAAGCCAAGGCCAGAGCCAAGGCTACCACTGAGCTGTAGATGCTCCCTAAATCCTGTTTCTGTATTCAGGCAGTAGCTATTGTTTTATTTATCTCATCCTGTTTATTTTGGGATCCATGACTGATTTGGGATGAGAATTTGACTGCCTGCCCTCTGCATCCCCGCCGGTCTTGAGGCGACAGTGACAGAGCCTGCATGAGCTTCATTAGCCACATTTGGGCCGAACAGCTCTAAGGGTTCTGTGAGGGCTACGAGGACTGGGGAGCTCCCTGAAAGATAACAAGCTGTCATGGTGTTTTAATGGTGTTTTATAGCTGTTAAAAGACTGAAAAAATCACACCGCAATTCCTCCATCACAAACTGGCTTAGTAACACCTGAATTTCACAGACGCTGCATTCCTCTGTGTTTTATAGAGGCTCACATTAAGATCCATTGGTTATTTGACCAACATCGCCAGTTATTTCATCCATACGTGTGTGTCGTGCACATGCTCACATGACATCACTCCAGTTTCCATCATCAGTCTAATTAAAATTTACAAAGGGTTCTTTTTTCTGTTTTTTTTCCTGAATAGCTTCCCACCAAACAAAGTTACGTTGAAAAGATGACTTTTTCAGGTGTCTAAACAACGTCTTGATTTGGTTGAAATGTGAAAGGTGATAAAAGCTACACAAAGGGATAAAAGCTGTCATTTTTAAGATGTTAAAGTTGAAGCCAGAAGTTTAGATACACTGTGCAAAAACACACTTCATTTTTTTTGTCTCACTGTCTGAATTTAAATCAGACTAAACCTCTCTTGTTTCAGATCAGTCAGGATTATCTAAATTATTTCATTTTGTTTAATATAACAATAATGAGAGAGAGAATTTTATATTATTTTTCTTCAAAGCCAAAAGTTTACATACATTTCCTTAGTATCGAGTAGCATTTCCTTTGAACTGCATGACTTGGGTCAAGCGTTTTGGGGAACTGTCCACAAACTTCTGAAAGTGCTGTAACTCTGGTCCATTCCTCCTGACAGAACTGGAGGAACTGAGTCAGGTTTGTTGGTCTCCTTGCTCACACAGGCCTTTTCAGATCTGCCCACAAATGTTTGATGGGATTCAGATCAGGGCTTTTTGATGACCACTCCAAGACATTGACTTTGTTATCCTCAAGCCACTTTTTAATAATTTTGGCAGTGTGTTTAGGGTCGTTGTCTATTTGGAAGACCCATTTGTGCCCAAGTTTTAGCTTCCTGGCCAATTTCTTTTGACTTTCCCATGATTTCAAACAAGGAAGCAGAGTGTTTGAGGTGTGGCCTTAATTACATCCCCAGGTGTCATTTAACCTGTCAGGAGCTTCCAAAGCCATGACCTCGTCATCTGGGCTTCCCTACGTTGTTTAAAGACTTAGTACTTTTTGTGTATGTAAATGTTTGACCTTGAAAAAAATGATATTATACTTCTCTCTCTCATCATTGTGGCATTTAACAAAATGAAATAATTTAGATAATCCTGACTGATCTGAAACAGGAGAGGTTTAGTCTGATTTGAGTTCAGACAGTGAGACAAAAAATGAAAAGAGTGTTTTTGCACAGTGTATGTAAACTTCTGCCTTCAACAGATGTAACATCTTAAAAATGACAGCTTTTATCCCTTTGTGTAGCTTTTATCACCTTGTAGACGTCATGTAGACGTCTTTTCAACTCTTGGAAATGACGGCTTTTCACCTTTCAACCAAATCAAGACGTTGTTTAGATGCCTGACAAAGTCGTCTTTTCAACATCTTTTCAACGTAACTTTGCTTGGTGGTTTACGCTGGCTTCCAGCACGGCTGTGAAAAACCTTGGAGTCATTTTTGATCAGGATATGTCATTTAAGCAGCATATTAATCAGGTTTGTAAGACAGCCTTTTTTCATCTCCGAAATATTGTCAAGATTAGGAGCATCCTCTCCCAGGGTGATGCTGAAAAATGAATCCACGCGTTTGTCAGTTCTAGACTGGATTATTGTAATGTGTTGTTAGCAGGATGTCCGAAAAGCTCGCTGAATAGCCTCCAATTGATCCAGAATACAGCAGCGAGGGTGCTGACAGGAATCCGTATGCGAGATCACATCTCTCCCATGTTAGCCTCCTTCCATTGGCTTCCTGTGAAATTTCGAATTGAGTTTAAAATTTTGCTTCTCACATATAAGGCCCTTAATGGCCTAGCTCAGTGGTCTTCAAACTTTAAATACTGCATACCACCTGAGAAACTGTTCAGCTCTCTGAGTACCACCATGATGACCAATTTTAAAATATAGCCATATATGCCTTTATAATTAGCTTTAAACACAAAGGAGAGATGTTTATTCCTTATTGTGGTTATTTATTGTTACCTGAATTTAATTTGAAACGTTGTATTTATAATGCATTGTCATGCATTGACAAGACATGACGTTCTGCTGCGTACCACCAGAGAGCGCTCGCGTACAAACCAGTGGTACGTGTACCACAGTTTGCGCACCACTGGCCTAGCTCCTTGTTATTTACAATACTTGATAGCACGTTATGCTCCGAATAGAGCTCTCCGCTCTCAGAGTGCAGGATTACTTGTCGTTCCTACAATATCTAGAAGTAGATTTGGAGGATGGGCCTTCTGCTACCAGACACCTTTATTATGGAACCAGCTACCAGTTTGGGTTCAGGAGGCTGACACCATCTCCATCTTTAAAACAAAATTGAAAACATTTCTGTTTAGTAAAGCCTATAGTTAGTCTAAACTATAGTGTGTAGGGGCTAATAGTTACAGCCATAGTTGAAGTAGCTAAGACTAGAGTAGCTCATCTTAATCACAGCTTCGTCATAGTTATGCTGCTATAGGCCTACGCTGCAGGGGGACACCAACATCTGCTGGGTGGTGTCTCCACTGCTCTTCTCCCTTCCTTCCCTTTCCTCCTCCCTTCCTCCTCCTCCAGTTCATTCCATAGATAATTAGGAGCACATTGTTACTGTAACTGTGCTCCAGTTTCTTTCTTGTAGTTTGTTGTGCTGTTTTGCCCCTCTTTTCTCTTTTCTTTCTGTATGTTTGCAGGCCAGAGTTTCCTGAGTTGCATGCTGACTTGCAGTTCCATCCTCTGTCCATCCCAGCGTTTACCTCCACCTGTGTGTGTAGATGTGTTTGGGGTGCCGGCTGCCATGGTGACCGGCGATCTAGTCCTCTGACCATCTCACCTCAGTGCTGCTACCTGCATCTGTTTATATAGTAATTTTATTCAGTCATTTGTGTGTCCTCCATTCTCTCTCTGTCCTACATCCTCTCTCTGTCCTGTCTCCCCTTTTTTCTTTCTTTACCCAGCTGGCCTTCAGCAGGAAGGTCCCCCCATATGATCCACATCCTGCTCAAAGTTTCTTCCTATTAACCCTTGTGTGGTGTTAGGATTTTCTGCATTCTCGGGGTGTTAAGGGGTCCTTTGGACCTTTGGACCCCTTGGGGTTTCATACCATAACTCAGCCCCTGTGCAGGCTAGAGACATTCTGTTTTCACCTGAGGAAACTTGAGGATGCCCTTTAGGTCACTGACCTACCACTAGGTTTCTCCAACCTGAGGGGGCAGAGCCTATTCGAAACGCTTTTTTCCACGCCACCAGCCCCACTTCTCAGCCTCTGTGTGGGCTAGAGACACACTGTCTTCACTGGAGGGTTACTGGTGTGTAGCTGTGACATCACTGACCCTCCCTTTGATGACCTCGACCTTTGGGGGCAGAGTTTCGCCATCATGCACGCTACAACTCCCACTTCTCAGCCTCTGTGTGGGCTAGAGACATGTTGTCTTCACTGGAGGGTTACTGGTGCATTGCTGTAATGTCATTGACCTTCCCTGTACTGACTGTCACATTGAGGGGCGGAGCTTTGCCATCATGCATGCGACAAATCCCACAACTTTGCCCTTGTGAGGGCCAAAGACACATTGTCTTCACCAGGGTGTTGCTTGTGGGTGGTTTCTGACCAGTCCCCAATCTACATTGGTCCAAGGGGGTGGAGTCTGACCTCCATGCCACTATTGATACTATTATTAGACCATATCAGGTACCATGTATCTTGACCTCTTCTATATTATCTATAAATACATCACACACAGTAAAACAGTTATGATCAATACTGCAGTCAACTTGCTTATAAATAAAGGAAAGCAGGCCTTCAGTACTATTGATATTTATTGCATGGAATTGATTTCACACAGGGGCTTGATTGTGGGATTTGTGTTGCGGGTGGCATGGTAGCAAAACCCCGCCCCCTTTGATCAAGGGTGGTTGTTGGACAGTAAGGTGCACTCAGGGCTGTCCCTGTTGACCCCCTGGTGCATGCATCATGTCTCTAGCACACACAGGGGCTGGGATGTAGGATTCCTGTTGCATAATGGCGTGGTAGCGAAGCCCCACCCCCTTGGGTCAAGTTTGATTGGGAAAAATATATCCCCCACTCCACCCCCTGTTCAGGTATTCTAGTCTCTGGTAGAAGGAAGGCAAGTAAAGGTATGCAACAATCTATATGGTCCTATTCCAATGTTCACACTAAAGCTGTAGAGTAGACTACTGCCCTATTGTTTTACATTGGGGTCCTTTTGGACCCAAACACCCTGAGGGTGATGTAAATGTGAAGGGGGGGTGTAGAGTGGGAGCTCCCCCCAAAAAAGTTATCCTCCATGCCCCTCACATAAAATAAGCCAAGGAAAATGAGTTTCAAGTTGAAAAAAGTATTATTTGTATGATTTTTTTTTAGTAAAGATTGAAAATGGGTCCAAAAGACCCTAACATCGCACAAGGGTTAAAGTGGAGTTTTTCCTTGCCACTGTTTGGCTTGAAGGTTTTTTTTCTCCCTCTGTGGGAGTTTTTTACCTGCCATTTTCCTTGATTTGGATTTAATATTATAATTTTAGTAGGGCTGTCAATTTCTCAAAATAATTAATCAGATTAATCGCGTGACTGTCAATAGTTAATCATGATTAATCGCAAATTAATCGCATATTTTTATCTGTTCTAAATCTACCTTATACAGATCTTTTTCAAGTTGTATTACTCTTATTAATACGAGTCCTGACTAGAACCAGGAAATACGACCATATTAGTCCAGTCCTGAGGTCTCTGGCTTCCTGTCACTCAGAGAATAGACTTTAAAACAGCTCTACTTGTGTACAAGTCTCTTCATGGCCCCAAAGTCCATCTCTGACATGTTAGATCCATATGAACCAACCTGGACTCTGAGAACCTCAGGTAATGGTCTCCTGCTGGTGTCCAGAGTCAGGACTAAACAAGGTGAAGCTGCATTTCAGTTTTATGCTCCTAAAATCTGGACCAGTCTTCCAGCAGATGTGAGACAGACCTGATGCTCTCTGCATCAGCGCTCTCATTAGCCGACAAGTGATATCTGAGTAGTCGGACTCCGGTGGTAACTAAATTCACATCGACAGTAAACACAAACAACATTTATCTTGTGAGTTAGCCATCAGGCAAGGTTTTGAAGCTAAACTTACCATTCAAAATAATATCTTTTGTATCCATTTTTATCCCAATTACTGCTAACGGAGGTATGTTTACGTCTGTCTGTCTGCGGCATGGCCGTCAACATCAGTGCATGGCTTCCTGTTTTGACAGGACTACGGAGGACTACAGGACTACAACTACGGAGGGGCCCGAGGCTCAATAAACCTACTCTCCTCTCTACTGTTGTACATCAACGGCCAGGCTAAGGCTCGCGTTAATCCGCGTTAAAAAAATTAGTTGCGTTAAAATTATTTTGCATTAATCACGCGTTAACGCGTTAACTTTGACAGCCCTAAATTTAAGTTAATGATATTTCCTCAGGGGTCATGATCTGGGTCTCTGTAAAGCGCCTAGAGACAATTGACATTGTAACAGATGCTATACAAATAAAATTGAATTGAATTGAATTGAAGTAGACAGGATCTCTACTTTTTACGACATCATGCTGATCTTTTTCTTGCTAAAATAATGTACACATAGCCTGGAACTTCTTCTAAGGTTCAGCACGTCGACATTCTTCTGTATTTTGTCCCTTCACACAAAAATCTTCTGAATCAGTGGGAGTTGTGCCATGTTTTTTTCATAGAAGAAAAAAGAATGGCTAAACAGAAATAAATTTACAAAGTCATTTTTTGGGCTAAATGTGGGCCACATCAGGACGGCTAAACAGGGATGAGTTTTCAACGTCTTCTTTTGGGCTAAATAATGTCCATGATGGGCCGACCTTATTTAGGCTTAAAAAAGACGTCCACGGACGCCTGGTGTTTAGTGGGTTTTGTTAACCGAACTTTGCCGTGGCAGCTTTGCTGAAGCTTAACGTGTCTTCTGTGTGAAGTAGCTGTTTTTGTAGCATCTTCTGCAGCTCTGCATCTATGCAATATGTTCAAGAGAAAGTAAGACAGAATACAGAATAGCAAGCTGATTGCTGGCAAACTCAGACAGAGCAAGGACAGTCCTCCACACCCTTTCTTCACAGTGCTCATTATGTAACTGATGGTTGCATTTACACAATACTTTGTGCCAGTCTGTCTTCTCTAGACTCTGTAATAGATGATAAAGTTATCTAAAGAGCATTAGGGATAATTAAAAACATTAAGTATAATAAATAAATCACCTTCTGAAGTGCTACAATAAAAGGAGGAACATGGAGGGGAAAAAACATGGCTACACTGATCACTTCGAGTTCAAGTTCAGTCTGCTTCTATCTCATGATTAAACCAAATGTGATCTGTCGTATTTCAGTTTTACAGCATCGCTAATGTGTTGTTGGCAGGCTCTGTGGTTTTGGAGGTGATAGAGTATAGGTTAAAGAACATGGCTACTTGTTGCTACTATGATTTGTTATCGGCTGTGCAAAAGGTGAATTTTGGCAGCATTTAGGACAAATGTCTAATTTTATTCTGTTAATAGTGATTATCACCTTCAGCTGCTGAGGGAAAGAACCAGATCATAAATACAGCCTGAAATGTTTCAAGGTTGACTTCTGAGACCCTGGTGTCCTCCCAGGAGAGCTGGAGGAGCTGGCTGGGGAGAGGGAGGCCTGGGCCTCTGCTCCGGCTGCTGCCCCAGATGGATGGATGGATGGATTTTAGAATTAAAATGATGTTTCAGCCTAATTTTCTAAATGAGGTTAAGATCGTCTTGAGAGGATTCAGGTCTACAGAACATCATACTACAAATATACGCCATTTATGCTGACAGCTACAGAGAATATACAGTCGACTGTCCTTCTCAAACACATCGAGCAGATCTGTGTGAGATGCTCTTATTCTCAGCAAGTATACCATCTATATCAATCAAGGTGAGATAAATATGACTCATTAGACAGATCCAATTTAGCAAACACATTGATAAAGAGTTGCAGCTCTTTGTCCCAGTTCTGAGTTTGAATTTCTTAACTCAAACTATTTTCTCTTCACAGCTGGCTGACAACACAACATAGAAACAACCAGCTGGATTTAAATTTAGATTTTGAACAGAAGCTTTGAATATAGGTCTCTGATTTACAGCAAGGGAGCCAGACTTTGTCACCAAATACTGAAACAACTATATATCTATCTTTGCTATCTTTGCAAACGTAAACTATGCTCTGTTTGCTCGACTGAAGTTCTTTCTAAGTTGAGCCAAACTGTTACAAACTTGACCAACACTATATTATGTAGGACGTTATACTGATAAGGTCTTCACATACAGCATATTGAGAACACACAAAAAACAAAACAAAACAAAAAAAAAAAACCCACAACGGGGACATGGTCGTTATTAATTCTGATTATCTGGAACAAATTCATCAGTCTGGGGAGTTGTTAAATGTGTTCATGTCCAATTAGATGATTAATGTTTGGTGCAGCTCAGGTCCTGTTTTTCTACACTGTAAAAAAAAAAGTCAGTGAAATTTACGGTAAAATACTGGCAGCTGTGGTTGCCAGCATTTCACCGTAAAAAATATGGGATAACTGTTTCTCATATTACGGTTAAATAATGACAGTACTGTTATTTTTTACAGTTAGAACTGGAATTCATGTTAGTAATATACTGTAAAATCTAAACTATTTACCATTGAAATATACAAATATAGACCGTATATTAAACATTAAAATGCCCCATTTTATACATTGTTAAACTGTATTTTTGACATAAAAATACATTGATTTTTAAGGTAAAAGTCTGGCAGCTGTAGTTGCGAGAATTTCACCATAAATAAAATGGTAAAACTCTTTTTCATATTACCGCAAAGTTTTAATTTCATGGTTATAACTGGAGTTTTTATTAGTACAATACTAATAAAAGTACAATACTGTAAAAATTAAAGTATTTGCCATTGAAAAATACATATATAGGCCGTATATTTAACACTGGCATACATTTATTTTTATGTTTAGACTGTATATCTAACAGTGTAGTTTTGAGTATAATCCGTGTTCGTACAACACCAGACAGTCGGTAACTAAATGTCTGAATTATGTCTCTAAGAATTACACGACTGTAAACTGCATCAGGAATAGGTTCCTTGGGAATAGAAACCCAGTGCTGCGATATCTGCTAAAATGTGGAAGAACACACTTTCTCATATTAATGAGAAAGTGCGGAACAGTACAGACAAGCTAATTCAAGTTAAAGTAATTCATTTCTTTTAGGATTTTCTGTCATTTGGATACAAAATGTTTGTTCTTGTTTTGTTTGTTCTTTCTGGGGTCTTTATCTCCTGACAGAAACTTGACTTCATTTGTATCTTTGGACAGCTCTTTGAGAATCGTTCACTGTCCACACACTGACATGGTTATTAAGAAAAAAGTGAGTTTTAAAGATTTAAAATGCTGGTATTAAAAAAAAGAAGAGGATTGTGGTCCCTTTATATAATATATCTGAGAAGGATGAATTTATTTAATGAGGGTATTTAATGAGGGTGAAAGATGAAATGAACTCTTTTTCTAGTGTGAGTCTGTCTGTATGGATGTGATTGTTTATTAACTGACTGATCTATTGTTTTTTTTTCTTTAGTGGTTTGTGTTTTGAGTTTTAACTGTGCAGTAAACATACAATCATCATATTTAAAGCAAAAAGAGAACCTTTAAGTTGATAACATCTTGTACTATATTGGAATCATTTTAATCAATCAAAGCAAAAACAAGATATTTAAACATATCTAAACAACTTTGCAATTGTCATGGTTACTCATCAGATGTTGAAAAGTGATAAAATTACACAGCATCCAAACCAGTGTAAGGAGGAGGTATTGCTGTCATCCACCCTGATGACCCCCACACCCCCCCCACCCCCACCCCCATCCCTGCTGCACCATCCTTTGAACACTTGGCTTTCAGACTCCCTGGTTGGCAACCAGTCGTAGTTGTCATCATCAGCCGCCCCCCCAAAACCAGCTCATCCTTCCTCTCCGACTTCACCGACTTTTTCACCCAGATGTCCTTCATCTCACTGTCTAGTCTCCTTTTTGGCAGTTTCAACATCCACAATGATTCCCCAAAATCCAAATTCATCACTGACTTTCTAGACATCTTAAACTATTTCAACCTCACCCAACATGTGAATTCCTCTACCCCCAGCTGTAGACACATTCTGGATATGGTTTGTTCAACAGCACTCTCTCACCATTTAAAACCATGTGACCCCGTGGAACATGCTTTTTTTTGCTGTACTGGAATAAAGTGTAATTGCAGATATTCTCCAGTAGGTGGCAGTGGCGCTCTCATTATCACAGTGTGCGCAGAGAGTATTAGCTATATTGCCTCTGTTTTTTTTGCACAGACGTGCGCGCATATAGCACAGAGCAGGAGATATTAAGTGAACAAACTCTTAAGAGACACTACAGAAAATTTTTTAACAGGGATGAAGAGAAAGGTGGAGAGAGACAGAGATAATGAGACAAACGAAAGTCACCAGAAAGTTAAGACGATGAAATATGACGATGCTGATGTAGCACTTGGCTTCACTGTTACTACGGTGGGATTGATGCACTTTATGGGCCCGATCTTCTGCCAGATCTCCTAAAGCCGCTATTTAGGGATAGAGGGTAGCACAAAGAACGCAATCTTCCACCTTCCTAAACCTGCTATCCCATCTGCGCTACCTGCTACATTATGCATAGGAGTGGTTAGGGCGTTCCACCTGTTAAACCAATCAGTGCGTCAGTAGCCACTGTCCCATGGTACACCCCAGAACTACACAACCTCAAGAAAAGACAACTGAATGCCTCAAACTCACTGTTCATGCCCATAAGACCATGTCACCACGCACAAAGCTGTGCTCTGTAACGTTCACCCCAAGTTCTACTCAATCCACAAATGAGGTAGAATGAGAAATATCTTCTCTGAAGCTCTAAGAAAGATCAATTCCATTTAAGGAAAATTGCTTGTTAAGGGCAGAGTAGTTATTACAAACAGAGCAAAAGGCAGAAATAATATGTACATTGTAAAAACTGTTAACAACAAAGAAAAGTAATCAAAAATGATAGAATGAGGATTGAGGCTGCTGTGGCTGAGTGCCACATATTCCAGTCGTTCTCCTGTATTTCTCTACCTTCAGCTTTCACTCTGATTATGCAAATGTACATGTGTTTTGTAACGTATTATTCATCAAATCGTTGAATTCTGAGCATGCTTCATCTGACCTGACCGGAGGCTGCAGACATTCTTAATTGAGAGGACAAACAACCTAAAACACAGAGAATACAAACAATATCTCCAGTTTAATGAGTAGCCCGACACGCTAATGGAGGCCTTTAGTGTTCATCAACACGCATAATTGGAGAGTTTCACCCACTGTCTAGTCTATTCTGACAAGGTTTTCCCTTTGTTTTTTAGTCCAGGATTCATCCATGACATGTCTGACAAGGGAACATTGCACTGTTACGTATGTTTAGAATATATAACAGACCATAATCCATCCATCTGTCATCCATACCCGTTTAGTCCTCTGCAGGGTCACAGGGATCTACTTGAGTCTATGCCAGATCTCTGAGGGTGAAAGGCAGGGGTACATCCTGGACAGGTCTCCAGTCCATCACAGGGCCACATGTAGACAAACAACCACTCACACTCACAATCACTCCTACAGGCAATTTAGAACCACCAATTAACCTGACATGTCTTTGGACTGTGGGAGGAAGCTGGAGTACCCGGAGAAACCCACGCAATCACCGGGAGAACATGCAAACTCCACACAGAAAGACCCCTGCTGAGGTTCGAACCAGGAACCTTCTTGCTGTGAGGCAACAGTGCTCCCAGTATGTCTTTAACAAATAGAATAAAGCCGTGATTCCCAAAGCGTGGGCCGCGGCCCCCTGGTGGGCCGTCGTGGTACTGCAGGTGGGCCGTGATAGGTCATTAAAATTAAACAAATGTTTTAAATTTTTTAACTTTTTTAAATATATGTTTTTAATTACTGTAAAATATTCATGACATGATTTAAAAAAAACTTTAAGAAGTAATAAAACAAACCAGTTAAGTGTAATTCTACTGTCATTTTAACTTAATATAACATGTGTCACCTTATTTGTTGACCCCCTCACATTAAAATCAGAACGTAGCTTCTAGTCCTGTATGTTGATCACAGTTGTGATTAAAGGTTTGGGTGGGTCGTGGAGATTTTTCACATCTCAAATTGGGCCTTGGTATTCTGAAGTTTGGGAATGGCTGGAATAACGGTAGGTTTCACAAATCACCAACTGTGATTTATATATTCCTTATTGTCTACAAAATATTCTAATCCAAGTTTTTAGTATAATCACATGCTATAAATTACAAGCTACCTTCAGCATGACAGTGAAACAGAAACTCAACATCTGCAGCGAATGAGACTGCAGGTACTGCCATCAGCAGGGTTTGATACATCTGGAGAAGAAGGCAGAGAACCAACAAGCTAGAATGCATCCTGCATCCCAGTCTGGTTAAACATACTGGGAAAAGCACTCCACGCCAAGTGGATCTTATCAGCTAAGTGATTATAATAATTATCATAACGCATTATTCACAAAGTCTGTCATACTAATTCAACTCTGATCCCAGCAACACTGCTGCATCCAGGTATCTGTGCTTCCCAGAATATAGTTCCTTATATGTAACTGTTTATGAGATTGTTGTGTCCTGATTTACATACTGGAAGTTATTTTTTACACAACATGTAAATATGAACATTTTGGAGTTATTAGGAAGTGGATTTCATTGTTTAGGCCACTCACAGCTGCTAATGCTAAGCTAGGCTAGCAGGTGCTTGGTCAAACAGGGTTACTGAACACATACTCAAAAAACATCATAACTGGTCATAATTAACATAATTGACGCTGTTTATTTTCATTAGATAAATATCTTATTATTATTATTGAGTTGAACTTTTCTTTTTTAAATAAGGTCTACATAATTAGGTTGACTTAATGTTTTTACCTTTAACTTACAAAATACAATTATGTGGAACTTGTTGATGCTTTTTTGTCCTGCCTTTTCATCAACACTTTTACCTGACTTTGATTAAAAACATTAGTTAAGCAAAGATGGTAAGAGAATTTTGTAAGAACTTTGTAATATAACTAAATGTTACTTAATTATTTGAAAAAAAATTGTGGATAAATGTAAAATGAAAACTGCGGGTACTTACTCACTGTCAT
The DNA here is from genome assembly GCA_018398805.1 of Hirundichthys speculiger. Classification (NCBI taxonomy): domain Eukaryota; kingdom Metazoa; phylum Chordata; class Actinopteri; order Beloniformes; family Exocoetidae; genus Hirundichthys; species Hirundichthys speculiger. The sequence continues at coordinate 3,611,636 of JAGFBZ010000105.1, forward strand.
ACTCATGCTCCCATCAGCATTTGATGAATCCCAGTTACTGCAACTGGAGTTATTCCTATGTGGAGGCCTTATGCAGTTGTGAAATGAAATTTTCCATCCTGAAGAAGTTAAAAAAAAAAAAAAAAACAAGCAATAGAATGACTCTGCATCTCTCCTGCCATCGGTCACCAGCTTCCTGACAGAAAAGGAGAAGTAGGTGACGCTGCAGGAGATCAATTCAAGTCAATTAGCACTGGTGTTCCACAGGGATGTGTGTTCTCTCCACTGCGCTTCTCCTTCTGCACCAGTGACTGCACATGCAAAGACCCAGCTGCTGAAACTCTCAGAGCACTAAAAGAACCTGGAGGTAAAAAAAAAGTGACTGGAGGACCCCTGTCCTCCTCCAAGACCTGTATACCTCTGAAGACCCAGGAAGCAGGCTGTGATAAAAAAAAAAAAAAAAGGTTTTCTATCCTCTTAACCCTGGAAAAAAAAGTTTTCCCTCCGGCCGTGAACATTTTGAAGTCTTTACCTCAAGCACGTCCAGCAGGCTCTGCAGAGCCTTGTTTAGAAATAAAATAAAAAATGTAACGAAAAAAACCCCTTGACACCAACATGGTGACATGAAAGCACTGAGTTCAGAAACCAAGGCTGTTCTGATTGAGAATTCCTTCTGTAAGATGTCATGAAACGTTCAACAAACACACACTGTTGGCTGTGGTGTTGATTTTTATTTTTTTGAAATCAATATTTCATGAAATATGTATTCTGCCTTTCATTCTTTTCTTCTTAATTCATAACACTTCTACATTGACAAACACAGTGACGTTGAACAACTGTACAAACCAAATGCAGCTCAGAACAACACACATTATATCGTCAAAAACACACCTTAGCTGAGGTTTACCTGCTCAGGACAGACTTAGTCACGCTCCTTTACACTGCTCCACCAAACTGTAAAGACTGTTGAGGTTTTTTTTAACTTTCAATCAACAAGCAAATGTCAGGAGCTTCCTATTTTGATAAATCCTTGGGAGAATGTTGGTTTCATTCTCATGTTTGTGTGTTCGAGACATACAGTCATGGAAAAAAATATTAGACCACTCCTTGTTTTCTTCAGTTTCTTGTTCATTTTAATGCCTGGTACAACTAAAGGTACATTTGTTTGGACAAACATAACGATAACCACAAAGATTGATCATAAGAGTTTTATTTAAGAGCTGATATCTTACTATTTTCCATGGTTTTCTTGATTATAACCTAAATCACTTAAGTTTTTACATCAATAGCTATGGCGTTGTACTGCCAAAAACACTGCTTTTATGCATTCAGTGTTTTCTTTTCTGTTTGTTTTAGTCACATGATGACGTTTAGTGGTGCCAGGTATTAAAATGAACAAGAAAGTGAAGAAAAAATGGTGGTCTAATAATTTTATTTCATGACTGTACGTGTCGGTGAGTTACATCAGCGGCTCTGATGAGACCATCAGCTGTAACCGGTGCTGGTGTGACTGCCGGTTACCAGTCTGGTACCACTGAACTCCACTGCTTTGATGGCAAAGGCTGATGAGCCAATTTTCCAAAATGTTTTAGGTCATTCCAGCTGAAAAATATGTTTCTGTTAAACAGTGTTAAAAAGTGTGAACTCTTTCATTTCACTTTTTTTTGTTGATGTAAACTACAATTTATTGATTAAATATAAAATCCAAGCCATCATACCCTCTAGAAAACATACAATCAATCAATAAAAATAATAATAATAATAATAATTATAATGGGGAAGCGGTCGGGTGTCCCTGTTAGGGAGCTGCCCAGCACCTTAATACTGTTGGAGGCCACATTGTGACAGACAGACTGACAGACAGACAGGACAACACACACTAAAATACATTCTAAAATTCAAACACTTCATAATTGTCATCATGCAATAAAAAAGTACAACTGTTTGTTTACAAAAAAACAAAACAAAACATGGCACATATGTGATAATTATTTCAATCCATTATCAAACTCATATCAAATATAGAGATAATTTCATTAAACAAATATAAAAATCATTGCATTTTCACTGATACTTCATTTAAGACACTATATGCAAGGCATACTGTAGAAAATCTTCTCCCCCCCCCCCCACCAGGACTGTGGGGGGTAACTAGCTGATTGTCCTGTTGTAGTTTCATGGCTTCTAGCTCGTATGTACAGAGAAGGACATCCCTTTGAAAGCTCTTCACAGGCGACTGGATGCAGAGTCACAGTCCAACACTTTTCCAGACAGCAGACACATTTGGGCCTGAGCCGGGCCACTTCTGGCATCTTTGTCTGTCACGCTACAACAAAGATTATGTGAGCTCAAAAATCATGTGCTGGGACTAACTAGCATTATGGACCAGACATGAGTAATGACACGTGTTGTGAGGGCACAAGGATAGAAGGAAATGCAGATTTGGGCCACGTCTGGTGGAGACGAGACTGAGTTTCGGCAGCCAAAACGCCAAATGCAGAAGAAGGTCAACTGCAGGTGAGGGGATTCTTTACTATCTGGGTTCTCTGCTGCTTCATGCCTTCATGGTTCTTTTAACTGCTGCTGGGACACACCTGTATAACATTTTATTTGAAGTGGTGCTCATAAAATACTATTACCAGTTTAACTCATCAAGGTTAGAGGGTTCATTAGGTGAGTAAAAGCTGAGATGTGAGCAGCTTCAATCATTGTATTGTGTGTTTCAAGCTTTAACCGCTGCTCTCAAAAACATTTTAAACTTTTAAACAGACTTTTAAATTTGAGCTGCTCAACAGGCAAGATCCTGCTGCTGCTGGTTCTACGATGGGAACCAGCAGGAACACGACCCTGCTGCTGCTGCTGGTTCTATGATGGGAACCAGCAGCAACACGTCCCTGCTGCTGGTTCTACGATGGGATGGTTGAAGCAACACCTTCACACAACAGTCAGAGGTCTGAATAAATGGAAACCCAGGTACCGCCAGAACAGCACCCACTGGGTGGCAGCACCAGCCAAAACCAGTCGTTACAGCTGCATTAGGGGCTTTTGGGTGTCATGTAAACTTTATTTTAAAACTATTTGAACTCCCACTGATTCGGATTTAGCAGGAAAACGACTAAACGGGGAAGAATATCAACAAGCTGAACCTCACGTAAAATTCAACAGATCAACTCTGACTGGGAGCCTGCTGGTGATCCTTTCTGCTTCTACTGGAATAACTGGAGGAAGCTGCAGGAAAAGAAGCCCCGGAGGAATGTGAGTCCCGCCCCCTTACACGTGACATCGGTCAGGTTGACCCGATTACAGACCCCCGTAGTAACTTTTTGCAAAAATGGATGACAAGAAGCTGCCTTTATGAGGTCCAAACTTATGGCTCCAGACTTTTAGCAGCAGAGAAAAATCTATTCTGTTCATCTACAGTGATGTGAATAAGTGTCAGTCCTTTTGCCAAATGTTTTCCTTCAATAATTCATCCAGCCTTTGATTTGAGTGATCTGAACCGAATGACTTAATAATCTGAAGAATAAGTAATCATTTCATCTGTAAATTGTGAACTGTCAGCTGAGGCACTAACATGGTTGAAATGCGTCTGTAGCATGCTGTGGGAAACTAAGCAGACGTTTGATGAAGTTCATCTAAGGAATTTTAAAATGAAGCTTTGAAGGAATACTTCAAATACTTCACATTTCCTGTGAATCAGGGTTCAGGTGGTGAACATCACATCGCCACTTTCTTTGATTACACTACTAGTTATGACAGTTTATGAGCACCACCTCAGATGAAGCACGACCACATAATCCACAACCAGCTTCACTGCACTGCTCTGTGACCCGACCAGAACCGGAGCTTCCTCCGGGTTCGACCGTTCACCTGTCCAGATTTGGGTTATTTTGTTCAGTCAATAGTCTGGAGGATGGATTTGTCCCATCAGAGATGGCTCGGTCCATGAGAATGGCACTAACACTGGTGAGGTCGGAGGTCCAAACACCACGTCACATGTACGCTCCTTCTGCACTGCGACGCATTTTCACGTAGCAGCCGCTTCTTCACAAAAACACTGATCTGGTTCCGTCTAATGTCTGGTTCACTGTGAACAGAGACACCAGCTGTTGCACGTGTGTGTGTGTGTACATGCGATGTGCGCGGACAGGAAGATCACCGGTGATTTGTCAGACAGATGCACTGCCAAATGGGAATGTTTTACCCTCGTCCCAGATCTTCAGTCACAAACACGCATATACAAACACACCAGGGAGAGGATGAGTCACTGGATTTACAGCTTTGGAGAGACAGTTTACTGCCGTGACCGCTGGAAAAATACTGTCGGTGTGAAGCCAAATGCTTCTTAAAGGTCTCACACACACTCACACACACACACACACACACACACACACACACACACTTCACTGAGAAACCCAGTGAAGACCTCATCACAGAACAATGCTGTCTGTACAAAAGCTTTCATCAGCAACAGCTTGATTGTTTGAGACGCAGGTGAGTCAGTAGGAATGATTGTCATCACGGATGTCTCCTCCCGGTCCACGGCGGCCCGAGCAGCTCCCTGCAGCTCCCAGGACGGGGCTGAGGGCTACGATGGGTGAGCCGAGGGAGGGACAGCGGGGGCTTAAAGCCGGTGGAGTCCTGCAGCTGCTGTGAGGAGGACGGCCAGGAGGACGCACAGGCCAGGAGGTGGAGGTGAAGGCAGGGAGCCGGCGGAGTGGATGGAGGAGGTCTTGATGTCGGAGCAGACGAAGGCAGAGAGGGGGACGTGGGAGAACAGAGTGGGGCTGGCGTAGTTGATGAGGGAATCAATCTTCTCGGCTTCCTTACTGCAGGCTTCCACCTGGAAATACAAGAGCGCTACGGATTTTCACTCTGCTCTCTATGAGTCAGCACTGCAGCAAATTCATTTTAAAATGCATGTCGCTTTTTATTAACTGAAACTGCATCCCAGAAAATCAAAGTCCACCTCTTGTGGTATGAACAAATGCTAATTTACATGCATACTGATTTTCTTTCCCCTTCACATGATTATCTCTTTGATTACTACTCTTCAAAGAAAATTACGTGCAAACAAATCATCATACAAAACCAGAGCACACCACAGCCACGTCACAGCCAGGTTAAACAAAGAATGACTTTCCCGTCGCAGAGCTGATCGGCTAATCATCTGAGAAAATGGCACATTTACACTTGAGGAAAAGGAAAAAAAGAAACTTTCCTGACTAATAAAATCACCACAATTTACAGCCACAACCAAAGTCATAGAACCACTGAAGAAATCAGGAAGTAGAGCTCCAACACCAGCGAACTGAACCTCTCAGTGACATCAATCACATGTCAGTGAGTTTTGTAATATGTGCACTTTTTTTTATTGATTAAATTGCTCATTGTTGCATAGCAGAAGATTGCTGGTTGGAAGTCTGTTTTCACTGTCAGAGGTTCAGAGTCTGGTGACGTCTGTGTGTCCTACAGGTTCACTGCTACAGACGCTTCTGGCCCTGCTGGTCTGTTGCAGTGTTCGGATTAAAAGCTGATGATTTACTGCATCTCTTCCTTTTTATTAATAAAAGACATTGGTGCTAAATGAATCAAGGGGCCACTCCTAACTATTTTGTTTTAAAGTACCAATCTGTTACAAAGTGAGAGAAAAGACGCATTCTTAATTTATCATTTCACTGCTGCCCTCTGAATCGTAATTGAATCACGAGGCGTCTTGAGTTTCCCCAGGTTCACTTGGCCACGCACCAAAGGAAAGAATAAAAGAAGATGAGGGCGGCAAAGTGAAGTGGTTTGTTTGTTGTCCTTGAGCTGACACTTAGGGCCCGATCTTGCGCCAAACCTCCAAAACCTGCTATTAAGGGATAAAAGGTATTGGGAGGGGCGTTCCCCCACGAAGAACGCAATCTTCCACCTCCCAAAACCCACGATCTCACCTGCGAAATCCACGATGTCATGCACACATTATGCATGGGAGTGGTTAGGGCGTTCCACCTGTTTAACCAATCAGTGCGTCAGTAGCCATTACCTTTAAGAGCAGGTTGCAGTACCTGCAAACTGCCATGGAACGTCTTTTCACCCAGATCAGAGCAGCTCTCATGGACAGCTGGTCTGGGACTGTGCTGTAGAGCTAAAAAAAAGATCCTCCCATTTTTTTCCTTTCCTCCTCCTCCTCTGCACTGATATATACATAACTAGCTTTAACTAATGTGGAGCAAATGATTTAATCATTTCTTTTGTACTCCAAGAAGTTCCAACAAACTGCTCAGAAAATAGAGCCGGTGAGCTTCCAGGAAAGCATTTATTAACTAGAAAAGCAATCGGAGAGCGCAGACCTCCGCCAAGCACAGCAGTTTGTGGTTGCTTTAGGGTTCAAGAAACAACTAACAGCGCAATGTTATCGAAAATTTGAAAGTGATCCAGAATCCAGGATTTCTTCCGGATCACACCCAAAATAAAATCAGTTCTTCCTTTTCAATATTCTGACAACTCCTGAAAATGTCATCAAAATCCATCCATAACTTTTTGAGTTATCTTGAACATATCCCCTGCGCAAAGACGCACAGCTGCGCCAAGACGCATATGTTGCTGGGAGCGGTGCTTTTTTCACAACAGAGTTCTGTGATCTCCTCGTTTCCTCCACAGCAAACATCTGAATGAGATCATGTCACAGCTGTACAGACATCATCTGCCCTTAAGAGAATAATGTATGAAAGTAATACAGTGATGCATAATCGAGAGGTAGAGCCGGTTGTGCAGTCCACATGTGACTGGGTGGACGCGCAATGACAGGATTTGGACGCGCTCTTTTACGCGCCGACATGCCAGTTGCGCTTTCCACAAACTCGGTATCTTGCGGTACTGGTGTCTCGCAGATTTTGGGCATTGGGTAATGGGTGGTCACACCACCCATTACCCAATACCCAAAATCTGCGAAGTACAGGTACCGCAAGATACCGAATTCGTGGAAAGCGCTAGTGACACGCCCATTGCCGCGCCCACAATGTGCTTAAGGGAGACGGCAAAATGGGTTTTGGGTATTGGGAGGTGGAAGATTGCATTTCGGCTCCTAAATCTGTGATTTGCAGGTAATGGGTTTTGGGTATTGGGTAATGGGAGGTGCAAGATCGGGCCCCAAGTGTAAACTTTTTGCTTCTAAACTCGGATAAAACAGAGGTTATTGTCTTTGGTCCCAAACACCAGAGGAATAGATTAACTGGATTTACGCTGGCTTCCAGCACAGCTGTGAAAAACCTTGGAGTCATTTTTGATCAGGATATGTCATTTAAGCAGCATATTAATCAGATTTGCAAGACTGCCTTTTTTAATCTCCGAAATATTGCCAAGATTAGGAGCATCCTCTCCCAGGGTGATGCGTTTGTCAGTTCTAGATTGGATTATTGTAATGCGTTGTTAGCAGGATGTCTGAAAAGCTCGCTGAATAGCCTCCAACTGATCCAGAATGCAGCAGCGAGGGTGCTGACAGGAATCCGTAAGCGAGATCATGTCTCTCTCGTGTTAGCCTCCCTCCATTGGCTTCAATTTCGAATTGAGTTTAAAATTCTGCTTCTCACATATAAGGCCCTTAATGGGCCTAGCTCCTCGTTATTTACAAGACATGATAGCATGTTATGCTCCTAAGAGAGCTCTCTGCTCTCAGAGTGCAGGATTACTTGTCGTTCCTAGAATATCTAAAAGTAGGTTTGGAGGACGGGCCTTCTGCTACCAGGCACCTTTATTATGGAACCAGCTACTAGTTTGGGTTCAGGAAAAACTAAATTGAAAACATTTCTGTTTTAGTAAAGCCTACAGTTAGTCTAAACTATAGTGTGTAGGGGCTAATAGTTATAGCCATAGTTGTAGTAGCTCAGACTAGAGTAGCTCGTCTTAATCACAGCTTCGTCATAGTTATGCTGCTATAGGCCTACGCTGCAGGGGGACACCAACATGATCTGCTGAGTGGTGTCTCCACTTCTTCACCCTTCCTTCCCTTTCCTACTCCCTTTTCCTCCTCCAGCTCATTCCATAGTTAATCAGGAGCACCTTATTACTGTAACTGTGCTCCATTCTCTTTCCTGTAGTTTGTTGTGCTGTTTTGCCCCCTCTTTTCTCTTTTCTTTCTGTAGGTTTGCAAGCCAGAGTTTCCTGAGTTTCATGCTGACTTGCAGTTCCCTCCTCTGTCCATCCCAGTGTTTATCTCCACCTGTGTGTGTAGATGTGTTCAGGGTGCCGGCTGGCGTGGTGACCAGCAACCTGGTCCTCTGACCAGATCTCAGTGATGCTACCTGCATCTGTTTATGTTTATATGGTCATTATATTTAGTCATGTGTGTGCTCTCCTCTCTCTGTCCTCCATCTTCTCTCTGTCCTGTCTCCCCTCTTTTCTTTCTTTACCCGGCTGGCCTTCATCAGAAAGATCCCCCCATATGAGCCAGGTCCTGCTCAAGGTTTCTTCCTTTTAAAGTGGAGTTTTTCCTTGCCACTGTTTGGCTGAAAGTTTTTTTTTCTCCCTCTGTGGGAGTTTTTTACCTGCCATTATCCTTGTTTAGGATACAATATTATAATTTTAGTCAATGATATTTTAGTTAATGATATTTGCTCGTGGGTCATGATCTGGGTCTCTGTAAAGCACCTAGAGACAATTGACATTGTAACAGACGCTATACGAATAAAATTGAATTGAAGTGAATTTAACTGAATTGATAGCTCAGTGAGTTTTATGTGGCACAGTGGCGATTTGTACACTCTTGCAATCTGCGGAGTCTTAGGGTTTGTGTGAGGTTTAGAGCTGTGATTTCATGTGCTTATTGTATCATGCTTTGCATGATTAAAAATGTCTAATGTCTATCTTCCCTCTTTGTCATCATGTTCGGGATTGTTTGGGGCGGGGCTTAACTTGACCAACCAGTCCACCTCCACACATGTGCTTTGGACTGTGGCAGTAACCAACAGTGCCTGATTTGCTGCAGCATACAGCTGTATTTAATTACTTCTTCAAATGAGCATTTCAGATGTTTGGAGATGGTATTTATTCCTTATTCAATTTAAATGTGGGATTTAGGTGTCATGCCACTCTGAGATGTTGTAGGTGCTGATAAGACTTCTCCCAAGTACACTGGTGCATCCTCACTTTTCTCTCCTCCAGGGACATTTTGAGATTAAAGACATTATTGATAATATTTTAAGGGTCAAAGGCAGGCGAGATGAACCTATGGAGTGCCTCTTACCCAATCAAATTAGAGTTAAACACTGAATATTACACTGCATAAGCAGCTCTTCCCTAAGTTACAGTCTCATCATTCTTCAGTTCAGCAGTTTTTAGAAGGCTAAACATGTGCCACAGATGTCTTCATAAAAGACCAACAGATAAACTGCCAGTCCTTCATACTGATGCATTATTGTCATTCAAAGGCTGAAACTGGACAAGAGGAAGTGGTTATGCAGTCTTCGAATCAGCCTTGAGAAAAATTGTTTCTTTTTTTTTTTTATTCTGGTGGATCAACTAAAATAACACCCTGCAGAAGTGTGTGTCAGACTGAACAAGATTTTTATCCAGGCAACATGCACAACGTCAGGAAGAAACCTGTGGAGACACAGTCATTAAATTTGCAGTGAAATGAGTAAAGTAAGCCTAATAACTGCGTAATATTAGGGAAACTTGTGATATTCAATACCATTGAATATTTCAATAATAATGACTGTCACTACTATATATAAATAAATATTTCAGAACGTGGTAGAAAATTACATCTGCTTTTCTGCCAAGATAGACCTCTGACAATAAATAGGCCATACAGACACTACACCAACAATGAGTTTATTAAAAACATGACACCTGAAAACAACTGCTATATTAGTAATGAACTGACTGACTGTCATTCTACCAGACATCTTGATTACTCCAACAAAAAACATATCTTCCTGGTCAGATGTAAAAAAAAAAAGTAATGTAAAGATAGAACGCAAATCCAACTGAGCTGTCTCCTACTGCAGGTATTTCAACTTCCCTTTGTTTAAGTTGTCTGGATAAAATGGTACTGGATTATTGGGATCATTGAGGGACACTTAGTGTAAATGGGGCGCGTCAAATGCCTCCATTATCGAGACGGCTGACTGAAACAGTGTGGTCACAGGGTCATTGTTGTTGTGGAGGCAATCTTTGAATCTGGTGGTGGACACAGCTGAGTAAGCTGAAGATGGTGGGGCTCTGGATGCAGCTGACAGGTGCTGACAGGCCAAGTGAAGTACAGCCTCAGCTGTTGCTGAGGTAACTGCTCAGATATGGAAGGAGTTCAGCTGACAGTCAAACCTCAGATACAGGAATAACAGGTTTGGTCCTGGCCGTGAAACTCTAGATCAGCTCTCTACCCTCTGCTGGGGTTCTCGAGGGGACATGGGAATTTGCCTAACTAGTACACATGAGCTTTGTGGACTCTGGAGAAGGCATCCCAGTGTGTCTGTTCGGGTCCTGGTCCTCAGGATCCAATACCAAGTATGTTTTCAATGATCTCTAGTCCAACACACCTGGCTCAAATTAATGAGTCTGACAGATTTGTCCATGTTGTGATGACAGCTGATGAGGTGACCCATTCAGTTCAACTGGGTGTGCTGGACCAAAGAAACATCTAAACCAGTGGGAGAGGGAGGACTGAGAAACATTGTTTTAGGGAATTCTGTGGGGCGTGCCTTGGGAGTATGAGATACTGAGTCCACTGCTATGGGCTTCTCCTTTCCTATGGGGGGGGGGGGGGGGGGGCAAGGCAGACCCAGGACAGGCTGGAGAGACTATGCATGACCTCTCTCTCGGCTGACCTGCACATTCCTGAAAAAAACTGGTTGGTTGGGAGGTGGGAGGGAGGGAGGTCCAGGTCTTTCTGCTCAGGGTGCTGTTGTGCAGACCCTCCAACCTGAAAATGCTTGCACCACAATGATTACAATGAAATGACTACTGTTTTTTTTTTTTTTTCTAAACATATGGCTAATAGCTAATTCAATTTTTAGCCATACGGTGCAAGCAGACATGGACCAAACCTCCTGTTATTAGCTTAAAAGCATATGTAGTGAATTTGAAAAATGGATGCCATTCTGCAGTCATCATGGAAAGATTATTAATGGTTCAAGATACTTTCCAGTGAATTTAGTTTGTTATAAGATTCCATAGAACATATAAAGGGCTTGTTAGGGGTTAAAAATGTTTTTAACAAGATTTATGTGTATTTAAACAGTTTTGAAAGAGTCAATACAAAGCTTTATATAAAGCTTACAATGTGATAGCTGCACAAGTACCCTCTCTTCAGTTTAAACTTTGACTTGGTAATAAGATAGCTCAGATGCCTCACAGTCACTGGCATCAATAATGGTAAATTATCTATTATGTTCATACTTCATTCATCTTCCATCGACTACTTTTTCATTAAACAGTTGCTATGAGATCACAGCATTTCTTGTTTTATTCTCAAAGAGCTGGAGCTGAAAAGGACATGAACAAGGATAAAATGTGAAATATCTGTCTTGTGTACAGTCCTCCCACAGGCATGTTGTTTGCTATAATGATCCACCTTCAGTATTGGTATGATTTTCACAACTTCCTTTGAAAAGATTACAGTTCCCACAATCTTTATTTTATTTTATTTTTTCATCTGAAACATTAATTCTGTAAGAATACTGTGGGACTTGGTAAGAAGATGTGAACATTGTGCTTACTGGAACCATTACAGTGACCAGTCAGTTGACTTACACCTCAACACCAGTGATTCATATATTCGGCTCACGATACGATATATATCGATATTCATCTTACAATACATTTACATCATTTTCCGAAAGATTTTAAAGGGACAAAGTGATTTTGGTGACATCTTGTGAGTGTTCCAATGACTTTGTTTGAATTAACTGAACTGAAAGCATCAATTACACATTATATGGCTGACAGGCAGCTTGCAAATGCTGGACTAAATGAATAAAAGATGTGTTGAGAAAAATAGTTTCATTTATTTAAACAGTGCAAATTGTTGCTTGCAGGCTTTTAAAGGTGGGACATGGGGGTTTTGGAAGAGCTTAGAATATCGATACTCGCGGCTGAAACATCGATACTCGATAAAATATCGATATATATATCGCAGAATCGATAAAATCGCTCAGCTCTTATAATGATAGCATTCACCAGTGTTATTTCATTAGCAGTATATATCGCACCATCAGCTAGTACTGATGCTGTACGTGACATCATCAGCTCAGTTGTTGCTAAGCTACAGACAGAATAACCCAGTGCATTCATGGTCATCTCTGGAGATTTCAACCGTACCTCTCTCTCTGCCACATTTCCATCATTTCAACAATTTGTCATCTGTTCCGCCAGAGAAAATAAAATGTCGGATTTGCTCTATGCAAACGTCAGAGATACATCCAGCTGTGAGGAGGTGGTCACAGGAAGCTGAAGAAACTTTGCAGCGATGTTTGGAGGCTACAGACTAGGATGCTCTGTGAGCCATGTGGCGATGACATCAGTGCTATGACTGTGAAACTGACTATGTTAACCTCTGTGTGGACAACACCATCCCCACCAGAACAGTGGCGGGTTTCCACAATACCAAACCCTGGATCACCAGTGACCTGAAAGAACTGCTCAGGAGGGAGGGCTGGGAATTGTCAAGGTCAGTACAAAAAGACTTTAAAGTCAAGATTAAAGGAAGGAGCTACAAACTCTACACTGGATATAAACCATCATGTGGAAACAACCAAGCAGAGGCTCACCAGAAGACACCTTGTACCACCATTCCCAAATAAAAGACTTTTTAACCAAGAGACATTGGTTTGATTCTTGAAGGGAGTCAACTACTTATTGCTTTTTACCAAAGTGATGCGGGTTTTGATATGGTCAACGTCCTGAAACTATAACCTCAGTTGAACAACATCAAATAACATCTTACATCTAGAAATGACATATTACAACACATTCAATTTTGTTTTCCACAATTTCATAGATGACTGCATCCTAATCTACATCTCTTTTTTCAAATTTACCACATTCCTTAATGAGTGTGCTATTAACAGCTTCTGCTGTCTATCTGAAAGAGGTTCAAGATCTTTCCTCCTCTGAATACTTCAGACCAGCACCAGGCAGCTACTAACACTTTTAATTTTTAAGGAAGCAATAAAGACTTAGTTTTATATATCATGTTTCTGCATTTTGGCTTTGTTTTTGTTATTGTACAGCAACAGGGAAAAGTATTTGAACCTTTGGAAGTAACTGGTTTTCTGTATTAACTGGCAATAAAATGTAATCTGATCATCATCTAAGTCTTCCAGTAAACCATCACTGCTAAGTTTGTAGGCGCATTTTTCTGTTTTATTAAAAGCCGTATAAACAATCCGATACAAGAACTTTATTTATTTATATACTTTATGCCATTATTTATTTATTGTTTTTGTCCACTGAATTTCCATGTTTGGCATAGTCTAGCTTCTTTGAGTTTTACCTTGAAATCTGATTACTCCTGCAACTAAGTTGGCTTCACGTCCTGGTTTGTTATTCATTCTGTTTCGTTTGTTCTTCTTAACTTTGCTCTCTGCCTTGCTTCACACCTAACTTTGTACAAAGCATGGCAACCTCAAACGCTGTTCATATGGTTAATGTAAAACATTATGTTTAAGAGAACAGCTCAGGAGTTAAAACTATTTTTGTCCAACTAAAGGCGATTGCAAAGGTGCAGCCTTAACTCCTCTTCAGTGACCTGAAGAAAGTTATTCATGCTTTTATCACCTCTACGTAGATCTGGTTATTGCAATGCACTGTAAGTTGCTTTAGACAGTGGTTCTCAACCTTTTTTGAACAAACGCCCTGCCTGGGCCACCATGATGCTCTAAAAGGAGATTTTACCTGGTCATGGAAGCAGCAGACTTGAGGTTTTGGTCTCAGACAGCAGCTTTATTTTTGGAAAGGAAATCTGAGCACAACATTTTATTGTTACTTAAGTAGATTTGAACTATAAAAAAAAAACCTTGAGAAACCATGGAAGTTTAAAATAGAGTTCTCAAGGCGTGGCGTCCCTCATTAGTGTCTGAGCGCCCCCCTCTCAGCCCTGACGTTTCCAGCGCCCCCCTAAAGGTTCAGAACGCCGCCTGGGGGGCGGTACCGCCCCCATTGAGAAACCCTACTATAGACCCTCTTCCCTGCGACATTTGCAATTGCTTCAGAACACCACAGCTTGCCATTCACATCTCTCAGACATTAGAGTATGATAGCCAAACAGATGTTGGGCTGCACTGTCTTCTATTTTACTGTTTATTTATTTGTATTTATTGGGTTTTATTTTTAAACTTTTCCCTATTGACATTGAATTATGGTTTTTAACTGTAAAACACTCTAGTCTACATCCTTAACTCTTGAGAACATTAATCAGAACCAATGAAGAAAAGCAAAAAAACTAAACAAAACAAAAGCAGAAAACATCTCCCTATTTAAAATAGGGGTATAGATCATTAGTTCTAAGTACACTCATCAACTGTCCAGGGAAAATCTACGCCAGGGTACTAGGGAAGGGGGTCTAGCTGATAGCTGAACCTCAAGTTATAGAGCAACAATGCTGTGCTCATCTTGGTTGTGGAACAGTGGACCAGTTCTTTACCGCCACAAGGTTACTAAAGGTTACGTGAGAATTTGTCCCACCAGTGGCAATTCGTTTTGTGGACTTGGAAAAAGCTTACACCTGTGCTCCTTGTAATGATTGTGGGAGGTGCTTCAGCAGCATGGGGGCTATTCGGCCCCTATAGGACCAGAATAAGAGCTTGGAGCTCTGCCTGCAGCAAGTCAGATCCATTTCCAGTCAGTACTGGACTCCGCTGGAGCTGCCCTTTGTCACCTACTCTGTTCAAGCATTAATGACAGAATTTCTAGGCAAAGCCAGGTGGTGAAGAGTTTCCACTTCAGCTGTCTTTGGATCCGGCCTTTTATTCTTTTAGATGGTGTGGTTCTGTTGAATTCTTTGAGCGGGCCTCTGGGAATAACTGGGATGGTATTCAGATGAGTGTAAAGAAATGGGGATGACAATCAGCAACTCCAAGTCTTCAGCTGGAAAAGTGTTTTACCAACAATAATGCGTTCCATATAAAATACTGGAACAATGTAATGGCAACAGTGGAAAAAAAGATGTTGGCACAATTACAGCCAGTTAATTTAATAACTGTAAAGTAAGTGATTAAGCAGAGACAATAACAGCCTCTTGCTTGTTAGCTCTCAGATTAAATTAGTAAGCAAAAATGAGCTGTAAACTGAAGTTGAAAGCAGTGATATACCATTCAGGGAGCTATGTTTCAGGGTTTATTTTTCTTTGGAGGTTTAGATGAAGGTGGCATACCTTTACATGGATACGTCAGAGATGAGATGAAAGCTGAGACTCTTGCAGAGACTGTGCAGTAATCTGCCCAGAATGATAGCTACATCTGGGCATCATCTGAGGAAAAACTGCTATGAGAATCCATGCTAATGGAATAACAGGCCAAACGTGGTCCTATATTATGTATAAAACACCCGCTGTGCCTTTATGCACCCTGATGGAGAGATGATGGGATACAAATATTGTCCTTGCCATGGCATCTTGACAGGTATGATTGAAGTCAATGCTCTTCTGCACAAGATGAGTATTAGCTGGGTCCCTGTGGTAATTTGTAATAATTGTGGACGACACCTGTAATACTAATTCAGTGTAAATGTGCCATACCTGTAATCTGTAAAGCACAAATTCCAACACAAATTACCAACCACATTCCACCAAACAAAGAGGTGATGGGATTTGTTTACTCCTGCTTATATGCACATCTCAGTAATGCATTGAGGTAACAGGATGCCATGGTTTACCGTGTTAAAAGCTGCTAAGAAGTCAACTCAAGAATGAGCTGCAGCTTTAGCTGGTTTTACGTCCTCAGTCACAGATATTAGAATCCCCTCTGTGGATTTGCCACTCTGAAAACTAGACTGATTGGAATTAGGCTTCTGTGAGAAGAAAGCTGAGACTTGTTTGAAAAGTGCCCTTTCAAAGAGATCAAAACTGTAGTAGCAAAGCTGCTTAGTTATTTTCCACTGGACACGGACTCTGACAGTCTTTTTTGATCAGAAATGTTACTCGAGACACTTTGTGTTGTTGGAAAGATGCCAGATACCAGTAAAGCCTCCTTGACAGGCGTGATTAGTGGTATAATAGTAGGAGATATAGAATGAAGGAGGCTTGTGACAGAGTCCAACAAAGATGCTTCAGGACTGCTGCATGTTAGGAGTTTTGATACCACACTCTAAGAGAGTAATAAACGATGAAATGATGCACCGTTGACTGAGACAGATGGAGGGCATGTTTGGCTTGTGGATGCATTAGTCTTAAAAAGCGACATGACAATTTCAATATTGTTTTTGTTTTTTTGTGGTTTTAATAAACATTATCTCTGCTTTGTAAAATGTTTGACCTTTGTAAACATATCAGTTGTATTTTATAACCCCGTACACAATAAATGAACATGACAAGAAAATAAAAGCAATTAAAGAGAAAAACTTGTGAAGTGAGCAACAGAAGAAGACAGATGCTTGCTCCTGGCAGTTTACCACCGTTATCATAGTCATGAATATTTATGTCTATAAGGCTAATTAGCAGAGCTAAACACAGCTTTGTTTTGTTTGTATTTGAATACAGAAGGAAACTGGAGGCTAAAATGAGCTCCTGTTCATCAGACAGAAAACAGAACAAGTAAAACTGACTTTCCTCTGAGAATCTTTCCGTAAAATACATTAATAGTAAAAATAGAAGTCAAACACTGATGTTAGTAAGACAAGTTTTATTTCCAGAAAATCTAAATGTTTTTCTAAAATGCAGGAAAGATTTTCTGAGCCTTAACAGCCCTGATGGTGAGTTCCATTTAGTAGTTAGAAACTGGAAGTTGGAATGAAGTCACGCCTGAGTTGACCTCATTTCAGTAGCTAAGTTTTTAAAAAATGAACCTTACAAAATACAGGGGTTGGACAATGAAACTGAAACACCTGTCATTTTAGTGTGGGAGGTTTCATGGCTAAATCGGACCAGCCTGGTGTCCAGTCTTCATTAACTGCACACAGCACCAGTAAGAGCAGAGTGTGAAGGTTCAGTTATTAGGGTAAGAGCACAGTTTTGCTCAAAATATTGCAATGCACACAACATCATGGGTGACATATCAGAGTTCAAAAGAGGACAAATTGTTGGTGCATGTCTTGCTGGCACATCTGTGACCAAGACAGCAAGTCTTTGTGATGTAACAAGAGCCAAGAGGTTAGGTTTCAAGAGGGTGATGTCAACATACCACCAAGAAGGATGAACCACATCCAACAGGATTAACTGTGGACCCAAGAGGAAGCTGTCTGAAAGGGATGTTCAGGTGCTAACCTGGATTGTATCCAAAAAAACATAAAACTACAGCTGCCCAAACCACGTCAGAATTAAATGTGCACCTCAACTCTCCTGTTTCCACCAGAACTGTCCGTCAGGAGCTCCACAGGGTCAGTATACACGGCCGGGCTGCTTTAGCCAAACCTTTGGTGACTCGTTCCAGTGCCAAACGTTGGTTTCAATGGTGCAAGGAGTAAAAATCTTGGGCTGTGGACAATGTGAAACATGTATTGTTCTCTGATGAGTCCAGCTTTACCGTTTCTCCCACATCTGGGAGAGTTACGGTGTGGAGAAGCCCCAAAGAAGTGGACCACCCAGACTGATGCATGCCCAGAGTGCAGCATGGGGGTGGATCAGTGATGGTTTGGGCTGCCATATCATGACATTCCCTTGGTCCAATACATGTGCTGGATGGGCGCGTCAGTGACGCGTCCATCCAGCACATGTATTGGGCGCACATATAGGCGTCACTGCCAGAGACTACCGAACCATTCTGGAGGACCATCTGCATCCAGTGGTTCAAACATTGTATCCTGAAGGCGGTGCCGTGTATCAGGATGACAATGCACCAATACATCCAGCGAGACTGGTGAAAGACTGGTTTGATGAACATAAAAGTGAAGTTTAACATCTCCCTTGGCCTGCAGTCACCAGATCTGAATATTATTGAGCCACTTTGGATGTGTTTTGGAGGAGCGAGTCAGGAAACATTTTCCTCCACCTGACCACTGTCCTGCAAGAAGAGTGGCTTAAAATCCCTCTGACCAGTGTGCGGGACTTGTATATGTCATTCTCAAGACAAATTGACGCTGTATTGGCCGCAAAATGGAGGCCCTACACCATACTAATAAATGATTGTGCTCTAAAACCAGGTGTTTCAGTTTCATTGTCCAACCCCTGTAGGAGTCTACCCATTGCTACTGCAATACTGTTAGTATTGTTAACAATACTTACTGATAACAACGCTGTACAGGGCATTTAGTATAACATACAAACAGCCTAGCAACACGCCACGGCAGGAGTATGTCTGAATTAATGTGGATCAAATAAGACATAACTGTTATCAAGTGTTTACTCCGTTGAAAGGAGCTGCAGTAACTTTAGATTCTGAGGTCAAATTCTGACTTTTTGCAACTGGAATTACGACTTCAGGGGGTGTTCCAGTCAAAGCTTCTGACTTGGAACTCAGAAAGTGTCAGGCATTACAAATACAAAGGAAAAAACCTCCTAGCTCGAGCAACATACTCCAGAAATGTAAAGAGACATGTTTACTGTTGCGTTCATCATCTTTCCTTTTTTTCATAGTTTTGAACTGAGGAAGCTGTTACACTTTTTTGCTGATATCTTTTTTTCTTTGTCTCATAGCAAATAATCTGTCTAGGCTGGTGTTTCTGTCCTGTCTTCTCACCTCTGGAGTCCCCATAGCAACATGTTAATGCTTTGTTTTCAACTTTCCTTGTAAATATCTTGAACAACTCATGTCCTTCCACGTATGATCAAGCCAAAATCAGATAACAAGATTACAGCTGGAATCCTCCTGTTTGGCAAACACTATACTCATTAGCTAACAGCAGGGATTATGCTCATTCAGTTACTCACTGTCCTTGTAAGTTTTTCTCTACATGTTTGTGTTAATATGTGTGAACTGCAGGAAAATTAAAAAATTGTCAGTAACCAAAAAATAGAAAAGCTAATGATGTTGTCACCAAACTACTTTTGAGGTCAACAGTCAAGGCTGATTGTTTTTCTTACTAGTGTGAGAATAGGGCTACTTTTCCCTTTCAGTTCATTCATTCGGTACAACACATGTAGTTTGGGTTATCACGGCCTCGTGTGTCCTGGCTGAAGACACCTCTAATCACACCTTTAGGCAAATGACACGTGATGACAGGTGGGAGGCCTCGCCTGCACTTAAATACCACGGTCATCACGGTCATCCTCCAGTTCTTTCGCTCTCCCCGTTGTTAGGAACACCTCAACCGAATCTAGGTTAACTAAGTGCTGCTAGCTAACTCTGATTTCCCAAAGCCTCGAAGAAGTTTGAATTGAGTTCAACTGCGCTTGATGGTGTTGGTCACAGCTGCTCAGTTAGTGTGTCTGCCCGCCAAGCGATATTTTTGAATCTTCTTCGGGTCCCAGCTTGTGTTTTGCCATGAGCACCAAACAAACAAACCGAAAGTCTTCCGTTCGTCCCTGTCCGGATTTTCAGCTTTTCGTCAGCAGTTTACTTTTCTGAAGCTGAAGACATACTCTGTGTCAGCCCAAGCGTGTCTTTTGGAGCACAGAGCGGATGCGTTTCACTGCTGCCTCGCTCAGTTTCAGTTGGGATGCAAACGTTGTGTTGTGGGACGATTTTACAACTAATAGGCCTGATGGGCTTGATGACCGCTGTAGTGCCGCTCGGCTTATTAAAGACGTGACCCTCCCTGCACTGGACTCGCTCTCAATGGTTGTGCGCATCACGCCACCTCCACAAAAGGATGACAATATCAGCCTCTTGCATGTTAGCTCTCTGCCCTTGGAGACAGCCCGGCTTATTACGCCAAGGTTCTCCAATAGGGAGGGTGCTTTTTCACAAGGTGGCGTCCACAGATGACCCCCTGATGGAGCAGGGAGCTTCATGTGATAGCATGGCTGTGAGAGGCGTGTGATCAGTGGTGCAGTCAGAGCATCATATCAACTACCTGGAGTTGTTAGCATGTTCTGGTCAGAATAGACAACATAACATTAACCTACATTAACAGGGAGGAACCCGGTCCCTTCCACTCTCAGAACTGTCTCACTGTCTGTTGGTGTGGTGCAGTGTTCATCTCCTGTCAATCAGAACCACCCACATCCCAGGTCATTTGAACCTGGGGGCAGACCTGCTCTCCAGAGGGGGCCCTCTTGTGAGACAATGGAGGCTGCATGCGACAGTGGTAGCTC
The DNA here is from genome assembly GCA_018398805.1 of Hirundichthys speculiger. Lineage (NCBI taxonomy): Eukaryota > Metazoa > Chordata > Actinopteri > Beloniformes > Exocoetidae > Hirundichthys > Hirundichthys speculiger. The sequence continues at coordinate 3,631,944 of JAGFBZ010000105.1, forward strand.
AGATATGGGAGCAAATCGGCAGAGCTGCAGTGAATCTCTGCCACTTCAGCCAACATTCGGTGCCCTCTGTTTTTTTTTTTTTTTTTTCTGTACCAGATCAGGCTGCTCCATTGGGGATGGATGCTCTAGCTCAGGGGTGTCAAACTGATCCGTGAAAGGGCCGTGAGGTTGCAGGTTTTTGTTCTAACCATGCAGAAACTGAACTTGGTTTTTGGTGAAGAGCGGCTATCGAACTGAAGGATGACCGTGATATTTAAGTGCAGGCGGGTTCTCCCACTTGTCATCACATGTCATTTGCCTAAAGGTGTGATTAGAGGTGTCTTCAGCCAGGACACGTGAGGACGTGATATCCCAAACTACAAGTGTCCACATTCCTCTCCTTCAGGGAACAGAAGTTATAAGCATAACATTTAGTTTTTGTTACATTTTTGAAATCCTTTGTTGTTTTCTAGACTTGGGCTTGGCAACTTATTAAATTAGTCCTTGGTCATATTCAAACCTAAAATTGTCTGAATTCATAATCTTGAATGTAAAAATAAATAAACAAATAGCTAAGTTCTAATGTTGCTGGCAATAATTTGATCCCCCACAAGGTTGTTTTCTCATTACCAATAATTTTGAAAATGGCTTATACATGGCCAGTTGCCCAGGGCTCTGGGATTGATTTTTACTTTCACAATGAAATCTTCTTTTGTTCATGATCCATTCAGGGAAATCAAAAGCATCTTTTCAAATGTAGAGACAGAATAAACAAGAGTAGACATTCATATCATGACCATGATATGAATGTGAACCACTGATATTTCCACACTGCACTGACAAGCAACAGATGTCAGTTTGCAGAAAATTGCCCAAAACTTTCACTTTTGCGTGGGTCTCTGAGGGTGCACGTTTCTGTTACCTGGAGTGGTGTTGGCTTGTGGTCCACTGGGGTGACGAGCACAACCAGCTGGTGGTCAATACTTAGGTACCCAAAGATGTCGCACTGTGGCACAGAGATATGAAGCCGCAAGATCTGGAGGATGTTGTGGATCGTCGCTGGCTGGTTCTTATTCAACTGCAAACGAAAGGCAAAAGACAGACATGGTTTAATGACCTATGCTGTTTAACTGCCAAGCAAAACTTGACATTCATTAAGAATCTGCTTCTTCAAGCTTTAGGTGTCACCATTCAGCCAATTACCCTTTTTTACATCTAAAAAGCAAGAGCAAAGATAAAGTATCCTGGAAGTTTTTACCAGCATGAGAGCTTTAGAACTTCTTTACTTTATACGCTGCCTGGCCAAAAAAAAGTCCTGGATTTAACTAAGCAAATAGGTAAGAGCCTCCTATTGGATAATTACAGCATGGGCGATTATCTTTTAGTTGGCAAAAAGCTATTTAACCCCAACTGGTGCAATGAGTTGCTTCTCATTTCATAAACAACCATGTTGAAAGACACAGGGATGTCAACAGGAAATTGGGAAAAACTTTTGCGAAGCGGGGGGGGGGGGTTAGGGTAAGAAAATTTTGAATAAACATTTTGAAAAATAAAATAAATAAACAACTCTCCTGTGAATTTAAAGCTAATTGGTGTTATGGCCTGGGTTGGCCATAGCAGCCCTGTGTGTGTCTGTGTCTGTCAAGTTAGTGTCTCTCCCTGTCTTTAGTGCATCCTGTTTTACTTTGAAAGGTCTGTCTTCTCTATATTGTTTTCTGCTTTGCTTCCTTTCCCTTGTCACCACTGATTCCCTGCACCTGCCTCTCGTTTGTTCCTCTGTGTATTTAAGTCCTGTCTTTTCCCCTGTTCTCTGTGGGTCCATTGTCGTAAGTATGTGTTTTGCAGTCCTGTATGTTTCCCTACCGTCTCATGGATTAAGTTGTTTGTTTTTGCATTTTTGGATCTTTGTGTTTTGCAGTTTTGAACTTTTTGTATTTTTTGACCATTGGGACTTTTGTGTTTTTGGTTCAGCTGGACGTTTGTGTTTTTGTAATAAACCTTTGCTTATTTGAGATCTCCAGCGCTTTGGTCCTCTTTCAGCCACTGCATAACATGACAATTGGGAAGGTATATATTTTAAAGTTGGTCATCATGGTGGTACTCAGAGAGCTGAACAGTTTCTCAGGTGGTACGCAGAATTAAAAGTTTGGGAACCACTGATATAAGTCATAGATTCATTATTACTGCTGGTAGTTCTTTCATCGCAACAATTTGATGGAAATTGACCTGAAATCAGCCATTTGATAGGTCTGGGGATATAATTACTCATTTTTTTCAGCATTTGACAACCATGGGGCATGGTGAATCGCCGGTCGAAGTGATTTTTTTTTTTTTTTTTTTTTTTTTTTTTCTCCCCCATCTCATTTCACATGGAAATTCTAGTGTTTTCATCCATCCTAAACAAGAAAGGGAGAAGTAATATCAGAAAATATACATTGATTCGGCTGTGATGGCAGCTGATGACCCGGAATTTGTTGGATTCCCCGACGCTATGTCAACAAGACAGGTAGTGACGTCAGCCGGACCAAAGGCTCAGTGCGCATGCCCTGGTCTCAATCAACCAATCGCAATTGAGAATTCACGTCACGCCGACCAGTCTCTGCTGGGTCCGATCATCTCTCGCTCGGCCGAGTCGGAGGTTCGTGGAGGGTACCCCCCCCCCGAAAATATTAAACCGGATTTACACGTATCTCAAAAATGAGACAAAAACTCGGAAATCTGCGGATCCGCGGAAAATTGACATCCCTGAAGACACATCCCGTGGTCGTGGAAAAGATGTTAGTCTGTTTGAGAAGGGTCAAATCATTAGCATGCATCAAGCAGAGAAAACATCTAAGGAGATTGCAGAAATGACCAAAATTGGGTTCAGAACTGTCCAACGCATTATTATAAACTGAAAGGATTGTGGGGACCCATCATCTTCAAGGAGGAAATGTGGCCGGAAAAAAAATCCTCAATGATCGTGATCGGTGATCACTTAAACGTTTGATGTGATCAAATCAAAGAAAAACAACAGTAGAACTCAGGGCTATCTTTAATCGGGAAAGTAAGAGCATTTCCACATGCATATTGTGAAGGTAACTCAAGGGATTGGGACTGAACAACTGTAGCTTTAAGAAAACCACAAATCAGTGAGGCTGACCAGAAAAAAGGCTTCAATTTGCTAGGGAGCATAAAGATTGGACTCTGGATCAATGGAAGAAGGCCATGTGGTCTGATGAGTCCAGATTGACCCTGTTCCAGAGTGATGGGAGCATCAGGGTAAGAAGAGAGGCAGATGAAGTGATGCTCCCATCATGCCTAGTGCCTACTGTACCAGCCTGTGGGGGCAGTGTTCTGATCTGGGGTTGCTGCAGTTGGTCAGGTCCAGGTTCAGCAACAGTATGATCTCAAAGAATGAGGTCAGCTGACTACCTGAATATACTGAATGACCAGGTTATCACATCAATGGATGTTTTTCTTTCCTGATGTCCCTGTATGTCTCTTTATCCAGTAAAACTTATTTTTAGGGTTGGTGATAGTAATTTGTGTCCAAAATTACAATTACATGAAACTAAACAGCTGTATCAACAATCTCAACAAAGACAGTAATGGTGTGGAATCAAGTTAGGCAGGGGGTTGCTTTAAAAACTAAGGTTTCAGTTAGTGAGGGAAAAATAATTGAAAAATATTAGGGCTGTCAAAGTTAACGCGTGATTAACGCAAAATAATTTTAACGCAACTAATTTTTTTAACGCGGATTAACGCGAGCCTTAGCCTGGCCGTTGATGTACAATAGTAGAGAGGAGAGTAGGTTTATTGAGCCTCGGGCCCCTCCGTAGTTGTAGTCCTGTAGTTCCTCCGTAGTCCTGTCAAAACAGGAAGCCATGCACTGATGTCGACGGCCATGCCGCAGACAGACAGACGTAAACATACCTCCATTAGCAGTAATTGGGATAAAAATGGATACAAAAGATACTATTTTGAATGGTAAGTTTAGCTTCAAAACCTTGCCTGATGGCTAACTCCACAAGATAAATGTTGTTTGTGTTTGCTGTCGATGTGAATTTAGTTACCACCGGAGTCCGACTACTGAAATATCACTTGTCGGCTAATCAGAGCGCGGATGCAGAAAGCCCCCCCCCCGTTTGAAGCAAACCACGAAAATATTTTGTATGAAGAACATAAGAGAAAATATTGAGTATATATATATATATATAAAATATATAATGGATTTTGGATTGTAGCAATAAATAAACATGCATTTGTTTTGCATAAGGCAAGCATTTGTGTTCTCTCATATTAGGCAAGGCAACTTTATTTGTAGAGCACAATTCGTACACAAGGCAATTCAAAGTGCTTTACAGATGCATAAAATCACAAGAAGGCAAATAGAATCATTCCATACTAGCATAAAAATAATCAATAATAAATAAAATTAATTAATAAAAAAATCAATTAATTAAATTTAAACTGAAGAGTGCAGATAAAATCCTTTCATTTGTCATCTTCACATCTAAACAGAACTGTTTTCAGTCTGGATCTGAACATTGTCAGAGTTCAGGTCGGTCTCACATCTTCTAGAAGACTGGTCCAGATTTTAGGAGCATAAAACTGAAATGCAGCTTCATCCTTGTTTAGTCCTGACTCTGGACACCAGCAGGAGACCACTACCTGAGGTTCTCAGAGTCCAGGTTGGTTCATATGGCTCTAACATGTCAGAGATGGACTTTGGGGCCATGAAGAGACTTGAACACAAGTAGAGCTGTTTTAAAGTCTATTCTCTGAGTGACAGGAAGCCAGAGACCTCAGGACTGGACTAATATGGTCATATTTCCTGGTTCTAGTCAGGCCTCGTATTAATAAGAGTAATACAACTTGAAAAAGATCTGTATAAGGTAGATTTAGAACAGATAAAAATATGCGATTAATTTGCGATTAATCATGATTAACTATTGACAGTCATGCGATTAATCTGATTAATTATTTTGAGAAATTGACAGCCCTAAAAAATATATGTGAAAGGTAAATTAACAAAGTAGGTAAATATATACTGAAAATCAGTGTCTAGCAGTGGCCGGTTCTGAGGTTTTCTAAGGAAGCTAAGCTACTGGAGTGTTTTATTTCAATGTGACAGATTCTCTCACGTATCTGAGGAGAAGATCAACTCCACTCTGCTTAAATTATGTATTAAAGGCTTAAAGCTGAGTCTTACTACGATGTGTATGTGCAGAGGATTACAGTCAAGTTTAGTAGCTGCCACATAGGGCTTAAATGCATGATTAGCTGTATTAATTGGAAAAGCTTTTTTTTTAACAGTCTATGTAAAGCCTGTATCCAGATGGGCTGAAGGGGAGAGATAGAGGAAGTTAAGCAGGAATAAAATGGAAAGAAAGAGTGTAAACCCTTTATGCACTGAATTGTCATGGAGAACACAAGATCATCGGCACAATATGAAAGAGCTCGGGGCACTGATGAAGACAAATTAGGACTGCTGACTACGTGTTTCACCAAGACTTTGCTGCAGGAACACCCATGTTTCGTACAGGAAGAGAAAGATACAAAAAAAGCAGGAAGACTAATAGAAGGAGGTGCAATCTTGGACACAATAGTGCGCTCTGAAGTGTCATTTTTTGTTTTCCCATCCACGTTGTCCACTGAAAGAGTTCATCTGTGTTATCTGTTGAAATTGCATGTGATGTCATTAGCTCAGCTGTTGCTAGGCGACAAACAACACCCCAACGCAACGTGTCATTTTATAGTTCTTATAGTTCAATGCAGATTTCAAACATGCCTCTTTCTTTACTACACTTGCAACTTCCCAAAAGATAATTAAAAAAAAAAAAATCCTATTTATTCTTGATTTATACTTTTACATTGTAATTTCCATTTGGGCATCAATAAAGTTTTCAGTTCAATTCACTTCAATTCAATTTAATTCAGCATATGTTGAAATTATATTTGGCTGCTTTTGTTTTTGTTTATTCTTTTGCATGATATACTACCACAGGCTACATGTGGGTAGTGGTAGTTGGGTTTACAGCGCTTCCAAGTGGCCAAATGCGGTAACTGCATTCAGTTAAAGCAGCAAGAGAACACAAATGACCGTTGTTGGGTCAAATTTGCTTCAGTTAAAAACAAAAACTATTTCATTACAGTGCATAACAGAACTTGCACAATGTTATGTCATATTCTGCAACATCCATGCAGCTAAAAACCTCACCAGTTGCCATTTTCTCTTGCTTTATAAGCATGTGAATAATTTATGAGCATGCAGAGGTGAACACTGAATGAACTGAATTGAACTGTCAATCCTCCATACCTTTGAGAAAGTGTTCATCTGCTTTTTGCTCCACAGGATCTGCAGCATACTGGCACAGATGGGACAGCAGGCTCCTAGAAATGAGTCAGAGTTCAAGGATCACTGTTCATCCAGTGTGTCATCATCCAGTGTGTTTCTCCACTCACCAGGTGGTGTGATGGGGTGGCAGCCAGGGGTCGATATGACTGGACAGTTGACCAAACTACACGCCGAGTCATGGGGCACATTGGACACGGTCCCCACAGCACGACAGGGGCCCTCGTAGTCAACAGCCATTCGGTCAGGAGAAGGCTTCACACACTGTGTTGTAGGTTTCACCATTATGGCCGCAAACTTTCTTTGGCTTCCTGCAGGCCTCCTGAAAACAGAGTTGTGGTTTGGTACATCTGTGCCCTGGACATAACAGAACATCTAACTGTAAACAACAACAACAAAGTGATTATATCGCACTTTTCTAGTCCAGGGAACCACTCAAGGTGCTTTTACAACGCAAGTAGCTTTCTTTCACTGCGACACACAATCAGATCGATTAAGTTTAATAGACCAAATGAATCTAAATGTACCCTATAATTACTCCTATTATTCCTATAATCAAATTATACTATGTACATGAACCCAAGACAGGATTTGTTACCAGTTAGCCAAAACAGCATGTTAACTTGAAACTTTTATATCAACTCTAAACTTTGTACACATTTATTTAAACTATGTGCTACACCTTTGATTTCAAATGGCTAAAATTGACTTTTTTTTTCAAATAATATTACTTCATAATAATATGTTATTACCTTTGCATCATTATATCACAAGTTAAAGACTAAAAAGTATCTCTGGAACAAACCCACATGCTCAAACAAAAACGATTGGCGTGTTACTATAAAACAAATTGTGCAATCAAAGTTCTTTTGATAACGTTTCATCAGCCTGGTCAATTACCACAAATGTAAACCAGCTGTCATGGCCTGTCATAGCAGCCCTGTGTGTGTCTGTGTCTGTCAAGTTGGCGTCTCCCTGTCTTTAGTGGTTCCTGTTTTACTTTGAAAGGTCTGTCTTGTCTCCATTGTTTTCAGCTTTGCTTCCTTCCTCTCGTTACCCTGATTCCCTGCACCTGCCTCTCGTTTGTTCCTCTGTGTATTCAAGTCTTGTCATTTTCCCCTGTTCCCTGTGGGTCCATCAGTCGTGCTACATGTTTGCAGTCCTGCATGTTCTCCTCTCGTCATCCCCCCGGGATTTAAATTAAGCTTGTGTTTCTTCATAATTGGATTTTTTTCAGTTTTTTTTTTTTTTTTTTTTTTTGGAAAATGGAGAAAATTTTAAACCAGAAGAAACTGGCGGGAATGGGTGAAATCATTATTTTATAGGAGCTTGAAAAGATTCAAGTGAAAAAAAGAACTTCAGTTCCAGCCTGTATGACTCTCGAGATAATGGCCAAAACATAAATCTTCTTATTACAGCACCACCAAATGCCTGCCAAGGCAATTAGTGTTGATGTTTCTTTGGTTTGTCACATTCGATGTCTGTATGATGTAGTTTTTGATTATCATTAATGTATGATGTAGTTTTTGAGAATTATTATTATTTTTTTCACACAATGAGCAAAGCTGGTGATAGAAAACAAATATCCAAACCCACTGAGCTACATGCTATGAACCAAAGAAACTCCCAACCTACCAACAATTCTGTTCTAAACTGCTGATATTTAATATATAAGCCAGTATATATTAGAGAATATTGATCCATTTTAAAATTCAGTTAAATTCAGGGTCATGGTTTGCCTGTGGGTGGGGGGGCTTCCTGGACAGATAGCCACTCTACCACAGTATCAGATCAATGACATTTAAACTAAAATCTTTTACGAGACAGTATCAAAGAAACATCCTCTCTTCAAGACTCTTGCTTTTAACTTGATTCTGCAAGAAACAAATTAAAAGCCTGAACACCTTCTTGCAGCTGCTGAACATGAATGATGTCCTTGAAAATTTTCACTGAATAGAGCATATAACCTTACTACTTTACAGAAGTAGGGATTTTAGGTTTTTCTTCTGTTGTTTGAATAACAAATTTTGATCTTTTTTTTCTTTTTATTATGATTTTCATATTCTTCACACTGTTATGATCACTGAAGCTGCTCTTCTTAGACATACTAAGTAGACTTGCTACTTTATATCAAATAGAATTTATATCAATAATTTTTGTAAAGATATGAGAGGTTTGTTGACTGAGCTGAATTTACGAGCTTACTGATTATCTCTTCATGTGGCCTTCTGGTCCCAACAGGCCTTTATAGAGTTTCTGTTACAGTATATCTATGGTAGTGAGGTCTCTGACAGCTCCAACAGTAGTGTTGTGGTGCTTCTTACTAACAAGACAAATGTAAGGACTGAAGGCTCTGAACCTCAGCCCTCTCCAAATTTAATAAAACCTCACCAGCGACATCCATGAGAGGAAAACTCCAGAGGGGAAACACATAAATCTTTCCTAAGATGACTAGAACATTACAAACAGCTAGCTGAGAGTAAAAGATGCAACATTGTGTACACATACAATTCAAGTGGATGCTCTTTTTTTTCTGTGCTTACTTTAAACACAAGAACAGATACAAGATGAGGTGTTAGGGAAATTAAACATATTATAAATCTTAAGATGATAACACAATAATTATAATTCCTCATGGCCTTACTGAACACATTCATTAAACCTTTACGTACTGGTGGAAAAAGTAAGAGAACCCTCACAGTTATTAGCTAGTTAAACCTAGTGGGGTTACCTGAGTACTGTGAAACCTGTATTCACTAGGTGGCAGCACCAGTTCAAACTGGTCGCTATCTCTGCATTTTTTCAAAAACTTCAGTTTTTATAAAAAAAACAATAAAGAACTCCTCCTGACTCGGAAGACATGGATTTAGCACAAGGGTAATGACAAACGAACTGCACAAGAAATTCCAGGCCATGTTCCTGTGATCAGAATCAGAATCAGAATCAACTTTATTGCCAGGTACGATTTTACACATATGAGGAATTTGTTGTGGCGATGATGGTGCATGTAATTAAGGACAAATATAACAATGTAAACTAAAAATATTACAATATAAATATATATACACAAACTGTTTTTTGCATTAAGAGCAGAGTGACCAAGAGTGATGAGCCATGAAAATGTTTAAATGAACAGGTAGTCCAGACTGAGCGTTAATGTAACGCATAGTGTTCTGAGTTCTGTCAATGTGACAGCAGTGTCAGAGTCAGAGGTGGAGAGTGGGGGGTGTCGGGGGGTTCCAGGTCTTATTAATAAGGCTGACCGCAGATGGGAAAAAACTGTTCTTGTGGCGTGAGGTTTTGGTCTTGATGGACCGCAGCCTCCTGCCAGAGGGGAGTGACTCAAAGAGTTGGTGTCTGGGGGGGAGGGATCAGCCACAATCTTCCCTGCCCGCCTCAGAGTCCTGGAGGAGTCCAGGTCCAGGTCTCAGGGTCCTGGGGGAGTCCAGGTCCAGGTCTCAGGGTCCTGGAGGAGTCCAGGTCCAGGTCTCAGGGTCCTGGAGGAGTCCAGGTCCAGGCCTCAGGGTCCTGGAGGAGTACAGGTCCTGAAGAGATGGGAGATTGCAGCCAATCACCTTCTCAGCTGACTGAATGACACGCTGCAGCCTGCTCTGGTCCTTGGTGGTGGCAGCAGCATACCAGATGGTGATGGAGAAGGTGAGGATGGACTCAATGATGGCTGTGTAGAACTGCACCATCATTGTCTTTCTGCAGCTGCCTCAGGAAGATACATCCTCTGCTGTGCTTTCTTGATGAGGGAGCTGATGTTCAGCTCCCACTGAAGGTCCTGGGAGATGACAGTTCCCAGGAAGCAGAAAGACTCCACAGTGTCAATAGTGGAGTCACAGAGGGTGATGGGGGCAGGTGGGGCTGAGTTCTTCCTATAGTCCAGAACCATCTCCACTGTCTTTAGAGGGTTGAGCTCAAGGCTGTTCTGGCTGCACCAGGTCACCAGGTGGTCAACCTCCCACCTGGAGGCAGACTCGTCACCATCAGAGATGAGTCCGATGAGGGTGGTGTCATCCGCAAACTTCAGGAGCTTGACGGACTGGTGACTGGAGGTGCAGCTGTTAGTGTACAGGGAGAAGACCAGAGGAGAAAGAACACAGCCCTGGGGGGATCCAGCACTGATGGTCCGTGAGTTCGAGATGTGTTTTCCCAGCTTCACATACTGTTTCCTGTCAGACAGGAAGTCTGTGATCCACCTGCAGGTGGAGTCAGGTACGCTCAGCTGGGAGAGCTTCTCCTGTAGCAGAGTAGGGATGATGGTGTTAAAAGCAGAGCTGAAATCCACAAACAGGATCCTGGCGTAGGTTCCTGAGGAGTCCAGGTGCTGGAGGATGAAGTGGAGGGCCAGGTTGACAGCGTCGTCTACAGACCTGTTGGCTCTGTAGGTGAACTGCAGGGGGTCCAGGAGAGGGTCAGTGATGGCTTTGAGGTGTGAGAGCACAAGGCGCTCAAAGGTCTTCATGACCACAGAGGTCAGGGCGACGGGTCTGAAGTCGTTAAGTCCTGTGGTCCTTGGCTTCTTGGGGACGGGGATGATGGTTGAGGTCTTGAAGCAGGCTGGCACGTGACAGGTCTCCAGTGAGGTGTTAAAAATGTCTGTGAACACTGGAGACAGCTGATCAACACAGTGCTTCAGGGCGGATGGGGAGATAGAATCCGGTCCAGCTGCTTTTCGGGGGTTCTGTCTCCTGAAGAGTTTGTTGACGTTTGTTGATCAGGTGGAGGCATGACATGGTCAGAGTGACCCAGTGCAGCACGGGGGACGGCGTGATAAGCATCACTGATTGTAGTGTAACAGTAATCCAGAATTTTCTCCTCTCTGGTCGGGTGATTTCAGCAAGGTAAAGATCAGAACTAACGGCTACACGAGTGGCGATCTTGCCTACTTTGCCTGGAATCAATGGAAGAATTTGATTTGACTTTGGACTGTTTCTCTCCTGTAGGCCTCTCTGAGTTGACCTCAACTATCAGCAAAGCTAAACCATTTACATGTCTGTTGGATCCCATCCCACTGCCCACTCCCATCTAACTGCTCAAAGATGTCATGTTCTTTATTGGTACGTCAATTTTGGATCAGATTAACCTATCTCTACAATCAGGAAATGAAACCACAAGTTTTTAAAGTTGCAGTTATAAAACCTTTGCTTAAGACACCATCTCTTGATCCGGACATCTTGGCAAACTATAGACCAATATCCAACCATCCATTTATTTCTAAAATTCTGGAAAAAATAGTTGCTAGCCAGTTAGGAGAACACCTTTATAGAAATGATCTATTTGAAGATTTCCAATCAGGGTTCAGAACTCATCATAGCACAGAAACGGCGCTGATTAGAGTCACCAACAACCTCTTCACGGCCTCAGACAATGGATTAGTATCTGTACCTTGTTCTGCTGGACCTCAGCGCTGCTTTTGATACCGTTGATCACTGCCTTTTGCTGCATAGATTACAGCACACTGTTGGAATTAAAGGGACAGCATTAGGCTGGTTTAAGTCATACTTATCTGACAGGTTCCAGTTCGTCCATGTTAATAACTAGGGTCTGCTACGGCGTCCCACAGGGTTCAGTTCTGGGACCAATCCTTTTCAACTTATACATGCTGCCCTTGGGAAAAAACATCCAGAACAATGGCATAAATTTTCATTGCTACGCTGATGATACGCAGCTGTACTTATCCATGAAACCAGAGGAAGCAATACCGTTGGCCAGACTTCAAGGGTGTCTTAATGACATTAAGTCCTGGATGTCCTCTAACTTTTTGCTTCTAAATTCGGATAAAACAGAGGTTATTGTCTTTCGTCCCAAACACCAGAGGAATGGATTAACTGGGTTTATGCTGGCTTCCAGCACAGCTGTGAGAATTCATTTTTGATCAGGATATGTCATTTAAGCAGCATATTAATCAGGTTTGCAAGACAGCCTTTTTTCATCTCTGAAATATTGCCAAGATTAGGAGCATCCTCTCCCAGGGTGATGCTGAAAAATGAATCCATGAGTTTGTCAGTTCTAGACTGGATTATTGTAATGCGTTGTTAGCAGGATGTCCGAAAAGCTTGTTGAATAGCCTCCAACTGATCCAGAATGCAGCAGCAAGGGTGCTGACAGGAATCCATAAGCGAGATCACGTCTCTCCCATGTTAGCCTCCCTCCATTGACTTCCCGTGAAATTTCGAATTGAGTTCAAAATTCTGTTTCTCACATATAAGGCCCTTAATGGCCTAGCTCCACGTTTTTTAAAGCAGTGGTATCCAACTCCCGGGCCGCGGACTGGTACTGAGCCGCGCAAGAAAAAAATTGTTTTATAAGTTTTGTTTATTATATGAGTCTGAACGAGCTTTTATTTTGAAAAGTTTTTTATTTTGAAAAATGACCGTATTCTCTCAGTTACATTTCGGTCACTTGAGCGCATAAATTTAACCCAGCTAGCAAAATGAGTAAGAAACAGACGTCTTTGGAAAGTTTCCTAGTGAAAGGGAAAATGCACAGTGAAGAGAAAAAAGAACAGCCTACTACTTCCAAGAAAAAGAAAGCTTTGAACAGGCAATACCAGGAGTCCTACTGAAATATGGATTTATCACGATTTTTTTGGTTGTTGTTATTTATTTAATGGGTACAGATTTTACCCCCGCTCCCCGGTCCGCGGTAAAATTGTCAAGTGTTGACTGGTCCCCAAGTTTGTGCACACAAACAAGGAATTTGACTCCGGTTACTAAGCTCAAACATTAATCCACCCCAGATGGGACTCGAACCCACAATCCCTGGCTTAGGAGGCCAGTGCCTTATCCATTAGGCCACTGGGGCTTCCATCACAGGTCCACATGTAGACGAACAACCATGCACACTCACAGTCACTCCTACGGGCAATTCAAGAAAAAAACTGACTGCTTTAGCTGCCCTTTTCTCCACCACTTACTGAGCTAACTGCAATAACCAAGAGAGCATTGTTTATCCTGGATGAAGGTCTGGACTCCGGGTCCCTTACCCAACACCCAAGGCTATATTACTTCAACTTTTGAATTCATGAACAACCCACACAAAAAATTGAAATAAATAAAATATATAAAAACAGTTAAGAACAGAAGCATAGAGGTCCCTGCACCCTGATGCTCTCCTGTGTTACCTGGCAGTGGCCCATGTAGGCCAGCATTTTCCCGGCCTGGTGAAGGTGGCACAGACTGGGGTGGACCAGCCCATCGGTGTCACAGGCAGGTTCTAGCTTGTTCCTGTCGCAGGCTGCTGGGCGGCCGATGCACTCGTACTGTGGACAGTCTGATGAGTTGCTCAGACACACACGATGCTTTGGGATGCACCTGAAAACACACACACACATAAATCAGATTTGCAGCCGTCCACTGGTGTATGAATGTGTGTGTGTGAATGGGTGAATGAGAGGCCAATGTAAAGAGCTTTGGGGCACCATGATGGTCTCTAAAAAGCACTTTATACATAAGTGCAGCTCATTTACCATTTGTTTCTGTTTTTAGTTTATTCTGCATGAACAACTTTTAACACACCCAAACATATCAGAAGAGAGTTTAAAACACCACACACTGTGTGTATTTACCTTATACACCCTATTTTCACACCACCCTGCCATATATATACATTTGCACAGTCAGGGAGAGAAAACACGAAATTAATATTTTGGTAAAACACCACAATAAAAAAGCAAAGCAAGAATAACAAATTTCACTCCATCGACAGAAACCTGTTACCAAAGCAACTACTAACAATCTTCAGCTTTACAGAGCTATGTGTCTGTGTGAGTTTCAGCTTTATACACCTCATCATTAAATCATTAAACCTGATTTCCACTCTCTGATTAATGACTTACATACAGAAATATTGTTTACCTGTCAATTAAAAAGACAACAGTATTGACACAATTTAACCAAATGTGAAATAAGTCACTTATCATTAAAGTAGAAAAAGAGAAACTGGTTTTATTTGGTTTTTTTTTTTCAGGTCTTGAATGTTCTGGAAAGTTCTTAGTGTTGTCTTTTATCTTGACCTTGGTTTTGTTCTTTACTTGATTCCTGAGAGCCAAAACCATCTCCAGGGTTAATCTCTAGGGATTTATTTCAGTGCTTAGGGTAATTGTCCTGCTGCATCACCAAACTTCTGAAAAGTTCAGCCAGCAGACAACCACCCTGAAATGATCCAGCAGGACAGTCGTCCTCAACTCTGATCCTCAAGGGTCACTCCCCTGCATGTTTTGGTTGTTTTCCTGCTCCAATACTCATGATTCAAATGAATCATGATTTATAAAGACCACGTAGATGAGCTGATGGTGATCCAGTAATGTGTATCAGGTGTGCTGGAGCTGGGAAACATAAACTGTGCAGGGTGGTGACCCCCGAGGACTGGAACTCAGGAACACTGACGTAGGATATTATGGTTAAATCTGTAGTTTATTTTCCCCTCAGTGTTAGCAAGTGGTTCAAACTCTGAAATGACAAAGTAAGAACACATCTTAACTGCTGGGATGACATTTTGACGTTGGTAGGCTGTGCCCTTATTTCCACTCTACCTAGAGCTGAAAATTCTTCCTGAATTTGATTTTTGTTCCGTTGGTATCCAAAATTTTTTTATTTTCAGTAACTGGTTTCCAGGTCTGTACAAACTATTCACTCCAACTGTCTTTTACTGAAGTAATTAGTCTTTGGGTACATTTACTGTTTCCTCCAGTACTGTGGATGTTTAATGGGTGTGTTCAAGAAGATAGAAAAATTTATCAATGTTGTGAGTTATCATCTTAGCTACACTGTGTCTGCCTGTTATTCTGACTTCAATGAAGATGAGAACACATTTGATAGCAAATTAATGCATAAAAACACGTCTTCATATGAACATGTAAAAACAAATGTGTTTTAGGTTATATAAAACCGACTTTTCCCCCAGGAAAAACAGGGCATAGCATACAGGCAGGCTTGTTTCTGATCTGAGGTTGTTTGAACTCTCTTTCTAGATTAGACACAAGTCATCTGTGTTGCAAAAGATTTGTGTTTGTGCCTGGGTATAAAAGCCTCCAAAACAGCAAAGTCAGATGTCAGAACATATAGTTGGAGAGTGGGGAGGTTGAAGAGTGCAGGCTGGGGGAGAGGAAGATCATGAGGCCAGTTGAGCACAACCAAAGCCACCTGAAAAAACAACAGTCTGACAAGTGAGGTGGTGTATTAAAGAGATGAACGAAAATGGGAGAGAAGATCTCGATGAGTTATGCTGTATGCATATGGGTTGCTGTTACATGTTAGCAGCTTCTAATCCATGAACTCACCTCTGGCTTCTCTGGCAGGTTTTGTTGGTGCAAGGGTTACTGAGGTGGCACTGGCCAAAGACAAACTGATGGTCTTTGAATCCCTACACAGCGGGCCACACAGCCACTGGGATACGTCCGCCCATTAGAGGCACACACTGGGATGAAGTGGTCGGGACAGTTACAAGGAAGACCTGAGAGAAGCAGGGGGTTGGAGGGGGGGGGGGTGGACGGACATGGAGAGAGACAGTCAATATTTAAATTTCTTCGTTGGCAGGGGTCCACGGAACTGTAAACACTGATTTGGAGTCTCGCGTATACCAGAGGAGATAAAACACATAAACTTAAGCTTAAATGAAAAATAGCCCCCTCCACTATTTCCAAAGTTCTGCACACAGTTGGCTGTTTAAACAGTGTTGTTGCAACTAAACAATGTTATTGAAACTGAATGGAAAAACTGACCACAGCTATGAAAACACAACAAAGGCTATCACAAGCCAATATCTCACACAAAAACAAAAATATCCCTCTAGGTTTACCAAATCAGTCAGAAATTTGGCTTTACCAATGTTCCATTCAGATTGATGTAATTTCTCAGCCAGCTTTGACTGCGTTGTTGGCGGAATCAATACTTTATTCTCTTTTATACGAATGCCGTCTGCAGGATAATTTCTAAAGTCCTTGGTTTGCAACCAAGAAAAGTTGATTAAAAAAAAAAAAGAAATGTATATTTACTGAATAAGGACACAAACAGAGCACTGAATGAAGAGAGAGCAATAACATAGGAATATGCCTGACTAACGAAACTGAACCTCCCAGTTAATAAGCTGTTTATGTCATTTGTCAGCTTTGTTTGTAGTGGTGAAACCCCTGGTCAATCCATTCAAAAGACAAACCGGTTAAGTGTTCATCATCTAAGTCAGGGGTCTTCAACCTTTTTTAGCCCAGGGACCCCTTGGATGAGAGAAAAACAGAGCAGGGACCCCTGCTTGTAATCCCCCCCCCCCCCCCCCCTTTTTTTTTTTAAAGTGTCACATTTTAAGCCTGGTTTATAATAACTTTTAGCTGTATTTTATTCTGCTTATTTCACCTTATTAACCAATTCCTGACTGGGTTATTAGCCTACATGTGTTTATGGTTGATAAACCTTTCATGCATATCATTATTATTATTATTATTATTTTTTTTTTTTTTTTTTTTTTTAGTTGGTATGAGACAATATTTTTTATTATTGTTATTTTCCAACAATGAAACGTTTAACTCTAGGCAGTTATATATTTAGAACTGCCTGTATATATATATATATATATATATATATATATATATATATATATATATATATATATATATATATATATATATATATATATATATATATATATATATAGATATATAGATATATATATATATATATATATTATATATTATATTTTTTTTTTTTTACTCTCAAATTATTTTGGTTAAAATTGCCTTTATTTCTTTTTAAGTTGGAGGACCCCCTACAGTACCTCCACAGCCCCCCTAGGGGTCGCGGACCCCCGGTTGAAGACCACTGGTCTGGAGGAACAATTCTCTGTAGTGATAGGTAGCTTCTGCTGACAGAAGCTACAGACATTTTTTGCTGCTGTTGGATGGTGATCTTCCATTTCTCTCTGTTGTATGACCAGTCACAAAATCGTGTTCGAAGTTGATGCTAAAATCAATTTCTACTGCTCCGTGTCTCAGTGGTTGACAAATCTCAACTAAGCTCTATACTGAAAGAAGTCCACAAGATCTGCGAAGAAAATTGTCTCTTTGTGCTTATATAGCTGATGGGGTTTCCTTCTAGAATTCTCATTTGTACCGTTGGTGACATTTGACCCCTTATGCCACACATTTTAAATGTGCTTCATGTTGCTAAGCAACTAGGGTTGCAAAATTTCCAGCAAATTTGTAGAAACTTCCCATAGAAAGCTTAGCTTTTTGGAAATTTGGAAAGGAAAGATTTATTTGTAAGAGGAACTGTATCGAGTTTTCCAATAAAAAAGTCCTTTCATTGAACAATAAAACTCCTATGATGATGTGGCATCATTGAAGTTTGATGTCCTTGTGTAAAAGTAAATTAGTACAATATGGAAAAAAATGCTTCAGAAATAGATCTCCTACCCAACCTTTAACCTTCAGCAGAAAGCTACTGAACAGAATTCATTGCAAGCTGCAAAAAGCAGAATATTACAGTTTCTCAAAGTAACAAAAAAATGACTAGTGATAATCTGAAATCCCCTTTCTTACGTAAATCTTACTATAACCACATTTGAACCAACTTTCCGCCAATTTTTGACTCTGAATAAGAACATGTCAAATGCTAAAATTACATGTGTTCATTTATTTTTTTGGAATTACTTGTGTGCTGTTGCACGACCTAACTTTTGTTAAAATTCACCTTTCAGATAGATTTCACTCAAGAGCACTGATGGATCAATTCAAGGAATCCCGTATAGCCAAAGAATTCAAGAAAATTAACGTTGTTTATTCAAAGTTTATACATTTAAGCCTGGTTTAAACATTTAATAAAATTCATGACTTTAAAGAAGAAAAAAAAAAGAATCAAATAAAATATTGGGAGGGAACTTTAGCACCCATAAAAGATGTTTTTTTTTTTTTTTTTTTTTTTTTTTTTTGTTTCTTGGGAGAAACCGGAGCGCCCGGAGAAAACCCAAATCTTTGAGTGTTTTCCTATTTCACCCGCAAATCATCCTTCTCTTCTTCTTGGACCGCGACTGAAGTACCAAGGAGTCCTGGGAGGCTGTTTCTGGATCTGCCTTCTCAGTGTCAGAGGTGACTTCAATGGGTTCACATTTTTTAATTTTGCCACTCTTATACTGTCGCCGATGAGCAAAAGTGACAAATTTCTTGATTCTTCTCCACACAGACGGCTTCTTTGACTTTTGGATATCTTCACTTGAGATGGAGCCATGCTGTTCTGCGAGGAACTTCTTTAGTGAAAAGATGTCCTCTGGTGGAGATCTATCCATTTCAGGTGTACCGTTGTGTGGAAGAGAAATGTTTTTCCATTTCTCATAATTGTCTTTTGGGACATAGTCTTGGTAACAATAACCCTCATCTTCTGCAATGGAGATATCATCTCCTGCTGGGATGGTGATGTGCACCCAAACATGTTCTAGTGTATCATTGTCTTGAATGTCCAGGACATCTTCCGTTGAGACCTCTTTCTCTGCAAAAATTCCTCCCAGTGTGGCATCCAGTTGAGAGACATCCTTGGCTGTGGAGACCTGTGTTTGCACTGAAATGTCTCCTCGTACACAGTCGTCAAGTGAGGAATCGTCACTGTTTTCTTCTGTGGAGAAGTCTATATTAGTGCAGGAGTCTTTTGGGGTAAAGACTTCAATATCTGGTGCAGATACAATAGCAGTGACCTCTTGCTTGTCAGTGTTGTCGACTAAGGCAAGCACCAGTTCAGTCAGTTCTGAATCAGAATCAGAATCAAATTTATTGTCGCCACTGAGCCAGCGTCCCAACACAGCAGAATTTGACTTCCCAGTTCACCGTCCAAGAGAAACATACAAAAACAACACAACATATGGACAGGAGTCAACGGTGCTTGGGTCAGCGCTATAAGAGCGCTTCAATTTAACAGAGGAAAATATGACCACATAGGGGGTGGGGGGGGAGGAGGATAAAAAACAGGTGTCTCACACCACATTCCTTGATCAGAGGTACATGTTGTCTGATTCACAAAAAAAACCTCAGAAGGCATAACAAGCTTAGTACAAGACAAGACATCATATCAGGAAAAAGGTCCCAGCCAAGCGGCCCGTGCAGACGCAGCCGGTCGCGCAGATCAGTCTCCAGGGGGGAGAAACACCAGGATCCAGATTGAGAGTCAGGGAAAGGTAATGGAGCGAGGATGTGGGGGGGGGAGCCTACTTCGTGACCTGGTGAGATTCTTTTCAGTTCTTCCAAGGCCGCTGGGCGCCAGATTCAGATAAGAGAGATTGTTTTCAGACTGACAGTGAATTTTTGCTGCCTTAAAGTCCTTGCTGGTTCTCTCTCGTGGGAAATCATCCGAAGTCCGAATTTCGTGACCATTCTCCCTCAGCTGTAGTGATCCCAAGTGTGATCCAATTTGCCATGAGTGCATCTGAAGCTGTCGGTGGTTCACGCCGTGATCACGTCCAGTTTCCGATTCATCTCGTCTCTTTTAGTCTCGGCACTCACAGACGACACCTCCACGCACACGGACATCAGGACCGGAAAGCAGCATCCGTGTGCTTAATTTTCGAACAGTATCCGCCAAAAACAGCAGGAATGATGATCATAAATCCAAATATGTAGACATCTTCAGCGTCCTCAATGAACAGAGGAGCCTGGCACTCAAGCGCCATTCCTCATGTCTTGAACGTACCCCGTGGCTCTGTACCATCTGGACATGAAGGCTCACCTATCATTCCCTCCTTGTAAAAAAATTTGATCAATTGCAAGAGACCAGCTAACCAGTCCATGTTGATTTAGATATTCAGATTTTATCCGTATGAGGCTCCAAAACACACAGAACAAAGAGCAGCGAGGATCAGATAGAGGGGCAGGAGCTCACAGAAAAGCGTCCGCCTTCGCTGGAAAGGAAGACTCCGCTCCAATACCGTACCAGTCTGGTCCAAGATCCTCTTTTCGAACACCTAAAGATGGCTCAGATCGTCTGGAAATGATCTCTGTCGTGATGGTTAGCTTCTGCTGACAGAAGCTACAGACATTTCTTGTGCTGTTGGATGGTGATCTTCCATTTCTCTCTGTATGACCAGTCACAAAATTTTCGAAGTTGATGCTAAAATCAATTTCTACTGGTCTGTCTCAGTGGTTAACAAATCTCAACTAAGCTCTATATCGCAAGTCCACAAGATCTGTGAAAAAATTGTCTCTTTGTGCTTAATAGCTGACCCCTTATGCCACCATTTTAAATGTTGCTCATGTTGCTAAGCAACTAGGGTTCCAAAATTTACAGCAAATTTGTAGAAACTTCCCATAGAAAGCTTAGCTTTTTGGAAATGTGGAAAGGAAATATTTATTTGTAAGAGGAACTGTATCGAGTTTTCCAATAAAAAGTCATTTCATTGAACAATAAAACTCTTACTCAAAAAAAACAAAAAAAAGTCCCATTCAAAATTTTCTCTGGGCTCAAAAACATGGCCTCAATAGTCTAGGACAGTGGTCTTCAACCGGGGGTCCGCGACCCCTAGGGGGGCCGTGGAGGTACTGTAGGGGGTCCTCCAACTTAAAAAGAAATAAAGGAAATTTTAACCAAAATAATTAGAGAGTAAAAAAAAAAAAAAAAAAAAAAAAATTATATATATATATATATATATATATATATATATATATATATATATATATATATATATATATATATATATATTCAGGCAGTTCTAAATATATAACTGCCTGAAGTTAAACGTTTCATTGTTGGAAAATAACAATAATAAAAAGTATTGTCTCATACCAACTAACAATAATAATAATAACTAGAAAATTTCGGAGAAATTTTGATGTGTGCATGCCTGCTTGCAGCACATTTATTGTCGCTTGCTGCTGCTTAATGCACGTCCATCTTCCGAGCAGGGTCATGTTTGCACGTGTTACCTGTTACGCTCTTATGCAACATTTCCATGGGCCAACATCAGTGTGTGACTTCAGAAATGCACTTCTGGAAGAATGGTCAAAAATCCCCAATAAACACACTTCCTAGGAGTGTTGAAGATGTTCATGCTGCAAAGGGTGGAGCCACATCATATTGATTAGGAATGGGATGAACTAAATGGTGAAACTTTGCCCCCAAAGGTCGAGGTCATCATAGGGAGGGTCAGTGATGTCAAACCTACCCACCAGTAACCCACTAGTGAAAATAGCATGTCTCTAGCCCACACAGAGGCTGAGAAGTGGGATTCGTGGCGTGCGTGATGGCGAAACTCCGCCCCCAAAGGTCGAGGTCATCATAGGGAGGGTCAGTAAAGTTAAGACTACCCACTAGTAACCCACTAGAGAAAATAGCATGTCTCTAGCCCACACAGAGGCTGAGAAATGGGATTCGTGGCGTGCGTGATGGTGAAACTCCGCCCCCAAAGGTCGAGGTCATCATAGGGAGGGTCAGTGATGTCAAGGCTACCCACTAGTAACCCACTAGAGAAAAAAGCATGTCTCTAGCCCACACAGAGGCTGAGAAGTGGGATTCGTGGCGTGCGTGATGGCGAAACTTCCGCCCCCAAAGGTCGAGGTCATCATAGGGAGGGTCAGTGAAGTTAAGGCTACCCACTAGTAACCCACTAGAGAAAATAGCATGTCTCTAGCCCACACAGAGGCTGAGAAATGGGATTCATGGCGTGCGTGATGGTGAAACTCCGCCCCCAAAGGTCGAGGTCATCATAGGGAGGGTCAGTGATGTCAAGGCTACCCACTAGTAACCCACTAGAGAAAAAAGCATGTCTCTAGCCCACACAGAGGCTGAGAAGTGGGATTCGTGGCGTGCGTGATGGTGAAACTCCGCCCCCAAAGGTCGAAGGTCATCATAGGGAGGGTCAGTGATGTCAAGGCTACCCACTAGTAACCCACTAGAGAAAAAAGCATGTCTCTAGCCCACACAGAGGCTGAGAAGTGGGATTCGTGGCGTGCGTGATGGTGAAACTCTGCCCCCAAAGGTCGAGGTCATCATAGGGAGGGTCAGTGATGTCAAGGCTACCCACTAGTAACCCACTAGAGAAAAAAGCATGTCTCTAGCCCACACAGAGGCTGAGAAGTGGGATTCGTGGCGTGCGTGATGGCGAAACTCCGCCCCCAAAGGTCGAGGTCATCATAGGGAGGGTCAGTGATGTCAAGGCTACCCACTAGTAACCCACTAGAGAAAATAGCATGTCTCTAGCCCACACAGAGGCTGAGAAATGGGATTCGTGGCGTGCGTGATGGTGAAACTCCGCCCCCAAAGGTCGAAGTCATCATAGGGAGGGTCAGTGATGTCAAGGCTACCCACTAGTAACCCACTAGAGAAAAAAGCATGTCTCTAGCCCACACAGAGGCTGAGAAGTGGGATTCGTGGCGTGTGTGATGGCGAAACTCCGCCCCCAAAGGTCGAGGTCATCATAGGGAGGGTCAGTGATGTCAAGTCTACCCACCAAATATGGCTGAGCTATAGAGCTCCAAAGAGGGCTGGGTTTTGAGCTGATCAGATCTGCTCCATGTCTTCACTCCCGTACTATGCTTTTACTGGTTACATCAGTGCGGCTCCATCTAGTGGCACAGATGTGTAACAACAACAGAAAGTCCAGTTCTCGATTATAAAACAAATTCAGCTCTGTGGCCTGTTTTTTAATTTCGTATTTTTGATCCAAGTCTAAAATTGAAATATATAAAAAAAACAGACATTTTTTTCTGTTTTTTTTTTGTGTTAGATTAAAAAAACGGAAAACGTAATAAAATGTCAATTTTTTTAAATTTTTTTTTTAATTTTTGATTGACAATTGAAAATGGAAAGAATAAATGATACATGGATTGATAAAGTTACTGAACTTTCACATGGACATTTTCATTTTAAAGTTCTTCCAGACGGAGGATTTGACAGAAACAAGGTTATTTGTAACAACTGATAAGTTGAACTCCCGTTAAAAGTTTCTGCTGTTACCTCAGAAATTACCTGTTTTAATGTTTTGATTGTGCTGAGCCACAATAATTTTATTGGATTTTGTTTGTAAAATTTTTTTAAATTTTTTTTACAAAAACAGGATGACATTAATGCACTGGCAGTGGCAATAAGCTTTATTTTATTTAACATTCTTTAAGATGAGATTTAAACTAAATATGTGTTACTGACAAGTGCTGATATTAAAAGTGTTTTAACAACAAATGTTATGAGACTTTTTTTAATGGCAGCAGAACATTTAAATAAAAGTGCATTTTACACTACTTTTGAATTCATTGATTTTGCGTATACAATGCGATTATTCGTGATTAATGAGGGAAATAATGCGATTAATCGTGATTAAAAATTTTAATCGTTGCCCAGCCCTAATATATACAGTGATCCCATGCCAATTTGCGCTTTAAGTTCCGCGGTTTT
This sequence comes from Hirundichthys speculiger, assembly GCA_018398805.1. Lineage (NCBI taxonomy): Eukaryota > Metazoa > Chordata > Actinopteri > Beloniformes > Exocoetidae > Hirundichthys > Hirundichthys speculiger. The sequence goes on from JAGFBZ010000105.1 coordinate 3,655,626, forward strand.
AGTTATTCGCGGATTTTTCAGAAATGTATAATATAATAAACAAATAATAATAAAAAATTGCGGAAACATCACATGATGTTGTGTGCATTCTCTCACAGTGAAGAAATGTTGTGAGCCAGCCTGGCCCCTTTAAGAAGGTAGCCTTATGGGTAATGGAGTGGCCTTATGGGTAATGGAGTGTGTGTGTCGTGGGACGGCAGAAGAAAATGAGGTTAGATGAAAAGTGGAGTGATCATAAACAATGGCCCAGCGTGTAAAGATTTGCATTCTCTGTTAACCGACAGGAGCCCAACAATACAACCTGTGTGATGTTACAAGTTCCTGCAGTGCCAGAATAAAGTGCTCGTTCCATGCAGAGAAAACCGGACTTTTTGTTTTGTTGTTGTTAGTGTGTTAGCCGCTAAATACGAGCCAAAAATAGCAGAATACCAGCAGTTTCTTTACTACGGTTCAGAGACCAGAGGCTGTGAAGGTAACAGAAAGACCACAGTTGAGCCTTTGTCTTGTTTCGCTGCAGTGCCTCGCTACTTTTTTTGCCGTTTTTAAACATATTTTAAACACATTATTGAGGCTCGAGGGGCTCTGTGTCCAGTTCACGGATTTTGATTTTCGCAGGGGCGCGCCGGTCCCCATTAACTGCGAAAAATAAGGGATCACTGTATATACAGTGGAGGAAATAAGTATTTGATCCCCCACTGATTTTGGCAGTTGTCATACTAAGAAATAAATAAACACTCTCAGATTTTTATGGCAGCTTTGTTTTAACAGTTATAGAAAGAATATTGAAAAAAAATTTGAGAAAATTACATGAAATGAAAAATAAAAATTAATTTGCAAGTCATTGAGGGAAATAAGTATTTGATCCCCGACCAAAACATGATCTAATACTTGGTGGCAAAACCCTTGTTGGCAAACACAGCTGTCAGATGTTTCTTGTAGTTGCTTAAATTCCACACTCTGTATGGAATTTAAGCAACTGTAAAGCACTGTAAAGATGTTTTACACATGTCTGTGAGTGGCTTGACTTTGCAGTTGATAAACATCTTGTGCTGACAGGCCAAGGTGTGCATTAATACACAGCAAAGGCGTAAAAGAAAAAGACTGCCAACATGTAACCTGCACATAAACATGAGGTTTGAAATACTTGAAAATTTGTCCTACTAAGCTTCTTGCGTGCTGGTCTGGCACAAAGACTCAGAAGGCGATGAATACTTCAGCCACTTTGTCATCTTCCATTGGTGGGGTGAGCAGCAGAGCTGAGTACCCGGGTTATCAAATTTTCTCTGCCAATGCCAAACATCTTTTTTTTTCTTTTACTGTTGTTATTGACGCTTGTTTTGAGCTTGGGGTGCCCCTAGGTACCTGTGAGCATGGGCCCTGCTCCAGAGGCCATCTGGTTTCTGCTTGAAGAATCTGCACACCATGTTTAACTGGATAGGGCCCGTGCAATAGGACGACTTCCATCTGGTGTTCCACAAAACCAAGTTGCAACATTATTTGGAGTGAGCCCTGGTACCAACCGTAAACTGAAGGCCAAGTTCCACATAATGGAGGATGTCAGAGACAGCCCACGGTGTCCCAAGAAGACGGCACCTTAAGAAGACCACATCCTCATCCTGTCAGCATTCAGGAACCGTAAGCAGTCTACAGATTTGCATGGAGGTGGTGTTGTTGTTCAGTTCAGCTCAGGTGGCCTCACCCAATTCAAATGGTGACGGACACAGACAATGCATGTAATGCTGTTGTGTCAATCCAGCGTAATCCAGCGTCAGGGTTTTTTTTTGGCACTAGTGGCCTTTTCTGACAGTGAAGACAGACAGGAAGGGGGGCAGAAAGAGAACAGGGAGAACATGCAGCAAAGGGTCGCCCAGGCTGGGAGACTAACCCGCGACTGCCGCGTTGAGGACTGTATCCTCTGTATATGGGCTGCCTGCCCTAACCACTGCCCCACTGGGAGGCCCAGCGTCAGGGTTTTTAAAGGATGATATCCCTGATGGCTCTCTGCCCAGACAATCTGGACTGGAACCTGAACAGGTGGAGGAACGTTGTGTTCAGTAAAGAGTCCAGATTCTGGTTACAGCACTTGGATCACAGGGTCACAATGTGGAGAAGAGGTGGTTGGTGCACTGATAGAGTAACATCTTTTGGTGGAGGCAGTGTGATGGTAAGGGGTGGCACCACCTTCACTGCAAAAATGAGGCTTGTCATCAGTGCAGAGGCATTGAGATGAAATTCTGCAGCCAGTGGAAATCCCATATCTCCACAGTGTAGGACCAAATTCAATCATCCAAGATGACAAAGCTTGCTCCCCCATACAGTGGGATTGATTACAGATTACCTCGCCAGTTTGGGAGTGGAGAGGATAGAATAGCCTACCAGCAGTCCTGACCTCAACCCCATTGAACACTAGTGGAATCAGCTTGAGCGTACTGTTCGTGCCAGAGTCACCAACACAGCCATGCTGGCGAACTGGCAACAAATGCTGGTTGAAGAATAAGATGGCATCCCACAGCTCCTCCACAGAATGAGGAGGAGGTACCAGGCTGGTGTGGTTGTGTATGGTTCATCAAGTACATGTATAAAAATTATAAATAAATACAAATAAAATAAATAATAATTGATTTTGCCTCAGGCAACTAAAACCAAGCATGGAGGAGGAACTCAAGGGTTTTTCATGATAAGATATACACAGAACGCCACAACCAAGTAGCAGGCATAATACACAGAAACATTTGCACTGAGTCTGGACTGGAGGCCCCAGGGTCAAGATGGGGGACACATCCAAAGATGATTGAGAAAGAGCGGGTCAAGATCCTGTCGGACTTCCAGATCCAAACTGACAAACTGGTGATCGCTAGTCAACCTGACATAGAGGTGGTTGAAAAACATCAGAGGACAGCAGTGGTGGTGGATGTGGCCATCCTCAACAATGGCAACATCAGAAAGAAGGAACACAAGAAGCTTCAGAAATACCAAGGCTATCTTAATTTAAATTCAATTCACCTTTACTTACGTAGTGAAAATTCACAACAAAGTCATCGTACGGCTTTTACACAGAAAGATTGTTCAGACTTTCTGACTGCAAAAACTTTGACTTACTTTTATTAAACGAGACAATAAACAGTAAAGTACACATCTATTTGGCTAACGAAATGTAAATAGCCCTGCTCCCTCTTCCCTGTCCCTTCGTTGGCAGTCATACACAACACTACTGCTCACTTAGTCAACAAAAGAATCTGGAATCATAAATATTAATGAGTGCAGGAAGCAGTGTGTTTTTACAGCTTCTAAGAGCCATTAAATCTAGTTGGACAATGTCCCATTTAGACATAGTGTAATACCATTATTTTTCTATTTACTTTTACTGGAAAATGTCTCTAAAATATAACAGGTAAATTAAAGAAGAGTTAAATGGCAATGTAGATATACAATATATGTCTATTGTTACAAAAAAGAAAGAAGATAGATGGGTCAGGGTAAATTTTCTTTGTTTTTTTAGTCTGAGTGCTTTTAGTCTATACCATCCATGGTGTGAGACAGGAGCGCTATCTCAGTGTCTATTCTACATGATTCTGCTTTTCAGGATCAGTTTTAACATCAAACCACATTTCTGACAAGCAAATCCAGAACTGATAAGGGCTTACCATCAACATCCCCAACTTCATGGTCCTGTTAACCTTCCTCCTGTGTTAGCTTTCTGTTACTATCCCCGGTGTTAACGGGATGGACCCGTGTTTTAAATCAGCTTTATAATACACTAAAAACAATAACCAATCATCAATTTTTTTTGTCATCTCTTGGTTACCTTGTTAGGCTTCCTTATCCATGAAAATGCTGGGTTTAATATTTTTGGTGTGTGTCACTGGGCCTTTTATTTTTATCAGTATACCTCTCGATTTTAATAAAAAAAAAAAGAAAAATTAACCTCAAGAGAATCCTATAAATAAATAAAAGGTTGTTGTGTTACCTGAATATTACTGAGGGGTAAAGAACACAACTCTGAAATTATTTCATTTTAAAATTAATAACTATAGTAACATCTATGGTGTTAGGGGTCAGTTTCGATCCATATATATTTTCTTCAAGAAAATGCAAAAAAAAAAAAAAAAACATTTTTGACTGCAATAGAAGTTTAAATATAAACAAATTGAAACACAGAACAGGTCATAACACAAAATATTGATTTAGGAGTTCAAACAACAACCAAACAAACAAATCAAATTAATAGAAATTAATTATCACTTCCAAAACTGATAGCTAAATAAGCTAAATCAGAGTAAAAGTCTCTGTGTGCAACATCGTGCTTGTGTGTGTGTGTGGCAAAAAGTGACACTTTTAGTGTGTTCTTTTAGCAAGAAGAAGAACACCAATGAAAGCATCAAGGTATTCCTTATCAATGTCCTTCCAGACATCACCATGGACCTTTTTTTTCGTTTCAGGTTTGTCATAGCAATGATGACTTTTTATTAGCAATTGCATTATAAGCTCAAAACATGTTTTTACGTCAGTGACTCTGGTCACAGCAAACCATGTAATATCAGGGGTCATTTTGATGACATTTTCAGTAGCTGTTCTGCCATGTCCATGTTCAGGTACTAAACTCCAAAAGATCCTACCATTTTTGACTTAAATCCTTCAGCAGGAGCAGCCTCAGCACCAGTGACCTCCTCATCACACTCAGATGTGTCTGTGTCTTCTAGCTGATACTCCACATTGTCCTCTTCCTCAGAAACTTACTCCTCTTCATCGCTATGATGATCTTAGTCGTCTTCTTCATTTTCTCCAAAAATATTATCTAGAATCTTCTTTTCATTTTTGCACGCTGTAAATTGGACATGTGCCCTCTGCAGGTCAAATGAGTGAAGTGACCTCACAGTGACCTGGTGAAGTGACCTGGACTTGCCCGTCTTTGTTTGTTTCGTTTTTTTTAGCAGTTATACTTGACAAAAAAGCTTCCCATGAAGCTCACATGATTGGGAGAGGAGGTGGCTGTCAGCATGTTGGATGACAGTGCACTTATGATTTCCATTTTGGCTCTAATTATTGCTTTATAATCATATTTTTATAACCGGGTCGAAACCGACCCTAACACCACAAAGGACATAATTTCAACCAGAGCATTTTATAATGTTGGAAAAAAAAACCTTTTTTTGTTTAATTTCGTTGAAATCGAGGTTCCTGACAAAGTCAAAAAGCCTTGATGCAATACACAAATTTTAAGTGATTCTTTGTTGCATTTAAAAACTAAAACGGGCCGGGGGCGACCCTAACACAAGAGGAAAGTTAAATATCATCTAGCTACACTGGTTCTATGGCAGCATGGAATTAGTTATGTGAGATTCCCATGAAATTTTAATGAGAGGTTTCATCAAAGTTTAATGAGCCCGAGTAGGTTTAAATTTACTGCTGAAGCGAGAAAGCAATCAGATTATCTTCACATCAAGAGAAAAATCCAAACCTGGATATGGGCAGCATAATCAGGGGACAATGATCTGCTAAAGTTTTAATGTAAGTTACCCAGATAGCCTGTGGAAACGGTCCACAGAAGAACAGGGTTCATGGATAGACTTCAGCTTTGCAGTGGCATTTATTTAGTATTAGTACTAAATACAATGATAGTATTGTAAAACTGCAGTGCCACTGATGTCATTTTTAAACACCAGTTCCTAACCAAATGAAAAGCTACTCATCCCTTTACCCTCCACAGGTCTCTATTGACAGATGTTCATTTAAATTCAGCTGTTAACAAGTGCGTTGCATTCCTCTATGTAGGCGCATAGGCTTATGAAATATTACTAGGAACTTTAACTCACACTAACAAAACCAATGCACAGCTCTTCATCCAAGCTGCAGAAAAAACATGCTCTGTGCCAAAGAGAAGGTAAAATACACAGGCTTATTGCACTCCTGTTCTACTGTACTCTTTAACATACTGAACAGATAATATTTTTTAATTCATGAACGTTTGATGCAACCAAGTGAAGGGACTGAACTGTATTTTTATGTCTGATAGAATAATGAACAGAAGACAACATGTCTTGTTGGGGACCGAGTGTTGTAAGATGCTCCCTGGTGTCACATGATTTGTAACATGAAACTCAACGGCATGAAGAAAGCAGTTCCCCACTGCTCTAATTAGGAGGCTGCAGATGAACTAAAATAACGTGTAATAACCTCTCTGTAACAACTGATGAATCTAATCATTTATTTCATTGGGCAAGGACGCAATTTGTCCAAGAGTGACATAGGCTTTTTTATCACTTCTAATCTCACATTCAGGGCCAATTACAATTCCTCTCTTAACCCTCAATCTCAACCCTCGCCCTTAACCCTCAATTTTTGGCCCTCAATCTTAACCCTCGAAAGTAAGTGTAAGGGCTATCTTGTGACTTAGAAATGGGACACCCCTCGAGTGCAGTTACGTCATCAGACTGAAACGTATCAGAGCCCGTGTTGTCTCTGTATTTCCTGAAATTACACAGGGGTAACATTGAAAAGAGCGCTGTATATTCTCTAAATAATATTAGCAAATAACACAATAGAGGATACATTATTCAGTCCATCGTCGCTACACAACAAGGTATACAAGTAACGTGAAGCCGCCTGGGACCGCTGACGGGACCCGGACCGCTGACGGGACCGTTACGGCGGAACGGGACCACCGACGAGTACAAGTAACGTGAAGCCGCCTGGGACCGCCGACGGACCGAGACCGCCACGGACGGCGGACCGGTCCCGTTGGCGGTCCGGGTCGGCTTCAAGTTACTTTGTTGTGTAGCGACGGAGGACTGAATAATGTACCAGGACCACCGACGAGTACAACGTGAAGCCGACGGGACCGCCGGTCCGGCAGCAAACATCGTGTAAAAAAAATAAATGTTACACAACAACGATGTTAATCCATGAAAAAAATCTCAAACAAACACAATAAAATGGTTTCGTAACATTTATATCTTTAAGATATACGAAGATACTTACGTTTGTAGCTAGCTTCTGGATAGCCCTTACTTCCAAGGGTGGTGTCGGAAAATCTCAATTTTGAGGGCGATACAGCCCTTAAACTCGTCCCTCAACTTGATGTCCCTTAGAATCGGGACACCACTTGCCCTTAGCGGGAACGCGCATTTTTGAGATTGAGGGTTGAGATTGAGGGTTAAGGGAGGAATTGGAATTCACCCTCAGCTACCAGGAGACTTATTTAATAAAAAAAAGTTCTTCAGATTTGAACATTTGAATCTCATTATTTGGCTCTGCTATATGCATCTCCTGAAATTATAGTTATATAATCTTAGACATTTTTTCTTAATGATGATGTCTTTTTAGAGACTTGTGAATACTTTTAAAACTGAACAGATGCCATGTCTTACTCTGTTTCTGCTCCTCTGTGGTGCAGGGCTTGTTGGTCTCCACACAGGGCATCTCAATACAGTTTTCCAGGCGCCCGCTAGGACCACAGCTGCATACCTCATAGCAACCAGGAGCACCATTGGGAGTTGGAACTTGTATACGAGCGTCCTGCTGCACGAGGAACTCCGAAGCCTCCCCCAGTTTACAGCCTAAAAACACACATAGATCTCAGATTGTGAACTGAACGCAGAGAAGCAGGCAGAAACAGGAGTGGTGAGTCTCACCTGGAACACACAGATACGGCTGACAGTTGAATTCATCATGGCATCCTTTTCTGTTGACCTGACATAGGTGGTTGCTGGGACATGGGTTGGGGTTGCATGGATGGATGACCTCCTCAACAATGGTGTTGCCTAGGGAACTGGGTACTAGAGGGTGAGGGGAAACCAGTCAGTCTGTCAGATATGAAATTCAGTATGCATCCAGTATGACAATGGACCTGCCTACTCAATAGTCTTGTAATATTTTCCTTTAATTGAATCAGAATACTGGCAGTAGTGGGGCCACATAAATTAGACTCACTTCAGTCTGATAACTGGTCACATTTGAGATGCAACTGAACTGTTATTGACACACTGGTTTGTGTTTTTCTATTTTGTCACCTCACAAGATAAATTTGGTGGGTTTGTTTTGGGAGTTTGAAAGGAATCAGTTTAAAAACATGAGCCACAATTCAAATCATCTTGTTAAAGCATCACCTGAGGCATATCAGTGTATTTATGATCATGATAGATCTTTAGGGGGTTTTGAATCTACAGCATATGCCAGGTTTGGTGTTTGTAAGATGTTCAGTTTTTGCTGCCCAAACACTTTCAGGAAAGAAAAAAGGAGGGGGAATTAAAAATAGCATGCTTGCATTACGTGGGGAAAACGTGACATTACATACTTTATTTGTCATGCAGCAACACAGCTACCTCAGGACAGAACTGGGTCCCCTTCCCTAGCTCTTAAACCTACACACATCTCTGTGCTGATGTCGTATCAATACACTGTGGAAACCCACTTTGGAGGCACATCAAACTTTGTTTTTTTTTATTTTACTTATTAGTATTGCATGTTCCAGTCGCAGTGCATTAGCCTTTTTATTCAGTATCAAGTAGGCATGTCAGCAAATTAATGTAATGAATGACAACAGAAACTATTGCTGGGGTTCTGTAAAAATAGTATATAGCAGAATGGTTAGTAAAACAGTCAGAGGAGCATTATGAAATATCAATGTGATGGATGTTTATCAGCTTCTGTGCTCCCCTGACTTTAAGTGTCCACAACTTAAAAGCATTTTCATCATTGGCTAAAGCCAGACTAGATCTTACTGAAGCAAATAAAAAAGATTAATTCTGAAGATTGAGGCAGACATTTCATGTCCTCTGATTATGTATTGTTCACTATAACTCACTGAGGTATCTGTGGAGGGGAATGCAGCGTTCAGGGTCATCGATGGGTGACAGCAGCTCACAGATCCTCTCTGGGGTTTGTCCTTCGTGGAAACGCTTTCTGTCCCCACACTGGGTCAGGATGTCCACACAGTCCGACCTAAGCAAAGACATTTATGAAAAAATATGCCGCTGGGTTTGCAGAAAAACTGAAGTTGACAGTTGGTGCTGTTCCAGTGCGAGAAGCCTGTAAGGCTGAAATCCAAGTGTTGAGTAAACTATTGTGTGTTGGCTAACAGCACGGACATATGTGCATTTTAGTGTGTTAATGACAGCTCCTTGTGCTATATACTCTGTCTCATACTAGCAAGAAAAATTTCACAGTTCACATTCATCACACACAAAAAAAGCAATCAATTTCATTGCTCATCACTTTGAAACAGCTTTCACTGCTGGCAGCTGTAAGTCAAAGTAGTTTGGCATTATTAGCTTTGTAATTTTCCACATGTCACAGATATATACTTAATAACACAAGTGTATGAATAAAACGGACACATACTATATGCAAGAGCACAGCGTCCAGTTTAACTCCAGCTAACCTCAAACATGCAGTATTCAATGTTAGATCTCTGAGTAACAAATCATTCTTAATTAATAGTTTTATTTCCGCAGACAATCTTGATTTTATGTTTTTAACTGAGACATGGCTGGACAAAAACACAGCCAAACCAGTCCTGATTGAATCTAGTCCATCTAACTTCACCTTTGTGTCTGAAACACAACAAAACCAGAGGGGTGGTGGTGTTTGTGCCACATTCAGGGATATACTCACACACAAGTTATCATTCGGGGTTTTTTCATCATTTAAATATGTGTCATTCAAAATGGAGATGAAACAATCTTCCATTCTCTATTTCGCCATTTACAAACCACCACAGAATTGTTTTATTGATGATTTTACTGAACTACTTTCAGTTGTGTGCACTGACTTTGACTGTTTGGTCATAACAGGGGACTTGAATGTGCATGTAGATGTAACCCATGACAAACAAGCAAAAGAACTTACTGCTGTCCTTGAAATGTTTGGTCTAACTCAGCATGTGACTGAGCCCACTCACAGAAGGGGGCACACTTGAGATCTGCTTATCTCAAAGGGCCTGATTTACTAAAGGTTTGCGTGCGTAAAAACGTGTGCAAACTTGACATCACCCGCAAACCAATGCGCAAGCTGATTTACTAACAGCGTGCAAAGAGGACTGCGCCTCTCAAATGAGCAAAATAGCACACGCTGTTCATTTAGTACTTTTGCCCTGATGAATAATCAATATGGGGCGTACCTGCCAGAAAGCGCAAAATACTGGGAGGGGAAAATGCAAATAGGTCCATTTACCACACGCAATGAGATTTACCAACCCTGAAAGTAATTGCGGGGATTGTGATTGCGTCTGTATTTAGTACGTTCGAAAGGAAGGTGCTATTCTGTCCAGCATTACGCACCGATGGCTGCTGTTATTGTGGCAAGGAGGCACGGACATCGCCAAAATCAAAGAATACGCAGAGAGAGAGTCTTTCGGACTCGTGTAAATTTGTTTGCACATGCAAAAGGAGAAATATTTTATTTGAATGTTAAATCGAGTATTATTCAGCAAAAGGTTGCCACAGGAGGCACCAGGGTTTCCGTTGTCTGGTAATTGCTGGACTTTGTCTGGTAAAATATGCGGAAGTCCGGGATTTTATAATCTCTCCGGTCAAAATGTCCGGTGAAAATACTCCTCCCAAGCACAATTTCAGTTGTAATAAAATGGGTTATTTCCACATCATTTTATGAAAAACGCCTCGAGATTCTCCCAGAGGAGCTGGTGGAAGCGGCCGGGGGATCTGGACCTCTGAAGCTGCTGCCCCAGCGACCCGACTTCGGATAAGCGGAAGCTAATGGATGGATGGATGGATGGATGGATGGATTTTATGAAAAAACATATACTTTTTTTACGAATGAGTAGCGTGTGAGGACGAGTCGGCTCCAGCCACAGCTCCACTCATTGATGCCACAGCTGCGCGCAGAGACGCATCTCCGTAATGACAGCGCTCCGCGGTTATGGAGGCTTGAACTTCTCAACGGCCTGTGAAGTTCTCATCGGGGATTTAAGTGAAATCTACCCCGAGTGGGCTCAACTGGCCCAGATAGCCTGCTGATCCCTGTCTCCAGTGTGCCAGCAGAGAGAGGTTTCCCTCTGCAGAACCGCATTAAAACAGCGCAGCGGAGTCAGAAGAGCGCAAGGTTCTGCAATATTTATTTATTTTTTTAAGTTACGCTCGTGAGTCAATTGACGGGACTTATTTTATTTGAAATAGCCTGTTTTTTAATAAAAACACTATTAAATGACTTGCATTGATATCGTACTACTGCATATGATTTATTTTTAACCTCAATAAATTCATATAGCCTATGTGAGCGGAATTTCAAACATTTGTCCGGTAAATTGGAAACCTGCCGGTCACATTGTCCGGTGCCAATTTTTTCTAGTGGAAACACTGGGAAGCATATTCATTTTTTTATTTGTGATAATAAATAAATCACGTGTTTTCATGGAGAAAAAAGTGTTTCTTATTGTGCGCCTACCTTGTTCTGCAGTTGGCTCCAGAAGGTGAGCTGCACCTGCTGGTTAGAGGCATCTCTTCCGCAGGCCCTCCACCTGTCTTGTTAAAGGCCGCTTTTTCTTTAGTTCTTCGCCTTATATCTTGCCACCTTCTTTTAACCTCATCTGCTGTTCTTTTTGTCTTACCAACTGTATTTATTCTATCGATTTTCTCCCATATTGCGTTTCTTTTGGTAATGTTTAAATTTCTTTGCTTTAGTTCATGAATGTGTTTATTTGCCTCTTCCACTAATATCTCTAACTCCAACTCGTCAAATTTCATTTTGCGCTTGCGTCTATCCTGCTTTCCATCCAGACTCTCCATGGCGCAAACCGTAAGACACGCAACACCTCATTTAAATACTGCGGTTTGCACCCGTTATCAATTGCGCGAGCATTCTTAGTTGATCACCCGCAAAACACACAACAACAGCACGCGCAAACTTTTTCAGTGCACACGCAATTTAGTACTCTTTATTCAGGATCTTAGTAAATCAGGCCCAAAGTGTGTTGCTATTTCCAACGTGGATGTCATTGATGTTGCTTTATCTGATAATTTTTGTGTTTTCTTTGACCTGTCTGTTACTACCAAACTAGCAGTTGGGTCTGTTGTTGTTCAGAGAAGACTCATAAAGGACAGCACAGGGGCACAGTTTATGGAAATGATTCAGTTTGAAAATACCCCGTGTTCTATGATGATCTGTTAAATTCTTACACATCAGGTGTTTTAAAGGTTTTGGATACCATTGCTCCTGTCAGGTTAGAATGGTTAAAGTAGAGAGAAGGCGCCATGGGGAAAAGAAGATTCAGTCAGGGCACAGAAAATGGAGTGCTGGAGACCTGAACGGAAATGGCGCAAGTCAAAGCTCAAGATCCATTATGAGATTTACAAAGAAAAATCGTGTGTATTTAACCCAACATTGCGTAGAACAAGGGAGTTATTTCTCTGAAATCATCAAAAACTACAGTAACAACTCCCGTGTCCTCTTTGCTACAGTAAACAAATTAACAAACCCTCCAGTTTCACTGCCCTTAGAACTCATTTCTACATCAAAGTGTAATGAGTTTGCAATATTCTTTAATGACAAAGTTCAAGGTATTGAAAATTCAATAATTTCCACAACACAAACAATTACTCTTCTGCCAACAAGATACCTAGAGCTGACACATTTCTCACCTGTAACTGATAAAATAGTCAAAGAGATCATCTGCAGTCTGAGTCCATCAACGTGCTGCCTTGATGAGTTGTCCACTCATCAAGGCAGTTTGAGCAGTTTGTTACCACAACTCACTAATTTAACATCTCTCTTCAGACTGGAACATTCCCAGAGGCCTTAAAAATTGCTGTCATTAAGCCTCGTCTAAAGAAGAGCAGTCTTGAGGTCACAGTACTAAAGAACTATCGGCCCATTTCAAACCTGCCATTCCTTGGCAAAGTCCTAGAAAAAGTGGTATATCAACAGCTTACTGACTTTCTCCTGTCCAACAATGTTTTTGATAGTTTTCAATCAGGCTTCAGGCCCCACCACAGCACTGAGGCAGCCCTGATCAAGGTGACAAACAATAATCGCCTGAGCACAGACGCAGGCAAAGTCTCAGTCTTAGTTCTGCTGGACCTAAGCGCTGCCTTTGACACAGTTGACCATGTGATCTTATTACAGAGATTAGAAGACTGGGTGGGAATCTCTGAAACTGCTTTAAACTGGTTCAGGTCCTATCTCAGGGACAGGAGATACTTTGCTGAAATTGGTAACTGTGTCACAGACCAAATGGCCATGATCTGTGGAGTTCCCCTGTGGTCAATCCTGGGACCCCTGTTGTTCAATCTGTACATACTTCCATTAGGCCAGCTAATACGCAGCTATAATGTGTCCAACCACAACTATGCAGATGATACTCAGATCTATGTGTCACTGACAGCAGGAGAACATGGGCCTGTAGATTCATGTGTCACTGCATCAAACAGATCAGTGTATGAATGCAAAACAACTTTCTCCAGCTAAACTCAGACAAAACTGAAATCATTGTCTGTGGCCCACAGAAACAAAGAGAAAGTGTTATCAGTCACCTTGAGACTCCCTCTAGAACCTAAAAATCAGGTTTAGGGGTATTTTGGATTCACACTTGAACTTTAACAGCCACATTAAAGCAATAACATCAGCAGCTTTTTACCATCTAAAAACATTGCCAGAATCAAAGGAATAGTGTCTAAACCAGATTTAGAAAGACTAATCCATGCGTTCGTCTCCACCAGGTTAGACTACTATAATGGCCTGCTGACTGGGCTCTCTAAACAAATTGTAAGACAGCTGCAGTACATCTAGAACACTGCTGCATGAGCCCTGACTAGAACCAGGAAATACGACCATATTAGTCCAGTCCTGAGGTCTCTGCACTGGCTTCCTGTCACTCAGAGAATAGACTTTAAAACAGCTCTACTTGTGTACAAGTCTCTTCATGGTCTGGTCCCAAAGTACATCTCAACCCGGACTCTGAGAACCTCAGGGAGTGGTCTCCTGGTGGTACCCAGAGTCAGGACAAAGCAAGGTGAAGCTGCATTTTAGTTTTATGTTTTTATTCTCTTGAGGTCAGAGGATGTCTGGTCAGCAGTTGTGGTGGATGTGGGAATAGTCACGACCAGACACGTCAGTCTGTACAGCTGTGGCATGATCTCATTCAGATGTTTGCTGTGTAGGAAACCCAGGAGATCTTTGGGACATTTCCCTTCAAAATCCGTCATGGCCTACTTCACAGTCACTTCTATTTTTAAACAGGAGCTCCGTGGCTCTGATGTCAAGCTGGAAAAGGTTGGATGCGGGAATTTATTTCTGATATGTCTGAAACTGCTGGTGGTCGAGGAGGGACAGGAACATTAATTGTTCCTGATCTTTAAATCGGTTCTGTAACCGGCAGATAAGGTTTTCCAGAACACGGTTGTGGGGTTTCTTGTACTGTGCACGTATCCCTTCATGCACTAGCCCTCTCTTTGCGCTCGGAGCACCCGAGATGCGCTCAGTGGTAGAAAGTAGATGTCATCATACCTGTTCCTTTGGCTCAATAGTGTCACAAAACTCTTTCACCCCTGACAGGCAGAACAGCTCATCCAATGATTCGTTCTGCAGTATTTTAAAAAGCACATCAGCTGTGCCACGTTACATCTGTCGTATCGTCCACCATAACAATGACAAATGGTGTTATATACTATATAGTTGACAACCATATAGTTGATACGGCGCATTCCCGCGACTCTGCCTGAGTGTGTTTACCTGGAGCACACTGACTATCTGGGACTTTCAGGTAGCCGATAGGAATTGTCTGTGTAAAAATATTTTTATGTATATATCAGTGCAGAGGAGGAGGAAGAAGCAAGAGGAGGAAGCTCTACAGCAGAGTCCCAGACGAGCTGCGCATGAGAGCTGCTCCGATCTGGATGAAAAGCCGATCCATAGCAGTTTGCGGGTAGCGCAACCTGCTCTTAAAGGCAATGGCTACTGATGCACTGATTGGTTTAACAGGTTGAACGCCCTAACCACTCCTATGCATAATGTAGCGGGTAGCGCAGGTGGGATAGTGGGTTTAGGGAGGTGGAAGATTGTGTTCTTTGCGGGGGAAACGCCCCTCCTGCTACCCACTATCCCTTAATAGCGGCTTTAGGAGATCTGGCGGAAGATCAGGGCCCTAGTCTCTGTTTCTGTCATCCTGAAAAAAAATTACAGGCTTTTGAAGTTATTCTGGGTGTAAAACTACTCTAGAGGTAACTGAGGTTCAAATAATAATAATACTAATAAGGTCAGTTCAAGCACAAATCATTAAGACATTTCAAAAAGGCCAATCCATGAAATTGAGCTTTCTGATGCCAGTCATCCTGTTCACAAGGTAAATGATTGCATCTTTCCATGAATCTGGATTGGACTTGGCTTTTATTAGTCACATTAGTAAGATGCTTTGCAATGCTGCTTCTTCAGTAAAATATTTGTGTATATATATATATATATATATACACATATACATATACATATATATAATGCATTGTGGTACTTTCCTTGTACCTTAAGAGGGTTGTTCTGCAATGGGAGTCTATCAGCCATATGTATGAGAGTAAAATAAGCAAAAACAATGACAATAAATAATAAGGTAATATTCATCCAAAAGATGCATACATGTTCTGGCCACTTGAGAATTTAGATTACAGAGAAATGACAATAATCAACACTACATCTCTGGTATATATATCTACTTTTGAACCAGGGGATTAACAGTGCTGGCAGACCTACTTGCATATGACGCTCCCTCTGGACTTGCTGTGGCAAGGTTTGATCTGCAGAGAACAGGCCACAGCTTTCCACGTGTCTGGAAGACACTTCCTTATGTCCAGCACAGGGATGTTCATGAATGGCATCTTGATCGTCCCGTTGGACCAGAGTTTAATGTCATTCATCGCACCCTGGTCTGACTGGATGTTACAGCTGCGGAACAGCTCTGTAGGCCTGCACATTCAGAAAAGACACAGAAATATCACAGCGGGAAATAAAAGTTGACTCAAATAGTACAAGAAAGATACTGTAAATGAAGAAGCAACAAGAACGCCTGTAGGGCGGCGCTAAAGTCCGTCTGAATACTGTGAACTACTTTGCCTCTTTGATGGCTGGTTGGTGGGTTTGGTATGAAGTGAGTCACCTAATTGGTGGCTTAAAAAGGAAAAGGCTCTGAGGTGCAGCTCTGGGTGTGGTTCTGTCATTGCATTTGTACTTGATAAGAGGCTACTTTGTTTATCCCCAGATGAACCTATGCAGTCAATCTCACAGTAGTAAAGAGTGCTTTTCCTCAGTGTTTGAATTGAATTGAATTGAATTGAATTGAAAATACTTTATTAATCCCTTGCGGGAAATTCTTTCGTTGCAGTGCTCCATCCTATAAAAACAACAATATTCTACATATAAAATAAGTAAATTAACACTTTAAATACTACACAAAGTACAAAAAATTACAAAAAATTACAAATTTACAATTTACAAATTAGGGATTTCAAAATACCCTGTCTAGTAAAAGAAAAAGAAAAGTAACCTAGTGTAAACGGACAGATATATACAGTGAAATAATCCAGAGATAATACAGATTTTACAGATTCAGAGTGATTGGTTGTAAAGTTTGATGGCCACTGGCAGGAATGATTTCCTGTGGCGCTCTGTGGTGCATCGAGGTGGAATGAGTCTATTGCTGAAGGAGCTTTTTTGTCTGGCCAGCCCTTCATGGAGAGGATGCGAGGAGTTGTCCAGCATGGCTCTTATTCTGGACAACATCCTTCTCTCTGACACTACTGTCAGAGAGTCCAGCTCCTCCCCAACCACATGGCTGGCTTTGTGGATGAGTTTATTGAGTCTGTTGGCGTCCCTCACCTTCAGTCTGCTGCCCCAGCACACAACAGCGTAGAGGATGGCACTGGACACCACCGACTCATAAAACATCCGCAGCAATGTCCAGCAGATGTTGAAGGACCTCAGCTGCCTCAGAAAATAGAGGCGGCTCTGGCCCTTCCTGTAGAGGGTGTCCGTGTTTTTTGTCCAGTCAAGCTTACAGTCCAAGTACACCCCTAGGTACTTGTACTCCTCGACTGGATCTACATTGACCCCACAGATGGAGATGGGGGTCACTGGAGCCCTGGTCCTCCTCAGGTCCACCACCAGTTCCTTGGTCTTTGCCACGTTAAGCTGCAGATGGTTCTGCTCACACCACGTGACAAAGTTGTCCACCACACCCCTGTACTCCGTCTCCTCACCCTTAGTGATACATCCAACTACTGCAGAGTCATCAGAAAACTTCTGAAGGTGGCAGGTCTCTGTACAGTAGCTGAAGTCTGTGGTGTAAAGGGTGAAGAGGAAGGGAGAGAGGACGGTCCCCTGCGGTGCCCCGGTGTTGCTGATCACTATGTCTGACCTACAGTTCTGCAGACGCACAAACTGTGGTCTGCCAGTCAGGTAATCAACAATCCAGGACACCAGGGGGGGCTCCACCTGCATCGTTGTCAGTTTCTCACCCAGTAGAGCCGGCCTGATGGTGTTGAATGCACTAGAGAAGTCAAAAAACATGACTCTCACAGTGCTCGCCGGCTTGTCCAGGTGAGCGTAGACACGGTTAAGCAGGTAGATGATGGCATCCTCTACTCCTAGTCGGGGCTGGTAGGCGAACTGGAGGGGGTCTAGCAGAGGTTGGACCATGGGCCGGAGCTGCTGCAGGATAAGTCTCTCCAGGGTCTTCATGATGTGTGACGTCAGTGCCACGGGTCTGTAGTCCTTGGATCCTCTGGGGCGCGGCGTCTTTGGCACAGGAACGATGCATGACGTCTTCCACAGCACAGGGACCCGGTGAAGACTCAGGCTCAGGCTGAAGATGTGGTGCAGCACTCCACACAGCTGGGGGGGCACAAGCTTTCAGCACCCTGGGGCTCACACCATCAGGGCCTGCAGACTTGCCTGTGTGGAGTTTCCTCAGCTGTGTCCTCACCTGGTCAGCACTGATGCGAAGTGTGAAGGTGTCTGGTGGGGGAGGGGTGGAGGTGTGGTGTTGGAGAGTGTCAGGGGAGGAGGTGTGCGCGGGGCCATCTCTGGAGGAAGAGGGGTTGTAGGAGGGGGGAGGAAGAGAGAGTGGAGTGGGCGCTAACTGCAGACCCGCAGCAGAGGAGCCCATGGGAGGGTGAGCCAGGGTCACTGTGTCAAATCTGTTAAAGACAGATTCATCTCGTTCGCCCAGTCCACTTTGCCCCCAACTCCTCCTTTGCTGGTAGGTCTGAAGCCAGTGATGGTTCTCATTCCACTCCAGACCTCTCTCATGTTGTTCTGCAGGAGTTTCCTCTCCAGCTTCCTCCTGTACTTCTGTGTTTCAGTGTTTAGTGATTCAGTGTTTAAATCAGGTGATTCTTATTAGGAAAATCTCTTTAAAAGCCTTTTCTGTGTTCAGGCTGAGGATATATCTACTTGTATTCCAGCTCATAGAAACAAATAAAACAATTGTATAACAGCATTTTCTCTCTCTGTGGTGACACTTTAATATAATAAGGTTGCAGACCTTGTTTGAGTTCTGGCTTGTTTGGTCATTGCTAGAAAAAGCGTAATGTGCCAGACCAATACCCAAGTTTTGATATTTTATTATCATTCTCTGATTTAATACTCATCCTTCCTTATTTATGGTGTCTTTACTCTGTTCTCCCCTTCCACCATATCCACTTCCTGCTGCATGTTCCCTGATTTGTTGGCTGCTTCACCTGCACTGGTTACACTTTGAACTGTGACTGATCTCCTCAGCTCTTCAGCCTAGTGCCCAGTGACCGAACGTTTCTGAAACTGTATACTAAACTAATAGTCTGTACTGATTTTGCCAAAATCAATCTACTTTACAGTAAATGAACAACTGTACAATCTGCAGCACGCTAAAGTACCCAGATGGAAAATGTCCAGTGTGTGACAAACCAGTCTACCACTCCTAGTATATTCCATACCATACATATACAGACATGTACCCCATTTCAGTTGGTGAACACTGAGGCTGCAGTCCTTTGAGGAACCAAAATCAAAAAAAAAAAAAAAAAAAAAAAAAAAAGAAAGAAAACAAAGTGGTACTTGAACGGATTTGCTTGCTGATTTGCTGCTCTGGGTTATTACATATCCTTCGTTGATTTGCCAAGCCTCTATCAAATGACCATTACCAGAGGATAACATCACAAACAAGCCTTAGCAACAGTATAACAGTATACTGTTATATCAACAAACAGTATAAATAGACAAGCAGGCGCTGCTGACTGAGTTGTCCTTGGTATCAGCCACTATGGAGCATGAGCCTTTGATACCTCAACTGCCTTCATGTGCAGAAAAAAAGCTATTATAAGATCAATCTGCAACAAAAGTTATATCCAGTGGAACAGGGACAGCCATGTCATATCTGTTTATGGTGATGGTGGCGTGGATGGAGATTATGGAGCCCCGTTTGGGTCATAATTCAATGAATAAATGAGTCTATTATTATGAAATACAGGCGTTTATTATTATGAAATACGTATCCATTACTATGAAATGTTTTCCCTACATTTCGCGCTACATTTCTTAGTCGATGTCAACTTGATTTTGACGGCATGGCGACAGGAGAAAGGTCCTTTTCTGACTTACTCCGAGAGGTAGCCAACAGGCTCGATGCGAGTCCCCCACCAATTGCATGGAGAAGGATCAGCCAATGAGCGTGCAGGTCAACCACTGGTCCCGCCCAGTGGCAAAATGTCATTATTATGTAAAAGCTCATTCTTATGAAAATGGAAGTAATTATGTAAAAACTCATTCTTAGATAAAAAAGACATTCTGAAATAAACTATTATGCCTTAAACTAAGATTAAATAATAATAAAAATATATTTCATAATAATTACATTTTTTTCATAATAATGGGAAATATTTCATAATAATACACATATATTTCATAATAATGGGAAATATTTCATAATAATAAACATCTGTTTCATTATAATGAGGAAACATTTCATAATAATGGATACGTATTTCATAATAATAAACGCCTGTATTTCATAATAATAGACTCATTTATTCATTGAATTATGACCCAAACGGGGCTCCATAGGAGCACCAGACTGGTTTTGTTTTAATAATAGTATTTTGAAATGATATTGCACTAGTGTACACAGAGCCTGGAAAGAAAAAAGATATAACCCCAAAAAAAGTTTTTTGTGTTTGCTCATAAACATACTCCACATGGAAACAGATCTAATCCCCAGGCCCCTCTGTCCAGGAATCACCACCTTTGGCCAGTGCATTTTCCTTTTTGCTGCTCATGGCCACACAGCTCAGCTTCTGAATTCTTCTAGAGAGGAGAGAGTCATCCAACGCTCCCCTGGCATCCGTTTCAGAAAGTTGCCTGTGCACAAACTCTGAGTATGATGAACCTGAACTCAGGGAAAAGCAGTTCAAAGATGTCCAGGGGAGTGGGTGTACAGCTATCGGGCTGGTTTGGATCAATATGAAAACTTCAACATAACCAGAAGGAAAATCGTTTCTGTCAAGGTCTAGACTCCAGGTCAAACTAAGATTATGTCTACATTAAAGGTACACCAAGTCTGGGAATATCTAGCCAATAAACAGGCAGACGTTTCTGCAGGCAGTGACACTACTTTTGTTTGACATAACACAATACATATAATTCAAACTTAAATATATACTTGTCTTTTAAATGCAGACGGTACTTAGCACACATCTGTATCGTGGCATTTTTGTTTTTAAGCAAATAAATAATAAGTATTTATAACACGTGTCTAATTCATCAATTTTTGGTGTGTTCAAACTTTTCTCGAGCATAATACATACTAAATAAGAAAAAAAAAAACTGCAACAGGCTGTGATTACATACTCCTACACTAATACTTGAAAATCATCAACCTACACAAAAATGTGTTGGTAGAGGAAAAACGAAGATAGGTGGATGAAATGAAATTATAGAGCCATGTCAATGTCTTTTTTTTTTATTATTATTATTCCTGAGGTAGATAAGCCAGGCACAAACTAAGGCATATTTATTTTTGTCTGAACAAAAATTAAATAACAATTTTACCAATTTACCCTATTGGCCCGAATATAGGACAACTCTGAGTATAAGATGCCACCTATTTTTCAAATATCATTTTTGGAAAATGATGAAGACATTAAGGTTATTCATAAAACTTTTTATTGTTCAGTTACCATAGAAAAAAGTCCCACAGATAACAATCTGCTGTATTGTTTAACATTTTAAAGATTTCACCTTTTTTAGGAACTATGGTACCACTATGGTACCATACTTAAGGTAGGGTACGTGTCAGGTTTCTGTGTTTTTTAAGATTAAGTTAAAGTTATAGTACTATTTAATAAACTTTATTCTTTAAAATCTGAGACTGACTCAGTGAATAAGCAACAACCATGTAGTTCAATAACTGCATTAATGATGTCAATAACTGCATAACCATTAAAGTCGAGTTATATTTGGTTTCAAGAACAAAATTAATAATTCAGATAATTCAGAATATCAGATCCTGCTCGCATGTGTTCACCGAGTCGCTCCATTTGCTCACTGTTTACTTAGGTGCGGCTCCATCTAGTGGTGCAGATGTGTAACGACAATAGCACGTAGCACGTCACACGTAGCACGTCACACGTAGCGCTGCAGATAGTGACATTGAACAGAACGTAATTTAACTCGAGTGCGCCCTCTGCTGGCCTGGAGGCCACATCGCGATTTATGGCTTAATTAAATCAATACGAATCATATTTTTTTTTTTTAAAATCTATTTTGAATAGATTTTCTTCAGTTATCACGGCATGCCTAGAGGAGACGATGCCAGAGTCTGGCACATTTAAAGTCATGTGATTTAAAAAAAGAAAAGACACCCCTTAAGCTTTTATGCCACAGGATAATGATTGGGTCCTTATCAAGTCCTAAAATAGGCAAATGCAGTCTAAAATAAATAATGCCCCATGCAGTAGTATATTGTGTCATCATTTATTTCATCAGTCAAAATGCAGTGGCACGTAGTACACCTCATGATTCAAAACCTTGAAGAACCACCTGTAACAACAGTAGAAGTATTAGTTTTATGTGTGATATTGTCCAGTCTGTCACGTGGATATTGAGGCATTTTGGCCCATTCCTCTTTTCTTAATACTGCTTCACTTCACTGAGGTTTAGAGACGTTTCAGCTGTCTGACAGAGCTTTTCCACCAAAGCAGTTCC
Organism: Hirundichthys speculiger; assembly: GCA_018398805.1. Classification (NCBI taxonomy): domain Eukaryota; kingdom Metazoa; phylum Chordata; class Actinopteri; order Beloniformes; family Exocoetidae; genus Hirundichthys; species Hirundichthys speculiger. The sequence continues at coordinate 3,677,799 of JAGFBZ010000105.1, forward strand.
AGTCTTAGTTAGGAGCTTCCTTCCAGACTTAGAACTTCTTTTTTGCTTTTTTTGAATCTTCACTGACAGACATCGTTGGTGTTTTTGTGTCACCTGCTGGTGTTTATGGCTCCACTAATATCAGGGATAAATCATGTTTTTACTGGCGTTCAGAAATGCCAGACAACATCTGGAAGCGTGGTATTATTGAATGTTCTCTGAAGCTGGAGGAATGTCTCTCACAGCAGGTATTGTGACAAAATGAAAAAAGGTGTTTGCATTGTCATTCATAAACAGTACTGGACGGTTTATATCTGGAGCCCATGGATCCCACTTCACAGCAGTTATAAGTAATGACTCATATGTGATACATCATGTCATTGTTCATCTAAGATACACAATTTAAAGACAGGTTTATTTTTTTATGACCTGAAGCGTAAACCTGGTAATTCAAATTTCTTTTCACAAGAGTGCAGATAATTGGCAGGAGAAACAGGCCACTCTCACACATGAAAACCTCCCATTTGTTGAAGCCTGGGAACATGCAGAAGTCTGACCTATTGTTGAAGTTGGTGCAGTAGGTGAGGTCCTTGCAGCCCAGCTGGCAGGGTTCTCTGACATCAGCCAGGCAGTTGATGAGCTCCGTCTCCACTGGGTTGTACTCACAGTGCTGATCAAAGTCCTGCAACTTCTGGCTGCCCCACTTTGTGCTGATGTCTTTACACAAGTCCCTATCACAGCAGAGCACAAAGTCTGTTATATCAAGCAGCTCGAACACATTTCACCTTCTCCTGAACTCTACCTCAGCATCCTGTATGACATCAGTGTACTGTTTTTTTCTGACATAATGGGATGAGCATGGTCCTGTACCTGCAGCGTGAGGTGTTGGCCTTGGAGCAACAGTGCAGCTTGGCACTGTCCATTTTGATGGGATTGGGGGTCTCCTCCTCTGGTGGGGATGGAAGGTGTGCACTGCCCAGGAAACACTGCCACATGGGGTCCTGAGGGAGGGGTTCAGAGCCACACTCCTTGATCAGACCATCCATGATCTCTTGCTCTGTACTCATAGTGCTGAGGATTTGCCGACAAGCGCTCTGACAGTGGGTGGCCTCTGCCCGGTCACAGCAGTGCAAACCTGGAGGGGAGGGTCAGAGAGACTTAGAGATCCATCACGGTGAATGTAACCGCACCGAGAAAATGACAGAATGTGTTATGTGCCCAACTTTTTCAAGTTTGAAGTCCTCATCCTGTAACAATATATAAAAGAGCTTGTAAGAGTTTAATTTACAATTAACATAAAGATGCTACGTTCACATCCACTGACTTTGTTGAGTAAATCAAGGGGTGAACAGAACTACTGTCTTCTGAAAACATAGACTATCTTCCAAAGATATCCTATGCTTTCAACAAATCTTTCCTGCATTTCACAAGAAAAGTTAGTGTCCAGTGATCTCTTATCCAGAGATGGGAAAGAGAAAAAAAAGCACTGGTGAGCTCCACAGCACTGAGTAGGCCCAGAACGTCACAGGAGACGAGTAAAGTGGATGACCACATAATCCTTTACTTGGTGAAGAGAAGCCCCTCCACAACATTAAGAAGGATCAGAGAATAGTCTGGAGGAGGTAGGTGCATCATTGACAAGATCATCAATCAAGAGGTGCCTTCATGAATATAAATACAGAGATTATAACAATGTGCAAACAATGTAAAATACTGAAGAACAAGAAAGCCAGATCTGTCTTTGCCAGAAAACAAATCAAAAAAAGCCTGCCATGTTTTAGAGTCAGTCATACTTTTTGCCTCCATTAAGAGAGTTGAGAAGCAGATGCTGAGAGCTTTTTTTCTGCAGGAGTCTCTCTCTTGCTTGATCTTCATAAATTCCTCGTACTGCCCAGGCCGACTGCTCTTAAGATAAGTTATTTAATTAGTGGTGTTAAAGTAGTGGGTTCTGACTCTTCCTTACATGACTGTGCAAAGAAAACCACACACACAAACACACACTCACAGGCCACTTTTTTAGGTCCACCTTGCTAGTACCAGGTTGGACCCCCTTTTGCCTTCAGAACTGCCTTAATCATTCGTGGCATAGATTCAACAAGGTACTAGAAACATTCCTCAGAGAGTTTGGTCCATATTGACATGACAGCATCACCAGCTGCTGCAGATTTGTCGGCTGCACATCCATGATGTGAATCTCTCGTTCCACCACATCTCAAAGGTTCTTTATTGGATTGAGATCTGGTGAATGTGGAGCCCATTTGAGTCCAGTGAACTCATTGTTATGTTCAAGAAACCAGTCTGAGATGATTCACGCTTTATGACATGGCACGTTATCCTGCTGGAAGTATCCATCAGAAGATGGTCCACTGTGGTCATAAAGGAATGGACATGGTCAGCAACAATACTCAGGTAGGCTGTGGTGTTGACACGATGCTCAATTGGTACTAATGGCCCCAAAGTGTGGCAGGAAACTATCTCCCACACCATCACACCACCACCACCCTCAGCCTGGACCGTTAATACCAGGCAGGATGGATCCAGGCTTTCATGTTGTTGAAGCCAAATTCAGACCATCTGAATGCTGCAGCAGAAATCCAGACTCATCAGACCAGGCATCGTTTTTCCAATCTTCTATTGTCTGGTTTTGGTGAGTCTGTGTGAATTGTAGCCTCAGTTTCCTGTTCTTAGCTGACAGGAGTGGTATTCAGTGTGGTCTTCTGCTGCTGTAGTCCATCCACCTCAAGGTTCGACGTGTTGTGTGTTCAGAGATGCTCTTCTGCAGACCTCGGTTGTAACGAGTGGTTATTTGGGTTACAGTTGTCTTTCTATCAGCTTGAACCAGTCTGGTCATTCTCCTCTGACCTCTGGCATCAACAAGGCATTTACACTCACAGAACTGCAGCTCACTGGATATTTTCTCTTTTCTGGACCATTCTCTATAAATCCTAGAGATGGTTGTGGTGAAAATCCCAGTAGATCAACAGTTTCTGAAATATTCATACCAGCCCGTCTGGCACCAACAAACATGTCCCATTTAAATTCACTTAAACCACCTTTCTTCCTCATTCTGATGCTGGTTTAAACTGCAGCAGGTCGTCTTAACCATGACTACATCCCTAAATGCTTTTCAAGCTTTTTTTTTTGATATATATATATATATATATATATATATATATATATATATATATATATATATATATATATATATGTATGTATGTATGTATGTATGTATGTATGTATGTATGTATGTATGTATGTATGTATGTGTATGTGTGGACAGGACAGCTGCTGATCTCTAATTATCTGATTGCTGATAGTAGTATATTAAGGTTAATTGTGAGGTGTATATGGCTGTAGTCTAGGCTCCCATTCAGCCAAATGCTGAAGCAGTGAAGAGGCTGGTAGGCAACCGCTCATACTGGGAACTGACTGAGCTGCAGTCTGGAATGAACCCATTTAACTTTTCGTACAACAGAGGTGGTATGCTCTCAGAGTCAGACATGGTGCCAAACATCACAAGCAGAGCTTGAAGAAGGACGAGGCTTCCACGTGTTTTTGAGCAGCAGGCTAAGAAATTGTGCATCGACTGGCAAAGCAGAGACGGGCACCTTTAAATAGATTTCTTTTGCTTCTTTAAATGGAGCAGGAAACAAATGCAGCATATAGAGAAGTGTATGTGAGAGCAAGGAGATGAACAAGTCAATATTATAAAGGGGACCAATCACATTTGTTGCGGCCTGCTTGAAGGTGACATTTGGAAAGAAGTGGATGCCAGACCCGGCATAGTTTATGGGATTGGATTCCCTCCTACGGTGTAGATACACCATCGGTTCGACGCTGAAGCAGTTTGCCAACATATTTCACTCAACAACACACTAAACATACTTTTACTGTCAACAAAAACTGATCCGAAGAACTGAAATAATAGCTTACTAAAATACTTTCACGCCATTTATAATCCTGCAATACTCATCAGGTCGAGTTATTTTACATTGACTTCACCCAACGACTAATTCAGTGGTTCTCAACTGGTGGGTCGTGACCCCAAAGTTGGTCGCAGACCCGTTTTCAGTGGGTCGTGGCCCTTTGCCTGGGGAAGGAAATGCTAGATGGCGATAATATCCTGTAATGTGAGTTGACACCCGCCAGTTCACCCCATAGAAAAAAAACTGCAAAGTTTGTTTACATATGTTGAGCATGGTAAAACACAGATACAACGATGAATATATGAGATATGGATTTTCTTATCTTGAAGACAAAGGTCAGTGAGTGGTTATTCAGCTAAAATTATATATTTTGAGTTCTTTTTGAAACTACTGCTCAGTGGTTGCACTGTTTTATTTCATATTTGTGCATAAAAACACTGTTGAGTCTTAAAAATGGCTGTTACTGAAATGTTCTGATTGTTATGTCAGCTTTATGATTAATGCTTAAATAAGTGACTAGATAGTTTAATAGGAAATTGTTATATATTCAGGAAGTCAGTACTCAGCAAATGCTACATATTTGAGTTCTTTTTGAAACTACTGCTCAGTGGTTGCACTTTTTTATCTCATGTTTGTGCATGTTGAGTCTGTTTAAAAAAAGGCTGAAGTTACTAAAGTGAAGTGTTTTGGATATAATTAAAATGCAGCTAATTGAGCATCAAAGGGAATATTTCCCACTTGAAGTCGTTTTGGTTATGCTATTTTGGTTTTTACCATTTTGGTTTACCAGTAAACTTATTTTTTTGTGTTGGCATTCTGTGATATTCTGTTCTACTATCTCTGATTCAAACTGCACGATCTTTTCATTCAATAAATTTGAGAAGTTGGAAATTTTCCTTGATTTGGGTCACGGCTTGTCATTAAGGGTGCTGGTGGGTCCTGAAGCCAGACCAGTTGAGAACCACTGGACTAATTCCAGTCATATCAACAAAAAGATGCGTGTGCCAGATGAGAGTCGTAGTCAAGTCCAACATGCGTGAGACATCCCTGTCAGTTTTGCTGTACCGTGTGTGCTGAAAATAAGAAGCAGATGGACTCACTCTCTATAGGGCTGCGTGCTGGGTAAGTCTCAGTGAAGTTGTTGACACAGTCCACCAGCTTATGGCTGTGGCTCTGACAGTACTCTTTGACGGCCTTGATCTGGGACTTGGTCGGGGTCGAGTCTGTCCTGAAGATGGCCTCACAGTAATCCCTGCAGGTGGTGTGACGCCCTGCAAAGCTGCAGCATGAAGAACCCACTAGAGGAACAGACAAACACACACACACAAAAGAGAGAGAGAGAGAGAGAGAGAGAGAGAGAGATTTTTTTTCAGGGAATAGTTAAGGTTAGAAATGTTAAAGACCATTTTAAAAGTAGAGTAAGTAATCAAAAACCATTGGTCAGTATGTAGGTATTTGTCATCACTGGGCTATTCTGATGGAGTCATGATGGAGTGATCTCAAAGACTCATAAAGAGGAGCCATTTACCAGGCAGACTGAGGCACATCATTGTCAAAGATGCTCATCTGAGCATCTGTTTCAGCTGATGCTCAGATGAAACAGTAACGGGCACCATGTGCTCTGGACCAAAGACTAAAGGAATCAGCTAGACCAGGGGTCGGCAACCTTTACTATCAAAAGAGCCATTTTTTTGTCCTTCTCTTCTTAATAAAATTCATCTGGAGCCGCAAAACTTATTTGACACGTAAAATGAAGATAACAGTGTATGAAGTTTTATATCTAGTTATTCTGTATTCAGAGGGATTTGAATCTACCCAAAAGCTTATTCCTAGTATCTTTGGCAGTTTTTAAACTTTTTAATACAAAAGGTCTTACAAGATACTAATTAAAGTTTCATTTCCAATTTTTTTTGTCATCCACTGTAAAGGAGCTATAGTTTGTTGCATTTATGAAATTATAGAACAACAAACAGAAAACTGTTAACATTTTATTGCTGTTTTTACCTGTTATAACAAAGGTAAACCTCAAACTCTTATAAAGACTGTATATTGGCTGCTTCTGTACTGTATGTTTGGGAGCTGAACCAAGACAGATTCATATCAACTTGTTGACATGGAAGTAAATATATTTAACCTTGAATCTTTTGAATGAGGATAAAAAAAACACTTGCATATGTAAACCTACTTTGAAATAAAACAAAGAACCATGGAGGTTCATAGGGCCCTATGAAATCCGTTTTATTTTTTCTCAAATTCCGTTTTAATTTTTTTCATTTTCGGTGTTTTTCGGTTTTTAATTTTTGAGAATTCCGTTTTTAAGGATTTTATGCAAATTTAACCCCAAAACAGTATATAAAGTAATGAAATATAGACAATTTATCCAATTATAACTGTAAACTTTAATGTTTTTATACTTTTAAACATATTGTGTCCAACAAAACATTGTTTTTTTTAACAAAAAAAATCTAGTTTTTTCTATGTAATAAATAAGAAAAAAATAATTCAAATAGGTAAAATCAATTTAAAGTGCAAAAAAGAAAAATTGCAACAGCAGTAAACTAATAATTTTAGTTTGTTTGATTTCTTTTGTTATCAGACAGTTTGTCATAACGTACATGATATTTTTCAGGTATGTCATGACAAACTGTGTCCGATAACAGAAAAAACTATATTTACTACAGCTGATGTAGATGCTATGAAATCCAAAGCAGTGAACACTGAACACTGGTTGTGTGTGTGAGTGTGTGCCCGTGTTTTTTTTTTCTTTAGGTGTTCCATCTATTACAGACAGCCGTTTAAATAAATAATTATCAGCCTCTTTGTGTTTAGCTCGTTGAGTGACTCTTGCCTTTTTACGTTTGTGCTTTTCACTCATTATTTTGATCCTTGTTGGAAGACCACGGGGCAGACCAGGACCCGCTGGAGAGATGACATCTCTCAGCTGGTCTGGTGGAAGCGTCCGGGGGGAGGGAGGTCTGAGCCCCTCTGCTGAAGCTGTTGCCCCCGCGAGCAGACTACGGACCAAGCGGGAGCTAATGGATGGATGGAACTGATCCTTGCACGTATATTTTGTGTCCATTCAATCGCGTGCTGGCAAAACTTGCAGAATTTTAAATTGCCAGACACATAATAATCTCGGATAAACTGCTCTGCCCTGTACCTGAGAGTAAACCGCTAGTTCCTTTGCTTCTTCGCCGGTTTCTCGGGTGCCGCTTCGACGTGTTTTTTTTTTTTTCTATGATGAGGAGAGCGGGGGCAGAGAAACTAGAGTGTCCCCACCTTTTCGTGAACCCTCTTGGAACATTTTCTCGAAAGAAAAGTTCCTTTTAGTCCGGGAGAAAAAAAAAGAAAAAACTTTTACGCAAATTGCCGTTCAGTTCTGTTATATTGTGCATTTAAAGTGAATTCCGTTTTTAATCTCCAATTCCGTGATTCCGTCCGCGATTCCGTGATCGCGGATTCCATAGGGCTCTAGGTTCATTTGAGTCATTCCCTTATTTGTGAAACACTGATCAAATAAAAAGTAGCCCACTTTAAAATAAATAAAACGTATAGCTGCATCTTAATAACTTAAAAAAATTATAAATATAAAAATAGGCCAGTTTGTATTTAATTATGACTTAAGTCCATTTCAGTGTGTTGTCATCCTCTTGTTTTCTCCTCAGCCACGTACAACAATCAACCATCGAGCCTGAACATAAAACATTTGTTGTAGTTCCTGCTGGAGAAAACCTGCTCACATCAGTATGTAGATCAAAGATTGACAGGACTCCAAATGTAAACGTCTTCATGTTCATATCAGTGTCGGGAATGACATTCATGTTTCAGAGACAAATTTGTCGGGTTTTGGAAGGTTTCCAATATCACTCCTTTTGTGTATTACACCACTACAGCACACAGATGTGGTGCGGGAAATGTTTCTTTTATTTTTTACGGTGGTACATGAGAAACACAAAGATGTCCAGCGCTAGTCACAGAGCTCACGCTCACCTTTATTTACTTTCCCAGGATGCAACACACAGATACGACTTCCTCGTTGCAGTAACCTGGCAGTATTTTGCACTAAACATACTCATTCTGCCCCCTGCTGGCGAGCAACCTACAGGGCACTACATGTGCTCCAGAGCCAGAATCGCCTTCTGACAAGTTTTTCCCCAAAGCTACAGGGAGCCACTGCAGAGATGCTAAAGAGCTGCAGGTTGCCGACCCCTGACCTAGACTCTTATCAGCAACAAGTCCAAAAGCAAAAAAGACTAAATTTGCCAGTGCCTTTGGCAAAGATTATTTACACCTCAGTGATGACAGCATTAATGTAGAAAAGCGCATTCAAAGTTTCCACCTCCACTACCTTCAAAACATCTTTTCTCATGAACTTCTGTGCATTTCTCAGCACGACGATGCAAAACCACATTTTGCACACATTACAAAGTATTGGTCCAGGAAGAATTGGGTACAGGTGCCGGACAGGATTATCACCAACAGAGAACATTTAGAGAATTTTGAAAAAAAAAAAAAAATGATCAAAACGTTTTACTGTTTGCAGGAAGAATGAGGGAAAATAAAAAGCCTTTATAGACTCTCCCATCTGTTCTGAATGTGCTGCAGGCCAGAAAGGCAGAAACTGATGTATATTAACAAGTATAAAAAAATGACAAGAAAAAAATTCAATATTTTGGGTTCATGTTGTGTGCAAAGAAATAAAAGTCACATTCTATGTAACAATCACCGTGTTTCTTTTCCCCACGGTCCAAACTCTTTCTGATTTGGTGTTGAGTTTCACCAAGAGGAAGCTGATGTTCTTCTGGGGGTTATTTGTTTAATAGTGTGGAGGGGATCTCAGTGTGAGCTCAGCCTACTGGTTATCTTGTTTGTGTGTGTGCGTGTCTTTGTGTGTTTTTGTGCGAGTGTAAGAACTTACTTTCATTTTTTGTGATGCAGGTGTAGAGTGAGTTCTACGAAGAGAAGAAAAAGCTGTCACGATACCAGCCACTCATCTTCAGCTCACTCATAAATATTAATTTGTACAGACTTTTTTGGTTTAAATAAACAGTCATCTTCTTTCCATTAGCCTGTCATTAGATATATTATCATCTGTCTTTTTCTTTATTACAAAGAACATGGTTCTTTCATCAATCACACTGTGAAGTAAAATCTGGAGTCGGGGGAAATCTCAGTGCTTAAAGGCCAAGGATGGAAACCACGTAAATGAACAAAAGCATTCATGCCACACTGATCGATAGAATCACATAGGTTTAGAAGTACCCTGCTAAACCATTATCGTTCAATATAGTCAGACGCTGTGTCCAGAAAAGTAATCTGAACATTATAGGAAGAAGCCACATATTAACTGCAGTTCTATTCAAATGTCATGTCAAGGTAATTTACACAGAAAGTAAACAGATTCGTAGCAAACCATCAATTCAAGCTGTGGTAATCCATTTAATATCCAATTCCTAACAACTTTATCTGATTCATATCCACATAAAAGCAACTCATAATAGGCAGTCTATGAGGAAACAAACAGACTGCATCAAATCCTCAGTTTGAAGGCAACAGTGGAGGGAAATCACCCCTTTTTAATAGAATGAAATCCCCACCAGTACAAGAGTAGAGCAGCACAACAGCAGGCCGACCACACCAGTGGGTCGGCACAGAAACATGCCCCCGGGACAGTCCAGCATGCAACAGCAGGGCAGGTACGGCATAGCTGCAGCAGTGTACAGGTACACTTTGACTTTCACACCATCACAGGTGGTAGAGAATTAAAGAGCACAGATCTGAGGGACCTCCAGATCCAGACTGATAAACTAAGCACCCAGGCACTGTAGCGGTCAAAAGAACTTCTACGGGACGGCCGTGGTGACAGATGGAACAATATCAAGTAAAAGTAAGATCAAGAAGAAGAAATATGAGAAGACTGAAAAAGACATGTTGAATCAGGGACATCTACAGCTACATCTCTCTCTGACTTACCTCTGTGACCTTTTTGCATAGATTTTTTATGTCATTCTTGGAAGATGCCTGTAAGGAAAGAGAAAAAATATAAACACGTAAAGAAGAAATTCAGAAAATACCACAGAAAGGATGTGGTCTTAAAAAAGCTGTAAATGTTGTTTTTTCACATCTTACCCGTTTGCATTCCCAGCGGCACTCATTTGTGATGGCCAGCTCACAGCAGCCGAGACCCACCCAGCTATCTGACTTCCTGGATACTCCTGCAGTCAAATAAAACACAACTAATCAACAATCTGTGTCTATTTGTTTCACGGACAAAGACTAGTTATATTTTTTTTAATTAAAAACCATAAATATATGCTACATTTGTAAATGTTCATCACTCCTAGGCGTACATTGAGGATGAGTTCACACTTGAATTTTGACTTGATTAAGGTAAACTCTGTTGTGGTTGCCCTGTTGGTGCAGTTCGCTTTAAGACGTGAGAATGCTGCTCACCGAACCTTTCTACACACCAAACAAGAGGATATCTTAAACCTCTCAGGCCTCATTCTGCTTTCAAATGGACCACCCCGTCTGCCCAATCATGTTGTGACCTCGTTCATGTTTCTTGTGTTATGTTTTTTGGTACATTGGTACCAGACGAACCAGGACTTTCTATGAGTGAACTGAGCGATGCACAATTTCATGCCTTAGTCAGGGCCGACGATACTTGACTACAAGTGTGAACCCACCCTATGTTTCAAAAAGCATTTTGTAACTGTTATGGATGCATTTGGAGAGATGAGGGAAATCTTTAACTGAAAGTAGCATGTTGAGGAGAAGGAGAAGTGTTTACACCAACAGAGATAATCAGCAGAAGCTGTCATAATGGACTAGACATCAAAGGGTGATCATATCTCACAGTCGGACAGGATCTGAGGGAGCTTTTTTCTTTAACTGAATACATTTTTGCAGACTGCTAAGGCTGTCTGGAAGCCAGTGTTTAGCAGGTAGAAAAGGTGGGAGTAACGAAACTTCCCAATCTGGAGCCTATTAGACTTCTGACAGGCAGAATTTTTCTTTCAGAGCATAAGCGCCTTTGATCCAGTGGCCCTTTTCTTCTCAGCTGTCTGTGGTCAAAGGCAGCTCTCATTGCAGTTTTAAAAGCTTCATCAGCTATCACTCATTCTAATGCAACCAGGCAGAGAGTAGATCCTTGTGAATGTCTTAAGTCAACGTGTATCTTTTGGATCAGGCTCAGTGAGCTTGAGCAGAATTTTTTGACAAAAACTTTACAAGTTAAAAATGTTTGAGGAAAAAAAATAATCTGTCAATTCATAAGTGATGAAAATAACTGAAGATCTTTACTGCATTTGAGCAAACTGCTAAATTTATATCAGTTTTATGACTGATGCTGGGGAGGTATATTAATATATAAATGCTATTCCAATGAAAACAATCATTCTTAATATGACCACTAGAGGGCACTGAAGGTGAAACAGCTAAGATCGAGCACTAACTGCCTGTTCTGAGCCTCACCTGGGAGCGTTGAGTTGATGCACATCCAAAGGTCATTCTAGAAAACAAAGAGGTGGAAAAGATTAAGATCACAGGTTAGTAACCCAAACACATTGGTAAAGCTTTTAATTTTTACTATAAATGAAAACTTATTCTGCAGTTCAGTAGCCTTCTGTTAGCACAAAGTTAGCTTAGAGTTAATACCTTTGTTTTAGGCTAACACTTAAATTTACCACTGTCAAAAGCTGAAGAGAATGTACTTTAATCACAAACATTGCCTGTGGATAGTTTAATAAACTACGTTGACAAAATGAACTTTGAACAGGGACAAAAACCTGCCTGAATCTGTTTGACTCCATCATAAAAAACAGAACGACTTTAAAATCTGCTGAGCCATTTCTTCTGAAGAATTTTAATTCCCTCCAAGGCACAATGAAGAAACATACAAAGTGAACGTAGCAGTTAATAGTATAATGTGCTGAAGAGAAAGAAATAAATGACTTTATTTCTTATTTTATGAACACAATTTAGCAATCGAGAAACACAAACCTCTAGAGCAACATATTAAGTTACGATGGCAAGAAAAAGTATGTGATCTCCTTGGAATTTACTAGTTTCTTAAAATAATCTGATCATAAAATGTGACTGAATCCCATTCACAGTCTGTTAATTCTGCCTCTGCCGTGCCCTCATTCTGCTCTGCTTTGCTGTTTGAACTGCACAGACAGAACGGCATAACATTTCGTTCTGCAGCTGCTGCTACACCACCTCCAGAGGTAGTGCTGAAGGCGTAGCGGTGGCAAAATGAGTGCTGTGTGACTTGGCAACAGGGTTGACACAGCTGTAAGGATAGCTAGCGACAAGACAGACCAGACCAACCAGACAGATCAGACAGACCAAAGTGAAAAAATAAGAGTAATGCTGGATTCACATGTCCGTGTTACGAATGTCGTCTGCATCCGTCTCTATAGACTTTGAATGGGGTGACGTCATCCACTGACAAACTAAACTGTGCGTCCCACGAGCCGTGTCACGAGTGTTGTCTTCGGGAAAAGTTGGTGGAATTTCAACTTTTCATGCTTCAACGAATGCATCAGCCAATCGAGGTTTGACTACGCAGCTAGATCTAGGCAGTGAAATCATACATTGAGGCAGCACTAATTCCAAAAAAAAAAAAAAACACGTAGAGAGCAGGAAGAAATTGGAGTGTTTGTTTTTGGTATGATGGAATACCAGAAACGCCACCCCATGTGCATGACTTCCTCTCACAGTTCAAAAACATGCATGCCAGGTTAGATGGTGATTCTAACTTGCCCACAGGAGTTCGTGTGTGCAGATGTCTGTCTACATGTGGTGCTGTAAAGGATATAGCCTTGCCTTTAGCCTAAAGGAAGCTGGGATAAGCTCCAGCTGATCCCTGGGACCCTAAATGGAAATAAGCGGGTCTAGATTAATGCAATAACTTAACTTTTTTTTCTAAGGTCCCCTCCTGTCCACCTATTATACACTGCAGAGTTGTTTAAGAGCTTCTGCAGATGGCATGACCTGGACCTGGTGTAGAACGTGAACAGAAAAGGAGAAAGCACAGCCTTCCTTGGCTTACTACTTTACTCTATCTGGCAGAACCTGCTCAGAAAGACAAACTATGGCCTGTTGGTGAAGTAGTCAGTGATCCAGGAGATCTGGAGGTGTCCATGCTCATCAACTTCAGTTTCTCACTCAATAGATTTAGCTAAATAGTATCAGAAGTACTAGAGATTTTAAAGAAACTGATTCTCATTTGCTGACTTTGCATTCCAGGTGTGACTGAGCTCTCTGCATCAAAAAGATTCATCGTAATCACGTGCAAATTGAGTGCAAGTGTGGTTCTTAAGGCCAGATGCAGGTGATTCCCTGGGGACTGGGACAAGGCGAGATGTCTTCCACAACCTGTGAACTCTCTGAGCCAGGCTCTGGCTGTTGAGGTGCTGTGGCATGGCAGAGAGCTGGCTAGAACAAGTCCTCAGGATCCTGGAGTGATTATATCCAGACTTGAGACTTCACAGTACCGATGTTTCTCCAGCTGTCTCCTAACCTGGTCATCTGTCACAGTCAGGTGGGGGAAGGTTCACGTAGCATGTGTGGGGATTAGGGAGGGTTTTATGTGTGTACGAGTGTGCCTGCGTTTGTGTGTGTGTGTGCCAAATAATGTAATTAGAGGGGGTGTGGGGAGGACTGGGTGGGGACAGAGAAATAAATCTATTTTTATTAATTTGAGTTCATCAGCCTTCTCCAGGATCCCTCCTGGCTGTCTGTCCTTAGCTTTCAATCCAGTTATCATCTTCATTCCCCCTCCCACTTCCCTGAATCCTCAGCTGGTCTTTGTCCCCTGACCTGAAGGTCTTCTTCTTCTTTTTTAGAGGTTATTTCAGGTCCCTCGTGGTCGAGGCTTGTTACTGGAGAAGCAGCAAATATTCTAGGCTGGCATTATGGCGCTTCCACAGAATCTAAGATACGCAGCATCCTACACCTACCATAATTGTTTTAGTAGGGTGCTGCTGGACCATTGCAGAGCTTTTGTTTAAGTGATTCATCTATGAATTCACATACTTTTTCCACCCTCACTGTGAATCTGTGGTGGGTATTTACAATGAAGACAGTGAGAAATTGCAAATGTATGTTGTTATCATCTTAAGCACACTGTGCTGTCTGTTGCTGTGACTAACAGTCATGAAAAAAATTATTAGACCACCATTTTTTCTTCACTTTCTTGTTCATTTTAATACCTGGTACCACTAAACGTCATCATGTGACTAAAACAGACAGAAAAGAAAACACTGAATGCATAAAAGCAGTGTTTTTGGCAGTACAACGCCATAGCTATTGATGTAAAAACTTAAGTAATTTAGGTTATAATCAAGAAACCATGGAAAATGGTAAGATATCAGCTCTTAAATAAAACTCTTATGCGAAATCTTTGTGGTTATCGTTATGTTTGTCCAAACAAATGTACCTTTAGTTGTACCAGGCATTAAAATGAACAAGAAACTGAAGAAAACAAGGATGGTCTAATATTTTTTTCCATGACTGTATGTGAGGACTGGATGACATTTTATGGTAAATTTGTTCAGAAAAAAAAGCAAATTCCAATGTTTTCACGTAAGTTGCCTGACCATTTTAGTTCCTCTGCATTTTAAGAGGCTCCGTGTAATTCTGAAAGTGCATCCACAAACCTCTGTAATTATGTAATTGTAGAATATGAGGATACTCGGGGGCCTCGCTGTACACAGCTCCGTTTTGATAGCTGGTTCATGATTTGTGTTACAGCTTTAATGAGCTGACAGTCAACTAAACAATATTCTTGTCCTCACTGTAACTATCTATAATAAGTAAATAAGTAAATAACTTCACTGTTTTCAGATGGCCCTCTTCCCTTGGAGCTTTAGTGGGTTACATTAGTGCCTCATCATACAAAGCCATTTTGTAATTTAACTTCTCGAACACGCATACTTGGGGTCTGAGAATATCTTGTTTGTCACGTAAAATCCTGGAGCGAGGGTTAGGGGCTAAATCCAATAACCCTTCATTTCAAAAGGTTTCTCGTCAAAATCATCTTCTGTTGAAGAGCAAAGCTGGAGATGAAACTGAGAATTCTTTATAATTTAGCAGGGAGCAAATATTACATTCCTCGGAACAAAACAGCGTTGAAAGATAGAAAAACAACAGTCTGATGAAAGTCTCACTGGGATTTGTGGTAAAAAGCTGTGGGATTAATCACCACAAACAAGTTTGTCTTCTGTTCTTCTAGTTAAGGGAAACAGTCACGCAGATAGCGCAGTATAACAAGAATCGTAGTGGAGAAAAAAAATCCCTTCCATGTTCAGTTGGTACAGGATATTTGGAAGTGTAAACCTGACATGTCACTGTTAACACTCCTCTGTCTCTTGGCTGTGGAACAAAGATCCCAATCAGCAGGCGTCAGCATCATTTATGAGCTGAGCAGGGGTGAGTAACAGCGTCGACATAAGTATAAACATGATTTGTGATGAAGCAGAGGCCAATGAGGATAAACAGGACAAGATGAATAACACAGCAGTTGGAATGAGCCAGAGCAGAAATCCCTCCAGTCTCTACAGAGACAGAGCTGTTGTTTCAAACTCCATGAAAAAAAAAAAAAAAGTTCAGATGATGCGAAAAGTTGGAAGAAAAATGTCTTCACCCACCACGTGACCCCCCATAGTTTTATACCTCAATAGCAGGAGAATCCTAAGTTTTCACACTTCCAATTTCATATTAAAACCATTTTAACTTCATTTATGTAATAATTTGTCAACTGTAACATGTTTTTTCCTTTGTTTCATTCATCTGTTGTCTCATGTCTGACAAAGCTCCATATTCTTCTCTGTAAATAGCGTGACATCAGTTTAGTTTGACATTAGACCAAGTAGAAATTCAGGATCACATTCATTTTTTTTTTTTATTGTTTTCATAACAAAGAAAACATTAATAACTGTTGGTGGTGTTACATAGAATAGTACAGGACTCTGACAGATATTATGACATGAAATAAAGTATAAAATACATAAATAACAACAGCATCAGGATCACTATCAAACAACCTTAAGTCAAGGACGGGTTGCCAAGTTTTGTAAAATGTATCCGCTTTAGCAGACATCATGTACCTGATTTTTTTCCGAGTGCAAAACGTTACCCAGCTCTCTCAACCACATATCAAATGTCGGAGAACTTTTGGATTTCCAGGACTGTAGGATTAGCTTCCTGGCTAATAATGTAGATAGGGAAAGAACCCTAGCCTTGTGACTACTTTTCACCTCATCAGGATTGGTCACCCCAAACAATATGGTGAAAGGATCTGGTTTGCGTGGGTGTTTAAAGACCTTAGTGAAGAAATCAAATACAGAACCCCAAAATGATTGTATCTTATGACATAATACGAACTGATGAATTCCAGTTCCTCCCTTAACCCTCAATCCCAACCCTCAATCTCAAAAATGTGCGCTCCCGCTAAGTGCAAGTGTTGTCCCAATTCTAAGAACGTCAAATTGAGGGACAAGTTTGAGGGCTGTATCGCCCTCAAAATTGAGATTCTCCGACACCACCCTTGGGAGTAAGGGCTACCCAGAAGGCACTGGGTAATTTAGCCAAGACATCTTCGAAAAGGATTGCGACAAAAAAAGCTAACTATAAATGTAAGAAAGTATCTTCGTAGTTCTTAAAGAAATAAATGTTACGAAACCATCTTATTGTCTTTGTTTATGACTTTTTTCATGGATTAACATCGTTGTTGCGTAACATTAATTTTTTTACTTTACAATGTTTGCTGCCAGACCGGCGGTCCCTGGCCGGCGGTTCCTGGCCAGCTTCACGTTACTTGTATACCTTGTTGTGTAGCGACGGAGGACTGAATAATGTATCCTCTATTGTGTTATTTGCTAATATTGTTTAGAGCAGCGGTTTTCAAAGTGTGAGGCGCACCTCCCCTGGGGGGCGCCAGGGCGCCAGAGGGATTCAGGGGAGGCGCGGGAGAAAAAATAAACCTGAAAAGACAGAAAAAGAGTGTAAACATCGAGGGCAAAATGGATCGATTTTTAGTATCTCAAGTGAAAGTGAGAGAGGGCACAGAGTCTGGGGCGATCAGAAAACGGAGGAAGTATGACCCTGATTATTTAAAGTTTGGCTTTTCGTGTATTGGTCCTGACGATGCTCCGCTGCCACAGTGCGTTATCTGCAAAGAGCTGCTAGCTAACGACAGTATGCGACCATGTAAACTCCGGCGTCATATTGAAACCAAGCACCAAAGTTTAACGACCAAGCCGCGGAAGTTTTTTGATCGAAAACTTAATGAATTGCGGTCACAGAAGAAAGTCATCGAGGCGTTTGGCACTGTGACTACCAAGGCAACCGAAGATATGTGTTCGGCACTAATGGGTGAAGCTACTGCTGCCAAGCTGGATGCCATCCCGATGTCTGACAACACCATCCAGCGCGCATCTCTGACATGGCAGCTGATGTGAAAGAACAGGTGCTGGACGCTATCCGTGAGAGCCCTTTCTTCTCCATTCAACTGGACGAGTCCACTGATGTTGCTAACTGTGCACAGCTAATGGTGTATGTACACTTTATTAAAGAGCTCGGTGTCCAGGAGGAGTTTCTATTTTGCCATCCTTTGCCAGCTCGCACTACAGCCGCAGAAACCTTCAAGGCTTTGAATGACTTCATTCAGGAAAATCATATTGACTGGAGCCGCTGTTGTGGAATATGTACTGATGGCGCACGGGCAATGACAGGCCGCCACAGCGGTCTGGTGAAACAGGTGCAAGTGGTTGCGCCCGCCGCTGTATCATCTGTATCTACTGTATCATCCATTGCCAGGCTTTGGCAACCAAGAAGATGCCCAAAGAGCTGCGCGCGGTCCTGGATGAGGCAGTAAAAATTGTCAACCTAATTAAATCACGCGCCATGAATGCCCGTCTCTTCTCCACCCTCTGCAATGAGATGGGCGCTCACTTCCATCAGCTGCTCCTGCACTCCGAGGTCCGGTGGCTGTCGTGGGGCAAGGTCCTCACCCGCTTGTGTGATCTGCGCGAGGAAGTCCTCATGTTCCTCGCCGAAATCAACTCCCCACTGGTGAAGTATATGGAGGATGCAAAGTGGGTTGCAATGCTGGCCTATCTGTCTGATATCTTCAACCGGATAAACACACTGAACACCTCTCTGCAAGGCAAAGAGTGCCATAAGGTAAGCAAGGTAAGTGCCAAATAAGGTGGCAAGATTGGTTTATTGCCGTCATGGCAAGGATTTATGGATGATGTTGAGACCACGATATGAAAAGCAGCGCTGTACATGGTGCGCAGTGATAACATACAGGTGTTAAAATGTGTTAAAAACATACAGGTGTTAAAATGTGTTAAAAACATACAGGTGTTAAAATGTGTTAAAAACATACAGGTGTTAAAATGTGTTTAAAAAATGTGTTAAAAACATACAGGTGTTAAAATGTGTTTAAAACATACAGGTGTTAAAATGTGTTAAAAACATACAGGTGTTAAAATGTGTTAAAATATGTGTTGAAAACATACAGATGTTAAAAGGGGGACGGCATGCTTTTGAGTTCTCTCAGGGGAGGCTCACTATCCCACACTTTGAAAACCTCTGGTTTAGAGAATATACAGCGCTCTTTTCAATGTTATCCCTGTGTCATTTCAGGGAATACAGAGACAACACGGGCTCTGATACATTTTAGTCTGAAGACGTAACTGCACTCAAGGGGTGTCTCATTTCTAAGCCACAAGATAGCCCTTACACTTACTTTTGAGGTTTAAGATTGAGGGCCAAATATTAAGGGTTAAGGGCGAGGGTTGAGATTGAGGGTTAAGGGAGGAATTGGAATTGGCCCATAGTATACCTTCTTCACACTAACACTTAATACGCTGGGATGATATCTGTGGAAATATTTTCTGCAATCTGGAGGGAGAATAATGCAAACTACCTTGAACTACCTTGAACTGAATTAAATTGTGTCTTGCATTAATTGAGCTATCGTGGATGTTCTTAATACAATTCTCCCACATCTCATCTGAGATTTCCCTCTCCAATTCTCTCCCCCACACCTCTTTAAATGGAGCTGATGATGTACTATTCACATTCTGCAAGATTCTGTAAAATTTAGATATTGCACCTTTTGTACAGTGTGTTTTAGGTCATTGTCATGCTGGAAGACCATCCACGACCCATTTTCAATGTCCTTGCGGAGGCATATGAAATGATATGACCTCTCATGACTACTTTTAAACTTTCCCCATAAAACCAAATTATCAACATCACCCCTATCATTAGACTCAAGAAAAAATGAAATGTGTTCCTCCATATTTTTGTAAAATACTTCTACATCTTTTAGTAGGGCAGCATCAAAACGCCAGTTTTTGTAACCTCTTGTACTCAGGATCACATTCATAACTACCGGTATACCAGTGAAACGTGTACGGTCATATAGGAGTGTCATGTCTCCCTCGACTAGTTTGGAGGTGAGAGAACAGGAAAAAAGATGCCAACAAATGCAAAAAAAAAGGTCAGACAAGTCATTTTTGCTTTGAGACAGTTCTCTCTCTCTTGCTCTGTTGGGATACTAACAGAGGACGGGATACTTCGTGCTTCAAATGAGAAAAGTCCTAGACCTTTGTGTCACTGCTCAGGAAACCAATCATGGCTTTGAGTGCTTTCACAAAATCGATGTTCAGACAGAAACAATACCCAAAGTAAAACAGTCAAAACATACATTCATGAAAAAGAAATTCTGTTTTTTTTTTTTTAATTTGAAGGTTTAATGTGTCAGTGTGTTGTGGAAAATACATCGTCCGTACCAGGTCTGCACAGGCACACATCACTGTTTACTCGAGCCTGAATGCAGATCCAGTGTGTCACTCATTCCACAGGTTTTAAGAGGGTAAATAACTGCCAGGTGATGCTAGTGAACTGGACTTGTTCAACTGATCAGTAGCAAGCGTGAGCACCTCTGTCAAAAGAGTTTGCAGGTCTGGAGGATTCAGGTCTGTCTCAACACAATGCATAGGAGGGAAGACGTCAGCGATAATCTTAGAGAAGCAATGTGTGCTGCCCATCAATCCGAAAAGGGTTATAAGGTCACATCCAAACAATAGTCCATCATTCATTAAATAAGAAAAATTATTCAGAAATGGAAAACAGTCAAGACAGTTGTCGGTCTTCCCAGGAGCCCCATTGCTCAGAGAAATTGCAAAATTTCCATTGCTACACTTCAGACTCCAGAATTCAGTTGAAATGTTAAATGTTCAAAGTTCATGACAGGACAATTATTAATAAAAAAAAAAAAACTCAGCAAGTATGGCTTGCTCATAAGGATTGCAAACTATGTGGCTTCCTTTTCAAGTAACCGCAACCCTAACAACAAACTCTTGACTGTTGCCTTATTTTTTTTTCTTTCCAGGCCAAACTCACTTACTTTATGGCTACATTCAGACTGCCAGCCCAGATATGATTGTTAGCATAGTCAGATTGTATCTAGATAGATTTGCTGACATTTTGAACAGCCAATACCAGCATGAAATGTCATTTGCTTTTGGTTTTTTTAAAAGTGCATCCACTTTTTTTTTTACTTCTGATCAGAAGCCTAAATAGGATCGGAATCAGGTGTTCCAGTCACTTCCATGTCCACAGGTGTATAAAATTAAGCCCCTAGGCATGCAGACTGTTTCTACAAACATTTGTAAAAAAAATGAGTCTCTCTCAGGAGCTCAGTAAATTCCAGCGTGGAACTGTGATAGGATGCCACCTGTGCAACAAATCCAGTCATGAAATTTCCTCGCTCTTAAATATTCCACAGTCAACTGTCAGCTGTGTTATAAGGAAATGGAAGTGTTTGGGAACGACAGCGACTCAGACATAAAGTGGTAGGACACGTAAAGTGATGGAGCGGAGTCAAAGATGCTTAAGCGCAGTGTGAAGAGGTCGCCAACTTTCTGCAGTCAATCACTACAGACCTCCAAACTTCATGCGGCCTTCAGATTAGATCAACAACAGAGCAGAGAGCTTCATGAATAGGTTTCCATGGTGGAGCAGCTGCATCCATCCAGACATCACCAAGTACAATGTAAAGAGTCAGATGCAGTGGTGTAAAGCAGCCACCACTGGACTCTAGAGCAGTGGAGGAACGTTCTCTGGAGTGATGAATCACACTTCTCCATCTGGTGATCTGATGGAAGAGTCTGGGTTTGGTGGTTTCCAGGAGAACGGTACTGGTCTGACTGCATTGATCCAAGTGTAAAGTTTGGTGGAGGGGGGATTATGGTGTGGGGTTGTTTTTCAGGAGCTGAGCTTGGCCCCTTAGTTCCAGTGAAAGGAACTCTGAATGCTTCAGCAGACCAAGACATTTTGGACAATTCCATGTTCCCAACTTTGTGGGAACAGTTTGGAGCTGGTCCCTTCCTCTTCAACATGACTGTGCACCAGTGCACAAAGCAAGGTCCATGAAGACATGGATGGTAGCTTCACTGGCCTGCAGAGTCCTGACCTCAACCTGATTGAAGACCTTTGGGATGAATTAGAGCAGAGACTGAGAACCAGGTCTTGTGGTCCAACATCAGAGTTTGACCTGAGTTTGATCAGAGTTTGACCTCACAAATGCACTTCTGGATCAAAGGTCAAAAATCACCATAAACACACTCCTGAACCTTGTGGACAGCCTTCCTAGAAGAGTTGAAGCTGTTCAGGCTTCAAAGGGTGGACCCACGTCATATTGATTAGGAATGGCATGAACTAAAGCTCATATGTGAGTCAAGGCAGGTGAGCGAATTCTTTTGGCAATATAGTGTAGATCCCCTCATAATAAATACTGATTCTGATATCAGAGAGGGGTCTTTTTTTTTTTTATTTTATTTTTTTTAAACTGAATATATATACAGTACTTTTCAACCTTTTGCCACATTTCAGGCTTCAAACATAAAGATATCAAATTTTTATTTTTTGTCAAGAATCAACAATAAGTGAAACCGAATTGTAAAGTGGAACGAAATTTATGGGATATTTTTAACTTTTTTAACTAATAAAAAACTGAAAAGTGGGCCGTGCAATATTATCCGGCCTCTTTGTTAAAATAAAGTTCAAGGGAGCCGAATACTTTCGCAAGGCACTGTATATAGAATAAAAGCGCAAGTATTCTAGAAAAAACAAACATCATTATCCAATAAGTTACAAACAAAAATAATTAATCTGAACAGGACAAATAAACACAGTAAGAACTTATATGTTTGAATTTGGATGGAGATTTTTTTTCATCAGTATTGTCATTCTGATATCTGAGCAGTGAATTATGTCAGTATCTGACCTTGATACCGATACTGGATTCCAATCTCTCCTTTTTCTAATCTGATTCATTCCACATACAGACCTGCTTTCAAATACAGGTCCAACAATCTCAATCTGAGCAGCCTTGTTGCTCAAACACCTTTTCAAACAGTCTTTTGCATCATTCACAACATGAAACAAAGACTGGCAGCCTGCAGTTTCTGAGCTGCTTTAATGTCAAAAAGCACTCTAACAAGTCAAAGCTTTGTATGTTTGGTCAATATTTTTCTATGTTCCCTCTTTCCTGTAATTCAAAGTCCATCCATCCATTAGCTCCTGCTTTGGTCCAGAGTCGGGTTGCGGGGGCAGCAGCTTCAGCAGAGAGGCCCAGACCTCCCTCCCTCCAGCTGCCTCCACCAGCTCCTCTGGGAGAATCCCGAGGCGTTCCCAGGCCAGCCGAGAGATATAATCCCACCAGCGTGTCCTGGGTCTGCCCTGTGGCCTTCTCCCAGTTGGACATGCCTGAAACACCTCAGCTGTCTCCTCTCGATGTGAAGGAACAGCGGCTCTACTCTGAGTCCCTCCTGAATGACTTTTCACCTTATCTCTAAGGGAGAGTCCAGCCACCCTGCGGAGAAAACTCATTTCTGCCGCTTGTATCCGCAATTTCACTCTTTCGGTCACTACCCACAGTTCATGACCATAGGTGAGGGTTGGAACAAAGATCGACCGGTAAACAGAGAGCCTTGCCTTTTGGCTCAGCTCTCTCTTCACCACAACGGACCGGTACAGAGTCACCACCACAGCAGACGCTGCACCAATCCGTCTGTCGATATACACCTGTATTATTTCCAGTTCTGGGTGCATTGTCTCACAGCACCAGTGTAAACCGATTGAGACTTTAAAGCAGTTAAGAAATGTGATATCTTTGAATGTGTGTGAGGCTGCCAGACTCACCATAGACTCCTGACAGTAACTAGGTAACCTCTGGAGAAGATGCTTCAGACGTGATTCACTCTTGATGGTGGCGAGCTGTGGGACACAAGAACATTCCAGTATCACATATGACTGCATTAGAATGACTGGCAGTGTGAGTGACTAAAAGAATACAGAAAACATTAAAACAAAGAGAATATAGTGGGAAGTGAAGTTAATTGACCCTGACTTCTTCACCAAACCAAATGGTAACTTCTCACATATGTAAAGACGTGTATGTCCAAGTCAATTTAGCCCACAATTTGAATAGTGTGACTTCTGATACAAGAATCTATGCTGTGATCAAAATCCATAAATGCAGGTTGATTTGATCAGGATCAATGCATGGAGGTTGCGGTCGAACAAAGAAAACATCTTTAGGTTCAGGCTGTTTTCCTGCACAGGCTGCGTTTTATTCCATGGGAAAATAATGTCGTCGGTCCCAACACGTCTGAGATATGCTGACTTTGACATGTATAAAACATTTGAGTTTGTGGTGAGCATCCAGACACAAGCTCTTAGCCAAGCGTTGTGCAAACATGGAAGGCGAGAGCCTGGGAGAACATGGCCACTGCCAACAGTCTCTGGTTGAAGTGTGAAGTCATGAAACCGAGTGAGTGAGATTTACAGCTTCACACACTCAAACTGCTGGCAGGACTTGTTGTTTTTCATGATTCATCCCTTTTCATCTACAGCTATTAGACAGGACAAGATTCAAAACACCGGCTGTGAAAACTAAAACTAATAAACAAGGAATACCAAAGATGCTTGATGGTGTGTAATTGCTGTATCATTATCTTTATTTCTTTTGGACTGTGGAAATCAGTTCTTGTCTGCGTGCAGTAGAAAATAACTGAAAATAAAGAATAAAAACAATGAATCACTGATGTAAGTGTTCAAAATTCTGCAGAGCACTAGTCTTGATTAGGAGTGGTGGGGTTAGCTGCTATCTTATATAAATGCACATTAGCTGTCAATGATATGCAGCGGTGAAACTGTGAGGAAAAGCAAAGCAGATGCAGAGATACGTGTGGAAAAGATAAGGTGTGTGGGCTCAAGGTGACGTGCTATTACTGAAGTAAAAACAAAAACACACTCACTGTCATCAAACCACCCATGAAGTCTTTTTTATCAATTCTTTCTTCTCATCAATTATCAGGGTTTCATGTCTTTTTCAGGGGCAAAATAATCTAGTTTTCTGCTGACACAAGGCAAAGGATAACTCAAACTGTTATGGTGTTGGTTGTGCACAGTGTGTCTCTGGGTTTAGTGAGGGTCTCGTCTCCCCTGTCCTAAGTCTCTTGTTCTCTGAAGGTCTGTCTTGTCTTTGTAGTGTTCTGCTTTTCTTCCTCCACTGTGTTATCCTGCAGTTAGTCCATAACGCTGCTGCTCCAGTCCTCACTAACACCAGGAAAGTGGATCATATAACTCCTGTCCTCAGATCTTTACACTGGCTTCCTGTTTGTCAAAGAATTGACTTCAAAATCCTGCTGTTAGTTTACAAAGCACCGAATGGTTTAGGGCCAAAATACATTCAGGATCTTCTGGTTCGTAATGAACCCACCAGATCCCTCAGGTCATCAGGGTCAAGTCTACTTTCTGTTCCCAGAGTCAGAACTAAACACGGAGAGGCAGCGTTCAGTTTTTATGCTCCTCACATGTGGAACACTCCCAGAAAACTGCAGGTCTGCTGACACTCTCAGCAGTTTTACATTAAGGGTTAATAACTTTTCTATTTTTTCACCTTTTATCAAAACAATTAACCTTTATTTCTTGCATTTTATCTACATTTTTAATTCATTTTTTTAATCAAAAACCACTGTTGATTAACTTCTTGCATTTTAATATTTTATCTTCTTTTTATTTCCTCCTGTTTTAATTAGGGGTGCACGATAACTATCGGGCCGATAACTATCGGGCTGATAACAGGAAATTATGACATCTTCCAATATCATGACTAATAGTTCCGATAACATATATATATTTATGTCAACAAAGCAGTGCCTCGCTCCCTCTGAGCCTTGAATGACCGGCAGTGAATGTTATGTTCAAGTAACGTCGGCATAATCAGAAAAACGATTACTCAATAAGGAAAATCAAGAATACCCCCTCATGCCAGAAAACAACTCGTTAACTCGTCATAATTTTGGTAGTTGCTGACTTTAATTGATATCTGCAGTATTCTCCCACATGTTACACATAAAAAAAAAGAAAAAATAGAAAAGGCTGAAATAACGACTAGCAAACGAGGAAACGTCGGAATTTACGTTACACCTTGAATGCAGCATGCATTGTGCTGATCACAATAAACATGGCGTCGCGGAACTTCGTTTGAGTTTCAGAAGAAGATAGTTTGGTGGTTATTTGTGAAGAATCCTCCGAGCGAATTCTACGAGGAGGGAAGCACAAGCATAAGCTTTAATACGTAAAAATCTGATCGGCCACCTGCAACATAACACGCGTCCATGGAGTTTTGAAATCGCGCTAACGTGAGCTAACGGTAGCTAATGCTAACATGCGCAAGCCAGAAGCAGCCTCTCCTCCTCTCACTCTGCTCTTCCATGAGATTAAAAATAAAAACTACTGAATCTCATTTACTTTAACTAAAGGTATTAATTTAAATGGAACCACAAGCCAAAATCCTTTAAATGTTAATCTTTTTCAGTTTGTAATTTTGATGCATGTATTTCCATCAGTTCAAGGAGCCTTTATTTTTTTTTTATATCAGTATAAATGCACCTTATTAAAGTTAATGTGAGATATTAAAAAGGTTTGTTTGATAGCTTTACAAAAATGTTTGAGAGGCTTGCCAATAGTTTTTCATTGGAAAAAATAAATATCTGTTCATATAATATCAAAACATATCAAAACTAATTTTGATTTTGTTCATAGTATTGATGTAATGATCTTAGGTATATGTGTGTAATCGGTTATCAGTATCGGCCATTAGGAGCTGAAAGTTATCGGTAATCGGTATCGGTTTTAAAAAACAGTTATCGCGCATCCCTAGTTTTAATGTAGTCTTTAATGCTCTGTAATGCTTCAAATGTTTTCTGTAAAGCACCTTGAATTGTCTTGAACACAATAATGTGCTATACAAATAAACTTGCCTTGCCTTGTCCTGATTGTTTGCACCTGTGTCTTGTTTGTCCCTCTGTGTATTTAAGTCTGATCTTTCCCTTTCTGTTCGCTGGATCGTCTGTTCTCCTTCCTGAATGTCTCTGCCCTTCTCCCCTCCACGCTCCTGCTTGCTGTCTTGCATGTCACCCTGTCTTTTGGATTTCAGTTGAGTTTCTTCAGTTTGTTTTTGTGTATAAATCACATTTGCTTGTAGCTCCTGCATTTTGGGCCTTCAATTCAAATCATGACACAAATATCATTGTGCCTTTACTGAAATGGAAATAAAAATTCAAAACGAAACCTGGAGTTGATGCTTGCAGCACCGAAGCTAAAATGGAGGTGTGCATTGCACTTGGATTCATTATCTAAAAACAACAGAACGAGTTCATACACTTTTTCCTGCATCAAATTATATAAATACATGCACTTATAATGATTAAAGGATATTTTTTTCAGAATTAGTATCATTACTAGCTGTGTCAAGGTAAGCACCAGATGATATCATTTGTTCTTAAAGAGATGGGATTCATATTCAGTCTGCCCAAATCTGCCAAAAGCATTTTATGGACGAGGGTACAGTACTGAGCAAACGTCTTTTTACTGGCCAGACAATCAATTGGCTAATTGTTGGCCATTTTTTAATAATCTTCATCAGGCTTTGAAAGACCCACATTGATCAATTTCTAGATAATATGGACACAAAATGAAACCACGCAATGCTCAGAAGAAAATAACTGTACAGCAAAGGTCAGTGTTTAGTGAGACCTCCCCAGAAACAACCACAGATTTACTCCAGCTCTTTTTAAAGAGATTGAGCCATACAGATGTTTGACAGAATTGTAGTAGGATTCTTTTCTATTTAGGGTTGAGATTATTTTCTCTTCGGGTCTCAAAGACAATGGGAAATAAATATGGATGTCATGAAACAGCAGATTAAAAAAAACATGATGAGGGATGCCTAAGACTTGCACAGTATGAACACACATGACAAGGAAAAGAACTTTGACATTTATATTAGTCAGACTTGCAGATGTTTTCAAATAAACTAATCTAAAACACAGGAAACTAAATGAGAGCTCCATTACTGGCATGCAAAGTTAGTAGGGATGTCCCGATCACGTTTTTTGGGTCCCGATCCGATTCTGATCTTTAATTTTGATGATCGGCCGATTCCCGATTTTTCCCGATCCGATTTCACTTTTTTTGAGTGAGCAAACAGAGTTTAATTTCCCATGCATTTTATTTCCTGTGTACATTAATAAATAGGCCTGCATCCAAGCTGAGATTAATAGCTTTTATTATCTCATAAAATAAACAATAACTTATTTAAACACTCTTCTTTCTTTTTTTTTTTTTGGGAGAATTATTATAAAACACATTTAGTTACAGAACAGTGACTGTTCAACAGTCTCAGTACTAAAGAACGTAGCTTGGCTAGCAGTTTAAGGCAATGAAAACACTAGCAGAAGTCTTTGCAATCAATGAAATCACATCAGAATAAAAATAACATAAAATATTAACTTAACTTCTTTCAAGACCCGCTGCACATGTTCGCACACCTTTGTGTCTTTTGTCGTTCATGTAATGACGGGAACGAGGCTTGAGGTAATTAATGAGCCGGTTAAATGCCTTGTATTCCACATACTGAATGGGCTGGTTGTCCTCGGTAATACATTCTGCGATTAGCTCGGGGATTTTTCTGTATTTCTCCGAGTCTTTCGGGAGTTTGTCCTTTCTTTTAAAAGTTTCACAGAGCGTTTGCTGCTGTAGTGCATCCGGCTTCAAAGACGCCTGACAGAAGGCATCCTGCTCGGTAGGATGGTGATTTTTTAAGTGTCTGATTAAATTGGTGGTGTTGTAAACTCTCTTCTTACTTACCCTTCATGATATCTCAGCCTTACACACGTTTCAAGTCGCAGTCGAAGCGTTGGTCTTTGTAATTTTATAGTGCTGCCACACTGCTGACATTTTTGCTAAAGTTTAGCCTGACGCCGCCAGTCTTAAAACTTTTAAGGTGGATACAAGACAGCGCTCCTGAGAAGCTTCATTTCAGTGCAAATTATTAAATGTATATAGTTTAAAAAATATTTTTGTTTGTGTAATATGATTACTTTATTAATTTGTGTTAATCAGGATCACTTTTTGGGGAAAAAAAAATGAAAAAAAGATCGGTGTGTTAAAATAAGGTTGATCGGCCGATCCGATCCACCTTAAATTTTTAAGATCGAAGGTCGATCTGATCAGGGGATTGGGATCGGGACACCCTTAAAAGTTAGGATTACCACATCATGTCACACACAGCGCCTCTGTGAATTTAACCTGAGAATTTACTCGCTGACGGTGGGCATGTTGTCATAACATATACATTTTCCCAAGTCAAACTCTCGACTACATTTTGCCTTTCACGTGACTCCAAACAGCACGTCCTTTTTGTAGGCTTAGCAGGAGGCTGCTCACGGATTTGGTCCCTGTCTGATCCTTGTTTTTGTATCTGTACGTGTTGTTTTCCAGCCAACTGTTATTCGCATCAGCTTGGCGTCGTCGCGTCCAGCTGTGATTTTGGTGATGTGGTTGAACGTTAAAAACATACCCCGGCGCGCGCAAGACCCAGGCAAAACTATTTCAATTTGAAGTTCTCCAAACGATTTCATTTTGTCATCCAGTAAGGGAACTATTCAGTTACACAGCGATTTGTTTTGAACAAATAGTTAAAAGTTCAAATGTTTTCAAGCACAAGTACAAAATTCAAACACTATTCAAACCTTGACAAGGCAACATTTTCAAGGATTGCAAGCACCTGTACGAACCTTGATAAGATACTCCAAAAACTGCTTTCGTACCTCCAGAATATGTGCAGTTATTTGTTTACAAGCCTGTCATCACAACTTAGCAAGATTAGTTCTTGCCGCGCTGAACCGATAACAAAATTAATTATTCATTGTTATAAATGTATCAGTCTGTGCCCTCATTTCTTCATCAACAATGCTGTTACTCTTAGTTTAAATGTACTTTGTGCCTGGATAACCTTTGTGTTACACTGTTATCGGTCGTGGTGAGCTGTATGTTCCCCTGTTTGCTCTGTCTGGAAATCTTTATTTCTACAATTTAGTTGTTCAAACAATTCTGTGCCCTCGGCCTTCCAACAGTTCATTCTTCTTTTTGTGTTTGGGTAACAAAAGGAGAACAAATGATCTTTTATTTCATAAAAAAAAAAAAAAAATTAAATAAAGGAATCTTTTCCATTGCATTTAAGCCAAGCATTTTTATTTTCTTTTTGTCAGTGAGTTGAAGGCATTGCTCAGTGGGCCACTCTCTCATCCCTTCAGGACAAAAAGAAAAACTCAACACTAGAGAAAGTGACAATCATTTGCAGGAAGATAATCAAATCTCACTCAGGAAAAAAGCGAAATAATCAAAGAGTTATTTGTAAGGAGCCAGCAGGAAGGCAGATGTGATCGTTTTTTCTCCAGAGTGGATATAACCAGATACTTCTAACAGTTCCACTGTAAAGCCCTTTTACCCAGTCTTCTCAGTTTTTTCTCCTCTTTAAATGATGACGTCAACCAGTAAGAGCAAAATAAGTTCTGTCCTGTTCCTCCTCAGCTGCTTTCCTTTTGAAAGCAGGGATAACCTTTGAACTCCCGGCGTGTTTGTTCCCAGAGAAAAGCCTCTTTTACATTTCCTTTCCATTTCTTTCAAAGCAAAGATGGAGAAGAGAGCCACCGAGAGAGAAAGAGAAAGCGCGTCACCTGGTCCCATCTGAGAGCGGGTGACACAACTTTTATTCTGTGCTTCAAAGACCCAAAGACAAAGACATTTTCTACAACTCCTCTTCAAAAAGAGCTTTCGAGTGGGTACCAGTAGCAGGTTGAAGAGGTGCTTACGTGTGAGGCCGTGTGCTTGTGTGTACGTGTCTAGTCATACCTGGTCACAAGCTTCTTTGCAGGGTGACATCTCTGGAGCATACTGGCAGCAGGAGGGATCTGCAGAGACAGACACGCCGCATTATTACTGCAAATGAAAGCATTACTTTATAGTCATATCTGAGATCAACCAGATAATTTTCAACTTAATCAGCTCTGACTGGAAAAACCAACACAAGCTGTGATTTGGTCTGCTTGTTTGCCTTAGTTTGTTTGCCCAGGTTTGAATTGCTTAATAAAAAAAACCTAAGCGTAACTAAATATGACCCTTTAAACCATCCAAGGATGTTACTGCCTTTCTGGCAGATGTGCTTGAAACAAAATAATGAAAATGCAAGAAAGACACAGGAAGGAAATATGGTGCTTGTAGATCCACATAGGTGGATAAAACAGGCAGTACACCAGTACTATGGAAACTACCAGAACCAACATGGATTGGTTGGCTTCCTTTAGAGAGAAATGCTTTGATGCATTGAAGTTGCTGCAGATGCATGCGTAGTTATGTCCACATGCTTTTCAGTTTTTGCCTTCAGGTTGGTTGTCATATTGACCGATGGCAGCATTGACCATTGTCACATGACGTGTTACCGTGTTTGGGTTACAGTGAAAACAACTTCATGCAAACATGAACTAAACTAGCTGTAAAATGATATGATGTCATTTCACTGAGGATGCACCAGGATGTGCACCAATATGTGTGCACCTTAAAGATATTTTTGGAACAACATCTATCTGCTGTCTTTGCTGTTCTTATCAGCAAATTTTATTAGGAAGCTTTTATTGTATTCATCACTGCAAAATGTAGCAGGGATGTGCACAACCCCAATTAATTGGATTTTCCTTTGGCTTAATTGATATGTTTGTTGGGGGTGGGTAGGGTTCTCATGAGAAAGAAAAATATTTGACGCCTTGTCAAGTGCTCATAGAACTATTACTATGTTTCCACGTGCAGATCTCGTAAATGCAGCTTTAAAAAACGATTGTATCAATCCATCTCCCCATAGATGGCACGAGGAGGAAGAACAGTCACACGTACATGCAGAACTACAGGCTAACATTTATATCACCTATATGAAGAGCACCTACATGTCTAATATCTAAGCAGGAGTAATGGCGGAGACAGAGTGGGTGTTGGCTAGCAGCAGAGCTCTAAACCACAGCCCTGCCCAGGGTTCCAGTAACTGACTCGCTCGCTGCCAGCAAACTCCTCCTGGTTCCCTGTGTGTTGACTTCACAGGACCTCAGCTCAGTGATGCTGAACTGGGCTCTTCAAGAGCAGCCTGGTCAGAAGTACTACAGCGTGAAGGTGACAGGAGAGTAGAACTCCGCCGCCCTGACTTCTCCTCATCGGAGACTTACAACCCCCAAGCCAATTACAATCATACATTAAAATCATTTTCACAATTTGGAAAAAAATAAAAATGAAAAATTTTCCAATAGCTATTTTGTCCCTTTTTTTCTTAAAAAAAATATGTCTGAGGATGTGAAACAGTCATTTTTTCATTTCTTATTTCAAAATTCTGGACAGCAGGCGGGCCACTCCAGTTCCCTTCCCTCATGATGTTGAGACATCCCTGGAAAAGATGTGGTCTTGAATGCAGCATGTTGCTCTGAAATCTCAGTTGAACTCTTCATGCGGCCGTGACAGAAGTGTTAATGGTGTTTGTCAAAGTCTTCCAAACCATCAGAGCCTGGCTTTTGGAGTTGTTGCTGACGCTACGCAACCAGAATCCAAAAAGAGTTCAGTTTAATCCAGAAAGGAAAAAACTCAAGACTCCAGTCTTTCTTTTTTTTTTTTTTTTTACCTCTGACCTCTGCATCCAAAAGAAAGAGGAACAATGAGAGGAACAGTGTAGCATCTTTGCAGCAGTTCACTGCAGTAGTTACTTCATATGTTTGCATAGTAGCTACTCACAGAAGCAGACAGTAGGCCTGTAATAAGCCAATTGTTTTAAATTGAAAAACTCCACAAAGCAGATGTCAATGGTCCAGTAGAGCAACAATGAACTTACATCCTGGTTAAATCCACCACCATGGCAATGGGAGAGGTACTGTTCGTTCAAGACTCGCTACATGCCGATTGAATGAAGGTCCTAAAGGTAGTGCTGTCTGAAGTATTGGAGATCAAGAGTGGCCCTTTACACTGAGAAATTCATCCAAAGTCCTTGAATGATTTAATGATATCTTACACTGTAGATGGAGAAATATGCAAATCCCCTTGTTTACTGCAGACTGTAAAGGTAAATTCCAGTCCCACTGAATGCGTAAATGTGGGAAAGATCAGCTTGACCAGTTTGGTCTACTTCAATTTCAGCCAAACTAAAGTACTGTATTTAAATGCATTTTAAAAGTATGATTTTTGTCAAGCTCATGGAGTAATTCAATTTTTTCTAATGTCCTGTAAATATACTGGTTAAGGTACTGTTAATTTAAGGAAACTGTACAGTAAATGTAATGTTATGGACACATCTATAACGGTGAAAATTTTACACCAACTGGAATCATTTTGCTTCGCACTATTCCAAAGATCACCAAACGCTGTATGAGTGTAAAGTTCTCAGTATGCTTCACCTTATTTGGAGCGTTCTCTCCCAGCCTCTGATGCCCCCATCAGCCAGGCAGCAACCTTTAACTGATCACGGCTGGCAGCCATGATGACACTTTAAAGAAAAGAGGATGCACTTGACAGGCCTGACACAGACCAACGACAGCCACAGCACCCACTTATCGGCGTGTTTATTACTGCATTCAAGCGTGTGTCTGTGTGTGTCAGGCCTTCACTACTATGACACGGGACTTTCTGGATCCTATCACTGAATCTGGTAAACTCATCTTTGAAGCTCAGAATAAGACCAGACTTCCACTGTGTGTCTGCTGTAAATGTGTGAGCCAAAGGATATGGCAAACATGAATGGTACATTATCTCTTGGACCCTAGGTTTTACAGGTTTTAAAATATCCAACATGTGGTCAACATCTTAATTTGTCTTTAAATATATTTAAGCTACATTGTGTTACTCTTATGGACACTTGAAAGTGTACGCTTTGACCTAAATGAACTGAGAATGAATGGGCCCGACAACACACACACAGAATTTTTCCAAACAATGGCAGGTGACATAATAACTGGGGGGAGAGGGGGGGCTGATGGGAGCTGTTCAGTCATGTGCAGTACGAGGCCCTTGGCTGGCTGCTAATGAGCGCTGGCCCCATTCTGCCTCAGCATACAAACAACAGGAACTCTCCTCTCAGCCAAACGGTTACACTCAGCTGGAATCAAGGACAGACACAAAATTTAACGATACCGAGCATACTAGTTTACAGATAACTTTCTCATCACTCAGAGTATAGGACCCTTTTCACCTTCAGTTTCATGACTAAAACTATGTCTGTCTTCAATATTTGCAGTAAAAGAAGGGTTAAAAAAAATAAACATCTACCTTATTCAACCTTTCAGACAAGTTAAAAACAACACTGCTCGATCTGAGCAAGATAAATCAAGTCGTACGACTGCAACAGTACAAACGTTTTGGTTTGTTTGTTGTTGTTTTTCTTTTTTTTTTATCAGCACCATCATTCCAATATCCCATCAGTGAATTATGGCAGTATTGGCGTTGGACTGGATCCGTCCCATCTCCACCACAAAGGCAGTGTGTTATTTTCAACCCAGATTTTTAAAGCCATGCATACTCTTGTTTATGTGCTTCACAAACAGTGGGAAAGAATTTGTCTGCTGATACACAAGTTGCAAAAATCAGTTTTCTTTGAATGGTGGTGGGACAAATCAGAGGAAGGCATCAGGGATGACCCAGGACTCACTGGAGAGATGACATCTCTCATTTGGCTTGTAAAAGCCTCAGTGCACCCCCCCACCGAAGAACGGGAAGAGGTGGGTGGGGAGATATAGGTCTGGGGGGGGCTCTGTTTAAGTTGTTGGCCCTGTGACCTTGTCCTGGATAAATGGTAGAAAGTTGATGGATGAGTGGAATGTTCCCAACTCAGCAGAAGACACTCCTACCCCTCAACCATCCATCCATCCATCCATCATCTATGCCTGTTTAATCCCATCCCAGCTCTCTTCGGGCGAAAGGCAGGGGTACACCCTGGACAGGTCACCAGTACCCCTCAACCACCAAGATGGAAAAAAATAAATAAAAAAACTAGGGCTGGGCAAGATAACGTGTTATTATCGCATTGACTCATTCATTTATTAACGCTGATATTTGTTTTATTGCGCATTAATGCATGTTGTTCACATGCTTTTGTTTTGAAAAGTCTGTTACTGGCTGCTGCGGAGCCGGAGGAGAATTGATGGAAAAAACATGTGGTAAAGCTAAAACAGACATGGAGAGCAGTGAAGTTACAGAACCTTTACACGGACATTTTCATTTTAAAGTTCTCCCAGACGGCTGATTTGACAGAAACAAGGTTATTTGTAACAACTGCCAAGTTGAACTCCCCGTTAAAAGTTTCTGCTGTTACCTCAGAAATGACCTGTTTTAATGTTATGATTGTGGCTCAGGATTTTGTTGGTAGACTCTTTTTTATTTATTTTTTTAACAGAATGACATTAATGCCCTGGCAGTGGCAATAAGCTTTATTTTATTTGACATTTTTTAAGATGAGATTGACACTAAATATGTGTTACTGACAAGTGCTGATGCTAAAGGTGTTTGAACAACAAATGTTATGGCACTTTAGTTCATATGGCAGCAGAACATTTCAATAAAAGTGACCTTTACACTACTTTTGAAATCAGTATTTGATTTTATGTATACAATGTGATTACTCGTGATTAATCGGGGAAATCATGTGATTTATCACGATTAAAATTTTTTTATCATTGCCCAGCCCTAAAAAAAACCATTACAAAAAGATTTGTGCATGATGCCTCCCATCTGTAGAGGTTACTCCAAACACTAAGTGGTATCTGTGTGTGTCTGTGTGTGTGTGTCCTGTGCTAATGGAGAGAGCTGGGAGGAAAACAAAACTATGTAGGGGGCTTAAAACAACACAGAGAGATTCTTTCACTCACAGGGTGGCAGGGAATAAGTCTCACCTGCAAATCACATGAACAGAATTGTATCTTTTAAGCTCAAAATGCATTTACATCTCCAAGCCACAAACACCCAACACCCTTTTCCATATAAAATTATTTTGTCATCTTTGCCACATTCACATGCTCACCAATGTTAAAAATCCAAAGCATCACATCCCAAAAATAAATCCTCTCTTAGAAACAAAGATATCAAAAGTTTCAAAACAACTGGCAAAATAGCATAATGTGACAGGCTGTCGCTATCAGAATCAATATATAAGAGTAGGAATATCACAATATTCATATTAACCGACAAGAAAAAAGAGAAGACAAATTCAGGGGATACTAAGCAACTGTTAAAACCACTATATCCAATGTTCAAGCTTTGTTTTTTGGGAAGCATTTATTGTCATTGTGAGAAATAATTTGTTAACTGAAAGAACCAAAAGTGGGGAAAAAATTTTATGAGACACTGAAAGATGCATTGAGAATAAAACCCCATTGTAGAAAAATGAGAAAGTACAACATAAAATGCTCAAGTGCTGAGTATTTTTCAGTTCACCTATCATACATCTCCACTGCTCTGAACGAGAGCACACAGTGCCAAAGAGAGGAAGAGTAAGGATGAGACCATATGACAAAACACAGCTAAAACTATCACATATTTTACTTTGTATTTATTACACATCAAGACTCCTGAATACAAGGCAGCAAGTCTTGTAGTCTGAACAGCACAGCAATCTGCCTATGTCTGAAGCTCCTTTATCACCCACATCCAACTGCAACCAAATCATTTCCAAACATTCATCCATTAGCCTTGATCTGAATTAATTACCGTAAATTCAGATTGCATCCTAAATCCCTTTTTTCTTTCTGCATATCTAATCAGAATCCAATGTTCTTAACAGAGCCTTTTCAATATATTGCAAATAGCCAGATTCAATCTGTGTGTCTTTGCTGATGTTCCCCAATCCGATTTGACCTACACATAAAGATCCGATGTAAACAACCCTACAGGGAGCGTAGCAAACTATCTTTATTACTGCTGCAAATGGTTCTGTACCGCGATGCAAATTATCAACAAATTACAAAAAAGCAACAATGATGGAGGAGGCTACAGTCACTGTTTTATTTCAGCATCTGTCCACAGACTGTTTTTGTTGTCACTGTCCACCATGTCAAACCCATGGGTCAAAACAGAGAGAAAACAGAACCGTTTTCACACACCAAATGTCTGTCGTTTCTATCAACCAGAGATATTGTTTGTATCTCGCTGCTAATGATGCAGAGGTTTATTTGAAATCTTATTTGAGCAGCCAAAGCAGAGACACATCTGTGAAAACCCAATTTGCATCACATACATCCGTACGTGGTTTTAATCACATTTGTAAAAATCACATTCCATATGGCTGTTTAACATACTAGAAACGGGATTTGGGCTGGCCCCGTGAACTTAGACTTAAACAACAGTTTTTACACTAAAAATAGTCCACTAAAGTGCAAACCAGCTTCACTTGTTGGAAAGTTCATTTAACTAAAAAAAAACATGAAAAAAACATTTATGGACCACAAACTTTAGAATTAACCACAGAAAATGAAAACAACAGGTTTTACACCATTAACAGTACTCTATGCTGCTAATGGTGTAACTTATCACA
This sequence comes from Hirundichthys speculiger, assembly GCA_018398805.1. NCBI lineage: Eukaryota > Metazoa > Chordata > Actinopteri > Beloniformes > Exocoetidae > Hirundichthys > Hirundichthys speculiger. The sequence goes on from JAGFBZ010000105.1 coordinate 3,714,690, forward strand.
ATATCTTGACAATAATAGAAAGCTACTGCCAGTCATCATTCCATTTTAAATGGACTGAAAAAAGTCCAGATTTCAACTTAGATAAACAATCTGGAAATAACTGCCACACTCAGGAGCAAGGGCTAGATGGGACAATGCGGAGAGGAATTTCAGCGCACCCCCTTCTATTAAAATGTAACATTACTCTGGGTTTCCTGCCAGCCGGTTTCCTGTGTTGTATGTTTCTGTGGAAGCAGAGAGGACAAAGTGGTATAGGTACTCATTCAAGAAGTCTGCAAGTCTCAGAAACCATTCAAAGTGGACTCCTTAAAATGATCTTTTTGTTTCTCCGTTTGAAGCAAATGTTTGCAGTAAACAAATTCTATATTTCCTAATGAACATTCTTCATTGACAAGAATAAGCTCAAACGAATTCAAACACGTTAAATATACTGATCCTCAGCCACAGACATACAGCACAAGTAACAGATTTAAAACCTCCCAAATCAAAGTCATCATCTTTTCACTACAAATTTTAAAGGTGAAAATAAAAACTTGCGCAAGAGAACAGAGCTTTGGGTGACATATTAGACTATCCCAAATACCATGAAAAACATTTTTATGAGCTCTAGAGTTCTGGCAGAAGATCACAACAAGCATTTGAAGCTGTTTTCAGTGGGGTGGTGAGAGTGTTCTGAATTGTTTGATGCACCAAAAGAGTGTGTGACGACACCAAATAAAAGAGTCCAAATGCTCATGGCCAATTGAATTTGGTCCACATGTGTGATTGAGGTGGATCACATCAGGGTTTTGGAACAGGCCATCTGGGTAGGAGGGTGGGGTGGGGGGGAACAGAATTCCCGCTGCTGGCTAATCTATTTTTTAAGTATCCAATAGTATAGTATCGCTATATATGACTATTAATTTCAAACAGGTCATTTGAATACATTGAGTACTTCAGCACTAGATCATTTAATCACACTTTACGTATCTTTCGCCTCATGAATATTAAAAACCTCCTCCTAGACAGTGGTCTGGTACTTTAATCACATTTACTTGGACACAGATGCAACGTGCCGACCAAACAGGGAAAAAAAATCTTAGCTTTAAACCCATAGACACTATTTGCACATAAAATGCTATTCTGCATAACAGATGCTTAAGATATAACAACTGGCCAGAGTAGTGAATAATCTACTCTGTTGAGTTCATAAATGTGTAAATATGATTCTGATGGAGTCAGTGCCTCACCAGCCATGAATCTCACCACATGTCACTGGTTATGATTCATTATTTATGTTTCATTTTCATTTCAAACAGAAAAGGGATGTTTTAAATAAATGTATGGTTGATAAAGCTACTTTGTCATCTTTGACAATCTTTAAGTATTTTTGCAGTAAGTGTCATCTTTTGGGGTTTTTGGGTCACCCTAGCATAATATTAAAACTATATAAATGTGTCAAGCAGGCTTATTCTTACACAGAATAGACCTAAAAGGCTAAAAATGTAATGGGATTCAGAAAAACCAAATCTGTTTTATTCGTCTTGTCTGTAGCCTAGGTATCAAATAATATGAGTACAGCTTTAGTGGCTGTCATTTTAAGTAATGCTAATAAACAAATGTTAATATATGTAATATAGATATAGAGTTTTTTTTTCTATTAAAAATGCAAGCATATAAGTAAATGTAAAATAGCAGTATAAAAAACAATGTTTATGTTCATTTTTGTTCTGGAGATGCAAGTGATGTTTAGTCATTCTTTAATATGAGTGTTTTTGAGTTCTTGAATAAACAATCATAAATAGTTCATATGTGTGGGTGTTGTTATGACAATGACAATATATCACGATAGCACCCCCTCCCGGTTGTTGTTGGGCCTACTTGGGGGTTTTAGTCCAAGTCCATCCCTGCAAAGAGATAAAATTGTCGTGTGTGTGTGTTTGTCAAGTTGGCGTCTCTCTCTGTCTTTAGTGGTTCCTGTTTTACTTTGAAAGGTCTGTCTTGCCTTCATTGTTTTCTGCTTTGCTTCCTCCCTCTTGTTACCTTGATTGTCTGCACCTGCCTCTCGTTTGTTCCCTGTATATTTAAGTCTTGTCATTCCCCTTGTCTGCGTGGTGCATTAGTCTTTGTGGCATGTTTGCTGTTCTGTCTGTTTCCCCTCTTGCTGTCTCCCTGGAGAACGCTCAGTTAAGTTTGCTTTTTTGTGCTTTTGGATTTGTGGATTTTTGTAATAAACCCACTTGTTTTTGAACTCCTGCTTCTGGGTCCTCCCTCTACTACTGGCAGATCGTGGCAAAAATAAGCCCAAAGGTGGTACAAAAAACTCCTAACTCATGTTATAGAAGCCTGTGTCTGTATCAAATCTAGATTCTCAACAGGTGCAGAGATGTGTTATCCTGCTGCGTACATTAGCCGACAGGCACCTGTTGAGCTGCTGCCGTAGCGTCGTAATGTCGATTGCAGCCATCAGCTTAATGTTAAGTGCCTCTGACTTCTCTGGACCTCCTGTCTGCAGGGTCCAAAAACCCTTCCTGTCACACTATAGATCATTATAATGCCATGCCCTTGTTATATGAAGTCGGTGGTCATGCCCTACTGCTGAAGTTCAAAGTTAAACAGTTTTTAGGCCTTCCAGTTAAAAGTTTAAGCCATCCATGTTTTTTAAATAGGGCGTCCAAAAGACAGCTGGACGGCCCTCTGGCCAAAAGCCTGGTTTGCATGCACGACGCCAAATGACAGAAGACCACATGCGTGTGAACAAGCGACTATGCTCCATATGTAATACTGAACAAGTGTGGTTCACATGCGTGCCACCAAACGAGGGGAGTTCAAACACACTGGGCTGAGTGCATGCTCTTCCTGTATGGAGAGGTAGAAAGCAGCAACGGAAAAAAATCTGGATGAAAATGAGCTCAAACGAGGACTGTGCAAGATTAAACGAGGGGTCCAGAGAACCAAATGAGAGATGCATGTGCATAAATGAGGGGCACGTGAGGCAGTCATGAGATCAAACGCTTGAACATGCAAAAGATCGAACAAGTGATGCAGGTGCGCAAGATTAAACAGAAATGACATGTACAACACAAAACAAGTTTTTTCTGTGTAAGACTGACCGACAAACCTGCAGGAGAAGTGCGATGAGTTGGAAAGTGATTTTTATACCAGTGAAAAAAAAAATTCTAGGAACGAGTGCGATGGAGTTTCAAACTTGGCAACTGCCAGGATACAGTGACCAAAGTCACATTCTCCAAACTGTATCAGTTTAGCTCGAAAAGCAAAAAGCTTTTGGGCACTAAATGGTAAATGATCCTGCACTTAGATAGCACCTTTTATTCAACTTATCAAAACACACCACAGCGTTGCTGCTAAAGACTCTATATACAACACCATGCTATGTACTAAAAAAGCACTCTTGCCACAGCAAGACTTCTTACAACTGTAACCATGACTGATCCCATCACACCAACATAATATGTAAACAAATTTACCGATGCTTTAAGTTTGACAGTAAATTTGATCAGGGTAGAAGTTAGGATAGTAACCAGTCAACAGAATCTAGGGAGGAAATGGCAAAGCAACTTATTTATGAAACTTGCTGTCTTGCTCAACTTGCAGTGCCTCCTTCGTATTACTTTACTGTGGAGTTATTTTGTAAGACTCACAATGACAAATATCTCTGCAGTGACCTAATACACAAAAGAGCTATTAATGATTCCATCACTGACACAGCTGAACCTTCCAATCCAGACTCTTTCAGAAAACACTTTTTTCAATGGTTTTTGGAAGATTTAATGATTTTTAACGACGTAATACATTGTATCATATAAGATTTAGTCTTTGTTTATAGCAAGAGTTTGGAAAGAATTTGATAACTGTGACAATCTGGGACACTGTGTAAAATGTAAATACAAACAAAATGCAATGATTTGGAAATCCCTTGAACCCATATTTGATTCCAAATTAGAACATAAAGAACATATGAGATGTTGAACCTGAGACTTCACCATTTCATGGAAAATATTAGCTCCAAAGGTTTTTATAGGGTAAACTGTTGGTGTTTTTACAACAAATTCAATTTTCTATGTTGTGGAAATGAAAGAAGGAGCCACCAAGAGGAAAATAAACAGCTTAAGGAGATGACAAAGAACAGGAGAAGAAGAGCAACGAGAGAGACAGAAATTTATATATATATATATATATATATATATATATATATATATATATATATATATATATATATATATATATAGGGGTGTAACGGTACATGTATTTGTATTGAACCGTTTCGGTACGGGTAGGTCGGTTCGGGACTGGGTCGTACCGAGCGAGTTTCCGCATGGACATATTACGGACCGCACGTTGTGGAGCAGAGCGCTGCAGCCGCACATGCGCAGTTGTGCGCACACCCAGTGTTGCCAACTTCGCTATATCTAGCGACTTTCCAGACCCCCCTAGCAACTTAATTTGTAAAAAGCGACTAGCGACAAAACTTTTTCTGGTGATTTTGAGACTCATGCGCACTCAAACCGCTAGGTTTGAAGCATCACTTGGCTGCTGTCTGCCTCGCGAGCCGCGCTTCTCCCTCTCTCTCTGTCGGGCTCAGTGCACAGCCAGCGCGAGTTTCTGTGTGTGGACTGGGCGCGTGTCACCACATACACAGGCGAGGCGACGCGCGTGCACACAAACACCCTAATCAGTGGTAGAGAACGCTGGCTTCAAACACACGATAAAGGTAATCGAGCCCGGATATCAATAACCTTCTCATCCACATTTTAGCCAGAAAGTCATACCCGGACTTTATGAAAAAATAAAATGATTTGTTTTTAAAGAAACACCCTGAGCCTTATTCATGTTATTTAATCTGACTAACAACTTAAAACTGTTCAGTGTTGCAACTGGTCAATTTTGCACATCAGATGGATTATTTTTTTAAGCAAAAGTCTGAGCCAATGTTATTTTTATTTTGTTTTTCAAAATATCTACATTTTAGAATATTGTATTTATATTTTTGAGCAGAATTCTAGCTTTGTATAGGCTAATGTTCCTATTGTTAAAAAGCACAAAAGTGTGTTATAAACAACTTGCACATTTATATTTTGCATTTATGTTTCTTACTGTACCGAAAATTAACCGAACCGTGACCTCAAAACCACCGAGGTACGTACCGAACCGGGAGTTTTGTGTACCGTTACACACCCCTAACTAATATATATATATATATATATATATATATATATATATATATATATATATATATATATATTATATAAAATATGCACACACACACATTTATCTTTGTCAGAAAAATGTCGTGCTTTGTAATGTGTGTACAAGAAGCAGGACATGCTGACCAGGCAGAACGTGCCAGCCAACACATGCATGACAGACTCTAATCATCATACGAGCAGATGTGAAACCCATGTAGATTCAGAGGTCAAGCAGATTCCCCCCCTACCCGATTCATAGTCAATTAGCAGAATCAAAGGAGGATGTAGACCTGACCCTGTATCCTGTGTTTGGATGGCAGATGATATCGTGAACCACATATGGCTGTGAGGAGCAGGGAAAAGGAGCGGGGAAAAGGAGCGGGGAAGAGGAGCAGGGACGAGGAGCAGGGACGGGGAGCAGGGAAGAGGAGCAGGGAAAAGGAGCAGGGACGAGGAGCAGGGAAGGCATTGACAGGTGCACACATTGACAAAAGGAACATCAATAGCATTCAGAATTGTGTACAATCTCAAATAAGAAAAGATGCGGAGAATTTGGAAAAAGAAAACTATATAAACAAAGATGCCATGATTCTTAAATTTACTTTGATTTTTGTTTCTCTGCAGACAGTATGAACCCAAAACATTTCTTTCTTTTTTCTTTTTATTTTGTCACTGGCTGATGTTCATGGTAACATGTAATGTGTCACTTTCTGATTACTCAGCTTGTGCTTCGTTGAATTGATAGCTCACTGACAATTTATAAGAATTTTTACTCTTGTCACACATCTCTTGTCACACATCTCATACCTTGTAGCACATTTCTTCTCTGTTCTACAATCTGCTCTCTTTGTTTTTTGGTTGTTTTGACACATACTGCATTTCATTTCCAATATTTTTAAGGTTCACGTGTTCACCATGGCTGCCAGCTCTTGTTTTGTTTTTGCTCTGCCTCTTTTAGCAATACTGGTATGTGTATCAAACATGGCATTACACGACTCACCAAACTGGAAGCATGACTCTGGACCATTGGAATTAACTTGGAACCTTGTAAGGCCATGTTGGCCAATGCAGGTCTACCCAGTATAGCTACTTTGGTTCGTGGTCCCTGGGCTGAGCCCGAGGAGACGAGTTCATTGGTGACAGTTAGACGGAGGCGTAGCTCAAAACCCAAGCTTGTGGTTTACCACCTACCGGTCCACGTTTCCCCAACACACCAACTGAGAAACATGGAGATAAATGGAGAGTCCATAGACATAAATGTGGCATTAGAGACATTCGTGACCATAGTCAAATGTATTTGTGGGCTGAAATGATCAACGTAGAATCAAATTTAAAACTGCTTACTAAGGATGAGTGTAATAACAGTAAAATTCTAATTCCTGTTGGTGGTAATTAAATCTGGTTACAAGCAATTATAGCAGTCAGCAAAGTTAATGTTGCTTCAAAGTGTGACCCCACCCAGATGTGACCAGTAGATGACACGCTGCATCGCGTTGACCTAGACACTGACCTGTCTGGTGTACAGAAAACAAAGTGGGCTCAGTAAATATTACCGTTTTGGTGAATCCCTGCTCTGATTCAGAGGTATGGCATCAATCCTACTTTGGAAGGGGCAGCTATCATTTCAAGAAATCTGGATGATTTTATTAGCAACCCAAAAGCCTGACGTCCTGAGCTGAAACCAGGTGACGGGGCTTTACACCTTCAACTGCTCTCCCATCTAATAGATACTGTCTGCTCCCATACTGCAGAGATTAAATACATCTAAAAATCAACACAAGAGGAACAAATCATAAAAACTTAAGCTAACTAATTTAACTGAACAAAAAAAACAATATCATTAAAAGTGGCTGAGTGAATATTAGATTTGGCTAAATCTCTGTTGGTAAATAATTTGATTTGTGATCATAAAAGTGATTTACTTCAACGCTGAAATTTACTGAAGGCGAGGGAGACAGTAATCAGTTTTGGCTCCATATCCTTTATATTTAAATGCTGAAAAAAGTTTTTCAAAAAATGTTGAGAACTTTTCTCACAGAGTTCACATACAGAGACTGGCTGCTTACATGGCACTGGACAAACCGTCAATTATCCTTTGCCCTTTCCCCCTCTGCAACCGCTTTCACAAAGAATAAGCTACTGTATGCTCATAAACAAGTCAACTATTATGATGAACTTCACACTGACCACATAAACATCAGCATAAGGACTAAAGGTTTGTCTGAGAGTCTTAATGATTTTCCATTTCGTCTCCTGACAGAACATTTTTTACATGCAGTGATGGTGCGGCAGTCCTCCTTCGACCGGCAGTGTGAAAAGAGCTCGTGTTGATGTGAACTGGGGTGTCATCAGCACCTCCCTTTACTTGGATAAACAGGAGGTTGGGCCAGAACAGACAGAGAAAAAAAAGAGGCTGAAGATGCAAACAATGACATCTGTCCGCTAAGTAGGCCAATGTGAACATGACTATCAGCAAAGCCTCAGGAAATCCTATTCGTTCTACCACAAACATGCACATCAGCGATAGTACATGAAAATGATCATGGGCAGTTGGTGTAATCTGGTTCTGATATCAGACGTAAAACACTTACTCCAAACTAGTACCATTCGATGATTTGCAGGAATAGAAACACAGCTGCTCGACAGATTTTTGCTTTGGATAAACTGAAAACACAGTGCTATAAAAAGGAGATGGCATTTATTTTGTCCAAAACATCAATACATACTTCTGTAGGCAGATGATGTTCACTACAATCACTGGCCAGCCATGATTCTGCTGCATTTATAAATAAGAGGAGGCAGTCTTTCCTCTATTTACTACCTGGAGGTGTAAATCACATGTTTCATCACAATACAATATTACATCAATCAGCTTGACCACGATTTGATCTTTGCAGATTTTAGAAAGTCTGCAACGATGTGATTTTGATTTAATTCAGGATCTAGCAATACATATGAGACAATGTCATATGTTTACTGAATAAAATCATGTTTATTCTCAGTAAACCGCAGGAAGTAACTAAAACATTTAACTTTTTTACTTCTTGGTATAGACAGTTCAAACTGGCAGTTAGACTGCAAAAGGGCACCTGATAGCATCTGTAGATGAGGATTACACGCATTTATGTGTGATCAATATTTTCATTTTTTATCGATGCTATTGGATTGCTTATCATTAACATCAATTTCTGGATGAACATTGATGGATCATTACACTCTAATGACCCTAGATCTAAAAAAAAATTGGAAAACATTTCAGGGCTTCAACACATGCTGAAAAAAGTTGGTACAGAGGAAATTAAGTAAAAGAAAATATTAATATATTATTTAAAACAGGTGATGCTGAGTCTTTGAGGAGTACAAATAGACAGAGCATCAATGAATGTCATTGAAATGTTCCTCAATGAAAGAGTTGGGAGGAATTTTCAGATTTCTCTTTTGACAGTGTGAAATATCATTGAACCATTCAATTAAACCAGAGGAATTTTAGTCCATAAAAGACAAGGTAGCAATTCTGAAACAGACACCAATGACCTCCAGGGTTTCAGATATCACTGAAAAAAAGCCATCATTCATCAATAGCTGATGTAACCACATTTGTAAAGGATTACTGGAAACATTTATCAAGCTCTTTATTGCAACACACAGAGATGCAAAAAAAAAGCCTTGTATGAACCTCAGAAGCATCTGCACTTTTGGCAAAGCTCATTTACACCTCTGTGATGGCAGAATTAATGCAGAAGACTTCAGAGTAACATAAGCTGCCTTCAAAACCACATCCTTGACAAGCTTTTTCAACAAGACAATAGAAAAGCACATGATGTAGACATGACAAGAAGATGAGGGTATTCAGTGAAGTGAAAGTGAAAAAATATTAAATATCTTGGGCTTACACTATATCCAATTAAATAAAAGTTCAGCTAAATTAAAGCATTCACTGCTTTATGTTTTTTTTTTTCATCTTCCTCCGATATCATATTGACCCAAGAGGACAACAGTATAAGCTTGTGTTTCCCATAATTATTTTGTTTGTTTTTCTTGTGACATTCAGTGATAGAAACAGAAAGACAGCTGAAAATATTGTTAATTTAAAAAAAGTGAATTTTCTGCTTAACGACACCAGCCAAACTTCCACCACAGAAACTCATTCTGTGGGAAAAGCTTGGAGTTCTCGGTAAACGTGAGGGTGTAATTACCCTTTAAATTGTCACCCGTCCATCTCTAAAAGCATGAGCTGACATTCTCTGTGGCTCTGGGCTCTGTCTTCTATCAGTCAAAGTCAAGCCAAGTCAACTGATAACCAGCTGCAGACAATTATATTAAATGGAAAAAATAGTTTGATTGTAAACAATTCTAACATAATTAAATTTGGACAAGTGGGGCTTCTGGGAAAGCATATATGCAAAACCCAGATTGCATAACATGATAAGGGGATTAAAAGTCTTCCTAGAGACAAGCAGAAAATGTAATTACAGAGGAATCATCCATAATGTAGCCTACAATAATACGATAAATAGCTAGAGTGTCATGATTTTAGACAATATTCAACCTCTTCACTTGATACAATTTTAAAGGCTTTTGTTGGTATTTGCATTATACAGTCTTATTTCTATGCAGTGTTTCTGAGCAAATGTTAAAAGGCACAATCTTAATTTCATAATCCTCCAAAGCCATTAAATGGTACCTGAACATTATATATTTTTACTTTTAAAAACTATTTTTATCAGTTACGGGTTTTAACAAAAGTAAAACCATTTTTCGCCCAGACTTGGAAAAAAAAACATTCATGCTTTCATAAGTTCACGAATTGGTTATTGTAATGCATTGTATGTTGGTGTCTCCAAGTCTTTACTTAGCCGTCTTCAGCTTGTTCAGAATGCTGCTGCTCGCTTTTTAATCAGCACTCGACGTCAGGAACACATCACCCCAGTTTAATTTGCCCATTACTGGCTTCCTGTTTCTTTTAGAATTGATTTTAAAATGTTTATCTTTGTTTTTAAAGCCCTTAATGGCCTTGCCCTCCTTATTTATGTGAAAAAGTGCATTTTCACAACCCTACTAGAGCCTTACGGTCCTTTTTAAATCCAGGCTTAAAACTTATTTATTTATACTGGCTTTAAATACACAGTCATGATGTGAGATATTTTTAATTTAATTTTAATTGTATTGTTATGTCAAATTTAAATTGTTTTGTTTTAATGTGGATTTTAATGGAAAGGACTTTGGTCACCTTGTGTGTTTTAAAGGGCTCTACAAATAAAAGTTGATTGAGTTGATTGATAATGTGCTTAGTATCCTTATACACCCCCAAATCACAAAATAATGGGACAGTATTGAAAATGCCAAAAAAAAAAAAAAATGCAGATAATCTTACATTTACTTTGACTTTTTTATTTTCTTTTTGTGTTTTTTTTTCTATGGCTTGTAGAAGTGTCTACCAATGCCATATATGACAATTAATTCCAAACACATCATTTGATCAGAGAAGACTCAGTTTATTTATCACTTCATTAACATGAAAAACCTTTTCTTAGGAAGTGGCTCAGAACTTTGGGCAGAGATCACCTCGATCATTCAAGTCATTTTCAATCACACTGAGTATAATACACACATGCAATATGCCAAACGAAGCGGGCAATCCACCGTTTAAACCCATGTTTAAAGCTTTAAACCAGGGGTCTTCAACCTTTTTTTAGCCCAGGGACCCCTTGGATGAGAGAAAAACAGAGCAGGGACCCCTGCTTGTAATCCCCCCCCCCCCCCCCCCCCTTTTTTTTTTTTTAAAGTGTCACATTTTAAGCCTGGCTTATAATAACTTTTAGCTGTATTTTATTCTGCTTATTTCACCTTATTAACCAATTCCTTATTAGCCTAGGTTATTAGCCTTAGGTTATTAGCCTACATGTGTTTATGGTTGATAAACCTTTCATGCATATCATTATTATTATTATTATTATTTTTTTTTTTTTTTTTTTTTCTAGTTGGTATGAGACAATATTTTTTATTATTGTTATTTTCCAACAATGAAACGTTTAACTTCAGGCAGTTATATAATCAGAACTGCCTGTATGTGTGTGTGTGTATATATATATATATATATATATATATATATATATATATATATATATATATATATATATATATTTTATATTTTTTTTTTTTTTTTTTTTTTTTTTTTTTTTTTTTTTTTTTTTTTTACTCTCAAATTATTTTGGTTAAAATTGCCTTTATTTCTTTTTAAGTTGGAGGACCCCCTACAGTACCTCCAACAACAAAACAAAACAACAAAATAACAATAATAAAAAATATTGTCTCATATCAACTAAAAATAATAATAATAATAATGATATGCATGAAAGTTTTATCAACCATAAACACATGTAGGCTAATAACCCAGTCAGGAATTGGTTAATAAGGTGAAATAAGCAGAATAAAATAAAAGTTATTATAAGCCAGGCCTAAAAACATGACACTTTAAAAAAAAGGGGGGGGGGGGGGATAAGAATTACAATCAGGGGTCCCTGCTCTGTTTTTCTCTCATCCAAGGGGTCCCTGGGCTAAAAAACGTCGAAGACCCCTGCTGTACTCTATTTCTGTTACATGTTGAAGATATTTAAACTTTTTTATTTTCTAGAATAGCGCTGCTACAGCTATAACCATCCATAATGACTCTTTGAAGAAATAAAAAATAAGCAAAGTGACTGCAACAAATTATACTATAGCCCATTTAAGACCTTATAAAGTTGACAAGGGTTTGTGGAGAAACACAGTTAAACTGAGCATCTGTTCAGACACAAAGAGTCCATTATGGGTTGGTGTATGCAGCATGTGTGTATATATAGAGTACCATGCAGGCCTTACTTTTGTTGTTTTGTCATTCATTGCAAACATATGTATGGGACAGTCTCCTTGAAAAATAATTAAAACTCTGCTTGGCTTTGGTGGGAGTCACACTAAATACTGACTTTTGTTTGTAGAGGCATTCTGTTCTGAACATTGTGTCTTATTTTGTGTACATATTGTACTCAACCGGTTGTTCTATGACTGATGCTGATTATTAATAAATAGTCAATAACTGACCAACAGATAAGTCGACCAAACTAATTATTTATTTACCTCCTTTTATCACTGCATTTTCTGAAAACCAGGGGTGTGTCAGGCTTTTGCACATCACTTAAGGTTTGGAAATGGCTGCATTAATATGTTTAAGAGTGCTTTTACTCTGTATTTTGTTTGCCCTGGTCCAAGTCACTTGTTGAGTTTGCAAAAGATAAGAATCCAAATGTATCTAAACCCATCACTTCAAACTACAATGAGAACAGAAAAATATAAACAGAAAGAAGGTCCTGAGCCAGTTGCGCTGAAGCATATGACTGGCTCTGGATTAACGCAGAGCTGACTAAACCATAAAATTCTGAATTTTTAAGCCAAGCTCAAAGCCAAACCTGACTGCAGTCTCGAGAGCATCCATCCATCTATCTATCATCCATTATCAATACCCGTTTAGTCCTATTCAAGGTCCGGGCAATCGTCTGGAGTCTATCCCAGCTGTCTTTGGGAGAAAGGCAGGGTTAAAGCGTGGACAGGTCGCCAGTCTCAGGAACATTACAATATCATTACTAGTAGGGCTGGGTGATTTTATCGATTCTGCGATATATATCGATATTCTATTTCCCCAGAGAGTATCGATTTTTCAGCTGCGGGTATCGATATTCTAAGCTCCCTTCAAAACCCCCGTGTCCTGCATGAGTGCTCTTCCTGCAAAGTGCCAGTAAGTCCTCCAGCCACTAGTGTCGCTGTAGAGCATTTCTAACAGGTTATCCAGAAGCAGCTTCTTAGGGCCAATTCCAATTCCTCTCTTAACCCTCAATCTCAACCCTCGCCCTTAACCCTCAATTTTTGGCCCTCAATCTTAACCCTCGAAAGTAAGTGTGAGGGCTATCTTGTGACTTAGAAATGGGACACCCCTCGAGTGCAGTTACGTCATCAGACTGAAATGTATCAGAGCCGTGTTGTCTCTGTATTTCCTGAAATGACACAGGGATAATGTTGAAAAGAGCGCCGTATATTCTCTAAATAATATTAGCAAATAACACAATAGAGGATACATTATTCAGTCCATCGTCGCTAGATGGTAACGTGAAGCCGCCTGGGACCGCCGACGGGACCCGTACCGCTGACGGGACCCGTACCGCTGACGGGACCGTTACGGCGGAACGGGACCACCGACGAGTACAAGTAACGTGAAGCCGACCTGGACCGCTGACGGGACCGCTGACGGGACCGAGACCGACACCCCCACGGACGGCGGACCGGTCCCGTCGGCGGTCCAGGTCGGCCGACGGGACCGCCGGTCCGGCAGCAAACATCGTAAAGTAAAAAAATAAATGTTACCCAACAACGATGTTAATCCATGAAAAAAATCTCAAACAAACACAATAAAATGGTTTCGTAACATTTATATCTTTAAGATATACGAAGATACTTACGTTTGTAGCTAGCTACTGGATAGCCCTTACTTCCAAGGGTGGTGTCGGAAAATCTCAATTTTGAGGGTGATACAGCCCTCAAACTCGTCCCTCAACTTGATGTCCCTTAGAATTGGGACATCACTTGCCCTTAGCGGGAACGCGCATTTTTGAGATTGAGGGTTGAGACTGAGGGTTAAGGGAGGAATTGGAATTCACCCTTACTCTTCCAGCTAGAGCTGAGCCAGTCAGGAGGATGGCGGCGAGTATAAATCCAGCGCCTGCGTGCTTAAAAGCAGATGTGTGGGAGCAGTTCAGGTTGAAAAAGAAAAGGGAAAGCGAAGATTTAGACAAAAGTATGGTGGTTTGCAAGCTGTGTCACACAAACGTGAAGTACTCTGGAAATACCACCAACCTGCGAGGCGAGCCCACCTGAAACGTCACCACCCGGACAAGGTAATGCTAACTGAGAGCTAGCCAAACTTTATTTGTCAGGATTTGAGACCGTATTCAGTGGTGGAAAACGCCAGCTTTAAGGGCTGTGTATACTCTCGCGGCAATGTGTCGCAGTTAGCTTGTCGCAGGTATGCCGCAGTTATTTCTGATTTATGCTCAATTCTGAAGCGCGGTCTGCACTATGTCATTCAACGCCACAATGGAGAGGAACAATCACAAACTAGCTAAACTTACTAAACGTATCTCTTGTGTTTTTCCACTTCCTCATTGTCTCGGCCGTATCCAGACCCACATTCATCGCTATCTCCCTCCATGAATTACTAGAATATGTGCTGTCTTTGTAGTGTGGAGAACGAGAATCGTACAGATGTAGGTACTTCCTCATTTCTTCGATGACGCGGATGTAGAATTGACCAATCAGAGGTCTCCTTTCTCTCCTCTCTGCGACGCTGTCTGTGGTCACCTACCTTTCAGTTCAGTTAATTCAAACAAATTGGAACACTCACAAGATGTCACCAAAATCACGTTGTCCCATTAAAATCTTTTGGAAAATGATGTAAATGTATCTTTAGACAAATATTGATATATATCGTATCCTGAGCCGAGTATCGTGTATCGTATCCTATCGCGAGATTAGTGTATCGCTACAGCCCTAATTACTAGGCTAAAATCAACCTAACCAAAGGTGTAAAAGCTCTATGTGATGTCATACTAGCCCATGAAATCAGTCAAATATCAGACAATCTTCAAACTGGTAGGCTGTAATTAAAGTCTGCTGGTCTACAAGAGCTGGTGCATGAGGGTGCAGCTTAACTGACTGGCCCATGTACAAAATGCCCCTGGAAAGAGACAGAGAATTACAGCGAGCTCCAAATTACAACCACGCTAACAGGACACTTTCTTTTTTTACATTAAAAGGCACGCATACATTGTTACATCAAATGGAACAAAATAAGAGCAGGTTTTCTGGAAAGTTTATGGTTAATGGAAAGTTTTAAAAACCTTACGGAAGGTTGATCACCAAAAGTGATGAATGACAAATCATGGTGTGCACTGCTCCTGCTGGATTTTCTGATGGGAACAGACACTCAACATAGTGACCAGTCAGGTATTATTGTTAACATTATCATTTTCACGTTTCCACACTGTGATCTGAATACACAAGCAAATGTATATTTTTCTGTTGGTCTTTAATTTAGAAGCAGCACTCCATGGGACTAAATAAGGGGGGATATGAAAAAAAGATAATACAGCTGCTGTTATTAAGCTTTAAGAGTCTCTGTGAGAACAGTGGAAAGGTCAAATACATCGTCCAACATATAGGCAACACTTAAAGACTCCATTTCTAATATAACTTCGTATTGTAGATTAGATAAATTAAACTGAAGTTGGGTGATTTTGACTACATTGGGATTTTATCTTAAGAAGTAGAGGTACCTAAACATAAAACTTTGAACATGGAAAAACACTTTTCCACAGTTGTAAATAATATGCATTATTACGCCTATCAAGGTATCTTCATAAGCAAGCAGTGCCTTTTGTTTCGAATTTTTCGCGTCACCAACTGAATATTAAAACATGCCACATGCAAAGAGAAACAAAAATGAGGGAAAAAAAACAAAATAATTCTACTTGGTTACCATTAAGAGTATTTTTCATAAAAAGGGTGTGAAAATCTCCTTGACAGATAAATTATATTCATTTCTAGGATTGCGCTGTTCATGGTGGCAGCTTGCTGTAGTAGCTCTGCCATCATTGGAAGCATGTTTCATATTTTTGAGTTTTTGAACAGAATCATCTTCATTGAAAATAATAGTTTTTAAACTATTTTTAATCTTGGTTTAGATTAGATAAAAAAGATAAGTTTAGATAAAAAGAATCTTGGTTTAAGAAGGCCGTGAGGCAGACCCAGGACATGATGGGAGAGATTATATTTCTCCACTGGCCAGGATTCTATTGTCTTTGTAAACGTAATGACTGCTTTTCCTCACCATTCTTCCTCACAAATCTTAAATTCTATGTTTTTATATGTGTGTGTGTGTGTGTGTGTGTGTGTGTGGGGGGGGGGGGGGGGGGTCATTTGTGTTTATTGTTTCCTGTATTGTTTTTATGTAAAGCACTTTGAGCTGCTCCTGTCTGCATGAAAAGTGCTCTATAAATAAAGTATGATTGATTGATTGATTGATTGAAGAGATGCAATACAACAGTATTTAGTTTCATTCATCTGTTGTTTGCATTACTGTCTGCCTTTAATTCATTTAGAAAAGCTAAATATTTAATTGTGGTTGTTGTTCTCCTCTAATAATTTACTATTTCAGTTTTTCATTATAAATAAAGGTCTAAAATTGGTTCTATTGAGAGTTTTTATTGAGTTTTTATCTATTCAATTATAACTTCTGCCATCATGCATTTGAAATAATTAACAAAAGGAATAAACCCCCCTTTGAGGCATGCATTGATTACTTCAGTTCACAAACCTAATAAAGCCCATGATGAATGCTTTTCTTTTAGACCTGTCAGTCTGACCCGATCTTCTCCTACTTCTTGTCGCTAATGGTCAAAATGGTTTTCTTAAATATAGACAAGGAAATCATAACATCTGTGTTTTTAATATATTTAACAAAAAACATAACTGTGAGGAGGCAGCAAATATAGTATCGCTATATATGACTATTAATTTCAAACAGGTCATTTGATTGATCAGGAGTCATTCTAGGAGTGTGGATACGGTAGTACTTCAGCACTTGATCATTTAATCACACTTTACGTATCTCTCGCTTCATCAATGTTAAAAACCTCCTCCACGATATTCAGCTCACGATACGATATAAACTGATATTTGTTGTAAGATACATTTATATCAATTTCTGAAAGATTTTAAAGGGAGAAAGTAATTTTGGTGACATCTTGTGAGTGTTCTAATGACTTTGTTTGAATTAATTGAACTGAAAGCATCAATTACACATTATATAGCTGACAGGCAGCTTGCAAATGCTGGACTAAATTAATAAAAGATGTGTTGAAAAAAAATAGTTTCATTTATTTAAACAGTGTAAATTGTTGCTTGCAAGCTTTTAAAGGTAAGAGCACAATGGAGAGTTAAAGTACAGCAAGTGTCCTTCTTTGGCAGCTTTTTTGGCTTGATACTAAACATATGAGGTAGCTACTAGCCATTCTAGGTTCTAGGTTAAGTAAAAACAAAAACCATTGCAGCCAATAATTCAAGTCCATTGGAGAAACATTTAAACCATCTTAAAATTGGACCCATCTCAGCAGAGTAGCTGGCTGACTTAATGGCTCTTCCTGCAGAGTGCAGGAAGAGCACCCCTGCAGGACATGGGGGTTTTGAAAGGAACTTAGAATATCAATACCCGCTGCTGAAAAATCGATACTCTCTGGGAAAATAAAATATCGATATATATCGCAGAATCAATAAAATTGCTCAGCTCTACCTGACTGTATACTTCCTCTTAAATTCTGTCCGTGATTATTGGAGGAAATACAGTATGCGAGAGACAGGTCGTAAAAAGATGGGAAGCAGGGAGAGCCATCCTTAAAACATAAACACCACTACAAGTTGAAATACAGGTGCCCAGAACAAACTTGACAGATGCTGGACTCAAGTTTTGGAAAATTTATTTGAAAAAAATAAATAGAGACCACAAACCCCTTTAAAAAAAAAAAAGCAAATATAAGACCAGTGATAGCTAAGAATGGCTTGCATGCTGCATTAAAAACACTGTGATTCCAGATGTTCCACACAAAAATAAATAAAGAACATCATCAGCTCGAGACTAAGTGCCTCTGGCTACTGTGGAGCTCCCAGCTGCAGGGTCCTAAAAACCTTCCAGCTGCAGTATATATCATTATAGTGCCATGTCCTTGTTATATACAGTCAACATTCATCCCCTACAGCTGAACTTCAAAGTAAAATTTTTTAACTGGCATACAAAATGTTTAAGCTGTCCATTTCTTTTTTTTAAACAAGGGATCCAAAAGATGGCTGGACACAGATGGAGAGAACTGCCACATAGGTGGACTCTAAAGCCAAACTCTGTGATTGGCCACATACTCATAAATAAAATGCTCATTTTACTTAAATTTCAATCTATCCCACTTCCTCTACCTAAAACCTTCTTTCTTAATATCAGTGACATGCTAAACAAATTTATTAAGACCAACAAAAATGCCAGACTTCAACTGAGACTTCTCCATCTACCATGAAAGCGGGGAGGGCTCAAACTGCCTTATTTAAAATGGCACTGCTGGGTTGCTCAGTTACAATCAGTAACATACTGCTTTTCAGAGTCTCCATTTCCAGCTTCTAGAAAGAGTACCAGAACTTCCTCTAAAGCTCTATTTGTATCCAAAAAGTCTTAAATAACTAAGCAAATAATCCTTTTCTTAGAAACTCAAAGTGTGGTATGCTGGTGACTGGTGACAATCACAATCAATACAATCACACTGGCAGAGCTACTTCACACCTGAGAAGGCTGATGGCAGATTTAAAACTTTATAAAAGGTACTAAAAAAAAATCAGGTTCCCATGAAGAGAGTAACCTCTTGATAATTGTGTGAGAAATATTTTTTTCAAAAAAAAGAGACACTTTTTTAAATATCCATATCTTTAACATTTTATATCTACATCTAAACATCTGTCCTCTGCAATTTTACTATCTAGATTAGAAGAATTAAATGCATCCCTTTAAAAGGGTAAAGGTCTGCTCTCTTGGTTGTATGCATTATTATTATTGACTTCCTCAAATAACTTAACTGCTAAAAACCTAGAGGCATGAAAACAATGATTTGCACAAGGATATTCAGGAAGTGAATTGGGAAATCCCTTGTTTTAAAGTTCAGACCCAAACTGTTAATACAACATTTGGGTTACAAAGTACAGGTGGCAATTGAATTTATCTTGCATTGAGTAGGCTCAGTCAGATCTTCCCCAATATCCCAGACTTTTGTGTGAATCACGGAAAGGAGAAAGATACTTTATTTCACTGTCCAGGTAATAAAGAACAACAATATTAGTTACTATAGCTACGCTGATGACACACAGGTATATATTACAATGTCACCAGGACACCGAGGCCCTGTACAGGCTCTGGGTAAATCCATTGAAAAGATTAAAGACTGGATGTGCCTTAACTTCCTACAGCTGAACAAAAACCAAACTAAGGTGATTGTTTTTGGTGCCAAAGAAAAACGACTGCAGGTCTCCACAGAGCTTGAAACTATAGATCTAAAAACCACCAATCAGGCCAGAAATCTGGGTGTAGTGATGGACTCAGATCTAAATTTTGAAAAACACATTAAGGCAATCACTGAATCAGCCTACTATCACCTGAAGAACATCTCGAGGATAAAAGATCTGATGACTCAGCTAAATCTGGATAACTAGTAAATGCATTCATTTTCAGTCAGCTTGATTATTGTAACAGCATTTTTACTGGTGTATCTAAAAAATCAGTTAGACAGCTGCAGCTCATTCAGAATCCTGCTGCCAGAGTTCTCACTAGAACCAGAAGAGTGGACCACATCAGTCCAGTTCTGAGGTCCTGACACTGGCTGCCTGTCCGTCAGAGGATAAACTTTAAAGTTCTGTTGCTGGTCTATAAAGCTCTGAATGGTTTGGGAGCAGAATACATGTCTGGAACAAACGTCCAGAAATCCTCAGAACAGCTGTAACACTCAGTTTATTTAAATCCAGGTTGAAGACTCACCTGTTCTCAGCTGCCTTTAAATAAGATTTTATTCAGGAGCTCAAATCTGCACAACCTTTTTAAAACTCTTTTTACTGTTTTCTTTCTTTTTATGCTTTTATTCTTTTACTTTTTAATGCTTTCTTTTTCTGCGATGCTTTTAGTATTTTATGTAAAGCACTTTGAATTGTTTTGTACATGAAATGTGCCATACAAATGAACTTGCCTTGCCGTGTCGATGGGAATGTACTTAACTACAGTGATTTTGGAAATCTGCTGTCTTCTCGTTAATAAGAAAGCTCTTTTATCTGTCCAACTGTGTATACTGAAAATGTATATTGAGGACTTTGTTGTAACCTTGCAGCAGTGACTCCTGACTGGTTTTGGACTCTTACCCACCAAGCAAAGTTACGTTGAAAAGACGACGTTGTCAGGCATCTAAAAAATTGATTCGGTTGAAAAGTGAAAGGTGAAAAGCTGTCACTTCCAAGACGGTGAAAAGACGTCTAAACGAAGACGTCCATCGACATCTAAATTTGGTTGAAAAGTGAAAGGTGATAAAAGCTACACAAAGGGATAAAAGGTGTGATTTTGAAGATGTTACAGTTGTTACATTTCATTAGTATCGAGCATCGTCCAGTCTTTGGTGGGTACAAGCCAGAAGAATAATTGCACTTCTGTGGAAGAGCATATATACCTTCTGTTGGATTCAATTCAATTCAATTCTATTCTATTCTATTTTAATTGTATAGCATCTATTACAATGTCAATTGTCTCTAGGTGTTTTACAGAGACCCAGAGCATGACCCCCGACAAAATATCATTAACTAAGAATAATTATTGTGGATTGTGGACAAAAGAATTGTCTAATCTTGGCTTGGAAAGATTAACATATATTGTCAGAAAAAAAGAATTTTGATGACATATCGTGTTCATATCTGGTTTTCTAAGCAAACCGTAACTGCTTGATATGGCTTGTCTTCTGACAACGTATTTCTACAGTTATAACACTGTATAAAAAGAGACATAACATTTTTTTTCTCACTGTCTAACATTCAATCAGACTAAACTTTGCCTGCCTTAGGTCAGTTAGAATTACCAAAATTGTTATAATTTGCTAAATGCCAGAATAATGAGGGAGAGAATTTTTAGAGATTTTTTTCATGACTTTCCTCAAAGTCAGAAGTTCACAGTTCCTTAGTATTTGGTGTACAGTGTAGCCACCCAAGAAGGTCAAGTTAAATTTATTTCATTGTATTTTATATGCAGTTCCAGATAACAACACAAGTAATTTAGGATTACCTTTCCTGGAGAACAGGTCTATAATTAATTCATCTTCATTAATCTATTCTTAAACTTTAAATCACTTTTAAAGCCTAAAATCGAAGTCCCACAAAATGCAGAAAGTGCCGTGGTTGGGTTTTACACCCGCTAACTCCATCTTGAACATGACCTCAAGGCAGTGATTCGGCTTGTTTTCACACATGCTGCTGTTCATGGAGGCGTGTGTGAAAATGAATGAAAATGCTCCACACCGAATTACATCGTATCATTTTTCAGTTAGTTCGGTTTGTGCTCACATAATGTTGTTTTCACTGGAGCCCAAATGCCGCATCACTTCATGTGACAATGGTCAGTGTTGTCATTGGTCAACAGCAGCCTTGGCAGAGCATCATGTTTCCATGACAACCAGCCTGAAGCAAAGCGCTTAAAACATGGCGACACAACAACTACGCATTGTTTTCCCAGAGTTGGCTTTTTTTCTCCATATTAATTGTTTATACCACTCAAGATGAGACAAACAGCTTGTAAATGAAGCGGCTGAAAGGCATCTGTTCATGATCGCTAGCATGAATTTCTTTTGTCATGTTTACGTTCACCTTCACAACCGACATTTCGCCATTTGGATTTCAATTGTCCATCTGAAAGACCCATATGTGCCCAAGCTTTAACTTCCTGGCTGATGTTTTAAGATTAGGGATGCACATGGTTAACCGTTTAACCTTTAACCGATAACAGTAACTCTAACCGATTAATACTAACGGTCAATTTTGTTTTCAATCAACTCATGGGGGCGTGTCGACAGGTGCAACAGGCTTCTGATTGGTCAATTCTACATCCACGTGGAAAAGAGCGCGTCATCAAAAAAATGAGGAAGTACCCACATCTGTACGATTCTGGTTCTCCACGCTACAAAGACAGCACATATTCTAGTAATTCATGGAGGGAGATTGCGATGAATGTGGGTCTGGATACGGCCGAGACGGTGAGGAAGTGGAAAAACGCAAGAGATAAATTTAGTAAGTTTAGCTAGTTCATGATTGTCGCTCTTGCGTTGTGGCCTGGAATAACATGGCAGAGACCGCGCTAGTATCAATCAAAAGTGACGGCAGCATCTCTGCGACAAGCTGACGGCGACACATTGCCGCGAGAGTATACGCGGGGAAGTGTCCGCATGCGTCCACGACAACACGCGCAACATCGCGGCAGCCAACCCTCGCGGACTTATCGGTTAACGGTTATTAATCGTTAAAGGGCGTCGGTTAACGGTCATAGAAAAAATCCAAAATGTGCGTCCCTACTTAAGATGTTGCTTCAATATCTATTTTGTGAAGTCCACCAGTCCCTCCTGCATCAGAACACCTCCACAACATGATGCTGCCACCCCCGTGCTTCACAGTTAGGATGGTGTTCTCAATCTTGAAAGCTTCCCTCTTTTTCATCCAAATATAACGATGGTCATTATGGCCAAACAGTTCAATTTTAGTTTCAACTAGACAACAGGACATGTCTCCAAAAATCAAGGTCTTTGTTCCCGTGTGAATTTGCAAACTGTAATCTGGCTTTTTTAAGTGGCTCTTTGAGTAATGACCTCTTTCTCACTGAGTGCTCTGTCAGCTCATGTCAGAACAGGACTCATTTCACTGTGGATAATGACACTCTGACCCACTCTGAGCAGCATCTTCACAAGGTGTTTTCCTTTTGTTCTGGAGTTTGTACATTCTCATGGTGTTTATACTTGCGCTTAATTGTTTGAATAGATGAATGTAGTATCTTCAGGTATCTAGTAATTGTATCCAAGGATGAAGCAGACTGGTGGAGGTCTATGATTTTCTTCTTGATATCCTGACTGACTTATTTAGATTTTCCCACACAACCTTTGTCAATTAACCTATCAGAAGCTTTCAAAGCCATGACATCATCATCTGGGCTTTCTCAAATTGTTTGAAGACATTAATTTCATATAATTAAACTCCTCACTATTAAGAAAGTTATAAAAAATCTCAAAGGCTCTCTCTCTCTCATTATTATAGCATTTAGCAAATAGAAATAATTTTGATAATCCTAACTGAACTAAAACAAGTCTCATTTAATGTCAAACAGTTAAAAAGAGAAAAAAAAGGGTATGTGTCTTTATATTCAGTGTATTTACAGTGCTAGTTTTAACTGTAGAGGTCTAGCTTCATCACTGTAGCTTTAATTTAATGATCCTAATACATCAAGAGAAGCATGTTTAATTTTGCAAAATAACAAGATATGTTATAAAATCATTCATGTATCACAAAAGGATACTCTTAAGAAACTTGTTACCACAAGAAGCTTTCTTATTAGAATAAAGGACCAAAACCTGCAGGAGCCGCATGTAATATGATTCTAAAATAATGCTGAAGACTGTAACTTCTATTTAATTATACTGCAACCTGTGTGAGATGCAGAACTTGTCTACAACTAAATCTGCACGCTTAAAGATTTCCTGTTGGTCTGAAAATGTCTGTTTACATGTAAGCTTCAGCTGCGAGGACACTGCTGATGCTGCCGTCGATAGCATCGCGGTGCTTTGAAGGTTGAGTCTCCGGGGAGCACAGGCAGGCCAGCACCAGTCTCACTAAAAGCAAAACTGGAACAATAAAAGTGGAGCTTTGAGGATTAAAGTAAATTATCTCCACATATTTTTTTCAAAAACAGCTCCGTTAACACGTTAACTTCAAATCACCCATGCACCAACGTTTATGGTCAAATATTTATCACATTAACTTTGCTTTTGAGTTGTTTTAATATACATGAATCAGATAACCTACTATCATCAAAGAAGTTCTTTATCTTTTCTCTTTTATTGTTTAATCTTTGTTTAAAAAGATTCTAGCTATGGGCTGCTGCTGAAAAAAAAAACAAAACATCAACCTTCATAGTCCAGCAATGGCCAAGAAGTTCAGCTCTGTATGGTGCACCTTAATCTTGTGTTCACAATGCTATAATTAGGTTTGCGGGACTCGAGGCCATGTCTGCTCACAGTGGACATGGAAAGCAAAGAGCTGCCCTTCACTTCCCTGCTTTCCTCCCTCCCTTCCTCTCTCCCTTCCTCCCTCTTCCCCTTCTGCTTTGTAGAGTAAAATTGGTTCCAGATGCATTCTCTCACAGGCTAGCCTCCATGACCAAATCGCAACACGAAGGAAACAAAGGAGACGTTTTGCACAACTCGTTTGAAGAGGACAGAAATGCATGGAATTTCTACACGACGTGGGGGGGGGGGGACGTTGGAGAGGAGGCGTCTGAAGGCAAACCCAGCTCATCACTTCTCCACATGCGTTTATTTATTCCACCTATATTACTCTGGGACTCTCTGGTACCTTTGTTACTGTCAAAACCCTCTGCGAGACAATGTGCAGCCCAAATGAGGATCTAAGAGTTTCTTTCATGTCTCGGACAGATGTGTCAGGGGAAAAAAAAAAAAAAAGAGCCTGTACAAAGTGATATTTAGCCAGAGCAAATCCACATCCTGCACCCATGTGCACTGAACATCAAAGGCCGACCCACCAGCATGTTAGACCAATTTATAACCCCGCCTGTAGAGCTCTGTTAGATAAAACACTCACTAAAGGAGACTGCAAACACTGCAACAAACTGGTGAAGGTCTCCCGAGAGGACATCTGACCAAATGGCTCAAAAATGTAACAACAAAGTACAAAGTGGCAGCTCATGTGGACTCAGACAATTAACAAGTGATGGCCAGTTCAAGGCCAGTTGTTCCACAGCACATCTCTGTTTGAATGGCCGCTTTAACAAGTCTTTGTGAATTCATTAACACTCCAAAAAGCTGAGGATTTTGATTTTTTTTTTAACCTACATAATAGGTTTGTTTTCCCTGAAAACATCATGCAATTTGATTTCCTAGATCCCATGTGTTCACACTACAAGCAGGGTGGAGCACAACAAAAAGCCGCAAATGTGCGATATACACATCCCACCTTTATCTGGAGAAGCTTCAACTAGAGAAACAGCAACTAAAACAAATAGGCATAAACTCCATGTGTGTTTGTTGTGAAGAAAAAAGACGTAACAAAAAAAAAAGGTGTTAGTGACATTTGCCTGGTGTTGCCTTCACGGTCCCCCTTTACTGATTTTTTTTTTTTCTCCTGGTTCTTTCTCGTACAAGCAGGAGTACCGGCAGCCAGTTTATGCTACAGTGAGTTCAAAGAGAAATACAACAGTTAAGCTTTTCTTTTCTTTTTAATTTTATCTCCACAACTTCAGAGACTTCCTCTCTCCCGAAGCGCTTCGTGTAACGGTCCCGGGACTCATGCTAATCTTCATCCCAGTAACGGACCGGACATACGTACTTTAATCAAAGCTACGCAGCTACAGTGAACCACTACTACTTTAAATCCACAGCCAAATTCCTTTTTCATTTTGGCTGATTTGAAAATCGCCAAATATCATTACTTACTACTTTTCCAAAAGTTTGTTTTTCGCTGTTTTAGCTCAGAATCTTTCTACACTGTAGTGCTTGTAACAAGTAAAAAAAAAAAAAAAAAAAAAAGGGATTAATTTAGAGTAAAATAAAAGTGCTTCCGAAGTCACTAAGTTGCCGGAATTAACTAGAAGACTTGTATATTTTACAATATAACTTAGAGGACTGTCTGCGAGGTGTTCAGATTCACTATCGAGGAAATTAGAATAAAACTCGAATATTTCTGGTGGAAGTTCGGCATGGAGTTCTGAATACATTCACGGTGAAAACATGCCAAAGATGCCAGCTGTCACTGAATCAACAAGTTACACCCAAACTATAAGCAAAAGCGACCTAAAACATCTAGTTATACACAATCAAGTCAGTTTGAGGTAAAACTTTAAAAGTTTCGAGTCAACAGCGTGTTCAGTTAGAGATGTGGAGTTAAAATCCCGATGAGAGACAGACAGACAGACAGACTCACCCTGAGCTCGCAGCGGCTGGCAGTAAAAGTTTATGGCGAGGAGGAAACTGGTTATCTGGAAACACACACGCATCTTATTGAAATCCTAAAGTGCACAAGTAAACAAGAAGACACAGAAAATACTGGTGCAGTGACATCCCGCTCCATGGATCCCCGTTAACTCTCTCTGCCCCCTGGTCTGCGTACGAACCGCACAGCGCATGCGCAGGACGGGGACGAGCTCAGTTCAAAAGCAGATGTTCAAAGTATGCAAAGAAAAACTAGTTTATCAATTATCGGTTTAAAAAGAAATGCAATGATTACTCTGAACACCTGGCCATTTCACTTTTTTTCGGAACAGCAAATGTATTCTAAATGTATCAAGCTGTATCAACCATTTACTTCCTAAAATGTTTGCAAGAAAATAAAAATACAAGACATCAAAAAAGGGGGTTGGGGGATTATGTAATGAAAAAAAATACAGTTTTAAAAAAAGTTTATATTTATACTTTATATCTGACAAACACTCTGCAGTTTGTGAGACAGAATGGTTGTGTGTCAGAGCAGGTGGTCAGCAGCACCACAGGGGTCTGTACTCTCACCACTCCTCTTCACCCTATCCACCCCAGACTTCCAGTACCAGTCAGAGTCCTGTCATCTTCAGAAATATTCAGATGACTCTGCACTTGTGGGATGTATCAGTGATGGACAAGAGACTGAGTACAGAGAACTGGTGGACCACTTTGTGGCTGGTGTGGGAACAATTATCTCATCTTGAATGTGAACAAAACAAAGGAGATGACTGCAGAGTACCAGGAATTGTGTCAAATAGAATTACCATCATGGGAGAAGAAATAGAGGTGGTGGAAGAGTATAAATACTTGTGTTCTCCTGGACAACAGACTGGACTGGAGACACAACACTGATGCTGTTTATAAGAAGGGACAGAGCAGACTTTACTTCTTGAGGAAGATAAGGTCCTTCAGTGTTTGCAGCAAGATGTTGCATATCTTCTATAACTCCGTTGTGGTGAGTTCAAACTTACCTGCATTCATCTGTTTGTGGAGCAGCATTAGAGCTGGTGTCTTTAAAAAAAAATGAACAAACTGATAAAGAAGGCTGGCTCAGATGATGGAGCAAAGGAGGGTACTATTTACTAATATTTATAAGTAATAGGCAATATCAGGTCAAGTTATCTTTATTTATATAGCACATTTAAACCATAGTGCTTCACAGATGTTAAAACACAGTATACACAATAAAAGAATTTTAATACAATCTAATGTAATAAAACTCAATAAATTAAAAAAAAATTAAAGATATAAATTGTTGGGATGGAACACTCAACTTGAAACAAATTAAAAATGTTAACATATTCAAATATATAGTAACATATTTAAATATGTTACTATTTAAATTGTAATGCACAAAGCTGTTCCCAGCTCTGACACATTTGGTGGTTCACACTGTAAAGACCAGCACCTGGCATTCAGCCTGTGCCAGAGTTGGGAACTTTTCACTCATCTCCAGTGAAACATTAGCAGCATGTACAAGATTCTGGCAGAAAGGTGTTGGTGAAGAGGACCTAAATACAAGAGATCTGGAGGCAGGACTAAACTGTAAAGTGTTTATTTCCACAAAACAATGTAACAGCAGGCCATCTAAAAAATAAAAAATTCAAAATACTGAGTTGAGGAGAATATCACAACAAAAAGAACACAACAAAAGATATGATAGAAGAAAAGGTAATAGAATCAGAGAGAAATAGACTATAAACACAAACAGGGACTGAAGACAAAGAGGTGGTGCTGTCATTCAACACAAGGGTAAACAAAGTACAGATGGCAATGATAAAGGGAGGCAATGATGACAGGTGAAGGTTGGCAGGAAGGGAAAGAGTCAATTTACAAATACACGCATATGGGCAAAACAACTCAGAGTTTCCTGAGTTTCATGCTGACTGCAGTTCCATCCTCAGTCCATCCCAGCGTTTACCTCCACCTGTGTGTGTAGATGTGTTCAGGGTGTCGCTGGCGTGGTGACCGGCGATCTAGTCCTCTGACCATCTCACCTCAGTGCTGCTACCTGCATCTGTTTATGTTTATGTGGTCATTATATTCAGTCATTTGTGTGCTCTCCTCTCTCTGTCCTACATCCTCTCTCTGTCCTGTCTCCCCTCTTTTCTTTCTTTACCCGGCTGGCCTTCAGCAGGAAGGTCCCCCCATATGATCCAGGTCCTGCTCAAGGTTTCTTCCTCTTAAAGTGGAGTTTTTTCTTGCCACTGTTTGGCTGAAAGGTTTTATTTCTTCCTCTGTGGGAGTTTTTTACCTGCCATTATCCTTGTTTAGGATTTATAATTATAATTTTACTTAATGATATTTGCTTGGGGGTCATGCTCTGGGTCTCTGTAAAGTACCTAGAGACAATTGACATTGTAACAGACGCTATACAAATAAAATTGAATTGAACTGAATTGAATTGAATTAAACTCACAGCCTGGTACAAAAATTTGTTTAGATCTCTGTAGTTAGTTTTCACATCATGACAACTGTACAGAGGTATGATTTATTTATTTATTTATGTACCACGTCAAGTAAAGGTATATCAAGCAACAAAATCTAAGGTGGCCAGGTTATATGAGGGGGATAGATGGCTGGCAACCGACGGTTCACAGCAGAGCTCTGCTAGTCCTGCGAGCGTTCATTTCGGTAGCAGCAGTTGAAATAAGGATGTTTGGACTAATCTGATCAAAATGAATGTAAAGTAATATTAAATAACATCCCAAGTTAACGTTAGCTAAGGCACACAAGTTAAAATAACTGTAACGGAGGTGATGTTAATATCTAACTTACACCAGAATATTCTGTTTGGATGAAATTATGCCTTACCCTCTGTACAACACAAAAACTTAAGTGAAACAAAGAAGAAGGTTGCAACTGTTTGCTAAGTCAACAGAAAACTGCATGGTGTTGTAAGTTATTCACCTGCACTGAAAACAAATTCTTGTGATTGACCTGGGCAGGTTCTGACAACAATTCATGCATCATTACCTCTGCCAAGGAGGTAGAGTTTTTGCCGGCGTTTAGTTAATTATAGTTTACTATAGTTATTTGTATGTGCATTAAAACATGCTTAATATTTTGTATTAAAATATTTCAAATACTTTCTGGGACATCTATGAGATAACATAACAGACAAAAACTAGAAAAGCTCTGTCAGGGGTGAGGCAGAATGGAGGACCCAGGTGCAGGAGTTTCAAAAAAAGAAAGTATTTGACAAAAACAAAAACAAAAGTCCAAGAAAAAAAAAAAAGATCCAAAAGTATCCACACAGGGAGGAAAAAAAACACAAAGTCCAAACCAAACGTGAAAATCCACAAAAGTAATCAAAACAGGCATCAAGGAACCAAAAACAGGAAAAACACTTACAGAGCATGGAACAATAATCAACTGAACATAAGCCACAAAGCAGAAGACAACGGACCAGCACAGACAGGGGAGATGACAAGACTTAAATACACAGGGAACCCAACGAGAGGCAGGTGCAGACAATCAGGATAACAAGAGGGAAGGAAGCAAAGCTGAAAACAACGGAGACAAGACAGACCTTCAAAGTAAAACAGGAAACAGGTAACACAAAAGACAGGGATTGATGCCAACTTAACACAGAACATAAAAGAAACCAAAATGGCTGTCATGGCTGCCCCAGACCATGACAAGCACTCAGCGAGCGCAGACCTCCGCCAAGTGCAACAGTTCTCCCATATAGCGATTTATAGATTGCGATAAAATCCGCCTTCTGGATCAGATCCGGATCCGGATATTTGAAATTTGATAGAGGTTCCCATTGTCAATCCCTGAGTCAAATTTCATGAGTTTTGGGCAATAATTAACGGAGATATTGAGAAACAAAATTTTCGGCCCCATTGACAGCAATGTTATCGAAAATTTGAAAGTGATCCAGAATCCAGGATTTCTTCTGGTTCACAGCCAAAATTAAATCAGTTCTTCCTTTTCACATTTCTGACAACTCCTAAAAATTACATCAAAATCCACCCATAACTTTTTGAGTTATCTTGAACTCAGACAGACAGACAGATAAATGCTGGCAAAAACATAACCCCCTTGATGGAGGTAACTATAATCATACAGTGCAGCGCAGTGACTTGGTGGTTCACCCTGTTCCTCACCGCTAGATGGTTTCTTAAAATCCTGGATAGGGCCTTTCTGTGTGGAGTTTTTCTCAGTGCTTGCATGGGTTTTGATTCTAAATTGCCCCCATGACCCTGAATAGGAAGAAGCAGGTATAGATGATGGATGGATAGAATCATATATTATAATTATATTACAAGATAAATTCCATAATTGAACTGAACTGAGTTGAATAACACTGCCCATGCCTGAAAACACAGAGCAGAGGATTTACAGAAAAGAACATATCAAAACCAAGACTAAAGCTCTACAACGCAGGACCAAACAAGAACCAAGATCAAAATCTGGAGGCCAGTATAGGTTGCTGCAGCCGCTAGCCAAACAAACCGCTGTCTGTCCCGTAATTGCTGGGGCCCCAGCACGACTGGCAACCACAGCACAGGCCTACCACTTACGTGCAAAGAAGAGCAAGGGAGAGAAGAAAAATATATATCCATCCCTTTTCTATACATGAAGTCCTACATGACTGGAACCGAAACCTGAAGTCCCCATTCGAGCTGCAACCAATAAGAGAGCAGAGAGGGTGACGATGTCACCGTGAGGAAGGGAATCTCAGAGCAAGAAGAATACATAACACATCGTTCCACATTTTCATTACAGATGCTTTTTAACCCACCTCCTGCTCTCTACAGCACAGACAATGTGATGCCCACGTGTGTGAGACTGTTCTTACATCAATGTTCATCGTCTCTTCTTTTTCAGTGCTCTCATCAAATCACACTACAGACAGCTTGCACTGCCGGTCCATTTTCAAATAAACAACTTTTGTTTGGAACATATTTCCAGCTCGTTTCCCACATGTATTTTGTTGACAGAAGCGGTCTGGAGACCAACTGGGTGACTGAGTCGCTGTCAGATCTTTTAGAGTGTGACTCCAGTCAGGCTGGAAGTTGGAAAAGCCACAAACAATGACGTCTAATGGATTGTCTGACCACTACCAGCACCCTCCTTTCACTTAAAATATGATATAAATACAATAGAGTACCATTCATCACAATGCTTTTTTTTTGTTCTTGTAATATAGATACTGCACATGTTGATATTGTAATGATGATAAATTGTCCATGTATCAAGCAGCCCTAATGTAATGCTGTCATCTTTAAAGTGTTTGAAGGGGAACTGACAGGATGATTTTAAGACCCCTTGGACCTTACAGATGAGAAACAGGTATGCATGACGTCCCTCTGCTCAGGATGAGTTTGCTCCCTTTTGAGTGAAAACAAAAGCCATGAAATTACTAGCGGCATGTTGGAAAAAAAAGTGTAAAAAGTTCTTGTGTGGCATTTTGTAATAGGAAAATCCCAATTTGTGTTGTTTACCTCCTAAAAAAGAGAAACACAATAAAAGGTGAGCATTATTTCAGGCAAAGTGTGCAACCCAACCGGCTTGCACATGCTTGTGGCAATCAATTCATCCAAGTAATTACAAAAAAAGTAATATTTACAGTAATCTAATGAAAGGCTTTTTTTTAAAAAAAGGGCAGGTGTCAATAAATACATTACCTGGAGTTTTAACAAAATTATTAAACCTCTGGCCACTTGGTGGCATCATCTATCTACTTTAACATATCAAAACAAAAAAAGAAAAAAAAAACCTTTATCTTAGTAAATAACTCAAAAATTGTACTTACGGCCAATCAAACCTTATGCTTGTTTCTATGCATAATTGGAGTGGGGATATTGTGCAAAGACAAAGTTTGTCCGGATTGTTGTTTTTATCTATGGATCTAGTATATAGGTCTGCAAATGTTTTAATATAAATGACACTGAAGGTAAAAATGGTTCAGCTGTGGTTTAACCAACAACAGGTGCTTGCTGCAGTGGAGAACCCCTCACTGAGAACCCCCAGAAATGTTACAACGTGCAAAGTCAATGCAGACCACAGGAAATGCAGTTGGCTCATTTGGCATTACCTTCTACTTCTACT
Organism: Hirundichthys speculiger; assembly: GCA_018398805.1. Lineage (NCBI taxonomy): Eukaryota > Metazoa > Chordata > Actinopteri > Beloniformes > Exocoetidae > Hirundichthys > Hirundichthys speculiger. The sequence goes on from JAGFBZ010000105.1 coordinate 3,746,833, forward strand.
TCTTTGTCTTTTACAACCTGGATAGATGGATAGATTGCTGGACTGTCAGTAAGAATTACTGTTGCTCAGCATTTATCAGCTTCAACTTATACAATATAGGCTATATTAGCTCCATTACTATGTCTGAACTACATAAAGGAAGAAAACAAAAGGAAGCACAATGCAGCGAGCTACAGCGCTGCAGAAAAGAAGGTACACCACCACCTAGTGTTTGGTGATGTAATTACAGAGTGACACAGACCACACAAGCATAAATAGGAGCCCTCTCCTCTGTTAGCCTGGTTTCCTTCAGCCACAAGGTCCTGATGGTGCTGACAGAGCTGACAGTGCATTCGGCCAAACCATCACTGCCAATCTTTTCTAGTATAAATTGTGTGTGTAAGGTAAAGTTACAGGTACAAACCCTTGCAAATTCACCTTGCAGTCACTATTTTCCAGTTTTCTTTTGGAAACAATCTGTACTTTTAGCGGATATTGTTTTGGATTGTTTATTTGGTAATTTATCTTCATACTTTTTCTGATTGCAAAAACTCAGACAGTAGAAGCAACTCAAATAATGCACTTCAGAGACAAGTTATGACATCTTGTGCTTCTGGTTGAACTTTTGAAACAGGGATTTTCATGTGATGTAACCGGGGGTGGACTGTAACAAAGTAAATGTACTTTGTAAGGCCAAAAGATGATTGAAAGAACACTTCTTTACCATTTATGTTATTGTTTTGACAATATTGCTTTCAATAATGTTGCTTAAATTTTCATCATGAGAACATGACCTTCATTTCAGACAGATATGGTGATTTGTCAATACACCATCAGCAAAAGGAAGTCCTGTTCTCCGCAGGGGCCTCCCAGTCTGTTCCCTCATTGTCCCAGTAATGCCCGTGTCCACAGAGCCAGGCGCTGTTTTGTGCTGCGCGGCCGTCAAACAGCAGGGAAATCTCTGTCTAGGGAAACACTCCCTTTTGTAAAGGACCAAAAGGTCATGAGTGAGGAACATTTCAACAGGCTGGAGTCAGCACATCGGCCCCATGCGGCTTCATCATGTTGTCCACAGAGGGGCCACAGAGAGAGAGGGCCCAGTCACAGCGGGGGGGTGAATGACTCATATGTACACTGAAGTTACTGAAGTCCTCTGAGACGGAGGTGAGCATATGACAAATTACTTTAATGTACTTCACTAGTCACTGAAAAGCAATCGATTATTTCTGAAATGACTTTCCTTCTCAGGACATTTACAAGGTAGTCTGGTATTGGAGACGCCAAGAATTTCAGTTTCAGAATTTGAAGTGTTATTTTGTTACATTCTTCTCCAGTTCTTCCTGCAAACATGCATTAAAGTGACATTTTTTATTTCAAAATTCTCCGCGTATTCTCTGTTGGCAGGCAGGCAAATCCGGTTCCCTGTTTCTCTGCTGCTGTAATGGGCGCAGAGCGCGGTTTTGCACTGTCTTATAGAAAAGTGCATCTTGAAAAATGCATGGATGTTCCTTATAAAGATGTCATCTTGAAGACAAGATTGGTTGCTGTGTGCAGACCCATCCCAGGTGCCTCTGAGCCCAGATATGTTGATGCTGCCTCTGAACAAGGTGAAAATCACGGTTGCTTTTTACACATTCAAGTTTTAAGTGGCATTTGGAAATGGATCACCATAATGTAGAGGTTTCCCAGAGTAATCCCTTGTCCATGTGGTTACTTCTGCTTCTGGAGAATGATGGTTCTCCAGTCAGTGCTACCTGAGGAACCAGAGATCAGAAGTCTCCGGGTTTAGGCTTAAAGCATTGCCCTTTATGCACTGAAATTCATCGAGATTCCTTTAAACATACACAGCAGTAATATGCACTGTAGACAGAGAAATATTGAATTGAATAGCATTTCATTAATCCCCACATGCAGCATTGTCAACTAAGGCAGGTGAACTCGCTTGGTCGACAGCATGGATGGAAACTTACAGCCAACAGTTCCACATCTGGGATGCAGAGGTGCTCCTTCAATCGAGCGTCCTCGATTTCACCATCTGTGGCTAACGAGTACAGCAAGAACTCCCGTCCCACTGCTGCTGCTTTTATTTATTTTTTATTTTTTAAAAGCCGCTTGTCTGCTTGCATCGTCCAAAATCCATGTAGGGAGGTGCAGGAAAGTGCTCCTGCAGCGATGTCTACGAAAACAAGATACTCCTGCTCTTTTCTTATCAGCACTGCGAGCTTGTCCATGTCACTTCCCTGAGATGTCTCACGAGGATCAAAGCGAAAGTTAAAACCTGGTTAAAACTTCCTTCTCTGTTTTTCTCCTGTTCTACATCCTTAACCATGCCTCTTCAACTTGTCTGCATCTGCGGTCTTATTCCAGTCAGGAACTGGTTTTTTGGAAATCTTAATCAGTGGCTCCCACACGGAAACAACTTTCTGTTGTCATGGCAACTCTTCATAACAAATGTTGAGAAGTGCCAGAATTACCAGCAGAAACCCACGAAGCAGAGCAGCATCCATTGAAAACTGATTTACAAATCATAGCTGTAACAATAAAAGCCAGGCAGCGTTTCAGCGGAGTTGTTACAGCAGGCTGCCACTTCATTCAGGAAAGAACTGTATCTAGACGTCTGCTCCAATTGTTCTTTGAGGAACTTTTTCTTTAATGCAATGTTAATACATGTGTTGCCAAAGTAGAGATCCTCTCCCCATCTTTGCACCTCAAGGAGTCGGGTAATGTAGCCTACAGTGTGTAGTGGCTGCTGGTCCGACAGTTGTCGTTGGTGTGTAGGATGCAGCCATGAAATGACTCTAGTAAATGTATAAATGAAAGACGGCTGTGTCACCACTCTGACTGGCTTCAGGTGTAGTGGCGTTGCATCATGGGATATAATGTGCAGGGGCGTCGACGGGTCTGTGTCATGGTCTGGGGCAGCCATGACAGCCATTTTGGGTTTTTCCTTGTTCTGTGTTAAGTTGGTGTCAATCCCTGTCTTTTGTGTTACCTGTTTCCTGTTTTATTTTGAAGGTCTGTCTTGTCTCCGTTGTTTTCAGCTTTGCTTCCTTCCCTCTTGTTATCCTGATTGTCTGCACCTGCCTCTCGTTGGGTTCCCTGTGTATTTAAGTCTTGTCATCTCCCCTGTCTGTGCTGGTCCATTGTCTTCTGTTTTTGCATCTTACGTTAAGTAAGTCTTTGTCTCGTGCTAAATGCTTGTTTGGATTACGTTTGTGGATATTTGGTTTGTTTTTGGATCTTGTCTTTTTCCCCTTTTGGATTACTTTTGTGGATTTTGGGTAGTGATGGTGAGATGAAGCCTCGTGAAGCAGTGTCACACATCAGCCAATTGGTTCGAGAAATTCTACATTTCTTGCTGCTTCATATGCACATGACACCACCTACTGGCCAGGTCTATATTCACAGCCAGCTGAATCTTAAGATGTGATGCATTGAATTTATGTATCAATTATGGCTCTTGCAAATGACTGTGAATAACAAAATGTGTATGACCAAATAATTGGTCTACATAAATGATCAAGTGCATAATAAAATGTTGTTTGAATGTAATCTCTGTTTAATGTTTCCCAAAGTAGTATCATAAGAACGGGGAAGACACGCGTCAAAGGGTTGACGAGCCGGGAGTCGAACTCACAGCCAGCCACACGAGGACTGTAGCCTCTGTACGTGGACCGCCTGCCCTAACCACTGCGCTACCGGGCCTCGATACGCGCTACGCGGACACGCCCCCTCCATTTCTCGATACACGCTTCGGAGCCTCGGCACTCTCGTAACATCACTAGTTTTAGTCTGGATTTTGTTTTGTTTTTGAAAATAAATTTCCTTTTTTGCATTCCTGCACCTGGGTCCTCTATTTCTGCCTCAAAACCTGACAGTCTGATTGCAGATCGTAGAATTGTTCACATACAACTTCGTACCATACTGTCACATTTTAGAAACATCAACGTGCACCAGCAGTAAAGAATGTATTTCTGAAAACAGCTTCAGCCTTTTCAATTCTGCTTTTGGACCAAAAACAGATGACAACACCTGTTTGAGTTACATCACATCCCTACTAGCGTAAATGGTCGTGTAGCAACTTTTTGTGTAAAAGTGCACAAATGGATGTATCAGAACAAATGAAGTGAGTTGATGAGGAAAAAAAAGAATGTCAAAGTCAATGTAGATGTGTTTTTCTTTCTTTTTTTATATTCCAGATCACGGCATTTTTCTAAATTGGTGTTATAACATCTTTACATAACAAATTAAATTTTAATACAGTTTATTTTGTTAATGTAAATAACATATTTCATTTTAAATTTATGACATTTGATATAATTTCTGTAGTATAATTAAACTGTCAAAAATCACATGACTCTACCCTGTTTCAAGGAAACATCTATTTCACCTATATTATTTCATGTACATTTAATAAACTGCTATTTCCAAATTTTGTGAAACTGGGGAGACTGAGACACAAGCTGAGCAGAATGCAACTCAGAAGGTCAGCCAAAAGGTAAATGGCTTATGTAAAACAGCCCGTCAGGGACCACAACTCTCCTGACGTACAGACAGGTATTTGCTATTCAAACGGAGCTTAGCCAGCAGTTCAACGTTGTTTTAGGAATATTTTCACAGTTGTTCTGAAAATGTTGCTTGTGTGTGCAGTAAGGCAGCGGACAGTATTTCGGTGCTGCTAAAAATGAGGTGATAGTCATTTTATTTAATGAGTCTTGCAAAGGATTACAGCTTGGAATTCACTAATGAGATTAACGTTCCTCATCTTGATAGGATACCATTTGGGCATTTAGGCTCTTGCTTCGTAGTTGTTCTTTCTCAGTGAAGACATTAATCCAGGATGTGGTTTAGCTTTTGGGCTTTTGGAGCCTCTACCAGAACAGGATGGATGTGATTCAGGGCTGCACATTGTTTTGGTGGAATAAAATTATATAGGTGTTAAAGGATAAAATATTTTAGCTCAGTTCCTTAGTAAAAAAAACTTCTAGAGCTGAACAGGATTTTAAATTGAGCAAAATTAAACAAAAAGATCTTTATTAAACATAATCATTGAGCAGAAATGGAAAATGCAAATTAATGTCCACAAATCATCTTAGTAATTCCTCAAAAAGGTTGTTTCAGATCGTGTATCTCTTTGACTGCTTTAGTTTCATTCACCATTTGTTCTCTGCAGAAGAAAATAACACTGCAGCACTTGTCATATTCAATGTCAGGGGAAAGTCGAGACTCCATTACAAGGCATGACTCCAAAGTCTGTGGATCTGAAAGATGATGTCAGTATTAGAATAATTAAAGAATATTTGATCAATAAAACTAAAAACCAAACATACAAATAACCCTCTTAAGTTAATCTCCAAACATCCCTTGCTATCTTCCACCAAAGCATCGGTAGAAGAAACTCAGACATTCACACAGAAATATCTAAAGGCAGCTGAACATGTTAATTAATTCTTAACTGTGTGCCCAGCAGTTGATCACAACGCTGCTGTATTCATCTGTGCTGCCTCCTATTTCCTGCTTTTTGAAAGTGCAGTGGCATCTGCCCGCTGATGAGCAGTCTGCCAGAAGAAAAGGCCTGTGTAGAGAGAGTCTCTTGTCTGCAGTCGAACCTTCAGGCCAGAGGCTCCATCCGTCACTCTGACCGACAGGCTCCCCGTCTCTGCACAAGCTCCCATTGTCTCAGTCTGTGTGGCTGGTGAATCCAGCGTCCATCGGGTCTGCTGCTTTCTCTGCTAACCAGATGTTGTTTGATTTTACTTTTTATAGAGATGTAAAGATATCTGCTCGACAATCACTGAATGTGGAATACGTGCAGCTCTGAATGAAATCAGGGTAAGAGGCTTTGATCTGATCCAGCCACAGGCACCTTTTTAAAAATAACAAGTATGAAGCAAGGTTCATTGGAATCACGGTTTATTCATGTAGTTCTGATTCACAGCAAAAAGGCGCCTCGCATACTTTACACAGAGAGGCAGCTCCCCCCTGAGCGAACACTTGGCGACAGACGGAGAAAGTAAAACAACAAACATACAAACACAACAACATAAGCACATTGGAAGATGAGAAATATACATGTAGGTAACTACAGGAGGGAGTGTAATGTATGTAATAAATGCTTCAGAAAGCTTGGAAAGTGATAGAGAAGAGAATACAGCAGAGGTAGCCTGATGAGACTTTCAGCTCAGACTGCAGACAGCTTCAAACTCAGAAAAAAACAGGTATGAAATATTTAAAGAGTTGAGGAACCTTTGAAAAGGTCAGAAAGGCCAAGGGCACAAGTCTAACCTGAGCATGTGTGACCTCTGACCCCTCAGACGAGAATCAGCATCTATGAGCAGTTGATATAACCAGATGTATCGGTTGGAAAAGCTGATTTACACCTCTCTGATGGTTCAGGGATCATGTATTTTTCAACATGACGATGCGAAACACATTTTGCACGTATTGCAGAAGGCATGGCTGAAGAAGAAGAGGGTGCAGGTACTGGACCGGCCTGGCTGCAGTCTCCACCCGTCCCCAGCAGAGACTGTGTGGAGAATTTTGAAAATGAAAACTGCATAACAATGATCTACGGGTGGACAACTCTTTTTTTTCTTTCTTTTTTTATTGTACTGCCCTAATAAAAGCCACAGTAAACAGAAGACACTCCTGCACTTAAGGCAGTATCAACCCGGAGAGAGCTTGCCACCCATGAGGTCAGATTTGGAGGTGCTGATTCAACCCAACCGATGGCCGGCTATGTGTGAGAGTAACCGAGGTGATTAAAAGCACAGCTCTGTGTGTGTGTTAATGTTGTGTTGCGTGGCTTTTCACCACCTGTCAGTTTGTGGAAACACAACACACACACGCGCTTGGACTCTGAGGTCATGGTAAAGGTGTGAATGAAAACACTGTTTCCCAAAGCAAACAAAAACTATCAGCAGCTACTCGTGTACAGTATGTGTTTCCACTCGCTCACTATTGACATGACGCGTGCAAACACACACGCACACACACACACACAAAGCTTTATGGGGCCCTGTAGTGTACTGAGTGTGTGTCAGTGAGAGAAGCAGAGAGAGAGAGAAAAAAGGAGGTGCACTCAGTGTGTAGGTGTCAGCCATGATGGATGGGAAACAGAAACACATGGTTTGCCAGCGTCACCCAGTAAATCCCTCTTTCAGTAGTGAGCTGCTTGCTGCTCCAGGTGCTGGGTCTGACGAGGCTTGAGATACGCCATGAGTCACAATGCTGCTGAAAGCAGAATTAAGGGCCACCTGTGGTCTGCCGGAGCCCAAACTGTCAGTCCATCACTGGGCTCTGGGCTCACAGAGACAGTAAACATTCAGAGCCACATGTGTTTAAGGTACGATTCATATTCATGGAGTAATTCATGGCTGCACAGAAATGTATTCAGCCTTTGTGCCCTCAGGCCACAACGTCAACCCTGCAGGTTCATCTTTTTAAAGTCCATTTTAAAATGAAACAAATTCTCCAAGAACAAACAAGGACAAAATTTCCCATCAGGTAACGACGAAAACTGCACCGAAAATAATCGCATCATCAGGTTTCTTTCCTCCCGATGTAGACACAGGGTGGTGTGCTGAAAGCAAGGGAAAAGGGGACACTCAGTTAAATGACACTTATTTTTAAATACAGTCATGGAAAAAATTATTAGACCACATTTTTTCTTCACTTTCTTGTTCATTTTAATACCTGGTACCACTAAACGTCATCATGTGACTAAAACAGACAGAAAAGAAAACTCCGAATGCATAAAAGCAGTGTTTTTGGCAGTACAACGCCATAGCTATTGATGTAAAAACTTAAGTGATTTAGGTTATTGTTGTGGAAAAAATTAGATCCGATCTTGATGAGAAAATCAGAATAGAATTTATTACAGAGAAAAAAGACAGACATACAAATACTTGTGGCCACAAGGAGAGCCACCAGCCACCACTCGCAGAGTGCCGGCTAATGACTCTGCAGATACAAAAATGAAGCTGATTTTTATACCAGACAGCAAGGTGTTACAGGTTTTGCATACAGGATACCAAGACAGAAGATGTTGATTGTGCTTACAGGTTTTGCATACAGGATACCAAGACAGAAGATGTTGATTGTGCTTACAGGTTTTGCATACAGAATAGACACAGCAGGTGGTGGTTAAGACAAAAAGACATTTGTCTCAAGACAGACTGATTGAATTTAGGAAGTTACAGCTCTTCCTATGCTGTGTCTCACATGTCAATGAACCATAGCCGACCCCCGGCTTAGCCTTTTGTCAGACATTTGGTCTTTGTTGACTATGTGTATTGGTCTTGTTAAGAAAGGCATCACTTTTAAACATATTGTTAACAAAATTACAAGATGAAATAAACCAAATAAAAATTTCCACCACAATTTCCCTCTTTTGATTACAAATGAAACATTGATATGTTTCATATTAATCACACAATAACAACCATTAACTGTAACATTAGGTCACCAAATTCACTGAGATTCAATGATCACCATCATAAACATGATTGAAAACAGAAACAATGTTCGACTTATGAATATGGACAATAATATTCAGTGTTGGAAAACGGACGATCACACAAAGGAGTCGTTGTCAGAGTCATTCTGATGAATCGTCATAATATCCAGGCGATGAGGGAGGATTAGAAATAGAGTCCATGGGATTTGTTGAGGGAACATGGGGTATACAGATCCAAAAAAACTGGATGGGAATCATCTTAGACAGTCCTTGACTTAAGGGAATAATGCTGCATGAAAAAAACAACAATGATGACTGAGGTCATAATCCACAGCAGGAGAGACCTTTTAGCTGTTACCAGCTAGCAATGAAAGCCAGCCAGAGGAGGACACATGGTCCGCAAGCAGAGTCCTTTTAGGGCAACCACAGAGTCCTTGGTGAATTCGTCCAGCTTGTAGTTCACAGTTTACAGGCAGAGCATGAGTTTTCCCATCAAGGGGAAAAAAAGTGTTTGACCAGAGTTTCCTGTCAGGTGGGACATCCGAGCCCCAGATTGAATCATGTGGGTCAGTTGGAGAGCAGCGATGGCGGGGTGTGTCATGAGCTGACACCACATAAAGGTGCTGCAGTGTGAGATCTTTTGTCATGCAGCAATCTTGAGTAAACTCCTGACCACCAGAAAACGGGCCAAATGACGACAACAATCCAAATTAGGATCATTTTTTGAGCCAAAATAATCCACAGCCTGTCAGTGCAGCAGGCTGCCATCGTCTGTGTCTTCTGGGAGTCTCCAAAGCAGTCATCGGTGCACACAGGTTCAGCCAAAGTCACTCACCAAGCAGAGGGAAGCAACTGTGTTGAGCAGCGTGTAGCTCGGAGTGCGGCCAGAGGCCGATCAGCACTCCTCCCCTTCAGCTGAGATGTCCCCTCAGTTGGTGAGGACGTGACTTCTGCCTGGTGATGGGTGGAGTAGAGCGCTTAACTTCGCCGTCTACTCTGATGCTGGATGATTAATAGGGAGGTCATCAGTTGGTCCTGGCACCTTCTTGCAGTGGCTGGCATGGATCCAAGTGGCTCTCTCAGCAACTGTTACCGCTGTATAGGTGACTCGTGAGCAGGGGTGTCTGCTGGTCTCAGGAAGAGCTGCTTAGCCATCTAGTTGTCGGGGGATGAGAACTCTTTCCAGGAAAGGCCTAACGTGGGAGCTGTTTGAAGAGCCTTTTTCAGTTAATTTCTCTGCCTTGGGGGGGGGATGGCTGTAGACCTTCTCCATGGACAAGAGAAGATAAAGGGGCTTCAAGCACAGAGAAGTTTAGTACAAAATCACAACAACGGGAATAACAACAGGTTCACAGTTTGTTTGTTTTTTTTAGACTAACATATTTACTCTGGGCTTAGAGATTTGAGGGGGGACGTCCCATAAGGGGGGGGGGGGGGGGTGGCTGCTGTCTGTTCCTCAGACAGGAAGCTGTGAGACGTGACAGCAGCCATGGAAAACCGGTTAAAGAGAGAAAAAACACAAACTTTGAAATCAGGACTGGCTTTCAGTCCTGACAGTTTTACACAAAAAAAAAAAAAATCTAGGAAGCATCACTGTAAATTGCTTTGGCCAAAAGCAAATGAGTAAAAAAAAAAAAAAAAAAAAAAAAGTATCAGTGTGGGAAACAACTGTCTCTGTTCTGAGGTTTAGTGAGACAGACAAATCACAGGACATACATACAAACACTTAAGGTACCAAAAAAATACATATATATATATATATATATATATATACATATATACTCACACAAACACACACACACATATATATATATATATATATATATATATATATATATATATATGTATTGTTGCGCATGCGCAGGGGTTAGAGATGCGGAATAGCATCAGAATCAACAATAAAGATACATTCACCTTAAAAAAAAACAAAGCGCTATGTTTCACATTCTTCCAAATCTTTTACACAAATCTTTCAGTCAATTTCTCATTGACAAACCCATATTTCTGAGTCCAGACATTCAACACTCTCACGACCATTTCTTTCTCTCACCTATTCCACATTGGAACTCTGAGGAACAAAAAAAAGAGGTTTGGATTTACCAGAACTCATTTCTTTATGAGTCAGTATGCATACTCTTGCTAAGATTGCAAACGTCTTTGCAAAATCTGTTTGCCTGCCCCAAACAGTTAAAGCCTAACCCTCTGAGTTACTTTACAGAAGGAGTGTTTCAGAACAGATCTCAGAAACTAACCTAGTCGCAGTCACTCCTGCAGACTAAACTTCCCCAAATGCTATGGAGAATGCTGAACCACCTCAGATCTGAACCTTTTCGAGACCAAATGTGTTTTTGAAAATGAATTTCTCACCAGATCAGATTGTAGGACTTAAGTTCGTTGGATCCCAGCGTTGGCAGCCAGGACACAGTGAGCCAGCTCCCATCTCAACAGCACTTTTGAGGTTCTCGGTCTCTGGTCACTCCGTCCAGACGGCAAAGCGAGGGACCCTACTTTGCAGCGCCAAATTGTTGTGGAAAAAATTAGATCCGATCTTGATGAGAAAATCAGAATAGAATTTATTACAGAGAAAAAAGACAGACATACAAATACTTGTGGCCACAAGGAGAGCCACCAGCCACCACTCGCAGAGTGCCGGCTAATGACTCTGCAGATACAAAAATGAAGCTGATTTTTATACCAGACAGCAAGGTGTTACAGGTTTTGCATACAGGATACCAAGACAGAAGATGTTGATTGTGCTTACAGGTTTTGCATACAGGATACCAAGACAGAAGATGTTGATTGTGCTTACAGGTTTTGCATACAGAATAGACACAGCAGGTGGTGGTTAAGACAAAAAGACATTTGTCTCAAGACAGACTGATTGAATTTAGGAAGTTACAGCTCTTCCTATGCTGTGTCTCACATGTCAATGAACCATAGCCGACCCCCGGCTTAGCCTTTTGTCAGACATTTGGTCTTTGTTGACTATGTGTATTGGTCTTGTTAAGAAAGGCATCACTTTTAAACATATTGTTAACAAAATTACAAGATGAAATAAACCAAATAAAAATTTCCACCACAGTTATAATCAAGAAAACCATGGAAAATGGTAAGATATCAGCTCTTAAATAAAACTCTTATGAGCAATCTTTGTGGTTATCGTTATATTTGTCCAAACAAATGTACCTTTAGTTGTACCAGGCATTAAAATGAACAAGAAACTGAAGAAAACAAGGGTGGTCTAATAATTTTTTCCATGACTGTATAATATAATATAATATTATATAATATAATTGCAGTACTACTTATTTTAATTGCACTGTCATTTATTTCTACAAACATGAAATCATAGAGATGGTCATATTTATTCAAAAATGGCAACTTTTTTTAGTAACAAAGCAACATTTTGTGGTAAAATGGCAAAACCTTTCACAGTTGTCCTTCCACATTACATCGGAGTTTCAATGAAAGTAACTGTTCAGGGTTTATGGAGCCAAAGTCATAAAAGATATGCTTCATTTGCCGTTTCTGAGGTACATGAAAGAAGTAACCAGAAGGAAGCTCAACACTGCCAGCTGTTAGTGTAATTACAGAGGGACGCAAAGACAACCGCACACACAAGCATGGATGCTAACTACGGCGTAGCTGGCATTTTTAACCAGTTAGTTGTTAAGCAGAAGCACGTGTCATGCTTTGGACTTAAAACTCCATTTTTGATAAAGATGAACTGGATTAAATTGGATTATAACTGGATTGAATTGGACTGTATTTAACTGAACTTAAACCTAACTCATCTACTTCAGCTGTAAAGTGCCATGAGATGGTTTCAGTCTCCAGAAGAAGTCCTAGGGCATAAAGACATTTCTCCCCTGATTCAAAGCTTTGGTGGTTCCTCTCTTCTCCTACAGGGCGCAGGTGATACACAACAGTTAAATAAAAACATCTCACCCTTTTATGACGTCACTTACGTCACGCCAGTTAAATTACTTCACAAACAGCTTCTTTTCTCTTTCCTACTCCTAGCATGGATTTATTCTTGATATAAACGGGGTCTATGACAACTCCCAGTTTATGACTGCGAGCTGCTGAAGAGGGTTTATTTTTAGGGGGGCGTGTGAGGGCGTGGACTGGGTTTGGTGGGTGGCAGGTGGTGGTGTGTCGGAGGGAAGTGCACCTTGAGGCCACATGTGGAACAAATGTGCACAGAAACACCATGTGAGGAAAAAGAGAAGGAAACAACTTTCTCACACACACACACAAACATAGGTAAAACTCAACCACAGACCATAACTAAACCTCTGCACTTTGTGGCAACAGGCTGCCAACATATGGGCCTGAACTACGTGAGTTCATCTCATTTCATTTTACACCAGACTGAGTTGAGGTCTACTCACACATGCTGCGACTTCCTTTTCCTGGATTTATATGAGACTATGGATCAGTCTCTGTGTTTTTCTTCCCTGCTTGCACTGTACTCCAAGAGCAACACGCTGATTAGCAGATGTGAAGGTAGAAACCAGAATGGCACTGTAATTCAGCATCTCTTGGGTTATTTTAGGCATTGGCAAGATTGCACGAAAGCTTGGAGGTGAAATTTGATGAAACGATGTGCAGAGGTGGGCTCAGGGCAAGTGAAAGAACTCGAGGAAATGAAAAACCATGTGAGGGCAGAACAGTCAAAGGTCAGCCCTGGATTATTGCTGGATTATTACCAGTGACTTGACTGGAGTTCACTGTCAGTAGGAATCGGCCTTATATCACGTGTCATTTTCCAACTCCATCACAATCACAAGGGCTCTTCATAAGTTGTGTTAACCTGATGATGTTGTTCATCACACAGAACCATCCTGTAAATAATACGTGGGAAGTCCCTTGATCAAGTCAAATAAGTGTTGGGGGAAAAAAAACAAACACCAAGAAAAGAGGAAATATCGGAAATATCAGAAAAAGCAGGTTTTTCCTGCTGAGAAAAATCTTATTAAAAGAAAAAATACAGCTAAGCAGCTGTGGGCTGCAAACGATGTGTTACGAAGCTGCAGTGGCACGAAAATAAAGAACACTAGATAGCAGAATATGAACATACAGAGGTTGGACAATGAAACTGAAACACCTGTCATTTTAGTGAGGGAGGTTTTATGGCTAAACCGGACCAGCCTGATCCAAGAGCAGAGTGTGAAGGTCCAGTTATCAGGGTAAGGGTAAAATATTGTAATCCACATAACATCATGGGTGACATATCAGAGTTCAAAAGAGGACAAATTGTTGGTGCACGTCTCGCTGGTGCATCTGTGATCAAGACAGCAAGTCTTTGTGATGTATCAAGATCCACGGTATCCATGGTGATGTCAGCATACCACCAAGAAGGACGAACCACATCCAACAGGATTAACTGTGGACCCAAGAGGAAGCTGTCTGAAAGGGATGTTCAGGTGCTAACCTGGATTGTATCCAGAAAACATAAAACTACAGCTGCCTAAACCACGGCAGAATTAAATGTGCACCTCAACTCTCCTGTTTCCACCAGAACTGTCCGTCAGGAGCTCCACAGGGTCAGTATACACGGCTGGGCTGTTACAGCCAAACCTTTATTCACTCGTTCCAGTGCCAAACGTTGGTTTCAATGGTGCAAGGAGTGAAAATCTTGGGCTGTGGACAATGTGAAACATGTATTGTTCTCTGATGAGTCCAGCTTTACCGTTTCTACCACATCTGGGAGAGTTACGGTGTGGAGAAACCCCAAAGAAGTGGACCACCCAGACTGATGTATACCCAGAGTGCAGCATGAAGGTGGATCAGTGATGGTTTGGGCTGCCATATCATGGCATTCCCTTGGTCCAATACTTGTGCTGGATGGCGCGTCACTGCCAGAGACTACCGGACCATTCTGGAGGACCATCTGCATCCAGTGGTTCAAACATTGTATCCTGAAGGCGGTGCCGTGTATCAGGATGACAATGCTCCAATACACCCAGCAAGACTGGTGAAAGATTGGTTTGGTGAACATGAAAGTGAAGTTGAACATCTCCCTTGGCCTGCAGTCACCAGATCTGAATATTATTGAGCCACTTTGGGGTGTTTTGGAGGAGCGAGTTAGGAAACGTTTTCCTCCACCAGCATCACGTAGTGACTTGACCACTGTCCTGCAGGAAGAATGGCTTCAATCCGTCTGACCACTGAGCAGGACTTGTATATGTCATTCCCTAGATGAACTGACGCTGTATTGGCCACTAAAGGAGGCTCTACACCAGACTAATAAATGATTGTGCTCTAAAACCAGGTGTTTCAGTTTCATTGTCCAACCTCTGTATGTGATGTATGTATATTATCAAATTAATGAAATATGATGCATATAAAGAAAAAGTAGTTGTGAAATAACTTCCGTATCTCTTTTTTTGTGAACTACAACCCCAGTTCCAAAAAACGTTGGGATGCTCTTTAAGACGTAAATAAACAGAATCCAGTGATTTGCAAATCTCATGAATCCATATTTTATTCCCAACAGAACGTGAAGAACATATCAGATGTCAAGACTGATACTGAATGGAAAATATGAGCTCATTTTGACTTTCACGGCAACGACAGATCTCAAAAAAGTTGAAACAGGGTGATGTTTATCATTGTGTAGCAGCCCCTGTTCCTTGAACATCTTCTGTTGGAGAAAGATCTGGACGGCGGGCGGGCCAGCTCAGCACCCAGACTCTTCTGAGAGTCCATGCTGTTGTCATGGATGCAGTATGTGTTTCAACAGCGTCTTGCTGAAATATGCAAGGCTTTTGTACTCCTCTGCATTGTTGATGTCTCTCCAGATGTTCCAGCTCCCCACACCATAGACACTAAAGCAAGCCCATACCACCAGAGATGGAGGTTTTTTAACTGTCTGCTGATAACAAGCTGGACCGTTCCTCTGCAGGACATGGCATCCATGGTTTCCAAGAAGAATTTCAATTTTTGATTCATCTTTTCACAGTTTTCCACTTTGCCTCAGACCATTTTAGATGAGCTTTGGCCCAATGAAGACAGCTGGATCGGCTTCTTCTTTGCAAGATCCAGCTTTAACTTACATTTGTGGATAATACGGTGAACTGTGTTCACAGAAAATGATTTCTGGAAGTGTTTCTGAGTCCATGCAGTGATGTCCAGTAGAGAATCATAGCTGTTTTTAATGCGTAGCTGCCTGAGGGTCCAAAGATCACTCACATCCAGTTTTTACCTCCAGCCTCGTCCCCTGTGCACAGATGCTCCTTCTCTCTGACCTTCCTTTTTTTCTCTCTTGGTTTGTGCCCCCCGTTCCAACTTTTTGAAACATTTTGCGTTTGTTCCTGCCATCAAACTCAAAATGAGCTAATATTTTCTATGAAATGAGAAAATGTCTCAGTTTCAGCATCGGAACAAAATATGGGTTTATGAGATTTGCAGATCATTGTGTTCTGTTTTTATTTTACACAGCATCCAAACTTTTGTGGAATTGGGGTTGTAAACAGACGTAGTCACTTTCAGCAAGACAACTGTTGTGTTACATTGTTGTGGGTGGATTTTGGTCCATAATTGACTCCAGCTCTGCTTCTGTTCATTGGAGTTCGCAGACATTCAGCTCTCCTAAGGGCCTAGAAAGTACTCAGGGCTGGACTTTGGATCATTGCAACACCTTTTTTCTTTTTTCCTTCAGCCATTCTGACGTAGATGAGCTGTTGTGTTTAGCTTTAGCTGTCGCACAGGTCACATTTGCCTCTAGAGTACTTTGGCGCTGGTAGACGTTTGTGGCCACATCATCACCCTCCACCACTGTGCCCGACACTTTGAAATGTTTCCACCATGTTTGATTGCATCTCTACGCTGGTCTTACCTGGACTTTGCTCCAGAAGTTTTGTAGTTTGTTCAGATTGACAGAGAGAAGAGGTGTTCTCCTGGCAATCCCCCAAACAAGCCACACTTGTTCAATCTTTCTCCAACTGCACTGTCACAAACTTTCTAAATCTAAAAATGAGATGTTTTTGTTTGATCATCTGAGGGGATATTTAACTAATTTAAAGCCTCATCAAGGACTGCGTTACTTTTTGATGCTGTCCTGATGAAAAAGGTCGACTGGTTCTCGTTTCTCATTTTACAGTATCACAAAAGACACAGAACAGCTACAAAACAGGCAATTTAGACATAATAGAAAGAGTTCAACTTTGAGCTAATTGTGCAAACAAAAATGAGTAGAATACAGGTCCTTAAATATTTAATGCATTTAATATTCAATATTTAAGTAAAGAAGAAGCTGATTGCAACTCCCAGACTCGCAGCAGGCGATCACATCTCTGATTCTTGGCTCGGCTGAAACCCCTCAGCCCCCCAGCGTGAGTCTCTCTGAGACTAGCCAGCAGGCTGCATGCGTGGCAACACGCCCACCTCTGATGCCACAGCAGATGTTTTCCATTAGCCGTCCAACACCTGCTGTGACATCACTGCAGGTGAGCTCACATTCCTCCAGTCGTGTCAGAGAGTCAAGGCTGCATGTTGGAGGTCGTCATCGGGCTCAAACAAACACGCACAGACAGAATGTAATACTGTTGATGCCCTACAACTGTAGCAAGTTTGTGAGGGATGGTTTCTTTTTTTTTTTGTTCTTGTTTTTCAACCAGACTGGGCTGAAAACACCACAGACTTATGAAAACGATGAAAAAAAAAATCCAAACCACGTTTCATATTAACTGGGAACAGATACTCACCATGGCCGCTCTCTTTGTGTGTCAGTTAACATTTAGTTGATCCCAGAGAAAAACACAACAATAAGATCTGGCACCATTTACAACACTTTTTGTTTTGAGTGTCTGTAATATAATAATTCAACATTCAGAATGCTTAACAGGAACTTTTCAGAGGGGGGGCGGGGTCATACACCTGTTGAAACCAGTTAAACCAGCTTGAAGTGTTCAGATCAGTAAAGATACATGAATCTAAATCGCTGTGGGGGAAAACACACGGAGAAGAAGAGACGAGGCTTATTCTGCGCCAGCGCTTTCATGTGGACCTTTTTTGGTTTGGTTTTGATGCTTTTTTTTCTCATAATGAAAACAGTTTTCTGTGGAATTGATTGTTGCTTACACAAATTAAAACCAATCACAACCTCTGAGCGCCCTCATTGGCAAAGCTTCAAACATTTTACAGGCAGCTTTCATTTTCAAAAGGCAATTATAAAGTTTAGTAAAGCATGTATTCATTACTGTGAAACCATCAGAAGGCCGTAGCAACAACTGAAAATTTATTTACAAGATGTGGATGTTTTTTAGAGTTCCATCCGCTCACATGTGAGGATCAAATGCTTTTCTTTATGATGCATACAGGAGAATCTGAAAGCCTTGTTTTGTACTGTTGAGTGCTCTGCAGACTGGTCTGTTCTCGCCAAAATTTGAAATCTTGGATGTGAAAATATTAGATTATTTATTTAATTTTAAATATAATTTACTTATGGAGTCCATGTGCACTCTTTGTTTTATCATGAATATGTCTTTTATGCCTCAATTAGCCAGGAAATTCAGTAATTTACAGTGAAAACAAGTAGCAAAACCCTGAGTTCCAGTTTTTATCTTTCACTATAAAAATCGTGTTTCAACTAATCACATTAACGTACTCTGCTAACATGAAGTAATATCCACTTTGATTTATGAGTTTATCTTTAGTTTTATCCTATAGCAGACCTGTTTCTAAGTGATTTGATCTAAAAAAAAAAAAAAAGAAGGGTCAGCCCGCCTGCTGTGGAATATTTCATGTAAGTGGGCAGAACTCACATCCTTCAGGGGCTTTGCAGACCTGCACCTTTCAGTGCTCGTGGCTTCCTCCAGTTATTCCAGGAAACTTGGACAGGATCAGCACTGGTCTCACCATCGGTGCTGATCTTTTCCTTGCTGAAATGATGGGAGCAGAGCCCAAAATTTCTAGTGAGGTTCACTGCTTCTTCTTCTTCTTTTTTTCTAAACTTCTTTCAAACCTAATAAGATTTCTCGCTGAATAAAAATATCTTTCAGCGCGGACAGATAAATTCCCCTCACAGAGTAACTTTCACCCAGAATGCAGTATTTATTTCTTGAATCTTAATAAGTGTTTTTTTTTTTTTTTTTTTTTTTTTTGCAGTTTGTTAATTAAGATAAAGATTTGATGCGACTGAAGACACTTCTGCAACATCTGGAAAAATTGACATTATATCTGCTGATAATGGTGGCTTCTATCTGGGGCTAGATGACACGGGCAGAATTGTTATCACAATTTTGGCCGATACAATATAATTTGATATAAATAATATAAAAACCCCAGAGAAACTGCCAAGAATGCCTAGAAAGAATGACTGTACCCAGAAACCTCTAAAAATGAAACTGTCAAATCTATAGAACCTAGACCCATAAAACAATGTAATGTTTTAGATTTAAAAATGTTAAACCAATGTTCATCTTTCATTTACAGTGAATTCCTAACCAAGAAACATGACATTACTATTAAACAAAAAACGTCTTGGGAACAATAATGTATATAACAATACTGAAAATGTGTTTCAAAGTCATATCATCATGATTGAAACACTTTCTATTACCATATATACTGTTATTTAATCATTGTCCAGTCCAATTTAATCATTGTCCATTTTTCCATTATGTTTGGATCAAACAGAGAGACAGACACAAATGGGAACATTTAATCATAAGGACAAAATGATTTAATCCTTTTTTAAATTTGCAGTTCTAAAAAAACAAAAGAAAAGAAATAACCTCATAAATCTAATAATGCGAAAGAGAGACTGCCAAATAGACTGTTGAAATATTGGAAAAGATTATAAAACTTATTGAAGAAGATAATTCAACACGAGGTGTGGCAGAAGACACTGATAGCTCCAAGTGAACCGTGTGGAAAATCTGGAGCAAGTCCGAACAAAATAGGAAGTTTGGAAAAAAGAAACATACAGACAGAACGAGGACATTGTTAAAACCTCAGGACAGAAAACTCAAGCAATATGGTTTGGGAATAGAAAATAAATAACAAAAGAAATTAAAAACAAATGAGCAGAAACTTGAGTTGATGTTTGTGACTGAGCTGGAAGAAATTAGGAAATAAGGGAAATGTGATTTCTACGTTTGACAGGACAGACTCAGAAGAAGAGGGGCTGGGGTTGGTTTATTGGTATTTTTGTTGAATGTTTACGAGCAGGAATTCTGTTGCATGAGGGGACCGTAACAGCCGACACTCACGGGCTCTGTGGATTGTTTCATGGAACGTGATGAGACCCGATCAGAAAGCGAGATGCTGGAAGAATGACCTCTGAAAGTGGACATAGAGTTTAGATAAGTAAGCATGTAGTCTAAAAACAACAGTATTTCTTTTTCCAAAGAGTACTTTGAACTCTAAAATTTGCAAAACATGCAAAATAGCTGACATTTGTGTCAATTTTTTTTTTCACCTCCAAGTCGCACTGTAACATGTAAAGTTGCTGTGATTTTGTTTCCTTCAATTTTTATCTGAAATTTTCCTCTTACCTAATGTTCACCAGTGAAGTTAAATTTAGTGCTGAAACCAAGAGGCAACATCTGGTCTTCCAGGTTCATCCAGTTTCCCTCAAATGCAGAAGTCAGGGAAGTTGCATTTCCTCAACTGACCACTAGGGGATAGCTCCAAAAGCAAGTCAGCCTCACAGACTGTTTAAGAAGAACTGGACAAACCCCCTGTGATGTCACCTTCAGGTTTTCTGAAAAGTGCTTTTGAAGCATCTCTCATTCTGTTGTGGTACAAGGTTGTAAATGGGTGGTGTGAGCAGACCCAGAAACTGCTGAAACAAGCCCACTGTTAAGGGCTGTGTATACTCTCGCAGCTGTGGCGCAATTAGCTTGTCGCAGGTATTTTTGATTTATGCCCAATCTTGAAGCGCGGTCTGCGCTATGTTATTCCACGCCACAACGCAAACTTAACTCTTGCATTTTTCCACTTCCTCACCGCCTCGGTGAGGAATGTTGGTATGACATTCGGTATGGCGAATTATCATTATCTTGATATGGCGGTCATACAAACAAAAAAAAAGCCAGTAAAGGTAGCAAGCCGGAAATACGCGTCGTGTAGAGCGGATGTAGTATTGACCAGAGGCCTCTTTCCTCTCCTCCATGCAATGCTATGCGGTCTGCGGTCACCTACAATTTTGGGGAGGTGCACCAAAGTGTCTGCGGAGGGTGGGGGGGCATATCTGTGTTATCTCCGTCACATGCAGACGACCTGATTTTTGAGCATAAACCAGGTTTAAGGAGTTTCTTCTGGCTTGGTCTTTTTCTCTCTCTTCTCTCTGTTTTGGTGTGGGTGTTTTTCTCCAGGTGAGCTCCTCAGCTAACTGGAGGCGGGACCTGGCACACCTGAGTCTCATCTTCTCATCACCCTGCAGTGAATAAACATTGTCTCTGCCATTAATTCAGCATTACTTAGTCTCATCACCTCTTAGAATTAATTAAGTCAAGTAAAGTCAAATCTAGACCAGACCAGACCAAGGTAGTTGAGATTGAAATCCTATTTTGTTGCCAGTATTAACCTTCAGCTTCTCTTGTGAAGGATCTGCGGGACTCTTTCATTTGTGTAAACCCCTCACTTTGGAATACTGCCATCTATCAACCTCTGAGACCATCCCACAAAACTTCAACCTGCATAAGACATGTGGCTTTGAAGACACGTTTCATTCTCTCTGCCATGGTTTTCTCCAGTTATTTCAGTAGAAATAGACAGGACCACCACTGGTTTTGCAGTCAGTGATGATGCGTTCCTTGCTAAATTGATGGGAACATACCCTGGAGTTTATTGTGAGGTTCAGCATGTCAACATTGTTTCCCATTTTATCCTTACCCTTTTGCTAAATCGGCACCTTCCGAGTCAGAGGGAGTTGGCATAGTCGCTTCAAAACTGTAAGTTTATATGACATGCAAAAGCCCCAAACCAGTGGTAACCACTGGTTTTGACCGGTGCTGCCGCTCAGTGGATGCCATTTTCACTGTATTCGGGTTTCCCCTATTAAAAGCACAAGAAGGGGGGGTTCTTTTCAAAATGAAGCCCTCCATACACTGTAGGAACAAAACTGTTGTGATTTTTATTGTTGTGTGTGGTCTGTCTTTCATCTATAAAAACTGTTTTGTGTGGTCCAACCCTCAGGGACTCTCCACCTTTAAAAGCTGAGCTATATATGCTTTCAATCTTTACATTAATGCCAACTATCACTCTGGCTGCAGTGTTGGTAGATCATAACCTTCTCATTGATTTGGAGGGAGGGAGGTGAAGCCATGATGTCCACTGGAGTAGCTAATGCCCAGCTGGCCCATCCAAATCCCGGTACATTTGAAACAAAAGCTTTTAAAAGCTGTCTGTTGTAGTGACCACTTTGCACGAAAGGCTGAAAATGGCAAACTAAACATAACATAAATCTGCCAGTTTAGTAGCCTGATGCTGTTGTTGAAACTGAAACTGGCTAGAGGTCATAAAACCCAGAAAAGTAAATGGAAACTACATGCAGCTATGCAGTGATGGCATTCACATTAAACAAAAATGTTTAGTTCAGTTTCACATTAAAGGACCAAGCAACAGTTTGGCAGTGGAAGAACAAAGCCTGAAATCTGTTTGATACTCAGAATTAAAGTCCATTTGAGAGGTACCAAGAGGGCCGAGGTATTACAACTGTCAGGAAACCTCCTGGCACGCAGGACATTATGTAGACGGACTGAATGTTTGGAGGCCCACATATGCTACGTGTGCACGCGGCCCTCCAAAACAGTGATGCAAAGCAGACACACGTGTTTGTGCACATGGACTTCATTCACTCTGAGGCTCAGAGTCAGTTAATAACTGCAGAAACTTACGGTACAAAACCTTGGTAACCGTGACCCTGATTAATGATGCAGAATATTTCAATCTGCCGATGGTACATCTTCCTAACATCACAAGAGATGCTCGATGTCAGATTGTGTCCGTCTTTAAAAGATCCAGAGGAGGCGGATCCTTGTTCTTCTGACTTTTATGGCCCTTTGTCTCCGAGTTCAGATGACCAACAGCAGATCCAGACACATGTGCTTGTGTTTGTCCAGGAGATGGAGCGTAACTAAATTTGTTATCTATGCCGTCGCAAACTTCCTTGAAAGACAGCAAGTCAGGAAGTCAGGAGATCCCAGTCGTTAGGTCATAAAGCAGCAAAACTTGAGGGCTCACCATCATAAAAACAGCCAGACTTCCTACAGGCAATAAAGTTTTAGCTTTAACAATTAAACAGTCCTCAGATATTTTAATCCTAACAACGTCATCACGATAAGTCTGATATCATGACGAATAGCCCCGATAACATATATATTTTTGTCAACACAGCAGTGCCTCTCTCCCTCTGAGACTTGAATGACCAGCAGTGAATGTTATGTTCAAGTGACATTGGCATAATCAGAAAAATGACTTCTCAGTAAGGAAAATCAAGAATACCCCCTCATGCCAGAAAACAACTTGTTAACTCGGTCATAATTTTGGTAGTTGCTGACTTTAATTGATATTCGCAGTATTTTCTCACATGTGACACATACAAAATAGAAAAAATAAGATAAGGCTGAAAGAACGACTAGCAAACGAGGGAACGGAGGAATTTACGTTACACCTTGAATGCAGCATTGTGGAACAGTGCGCTGAAAAAAAAAACATGGCGGCAATGGTGTAGAACTTTGTAAATAGCACAAGCTTTAATACGTCAAACCTGATCAGCCACCTGAAACATAACCATCACTTCCATGGAGTTTTGAAATCACACTAACGTGAGCTAACATGAGCTAATGTGAGCAAGCCAGCAGCAAGTCAATCCCTCCGCTCTCCTCTCCTCTCCTCTTTGCTCATCGCCATCATCTCTCTCATCTAAAGTTTCCATGAGATAAAAAAAAAACAAAAAACTACTAAACCTCATTTACCTCATTAATTCCTTTAAACGTAATTTCTTTGTTACTATGGAGTGCACTTTTTTAGTTTTTTTTACACAGACAAGTCTAACTTGTGTCAGTACATTATGCACTGTGCATTATTTTTTATTGTCATTGAGGAATGCATCTTTTCAGTTAATAATTCTGATGTATGTATTTCCATCAGTTCAAGGAGCCTTTATTTTTTATATCAGTCAGTAATGCAGCTTATTTAAATTAATGTGAGATATCAAATAGGTTTGTTTGATAGCTTTATAAAAATGTTTGAGAGGCTTGGCAATAGTTTTTCAGTGTAAAACATAAATATCTGTTCATTTAAAGATTCAAAACTGTTTTTGATTTTGTTCATAGTATTGATGTAATGATCTTAAGTATATGTGTGTGTTATCGGTTATCGGTATCGGCCTTTAGGAGCTGAAAGTTATCGGTTATCGGTTTTAAAAAACAGTTATTGTGAATCCCTACTTATTAATCTTTATTTTGCATACTAGAGGTGGGTGATACTGGGAATTTTGGTATTGATCCGATACCAAGTAAATACAGGGCCAGTACCAGACTCACACACCAATACAGATACTTTTTCATATTAAGCTTAATCTATCATGAAACGGCTGACCTTTTGGTGGTTTTGTGATTTTTGTCTTTGGAATATTTTGTTAAAGCCGAGAATAGAATTTTGGCAAACTTTAAAGGTGACAGCAAAATACTCAATTATCAGAATAAACATTTTTGAGTGAATTTTCCTTGGAGTTAAATTCTTTTGTTCATAAGGTTTTTTTTCTAGTGTACCTCTTATGACATTAGATTTCAAGGTCTTACTTATATTTTTCTGAGTTGGCTCCAGTAACATTATGACTTAAGTAACATGTACCTGAAAAGTTAATATGAACTGACGCTGAAGATGACCACTCTGATCTACCTGGATACTCTGTTGGACTAAAAGGCATCTGCCAATGACTTATGTCTCCGGGTAGAGAGAGTGTCAGAGTCAGGGAATGGGGGATGTCTCTCCTCTTCTCTCCGTTTCTGCAGCTCTTCATTTTGCGCATGGTTTTTCATCTACTTGCGCTTTCATTTGCAGTGTTTCCACTGTATTTTACAGCTTTTTTACAAACTACACAACTTGCTGTTGTTTCAGTTTTGGGATTAAAATACAGCCAAACCACCCTCCTTTTCCTTTCTGCCATTCTTGATTCTTCTGCTCCGTTAGCTCTCTCTCTCTGTCTCTCTGTGATGTGTGTGTGTGTGTGTGTGTGTGTGTGTGTGTGTGTGTGTGGGTGTGTGTGAGTGCGTGTGTGTGTGTGTGTGTGGGGGGGGGGGGCTGAGTCTACCTGCATGCCACGTGATGGTGCAACGTCAACAGATGAGACGGAGGGGAGGGGGGAGGAGGACACAGACTTCAGTGAATTCGCTCTTGGCAGCAGTCAGTGCTTGTGGGAGAGAAAAAAAAAGCTTGAGTAAATCTTTTTACAAGAGTATCGTTTGATATCAATACCAGCGTTGGTATCGATATTATCGATAAGTGGATCGATCCGCCCACCTCTATTGCATATTGTTTGGCTTAAAGGTTTTTCTATCTCTAGATGTGTCTTTTACATGTCATTGTTTCTTTAAGTAAGATAATATTAATGATATTACTTAATAATATTTGCTTGGGGGTCATAATCTGCGTCTCTGAAAAGCACCTAGAGAAATATGTATTGTAATATAAGCTATACAAATAAAGTTGAATTGAACTGAATTTCGTCCCCAGTAGGTATTTTCTCAAGCATGTCGATGACACTAATAGACTTCTACATGATGTAGGAGAAGAACTTGGGCCGGTCCTTGACCTCTTTGTTAAACAGTGTGAAACTTGTCTTAAAAAACTTCAAATACCAGGGAAATGTCTTTAATGTTAAGAAGAATAAATAATTTCAGTCCACTTTGATGAATGGAGAGCCGATCAAGTCTGTGACTGAATATATGTAGCTCAGGGTTGTGCTCGACCATGAATGGAGATGGGGTTCTGGGATTGGCTGTCTGAGCACTAAGGCACAATAAATAATGCACTTTTTATGGAAACCTTTACAGTGTAAACCTCCATATGCTTTTACTGAGCTTTTATTGAAAGTGTCTTGACATTTTGCATCATTTGTTGGTTTTGAAATGCTTCTGAGGCACTAAAAATCATTTGAAAGACAGTAACAGCTGGTGAAGTGTTGGGATGTAGTTTAGGATGTAATGACAGGGACTGTGTTGTGAACAAGACAAACACTCTTGTGAAAGACGAGAGGCATCTGCATCCCTTTGCTTTTAAACTCTTCCCAATTACACAGCATTATAACGACCTCCTCTCATCTGTTTTTTTTCCCTTTTTCAATTTAAAGAGTTAATCTAAATAGTCTTTTGTTCCACAAGCCATCAAAAAAAAAAACTTAAAAATAGAATTGCAGCTGATAAAAACCTTCATTTTAATGTGTAACTGCACGTACACATTGTGGGCTCTTTTGTGTGTGTTTTGTTGGAGTGGAAATGTCATTCTGCTTCAAACATTTCCCCGTCCAAACAGGTGCTTCCTCAGTTTGATCATCTCAGGTATATTCTTGTCGACGTGTTGAAATTAATATGAGGCAGCACATTGTTCATTCAATTTTTACTTCCCCCCCTTTTTTTATATCTATAATTCTCTTTCATCCAGATGGAGAAATTGCACATAAAAGCGGCAAAAAGGACGTTCTGCAGTTTTTAGCTCAGAGGGTCTTCCTTCAGGCATGGAGATGAATTTGTGTTTACGACATTGAGACTTGTCCCTGTTCGTTTATTTGCCCAGTCACACTCTTGTTTTCTCTTCCTCGCTTCTTTCTTGTGTCTGCTGTGATGCACAGTTTAGGTCTGTGAGTTAGTTCAGTCATTCTTGACGTCAGTCACTCTGCCTTAAAGAGAGACAGAGTTTTCATGAGGCACAGCCTGGATGGGTGTCCATAGTTATTTTGGGTGGTTTTTCTCAATAGAAGGGATGGGAGACTCCCCAAAAATAATCAGTCATTCAAAGAAAACCAGAACGTATCCAGACCATGAACTATTTAATGCATCTGGGATATGACAGCAGGACAGGCCCAGAAACATATTGGGCCACCTCAGAAATGAACGGACCCGTCTTTGCAACCAGACTTTGTGCGCTGGCCTCAGTGAACTGGACATCGTCATACCTCGGCCGCCATCTGCTTTTCTTGATACACAGCCAGTCACAGTGGAACTGTTGCGGCACCTGCATTCTGTATTTTTGCATGACAGGACCGTGAGTTGAGTCACAGCATAGTTGTGGTGAACCAGCAGATTATTTCTGTCTCTTTGCATTTTTCGTACAAAAAGCAGTGTATCTGTGGAACTGAAACCACAGCAATATGGCCAAAGGTTGTATTCATTTCTGGGACAGCTTGGAGCTGACTCGCCGTATGTTAAACCAGAAAGCGCCTAAAACATCAGTGTTCCCTTGAAAGAACTTACCTTGCAGGTTTTGTCCTGCCTGGAAAGACTTGTGCAGCCTTAACCACACCTGTTTACAGTTGATTTCTCTGAAATGCAGCCTATTTCAAACTCTGCCGCAGACTGCTCCATCATGTTTGTGGTTATGGATCTGCTCTGCCAAATGTCACAAATCATGCTCTGCGCGCCGCTGATCACTGACCCCCACGCTTGTGCCAAAAATCACATAAAACACACAAAAGAAGAGCACATACATCGGCAGTAACTGAACAACAAATGTAGAGTTCTGTGCACAAATTATAATGCAAGGTACCAGCGGCGGAACATGTCACTGCCGGACCGGGGGCGGGGCACATGACCGGGCCCTTTAAGCCCAATAAAGGTTGTGATTACATCGTTTTACAACACACACATACCCGCAACAGCAGGGCCTTCAAGCATTACTACATTTTTGACACATAGCTCAAAGCATTTGATAGTAAGAGTTCAACACCACGAAGAGCGACCATGTCATTCTGAAATCAACCAAAGCTGTAGTATTATGGCATCATTTTTACCTCCGCCAAGGAGGTTATGTTTTTGCTGGCGTTTATCTGTGTGTCTGTCTGTGTTCAAGATAATTCAAAAAGCTATGGATGGAGTTTGATGACATTTTCAGGAGTTGTCAGAAATGTGAAAAGGAAGAACTGATTTCATTTTGGTTGTGATCCAGAAGAAATCCTGGATTCTGGATCACTTTCAAATTTTCGATAACATTGTGGTCAATGGGGCTGAAAACTTTGTTCTAAATATCTCTGTTAATTATTGCCCAAAACTCATGAAATTTGACTCAGGAATTGACAATCCGATCCGGACAATCCGGATCTGATCCAGAAGGCGGATTTTATAGCAATCTGTAAATCACTATACGGGGGAATTGTTGCACTTGGCGGAGGTCTGCACTCTTTGAGTGCTTTTCTAGTTGTTGTAGTAGCTACCGGCATTCATTCATTCATTCATTCATTCATTCATTCTGCTCGGTACCAAGTGCCGATTTCGCCTGATGTGTTTTCATTGCTGTTAATAAATACCAACTCCAACCACGTCGGTGTACGAGCCTTTTTGCAAGAGTAATCCAACAAAACCGACATGAAGTCTAACAAACCATGAGAACAACAAAAACATCAGGCTACCTGACCCCTAATAATAACGTTAGGCGGTCTGGCATCAACATCAACAGTTTACAACTAACTCACATATTATTTTAGTCAGTGATTGTGAGTAATTGTACCTGTAAATCTGTCTCCGTGACCGTGGTGCCAGTTCTGGTGGGCTTGACTCGCTGCCAACAATGTCAGGTTCATCTCCAGGAGGATGTGTATCCAGTTTTTTTAGTTTAGTCTTTTCCTGCGCTCTTTTTTCCCCTTTACTTTGCGTTTTGTTGCTCCTCTTTTATGCTTGTATGAACTGCCACTCATGATTTAATTAATCCATGATCCACCTCCCCTGTACCGCATAGACTCTGTGGACTAGTGACTGATGATGATGCTGATGGACGGCTGTTGATGACGATTTTACCCAAAATACATTTGGAGATCTTACCGGCGATTCACTTGTAACTTTGCACATTGTAAAGTTAACAGTGAGAGTGAGCATGAAGCCAGCCATGCAGCACAACATTTAATTCACTGTGTGGTCACATGACCAAAGTCAGTCTTACATTTTTTTTAACAACCATGACTCATTCTGGCTGAAGCAACCTATATATAACCTCATACATAGCGTATGTATTTTTGCAGAAGTTGTTGTATCCAGTAGTGCGCAAGGCGGGACTGATGCCTGAGGAGAGACATGTTTCCTCGTCTATCACGGACCTTCCTGGGCCCGGGCCCCCCCCGACGCTCCGCCACTGCAAGGTACTATTCAAATATATAAGCTCCCAATCAGGGGTCAATTTTTTTTCTATTTTCTTTTATTTTTTCCTCATCGAAGGCCATAATTTTCTGTAAATGCTTGAAACAACGATGGTCAATCCAGTGTTGCTTCTGCTCAGTGACTCTGCACACAAGCTCTCGATTTTTGCCCCGTCAGTCCATAATTGCTTCGTTTGATTCACATTTCTCCACATCTCTGCTACTTTTCATTCAGACAACAAGACAGCAGATTGAATTCCCAAGTTTTCCAAAAATATATCAATCAGGCGGGCTAATGGCAGGGCGGCTGTCCACCCTAAACGAGGAAGGACGCCCACCACAGATTGCCTTCAGAAAAAGAATATTGGTCTTTCAGAGTGGTCCAATCTTTTTTTTTTTTTTACAGTTCCTCATCATTCCATCACTAGGTGCTGGCTCCAAAACAGAGCAAATCCCCATTGACTCCCATGTTAAAATGGCCAACTTTGCACCACAGTTAAACATATTTAAAACCTGGTATAAGAAAATGGTTTTGGTCTTTATTGTTGGATTTGACATCCATGATAACTGTACAGGGGGTAAATGTTTTTGTACCACATCAAGAAAAAATTATATGAAGCAATAAAGCTAACCAATTAGATGGCTGGTGATTGACAGCTAGCCATGGGCTCTGCGGTTGACTAAGACAGCTAGCCATTGTGGTCATCATTTTAGCACTTAGCATTATACTGACTGTGAATAAAAACAGATCGTGGTCATATTTTAAAGAGAACATGTTTAATTGTGCTTGAACTGATTGTACTAACAGAGTACTGTGACTGGCTGAGGTTGGTCTGGGAGGATCTATGGATGAAGCTTAGCTTAGCCGTGCTAACAGCAACAGTCATTTCATGTCACCACCAAAACAACATGTAAGACTACTTGTCCTGCTACGAAAGGCCAGTGGCTGAGGAGATTGACAGCAGGTCCCAGCACAGTTCTGCTTGGAAGAGTCCTAAAAAGGTTTCCTGTGAGCCGCTCAGTCCATCACAGACACTGGCACTGTGCCAGCCGGTCCAACATCTGGGCTGTCGGTCGACAAAATGGTTGGACAAAATGAAAAATACATATGGTCATAAAGTATGGACTATCATCCTGGGTTAGCAGACGCAAAGTCAGCCAAGCTACAACATCTAACTGGTGGGGATGATGCGGCTGGCCTCTCAGTGCTGCTGGTTCCACCTCTTTGCAACATGGTGCAGTTCGAACAAAAGTCTGTGGATATTCTCATTTATCCAGGTCAATTCCATTCTCGCAACAATTGAATCATAGGCAACTGGACTTAGATTTGTCTAGAAATCTAAGTCTAGACAAATCTAAGTCCAGTTGCCTATGATTCAATTGTTGTGAGAATGGATTCGAACAAAAAGAGGCTGAAAGTGCTCTGTACCTATTTGTCCATAGTTTAATAGTTAATGGGGTGAACTTTTTTCACGCATTGATTCTGCTTTTTGGCGTTTTGTTCAGTAAATAATGACACAGTCATGTGCTGCTGTTCATCTATGGTTTAATTACCCCATTTTTTAAAGAACTGGTAATGATCTGATTTGTAAAGCCTTAGAATTGACATGAACATATCTTGATATTTGCATTTTGTAACAGAACCAAAACATTTTGAGAAAAAGATGCCTCACATTTTGTGGGCCCCTGAAGAGTCGTGGAAGGCTATGTCTTGTGTATTTTATAATTTTGTTCGATATAAGTTAAATGTGCCCTGTGATGATGTGGAAAACTGCCCAGGTATATTTTTACTGTTATTATTTTATCATTGTTCTCTACTCTGGTGGTAATCAAACCATGACATACTTAACAGGGATACAGAGTGTATTTACAGAAAGATTGCATCGCTTACCTTTTTCCCCTAGCAGCTGAATCTAGGTGCATCTGATTGCTGTGCAGGCCAGATGGATGAGTTGTTTTTTCGTTTTTTTTTTTGACAGTTTATCATCTAGAACCCCCATTGCAACTCACACATAATGAATCCCAGTTAAGTTTCTGGCCTTGAGTAATATGCACTGCACAGAGACATCCCTGATAACATATGTCTGAATGTTGCTTCAGTCTTTCTGAGTCATGCCAGAAGCTGTTATATTTGGGAATAAACACATTTATGAACCTGGAGACCAATAACTTTTGTAGTTTTTCACACCAGAGTCACTTTTATCTCAAACTTAAAAAACTGTGCAAATCAATAATGCAAACTTAGCGTTCTACCATATAGTTAATGCAGTACTGTAGTCCCAACTGAACAAAACAGGATTACAGCAGTTCTGGAAAGAGTTTCCTTCACCATTTTCATGCTATATTTGTGATTTGCTGTTGCAGTCTGCTTTGTTTCTCCCCAACTGGCTAAGTCATTTCTTTAATAAAAAAAAAATGTAATTATTTTTTACAGTGTGTATCATCTTAAACAACTTTGCATGTGATGCTGCGACAGTCAGGCAACATCTACGTGAGGATACAGTGTTGCCAGTTGACTTTTGATTGTAGTCTAGTATATATTACAGCAATTATCCTGAAATTATTAATTACTTTAGTCACCTATCAGAAAGCAAAATCACAGCTGGGGTGCCTCTTTAAATGCCCCCAAAACCAGTAACAGTTCTGTGTTTACAGCTACGCCAGCCACAAATCAAGCCTTCATGAAGCACATGAGGCTTGTGAGAAGCACAAAAGCTGCAGTAGATGGAGATACTGTAACTGTGGTGATGCTTTGTTGGCAATCTTACATCTTAAGAAACTTTTATTTTTCTAAGGGACTGAGACTTTATAATGTACAAAAGCACTGGATGAATCTGAGTGCAAATGGCTCAAGAAAAAAAAATTAAAAAAGTAAAATAGCAAAGAAATTGTATAAATGCATTCTCTTATACCAGTCCCATTTTAACGTGGTCATTTCAACTTTATAAGACACCGATGTATTTATAACATCTCTCAGGGCCACGACTGGACCAAAGATGGTTTGCTGCAGCTTTTAAAATGAACCGAGCATCAGCAAACTCACACTGTCAGCTTCATCTTTTATTCTCACTAAAGAAAAATCACACTGCAGCAGGTTTATCTTTACATCCAATGATATTTTCTGTAGCTTGTTGTTAATGGAATAAAATTCATCCTATAAAGATGACATGTGGAGCCTTTAAAAGTCACAACATTTCCTCTCTGTTTGAAAAACTCATTTCTAAGGCTACAATTACTAGTTTCCCACTCTGTGTGTGGCTATATCAAACTCACCAGCGCATAAATAGAACGAGTGCATGCAGATGGCTATATGGAAAAAATTCAACTTGAATGCAGTGTCTGGATTGCAGCTTGCGCTAATAATAATAGCTTGTGCTATTTTTGTGTCTATGTAAACATTTCCATGTCTGTTGTTAAAAACCTTTCTTTGGCATCTTTTATGTCAATCTGCATCACAGCCAGCATCTGCTGAGGACAGACAGTACAGCTGACTAAATAAGTGTTATTGCTCTTCATACCTGACAAAATCCATATAAATACAGCCTTGTGACAACAGCTGTTGAACCCAGGGCTTCATCAAAGTAGAGTCCACAGTCACAGACAGAGATTTGTCTTTTCTCTATCTACCTATACAACGGAGAGCACATTTTCAAGCAAGATTTTTTTTTATATATAATTAAGTTATAAGTATGTACAATTGAAAACATACCTATGTTCCAATAACTGAAGCACTAAACAAACAGGAGCTGAGTTGGTTTTCATCACATCTGAACTCTCCTGCAGCTCCAGCTGTCACTGTTACAACCTGGCTGCCTCTTTTAACAAAAGACTCATATATCTGCCTGCCTTAACGTTGACTTTTATTTCTTTTC
The DNA here is from genome assembly GCA_018398805.1 of Hirundichthys speculiger. NCBI lineage: Eukaryota > Metazoa > Chordata > Actinopteri > Beloniformes > Exocoetidae > Hirundichthys > Hirundichthys speculiger. The sequence continues at coordinate 3,779,441 of JAGFBZ010000105.1, forward strand.
AGACAGTTTGAATGTAAGCTACTACATGATTTTTCTTGTATTTTAATTCTCAAATCAGTCAAGCCTGATGGATGGCCACTATCATGAACCTAGCTCTGCAGGAGATTTCCTGCCGTCAAGAAAGAGCTGTTCCTCTCCACTGTTGGCTCACGTATGCTCTGGAGGAGGGATTGAATTGATGAATTTCAATTGGTTGTATTGAACTAAACTGAGTTATAAATTCATAACAAATTGATTTCAATTGGAATATATATTAGCTCGTTTTGACTTTATGGTAGCAACGCATCTCAAAAAAGAGGCTTTGCGTCTCTGAAGTGCTCCTTTAATACCCAGTCATGTTGCTGACCTGTTTCCAGTTAACCTAATTAGACATCAAATGCTTATGTTTGTTTTTGATTTGCTCCAGTTACTTTCCCCAACTTTTGTTGCAACTGTTCCACCTTTTTGGAGATGTGTTGCTGCCTTGAAATGATAAAATGTGTCAGTTTCAACATCTGATATAGTTTTTATGTTCTGTTGGAAATAAAATATGGGTTTATGACACATAAAGATCATTGCATTGTTTTTATTTATTTTTTTTACACAGCTTCCAACTTTTTTGGAATTGGGGTTTGTACCATGAGATTACATTTTTCTGTGAATTGGTGCTACATGAATAAACTGAAATAAACTAAATTAAGGGATGTGCATGAGAGGTGAAAGTGAGCTTTGCCAAGGGGACTGATACAACTCTATACTTGATAATGGTTTGGATGCTACTTTTGCTTTTTGGTCTTGAGCAGATGACTCCCATTTCTTCAAAAAATAAAAATAAAATAAATAAATAAATAAAATTGGGAATATCTTTCCGTCCGATCACATCACATATTTCCTCTGATGGTTTATCCAGATGCCTCTGAGCCCAGAGATGTTGATGCTGCCTCCAGACAAGGTTAGCATATATCTTTTTTTGCACAATGAGGTTTTATGTACCATTTGTGACTGTTGCTCCATATTACAGCGCTCCCACACTGATCAGTTTTCTGTGTGGGTGTCAGCTCTTGATGGATGATGGCTCATGATGCTGTGCCATTTGGAAACTGGTGTCAAACATAGTGTTGTGCCCATGACCTTTACGTGCTGAAATTCCTCCAAATTCCTTGATTTATTTAATAATAATATGCACTATCGAAGAAGACACCTGCACAACATTTCCCATCTGTCTTTGAAGAGCATTGTCTTTAAAATTTGAATCAATTTCTCAGCCATTTCTTAACAAAGTGGAGCTCAGAGTGGACCAGTTTTACTCCAGTCATGGAGGCTGCTTTTGCACAAAATCATCATTACAACCACATGTTGACATCAGTTGTTTATTGCTGTTTTTTTTCTTTTCTTTTTTTCCTCCTCTGACCCCCCTTCAAGCAGTCAGTTGTCATAATCCATCGTGATTTCTGTTTTCCATTCATACCTTTAATAGCACTCAGTTGCTCCCATGCAAGCTTTTTTGGGAATGTGTTCCAGGCCTGAAATGCAAAATTGGATGTGTGATCACAATGAAATCAAGCTGAAATGAAAAATGAAAAAAAATCTAACTGTAAACAAATAAAGATTAGAGTAAATGTAAGAATCACTGCCTTTTGTATTTGATTTTTATTTCCATTTTCCACATTGTCCTAAATTTTTCTGATTTGAGGTTGTTAATTAGAAGAAAAAGAGGGAACTTTCTGCTGAATAAAACAAGGTTTGACAGTTTATTGGAGCAAACTAACACAGTTTTTCCAAGTAAACAGTTTTTTTTTTTAATTAAATGGAGATGGATTATATTTCTGGAGAAGATGCCTCCTTGCTCATCCAAACTCGGCGAGCCTCCCACTGACCTCTACTGAGTACAAGCAAAAAAAAAAAAAGAAAAGAAAAAGAATGCAGAGTGCAAATAAATGAGTTTAAACTGGGTTTGGGGGTTATTTCAGGGATTGTGTGGTCTGGAAACAACTTTACACCACAAATTATGTGCTGGTTCTTCATGTGAATTTTTTTTTCTCTCCGTGGTTTGCATGATACAATTTTAGCTGGAAATTCCAGTTTGAGTGTTGTCAGGGGAGAGCTGCCCCGCAGACCTGTGTTTGTTTCAGGAGCATCACAGCTAGTAAAAGAAGTTGTTATGAGCTATTCTTTGGCTCTAAACAGCTTCAGGCATGACCATTTGTCACATATGCCTGAGTAAAATTAAGAGACTACATTAGAGATTGATATACCGCAGCTTTTTTAAATACTGAAGCAGTCTTTGTGAACGAAAAAAGAAAATCCTGAGTCAAATTAAACTGCTCTTCTCACAGAAGAAGATCTTTCCAGACTGTTCACTCCTCGTTACATGTAACAACCCAGTTATCTTTTCACTCTGATGCTCCACATCAAGTTCTGTTGTGTTAAAACTTTCCAATAAAACATTCAGAGGAGGTAGAAAAAAGAGGCTCCCAGGGCTGACAAGAAGGACCGAAAACTTTGGTGCTACTTCACTGAGGCCCAGGACACAGTCACATTTACACTAAGGGCCCTATCTTCCGCCAAACCTCCTAAAGCCACTTTTAAGGGATAGCGGGTAGCGGGAGGGGCTAGAACACAATCTTCCACCTCCCTAAACCCGCGGTCTTACCTGCACTAACGCTATATTATGCATGGGAGTGGTTAGGGTGTTCCACCTGTTTAACCAATCAGTGCGTCAGTAGCCATTGCCTTTAAGAGCTGCTATGGAGCGTCTTTTCACCCAGATCAGAGCAGCTCTCATGTACAGCTTGTCTGGGACTCTGCTGTAGAGCTTCCTCCTCTTCTGTCCTGCTCCTCTGCACTGATATATACATAACTAGCTCTAACTCATGTGGAGCAAATTATTTAGTCATTTCTTTTGTACTCCAAGAAGTTTCAACAAACTGCTCAGAACAAAATAGAGCCAGTGAGCTTCCAGGAAAGCATTTCTTAACTAGAAAATCACTCGGAGAGCGCAGACCTCCGCCAAGCACAACAGTTCTCCCATACAGCGATTTACAGATTGCTATAAAATCCGCCTTCTGGATCAGATCCGGATCAGCCTCTGAAAGTTGATAGAGGTTTTCATTGTCAATACCTGAGTGAAATTTAATGAGCTGTGGGCAATAATTAACGGAGATATTGAGAAACAAAATTTCCGGCCCCATTGACCGAAATGTTATCAAAAATTTAAAAGTGATCCAGAATCCAGGATTTCTTCTGGATCACACCCAAAATGAAATCAGTTCTTCCTTTTCACATTTCTGACAATTCTTGAAAATTTCATCAAAATCCATCCATAACTTTTTGAGTTATCTTGTACACGCTCCCGGTAAACACGCTCAGGAGAGAACTGCCGCGAGAGCCGCTGGGAGCGACTGTGCGTCTTGACGCTGCTGATGTGCTTTTTAAAATACTGCAGAACGGATCATTGGATGAGCATTGAGCCAGAGGAACAGGTATGATGACTAGTGATGGGTCGGTCGCGAACGAGAGCCGGAAAAGAGCCGGCTCTTTGAAGTGAACAACGGGAGCCGGCTCGTGAGCCAGAGCGAGGGGGGGGGGGGGGGGGCTACAGACACGGCAGAGAGACGAGAGCGAGAGGAGCGCAGGATTTGACCAGTTCACCAAAAAGATGAGTGACAACAGGAAAAGGAGTAAAATTTGGACACATTTGAAAGTGTTAGACTCCGGAAAGGCAAAGTGTACACTTTGTAAAATACAAATTTCATATGGAGCAGGCTCCACAAACATCCTGCACAGTCATATTCAAACTAATCATCCAACAGTGCAATTAACAGAGTTGGAGAAAAGAGCAGCAAGGGACTCTGAAGCTTTTTTTTTTATTTAGAATTTATTCATGTATATGTTAAGTTTATTAATAAAGCCATATAAATACAATACATATGTTATATTTTATGTTTTTTTTTTTAACATTAGTTATTCATTTTACACGTAATTTGGTAATAAATTAATTTAATTAACAAACAATCTGAGGAGCCACTTGGGAGCCGAAAGAGCCGGCTCTTTTTAGTGAGCCGAGCCAAAAGAGCCGGCTCTCCACAAAGAGCCGGAATGCCCATCACTAATAATGACATCTACCTTCTACCACTGGGAGCATCTGGGTGCTCCGGTGCACAAGGAGAGGGTCAGAGGGATACGAGCACAGTACAAGAAACTCCACAACAGAGTTCTGTGATCTCCTCGTTTCCTCCACAGCAAACATCTGAATGAGATCATGCCACAGCTGTACAGAATAGTAGGATTTTAAAGTCTCACCTCTGAAAGTAGGTGGGACTTCCACTATACATGCAATTAATATTGTTATTGTTAATTAGTTTATTAGTTTATTTAGGATCCCCATTAGCTGTTACCGCAGCAACATCTTCCTGGGGTCCACACAAAATACACAAAATACAATACAAACATCAAACATTATAGAAACATTAAGAAACATTAAGAAAATACTTCAATATAATAAAATACAAATACAGACCTTCAATATAGTACAATACAAATACAACCAACCTTCATATGCCAAATATCATCCTAAACTGATTTCCTTCTGAATAACTGCTGCTCTTAATTTCTTCTTAAAACTGACTCTACTGGTGATGCTGGTCAAATATAATGGTACTTTGTTCCAGAGTGACATAGCTCTGTACATAACAGTCTTCTTTAAGGCATTGGTTCTAGGCAGAGGTAACGTGAAGTGTCCCATTAAGGCATGTCTGGTGTGATAATAATGTCTGTCATTGGTGTGTGTTAACTTTGAATATAGGTACGTAGGTTCCCTTGAGGCACAAATGTTTCTTATGAACTGGACCAGGCTGCATGCTAGTCTCTCTTCCAGCCTCATCCATGACAGCCTGGCATGCATCCCTTCCACACTGTCCCTCATCGAGCAGTGAAGAGCAAGGCGCGCAGCTCTGTTTTGAGTCAGCTGGATCTTATTAAGGGCTTGTGTTGAAGCACTAGACCAGATTACTGGACAGTAATCAAGGTGAGATAAGACTAAGGATTGTATTACTTTTTTAATTATTATATCTGTTAAAAAATAAGCGCACCGTCTAATAATGGAGATGCCTTTACTCATTTTGGCAACCATATTATCTATGTGTGTTGACCATGAAAGTGTTCCATCAAGTGTGACACCCAACAATTTGGCCTCTTTAACCTGCTCAATAGCTACTCCTTGCAAAGAGATGCACAGCGTATGATCTGTGCCTAGAGCATACCTGGAGCCTAATATCAGACTCTTAGTTTTTGAAATGTTCAATTTTAGCCTGTTTTCAGAAACCCATTCAGAGACCAGCATCAACTCCTCTTGCAGCATTTTGTTAAGCTGCTTGGTATTTCCTGCGAACTATAATATTCCCAGGAGTGCATGTGAATTGCATATATAGTGGGAAGATTAGAGTTTAACCTTTGAAAGTACGCAGGACTTCCACTATACATGCAATTAATATTGTTATTATCAAAGATAATATTTTCTTCAAAGTGCATGTGAATTGCATATATAGTAGGATTTTAAAGTCCCACCTTTGAAAGTAGGTGGGACTTCCACTATACATGCAATTAATATTGTTATTATCAAAGATAATATTTTCTTCAAAGTGCATGTGAATTGCATATATAGTAGGATTTTAAAGTCCCACCTTTGAAAGTAGGTGGGACTTCCACTATACATGCAATTAATATTGTTATTGTGAACTATAGTATTTCCAGGAAGTGCTTGTAAATTGCATATATAGTAGGATTTTAAAGTCCCACCTTTGAAAGTAGGTGGGACTTCCACTATACATGCAATTAATATTGTTATTGTAAACTATAGTATTCCCAGGAAGTGTATGTGAATTGCATATTTAGTAGGATTTTAAAGTCTCACCTTTGAAAGTAGGAGGGATTTCCACGATACATGCAAAGAGAATGTTGCTGTGCTGTTTTGCCTCCCTTTTCTCTCGTTTCTTTCTGCATGTTTGCAGGCCAGAGTTTCATGCTCACTTGCAGTTCCCTCCTCGGGCCATTCCAGCATTTACCTCCACCTGTGTGTCTAGATGTGTTCAGGGTGTCAACTGGCGTGGTAACCAGTGATCTAGTTTCCATCTCACCTCAGTGCTACTACTTGCATCTTTTTATGTAGTTTTTCCTTGCCACTGTTTGACTTAAAGGTATTTTTTCTCCCACTGTGGGAGTTTTTTTTTACTTGCCATTATAGAGATGTTATTATACGTCTTTCTTAAAAGTGACAGTTTTACGACCTTGACAGCTGTCACCCCCCCCCCCCCATGCTGACACATGCACAATCCATATATAGTATGTCCCTATATGGCACGTTCACTATTTTAAAAATCACGCCACAGAGGCCACCTGTTCGGCAGACAACAACCAATAGTCAGCTATTCTGTAAAAAGATTTCCAATCACAGTTATAACAGAAACTCAATGTGATATTGAAGCAATAACTATATATAACTTGTAAAACGTTAATTACTGTGGAGAGCTAGTATGTGTGTAGGGTTTTCTTACAAAACACAGTATTTTCAGGGAGCAGAGAGAGAAAACTGCTTTCTCTCTCTCTCTCTTTTCCACGTCACTGTTTCTCACACACACACGGTTTCAATGACATTATTTTATGTAAAGAAGTTGTATAATAATTTGTGTTTGATGTAATATAACAGTATATGACACAGAAAATAATGTGATTTTTCTTTCAAAACATGTCAAAAAACTGTTGAAAAACTAGATATTGGGTTTAAAAGTGCAACAATTTTAAGGACTGTAGCCTTTGTATTGTAGTGGATCCTGGTCTGCAACATCTGACAGAAACATAGCACTAGCAAAAGGATTATTTTGTCAACTTACTATTTTCGCACAGCCGGGCCCGGCGTTATGAGGGTGCCAGAGGTTTAAAATTCTGCACCCTCAGTTTGAATGACTGGTAAATGTCCTTTTGTTCTGTTTTTTTTTTTTTTTTTTTTTGCTGGGACCAGGAAAAAAATAATCCTTCTGGACATTCCGACCAATTTAAAAATGCATTTAATATACTATTGCCGCTCCTCGCTCTCTCTCACTCTCTCTCTCTACCTCTCTCTCGCTCTTGCTCGCTCGCTCTCTCTCTCTCTCTCTCTCTCTCTCTCTCTCTCTCTGAGATCAAATGACTTGAAAAGTACACAAAAAAGCCGATCAAAGAGTTTAAATATAAACACAAAGGACACGAAAGGCCATGAATGTAAACTAAAGACATCAAAAGATGTGACGTAAGCAGAGTAGCCATGTGCTTTTTTGTTGACATTTGTTGACAGAGAGTCGGGGTTCGGCCGGGGGAAATTAAATTGGAATTACAGAAACACACACACTCAACCTTGCTTGCAGCTCATTGCACCACAGCAGCAGAAGCAGAAAGCTGCAATTAGAATCAGAGCGGAATCACCTTTCCAGCAGCACCGTGGACAGCGACAGCATCAGTGTCACTGATGCTGTCGCTGTCCACGGTGCTGCTGGAAAGGTGGGAAATCACTGATTCAGTGATTTCCCATGTCGCACCTCTCTCTTCCAGTCTTCCTGTTTACAGTTTGAGCGCGCGGAAAGCCGAAAAGCAGACCAAAACAAAGTTTCTGAAGGCTAAGGCTAAGATGGATATAAGAAAATATTTTAACAAAGAAAAGACTGTCACTACCTGTGCAGATCTACCTCCCAAACCAACCCTTGATGCTGAGCGTCAAGCAGAGAGGCATTGGGTCCCATTTTTCTTTTGGTATGACCTGGGACTGCTTGGTACTTATTTTGTAGATCTGTTATTTTAAAATATGTAATGTTTATGAGTAATGTTAGCTAATGCATGTAGACACACATAAGCATGGCCTAATTAATGTGCTTAATAAATGCTGCTGACTGCTGTGGCTGCAGTTCACATTGAGAAACTCAGGTTCTTGATTTATTGACTGATGGCTTGATTGATTGATTGATTGATTGAATACTTTACTGTAATATGGCATTACAGGATGACAACCTAGCCTACAGTTCAGTTTTAGCCCTACTTGCCAGCATGTGTTAACCATTGTGTGTGGAAAAAAACCCTTTAAAAATGGCGTAAAGACACGCAATCCGACCCGTAAAAAGGCCAAAATTTCGCGCCCCGCGCGGCACCCCCTGGCATTTACTTGGCACCCTCAGTGGTTAAATTCTGCAGCCGGCCCTGAACGACAATGATGTATCACTTGAACAACGCGCATTTAGGCCTTGTAAAGGACGGTGGAGGCGGTTCATCATCAGCCTAGCCTAGCCTAGCCTAGCCTAGCCTAGCCTAGCCTCAACTCAGTGTTAGCACGGACCAGAAGGAGCTGCGGTGCACATCGAGCACACAACAAGCGCATCTTTTTAAGACACAAAAAAAGCCTGTAATACTGGTGCCTTGATATAAATTGTCCTTGTTAAGTAGTGTCCTCGATATCTCTTGTTTTATTATCGTTGTTTTTTTAATAAAAAGAAACAGGAAATGTCACGTTATTCATAGACATATATAGAGACATATATCTCTATATATGTCTATGACGTTATTGCCAACCACAAACATCCGGGCCACTGAACACATATGGGCATGCGCGGGCCATAGCAACCAGGCCAAAGGGGAAAACAAACGCCACGCTGATATCGAGAATAATTTTGATAGTTTTCAATATAAAAATGTTAATGATTAATCGATTATTAATCATTAATTCTCCCGACGATCAATGAATAAATCTCGACCAAATGCCCATCCCTATTTGGAACACACAACAGTAAAGTTTACATCATGCAATTCTGAACTGGTACTTCTAAATAGTCTGAACTTAACCAATAGTATACATAAAGCAAATTTGTAAGTAAGTTTTTACTGCTTTGTTTTAGTTACAGTAACTTGGAGATAAGTGAGTTTAACTTTATAAGCATTAGTTACTAGAACACACAATATCTTATTCTAGTGTACTTATTATTTTAAGTGCAATCGGTTTGCATGTTTTTTTCAAGTAAGGTTAACTAATCGTTTTTTTACAGTCTATATAGTCCATTTGAAAATGTCAGTGAACCAAGGATGTATGTCTGGGCTGAGGGAGAAAGATGGAGCTCTGGGTGTGAAGTTGAGGTTGTGGTGTGCAGAAGAAGATGTGATGATTTGGCTTGACTAAACAGTGATGGAAAGGCGCGTGCCAAGGTTTCTGTGGCAAGGACGCACTGATCCGTGAGGCAGACTAGTGCCGGCGACCGCTGGCACTGCAGCAGACCAAGAGTAAAAGCCATGTGAGGGATTTGGTCCCGTGGAAAATGGCTTGAGGGTTGCCTTGGCGACTCAGTACGTGGTGACGCTAGTTTGCGCCGAGCCGTTACGTCATGGTTCCACGCGCAGCGATGCGTCCTCGCTATTGTGGCAGGCTGTTGACATTGAAGCCAAGCCGTGGAAGTGAAAATGTAGGCTGTAATAAGTTAGGTATTGTCTGTGTTGGGTGTTGTTTCTATTTTTGTAGTTGGTGCGCAGTTTTTTTTTTGTTTTTTTTTTTGGTTTGAAAACGTGGATAGTTAATATTGTGTTGTTTGGACATAAGCGGTTGTTGGTGAGTATAAAGTAAAAGCATGAAGCCACGCTGTAATTAGGTATTTGCCAAAAAGAGGCAAAATAAAATAAATAAAAAGCAAGGTTTGTTGGTGGTTAGTGGTGCATGGTGGCGGGGAGATGGAGCACTAGAATCCCTTGGCAAGCCAGGGGAGATCACGGGCCACCGCGCAATGCTCGGCCCGCGATCCCCCTTGGCTGGCAAGGGAGAGCGCGAGCCTCTGCTCGTGCAAGGGGACCGTCTGATGCCCATAGCAGCGGTCCCGGCGCCATCCAGCCACCAGGCTCCCCGTGGTTCCCCGAGGAGATCCACTGAAGAACTGACAGTGTGTGACCTCTTTATATACTATTTTCTCACGTGCCATCAATGACGTCACATTGAAAAGCCACGTGAGGGAGCTCCCATTAAATTCCCCTTCAGGGTTGTCATGACAACACCGTACGTGGTGACGCTTCTTTGCTCAGAGGCCGCACGCACGGTACGCCGGTCTACCAGCGCACCGTCGCGCGCAGAGGCGCTTCCTGGCTGATGCAGGACGCTGTTGACACGAACACAAGTCATAGATGTCAAATGAGCTGTTTTCTTCCTGCTGGCTTTCTTAGCTCGTATTTTGTGTTTCTATTTTCATGCGTTTTTTTTTTATCTACAATTCATTTAGTTCATTTCCTCTTTTGTCCACAGAAGCATTTGTTCCTCATCCACAAAGTTAAAGCCTTAAGCTATGTTGTGTATTCAGGTTTGATTTAATAAAATAGTAGCTCCATGGGTGTGAGGTCGGCGTAAAAATGTTTAGGTTTCAATGTCAGGCTGGGACTTTTTAAATACAATTTCCCAGAGTTCATTGAATTGATCTAGATGATCTAGACATTTGCTCTAAAGGTTGTCGTTTGTAGGAAAAATTAGTGTAGGTCGATGATGTAATGATTTATATTTTTTCATATTAATTTACAGTTCATGTGATGTTAAAATGGTTTTCAATATCAAGCTGAAATGTTTAGAGTAAGCATGTTAAAAGCATAAATGATTTGATTTACAATACAAAAAACTCATTAGGCCTACAATGTCTGATCTCGGACAAGGTTGGATGTGTGGCTTTTTCAGGTATTGTTGTACATTATGCACTTTGAAAGCAGATCATAAGTCAGATTAAAAATTTTAATTATGCATCTTAAAACACCAGGTAAATGAAAAGTTTTTTTCTTTTAAAAAAAAAACACCTTTTTTTCCAAATCATTTGTCCACAATTCTGTTTCTTTGTTCTGTTGGCACAAGTGTTGATGGACGTCCGAATGAAGACAATTTTGATTACAAATTTCATTTTAATAATGGTTTTAATTTAACTTTTGTTTTATGATTACTCTCCTCACAGTTAATTTGGTGTATGCTTAAGTATTCAAAGTTTTGGTTTTAATTTATGATCACTGTACCTTGAAGCAGCTGGTGAGAATATTATCTCCTTCTAAGTATTGGGTTGCAAACAGTAGCCTTTTAACACATCCAGGAGACAAAGAGCAATGTTAGTGTTCATTTTAAATAGTAATTTTAGCTAAAATTCCCTCTACAGTGAGCCTGAGATGTTGTATAAACCATACACCAAACATTCAACTACTTAAAAAGTGGATTTTCCTGATTGAAATTAACCATGTTACATTTATTCATACCTCTAGCAGCATGTTCTTTATGCGCTGAATATCCATTTTTGCAGCCCCTCCTCTTGAGGACGCCAAGGACATTATTTGTGGGGTGTACTGGTCCACTTTTGCCAGTGATCTCCAGGTCAATGGTGGTGATCCTCCTGAATTCTTAATTTATCTGTAAAAATAAAAACACAAATAAAAGGCACAATCTGTAAATGTAGAAAATTAACTTGAATATAACACATACTGCAAACCATTTCATGAAAAACTGTTTACCTGAGGTGCATCAGAAAGCGTTATACCTCATTAGCATGCAGACCCTGCTGCTGAATTCTGTTTCTCTGTTCTATTGCCACAAATGGCCGTAGAAAACTTGTGCCAAACCCATCGTGCGGATCACACCACTGTGGTGATCCTGAACAAGAGGCAGCCCAAAAGGAAGTTTGTATGGAAGGGACTAACCAAATACTGTTGCTAAAGTCTGTTGGTTTTTATTAATGGCTGATGTAGTTTTGGTGCGTTCCTTTTGTTCTATGAAGTCTGAATTTCCAAATTCCACATTGGCGGTTTCAACTGAAATGCCCTTTACAGTCAGACTTTCAATGCCGAGTGTTGAAGAAACCTCACGTACGCCGACTTTAGAATCCAACATGGGTGCTACTCACATCAATAAAGTAAATATTCAGCTACTTTTAATGTTTATAGCAGTGCTGTCTTATTTTATTCACATTACATCAAACATACATAGTTCTGTTTTTAGTAGTGGACGTGTTATAAATGCTAAATACCAAACACAACATTGTTATGACTTAATGTTGCAAACAACGGCTAGCAGTGCAATGGCTAATATGAGCTTTGGAAATGTTCATATGATGACTTTGCAACTGGACCAAGGTTAAATGGGATGTGACATAATTCCCAGTTCTGATCTCTGACTTCCAATGTAAATGGAACAAACCATATTTCTATGATTCCTAAAGGGTGAAGTGGGAGGGAAAAGGCTGAAAATGACCACTTGAATAAACCTGAAAAATACATGCAGATCAGAACATTTTCATCAAAATATCTCTGTTGCCCCGTGACCCTTTGGAGGATGAAACGAGTATAGATAATGGATGGATGGATGGATGGATATCTCTGTTGTGAGAACATTGCAGAAGTGCAAATCCATCAATGAACTGTTGGTTATGGTTGTGAACTGTTTGTGATAAAATTCCATATGAATCTAAAACATAACCTTTATTATTTTGCTACTGTTATTTTCAGAACAACCCATGTTCAGTTGTCACTTGTTTTTAGATTTTAACAACAGGAGTTACTGATTAATCGTGTTATTGACGCTGCCATAATTACTAATACCACTGAAGAATGAACTACGTTCCATTTGAAGCTTTTTTGTTGCGTTGCACCTGGCTTACCTGTGCTGAACATTTGATCCGCAACATCTTTAGGAGGGTCTAATCCTCCCTAACCCTCCCTCTCACAATGTTCCAGCCAACTATGCTTCTTACAGATGAACTGTAGTAAACCACAGCTGGGTAGAACATTGTCAGCAGACCCTCCTAAAGCTCTGGATCTTTGTCATGTATTCATTAAAACTTTCATTCATCAGACATAAATGTCTAAATAAGATAAATATTCTAAATACATCAGTATTAGATTGTATTATTAGTATTAGATGCTGAAGAAGATAGTGTGAAGAGGTCACCAACTTTCTGCAGTCAACCACCACAGACCTCCAAACCTCATGTGTCCTTCCGATCAGCTCAACAACAGAGCAGAGAGCTTCATAAATGGATTTCCATGGTGGAGCAGTTGCATCCAAGCCAGACATCACCAAGAACAATGCAAAGCGTCAGTTAGAAGAGGACTTAAAAAGTGAATAAAATGTTAACACATCATACACACAAATGTCAAAATATATATACAAATGCAAGTTTGAAAAATGTGAAACTTAAAAATGATTACAAATAAGAGGATATGCCTAAACATGGGTCATTACCATGGAAACGTAGGTTATCACGTTTCTATAAGGACTAAACACTAAAATCCGACTTAAAAAACTTAAAACTTAACTTAAGAAGACGAAAAACAAGTATTATGTTGGTTTTTTTTGTATGTTTTTTTTTTTGGGGGGGGGGGGGGGGGGTGGGGGTAAAGGAAAAAAAAAGGAAACTTACCTCTGTTAAACTAATCTACAACTAAAACATCCATCCATCCATTTTCTATAGCCGTTTCATCCTTGAAGGGTCACGGGGATCTGCTGGAGCCTATCCCAGCCGTCTACGGGTAAAAGGCAGGGGCAACTAAAACATAATAAACTCAAAAACTTAACCTAAGAAGACGAAAGACGATTTTTTTTTTTCTGTTTTGATTTTTTTTTTGTGTGGGGGGGGGGGGTTAAAGCTAAAAAAAAAGGAAACTTACCTCTGCTAAACTAATCTACAACTAAAACATATTAAACACAAAAACTTAACCTAAGAAGACGAAAGACAATATTTATTTTTTTTTTTTTTGGGGGGGGGGGGGGGGGGGGGGGGGGTTAAGCTAAAAAAAATGGAAACTTACATCTGTTAAACTAATCTACAACTAAAACACATTAAACACCAAAACTTAACCTAAGAAGATGAAAAACTAGTATTTTTTTTGGGGGGGGGGGTAAAGCTAAAAAAAGGAAACTTACATCTGTTAAACTAATCTACAACTAAAACACATTAAACACAAAAACTTAACCTAAGAAGATGAAAAACTAGTATTTTTTTTGGGGGGGGGGTAAAGCTAAAAAAAGGAAACTTAACTCTGTTAAACTAATCTACAACTAAAAACACATTAAACACAAAAAACTTAACCTAAGAAGATGAAAAACTAGTATTTTTTGGGGGGGGGTAAAGCTAAAAAAAGGAAACTTATCTCTGTTAAACTAATCTACAACTAAAACATATTAAACACCAAAACTTAACCTAAGAAGACGAAAGGCAAATTTTTTTTTTTTTTTTTTGGGGGGGGGGGGGGGGGGGGGGGGTTTTGGTTTTTTTTTTAAAGCTAAAAAAAAAGGAAACTTACCTCTGTTAAACTAATCTACAACTAAAACATATTAAACACAAAAACTTAACCTAAGAAGACGAAAGACGAGTATTTTTTATTTATTTATTTTTTTTGGGGGGGGGGGGGGGGGGTAAAGCTAAAAAAAATGGAAACTTACATCTGTTAAACTAATCTACAACTAAAACACATTAATTAAACACCAAAACTTAACCTAAGAAGACAAAAGGCAAGAATTTTATTTTTATTTTTTTTTTTTGGGGGGGGGGGGGGGGGGGGTTAAAGGGGGTTGTAAAGCTAAAAAAAAAGGAAACTTAACAAACTTAACCTAAGAAGACGAAAGACGAGTATTTTTTTTTGGGGGGGGGGGGTTAAAGCTAAAAAGAAAAGGAATCTTACCTCTGCTAAACTAATCTACAACTAAAACATTAAAACTAAAACTTCACCTAAGAAGATGAAAAACTAGTATTTTTTTGGGTTTTTTTTTTTTTTTTTGGGGGGGGGGGGGGGGGGGTTAAAGCTAAAAAAAAGGAAACTTACCAAACTTAACCTACGAAGACGAAAGACGAGTATTTTTTTTTTTTTTTTGGGGGGGGGGGGGTTAAAGCTAAAAAAAGGAAACTTAACTCTGTTAAACTAATCTACAACTAAAACACATTAAACACAAAAACTTAACCTAAGAAGATGAAAAACTAGTATTTTTTTGGGGGGGGGGGAAGCTAAAAAAAGGAAACTTAAATCTGTTAAACTAATCTACAACTAAAAACATTAAACACAAAAACTTAACCTAAGAGATGAAAAAACTAGTATTTTTTTTTGGGGGGGGGGGGGGGGTTAAAGCTAAAAAAAGGAAAACTTAACTCCGTTAAAACTAATCTACAACTAAAAAAAATATTAAAACACAAAAACTTAACCTAAGAAGACGAAAGACGAGTATTTTTTTTTGGGGGGGGGGGGTTAAAGGTTTTGTTAAAGCTAAAAAAAAAGGAAACTTACATCTGTTAAACTAATCTACATCTAAAAACACATTAAACACAAAAATTTAACCTAAGAAGATGAAAAACTAGTATTTTTTTGGGGGGGGGGTGGTTTTTTAAAGCTAAAAAAAGGAAACTTATCTCTGTTAAACTAATCTACAACTAAAACATATTAAACACAAAAACTTAACCTAAGAAGACGAAAGGCAAGAATTTTTTTTTTTTTCTGGGGGGGGGGGGGGGGGGGGGGGGGGGAGCTTAAAAAAAGGAAACTTACCAAACTTAACCTAAGAAGACGAAAGACGGTATTTTTTTTTTTTTTGGGGGGGGGGGGGGGGCGTTTTGTTAAAGCTAAAAAAAAAGGAAAATTACCTCTGCTAAACTAATCTACAACTAAAACATATTAAACACAAAAACTTAACCTAAGAAGACGAAAGACGAGTATTTATTTATTTATTTTTTTTTGGGGGGGGGGGGGGGGTAAGGTAAAGCTGAAAAAATGGAAACTTACATCTGTTAAACTAATCTACAACTAAAACACATTAAACACCAAAACTTAACCTAAGAAGACGAAAGGCAAGAATTTTTATTTTTTATTTTTTTTTTTGGGGGGGGGGGTGTAAAAAGCTAAAAAAAAGGAAAAAACTTACCAAACTTAACCTAAGAAGACGAAAGACGAGTATTTTTTTTTTTGGGGGGGGGGAGGGGTTAAAGCTAAAAAAAGGAAACTTACCTCTGTTAAACTAATCTACGACTAAAACATATAAAACACAAAAACTTAACCTAAGAAGACGAAAGACGAGTATTTTTTTTTTTTTTGGGGGGGGGGGGGTTAAAGCTAAAAAAAGGAAACTTACATCTGTTAAACTAATCTACATCTAAAACACATTAAACACAAAAACTTAACCTAAGAAGACGAAAGGCAAGAATTTTTTTTTTTTGGGGGGGGAGCTTAAAAAAAGGAAACTTACCAAACTTAACCTAAGAAGACGAAAGACGAGTATTTTTTTTTTTTTTTTTTTGGGGGGGGGGGGGGGGTTAGGGGGGTTAAAGCTAAAAAAAAAAGGAAACTTACTTCTGCTAAACTAATCTACAACTAAAACATTAAACACAAAAACTTCACCTAAGAAGATGAAAAACTAGTATTTTTTTGGGGGGGTAAAGCTAAAAAAAAGGAAACTTATCTCTGTTAAACTAATCTACAACTAAAACATACTAAACACCAAAACTTAACCTAAGAAGACGAAAGGCAAGAATTTTATTTTTTATTTTTTTGGGGAGGGGGGGGGGGGGGGGAAGCTAAAAAAAGGAAACTTACCAAACTTAACCTAAGAAGACGAAAGACGAGTTTTTTTTTTTTGGGGGGGGGGGGGTTTAAAGCTAAAAAAAAAAAAAAAAAGGAAACTTACCTCTGCTTAAACTAATCTACAACTAAAACATTAAAACTAAAAAACTTCACCTAAGAAGATGAAAAAACTAGTATTTTTTGGGTTTTTTTGGGGGGGGGGGGGTTTAAAGCTAAAAAAGGAAAACTTAACTCTGTTAAACTAATCTACAACTAAAACACATTAAACACAAAAAACTTAACCTAAGAAGATGAAAAACTAGTATTTTTTTTGGGGGGGGGGGGTAAAGCTAAAAAAAGGAAACTTAACTCTGTTAAACTAATCTACAACTAAAACACATTAAACACAAAAACTTAACCTAAGAAGACGAAAGGCAAGAATTTTTTTTTTTTTTTGGGGGGGGGGGGGGGGGGGTTTAAAGCTAAAAAAAGGAAACTTAACTCTGTTAAACTAATCTACAACTAAAACACATTAAACACAAAAACTTAACCTAAGAAGATGAAAAACTAGTATTTTTTGGGGGGAAGGGGTAAAGCTAAAAAAAGGAAACTTAACTCTGTTAAACTAATCTACGACTAAAACATATTAAACACAAAAACTTAACCTAAGAAGACGAAAGACGAGTATTTTTTTGGGGGGGGGGGGGTTGGTTTTTAAAGCTAAAAAAAAAGGAAACTTACATCTGTTAAACTAATCTACATCTAAAACACATTAAACACAAAAACTTAACCTAAGAAGATGAAAAACTAGTATTTTTTGGGGGGGGGTAAAGCTAAAAAAAGGAGAAACTTATCTCTGTTAAACTAATCTACAACTAAAACA
This sequence comes from Hirundichthys speculiger, assembly GCA_018398805.1. Taxonomy (NCBI): domain Eukaryota; kingdom Metazoa; phylum Chordata; class Actinopteri; order Beloniformes; family Exocoetidae; genus Hirundichthys; species Hirundichthys speculiger. Next base: position 3,796,857 of record JAGFBZ010000105.1, read on the forward strand.
TATTAAACACAAAAACTTAACCTAAGAAGATGAAAAACTAGTATTTTTTGGGGGGGGTTAAAGCTAAAAAAAAAAGGAAACTTACCTCTGCTAAACTAATCTACAACTAAAACATTAAACACAAAAACTTCACCTAAGAAGATGAAAAACTAGTATTTTTTTGGGGGGGGGGGTAAAGCTAAAAAAAAGGAAACTTACCTCTGCTAAACTAATCTACAACTAAAACATATTAAACACAAAAACTTAACCTAAGAAGACGAAAGACAAGTATTTTTTTTTTTTTGGGGGGGGGGGGGGGGTAAAGCTAAAAAAAGGAAACTTACATCTGTTAAACTAATCTACAACTAAAACACATTAAACACAAAAACTTAACCTAAGAAGATGAAAAACTAGTATTTTTTTGGGGGGGGGGGTAAAGCTAAAAAAAAGGAAACTTATCTCTGTTAAACTAATCTACAACTAAAACATATTAAACACAAAAACTTAACCTAAGAAGACGAAAGACGAGTATTTTTTTTTTTTTTTGGGGGGGTTAAAGCTAAAAAAAAAAGGAAACTTACCTCTGTTAAACTAATCTACAACTAAAAACATTAAAACTAAAACTTCACCTAAGAAGATGAAAAAAACTAGTATTTTTTGGGTTTTTTTTTTTTTTGGGGGGGGGGGGGGGGGGGTAAAGCTAAAAAAAAGGAAACTTACCCAAACTTAACCTAAGAAGACAAAAAACGAGTATTTTTTTTTTTTTTTGGGGGGGGGGGGGTTTTAAAGCTAAAAAAAGGAAAACTTACCAAACTTAACCTAAGAAGATGAAAAAACGAGTATTTTTTTTTTTTGGGGGGGGGGGGGGTTGGGGGGGTTAAAGCTAAAAAAAGGAAACTTAACTCTTTTAAACTAATCTACAACTAAAAACACATTTAACACAAAAACTTAACCTAAGAAGATGAAAAACTAGTATTTTTTTGGGGGGGGGGGTTTAAGGTAATAAAGCTAAAAAAAGGAAACTTACATCTGTTAAACTAATCTACAACTAAAACACATTAAACACAAAAACTTAACCTAAGAAGATGAAAAAACTAGTATTTTTTTTTTGGGGGGGGGGGGGGGGGGGGGGAGCTAAAAAAAAGGAAACTTAACTCTGTTAAACTAATCTACAACTAAAACATATTAAACACCAAAACTTAACCTAAGAAGACGAAAGGCAAGAATTTTTTTTTTTTTTTTTTTTTTGGGGGGGGGGGGGGGGGTTAAAGCTAAAAAAAAGGAAACTTACGTCTGTTAAACTAATGTACAACTAAAACACATTAAACACAAAAACTTAACCTAAGAAGATGAAAAACTAGTATTTTTTTGTTTTTTTTGGGGGGGGGGGTTAAGCTTAAAAAAAAAGGAAACTTATCTCTGTTAAACTAATCTACAACTAAAACACATTAAACACAAAAACTTAACCTAAGAAGATGAAAAACTAGTATTTTTTTGGGGGGGGGGGTAAAGCTAAAAAAAAGTAAACTTAACTCTGTTAAACTAATCTACAACTAAAACATATTAAACACCAAAAACTTAACCTAAGAAGACGAAAAGCAAGAATTTTTTTTTTTTTTGGGGTGGGGGGGGTTAAAGCTAAAAAAAGGGAAACTTATCTCTGTTAAACTAATCTACAACTAAAACACATTAAACACAAAAACTTAACCTAAGAAGATGAAAAACTAGTATTTTTTTGGGGGGGGGGTTAAAGCTAAAAAAAGTAAACTTAACTCTGTTAAACTAATCTACAACTAAAACATATTAAACACCAAAACTTAACCTAAGAAGACGAAAGGCAAGAATTTTTTTTTTTTTTTTTTTTTTGGGGGGGGGGGGGGGGGGGGGGGGGGGGGGGGTTAAAGCTAAAAAAAAAGGAAACTTACGTCTGTTAAACTAATGTACAACTAAAACACATTAAACACAAAAACTTAACCTAAGAAGATGTGAAAAAACTAGTATTTTTTGTTTTTTTTTGGGGGGGGGGGTAAGGGGTAAAGCTAAAAAAAAGGAAACTTATCTCTGTTAAACTAATCTACAACTAAAACACATTAAACACAAAAACTTAACCTAAGAAGATGAAAAACTAGTATTTTTTTTGGGGGGGGGGGGGGGTAAAAAGCTAAAAAAAAGTAAACTTAACTCTGTTAAACTAATCTACAACTAAAACATATTAAACACCAAAACTTAACCTAAGAAGACGAAAAGCAAGAATTTTTTTTTTTTTTTGGGGTGGGGGGGGTTAAAGCTAAAAAAAGGAAACTTATCTCTGTTAAACTAATCTACAACTAAAACATATTAAACATAAAAACTTAACCTAAGAAGACGAAAGACGAGTATTTTTTTTTTTGTTTTTTGGGGGGGGGGGTTAAGCTAAAAAAAAGGAAACTTATCTCTGTTAAACTTACCTACAAGTAAAGCATATTAAACACTAAAGCCTAGTTAAAAAAGAAGAGGATTAATATATTTTTTAAAAGAAGATCAAAGCTAAAAAAGGAAACGTATCTCTGTTATCATTGATTGGATTTAATTTATCATTGATTGGATTTAATTATATAATCTTAGTTGATGATATTTGCTCGGGGGTCATGCTCTGGGTCTCTGTAAAGCGCCTAGAGACAATTGTCATTGTAACAGACGCTATATAAATAAAATTGAATTGAATTGAATTGAATTGAACTCAACAAGACATTAGATCAGGGGTGGGTAACTCCAGTCCTCGAGGGACGCTGTCCTGCAGGTCTCAGAAGTCCATTCAATGGAATCAGGTGTATTGGGGCAGGAAAACATCTAAGACCTGCAGGAAAGAAGCTCTCGAGGACTGGGATTGGCCCCCCTGCATTAGATGCATGTGATGTGTGTGTGTGTGTGGGTGTGGGCGTGGGGGGTGTGGGTGTGTGGTGGATGTGTGTGGTGTGGGTGGGGTGGTGTGGGGTGTGGGGGTGTGGTGGGGGGTGTGTGGGGTGGGGTGGGTGTGGTGTGTGGGTGTGTGTGTGTGAGTGGGGGTGTGTGTGTGTATGTGGGTGTGCGTGTGCGGGTGTGTGTGCGTGTGTATGTGGGGGTGTGTGTGTGTGTCTGTGGGTGTGTGTGTGTGTGCGTGGGTGTGTGGTGTGTGAGTTTGGTCAACCTCAGAGTCCATCAGCCAGTCCATCACTATATCTGTTATCTCGTTATACACAGATAAGGGAAGACTGAAGGGCTCATACCCGTCAAGCTGCAAGTCCACTTCAGGCTCTGGGGGGGCTCCAGTTGGAATCTTGAGAGACAAAGGACAAGAAAAGTCAAAAGATGGTTCAGAAAAGAAAAATGATTCAATTACACCCTTTTTTAGCTTTAGACTGATACAGTACGGTGAGATACACGTGTGTGGGATCAATCAAATTGATTGACTGCTCAACAGCAGAGTGTGAGCAGGAGGAAACTAATATTTTCACATATAGATGGAGCACTTACCTCCACCGGTCCGGCCTGTGGAGCAGAGGTGGAGGAGTGGGGGATAGCTGCACTCCGACGGACTCTTCTCATCGGAGGCTCCTCCGTGGCTGTGGAGCTGCTGTCCTGCTCCCTGGACCTCTATAACGTAGACAAATAAAGGCAGAAATTGGACAATTTAAAATCATGAATCAACTGAACATGAGTGTTTTTGTGAAGAGTTTGAGGAATCTGGTGAACTTGGACACAAGCATAGAGAGAATGCACAAACTCCACTAAGTAAGGCCCCAGGCAGTTTTAAGATGTGAGGCCAAAGCGTTAACACCATACCACTGTCCTCTCTTAACTTTAATTTAAGAAAAAAATAAACAAATGTAGAAAAAAATGTATTGTTTTTCTGGCTTTCTTGTATTATGGATGAAAATCTAAGTATATCACACTTTAATAATTCAAACATAAATTCTAAGTAATTAGTGCCATCTAGTGGACATTTGAGAACAAAGTTTCCCACAATGATGGCTAATTGAGGCAAACACCTCAATAAAAAATATTGTTAAAAAAATCAAATGCATTTATAGAATAAAACATGAAGCAGGGATGCTTTCATATGCAGCATATGCCATAATGTCTAAAATATAGGATGATCACAAGTTGATATGTGTCAAGATCACAGCAGAACAGCCCACTCCACAAAGTTAACACTCACAACAATCAAATAAATCAGACTTGAGCACACACCCCCACAAGTCTTGTCAAACAACACATAAAACTTACTGATCAGTGAGAATAAAGCATGAACTGAAGCAGAAAAATGCTTCGCCACTTTTGACACATAATCATTTATTAACTAATCATCGTTTCACTTTAGTCTTTCTGAGGCATTTTGGTAACAGCACATTTGAAAAGCAAAGAAACTTCTTATCCAGAATGATCTTTCACGTTCAAACTAAATATAATACAATAAGATAAGATTATCCATTGATAACAGCACTAAGTACAAATAAAAGATCATCTTCAATAATACCGTAATGAGGTTTTTGATCATAGTAAATCAAACAGGATAAACAGACTTTTACTGTCTGCAAAGACAGCAATCATCAGGTGTGTTACCTTTCTCTGACCCCCACTGGGATCTCTCTTGCAGCTGTCGTGGTCACAGAGGTGAACTGGCAAGTGACGCATCTGGAAAGACAAAGACACAATTCATGTTGAGATTATGTACATCAGTAAACTGTGTATTCTTACTCAACATTTGATAAATTAGATCATTCCTTTATCTACTTTATCTGACTCACAGATCCTTTACAGTTAATTTTCTTTTTTAGCTATAGTCACATTTGGATTTAATCTACTATCATTTTCATTGTTGGAAACCTTTGATGATTGTTAATTTTGCACGCTGCAATTACATGATCAATTAATTGGAGCTGATTTTTTTTACCCTCCACAATAGTGAAATGTAACAGTAAAAAAAAAAATTCAGAACATGTTAGCAGTCAACAAAGGTAACTAGTCCATCTTACGCAATTAATCCATGAATTATTATGGCAGTACAGTTTAGTTAGAGTACACATGTCACTCAAGGCCTGTGGGCAAAATCCAGCCAACTACTTAATTTCATCTGGCCCACGAGAGCGTGCAAAGACAATCATACTCTTAACTCTTAACTAACAAATGTCTGAAGAAATTCTGAAAGCTATTTAAATGTCTTAAATAATTTACCTGAAGTAAATGTACATATTTCAGGTCATTGTTCTATTGAGCATTTGTATAGATTTCTGAAAATAACTAACATTATTTATAAATAAATAACATGTACAAGAGTTAATTGAAAACATTGAATAAAGTACATCTAATCTAATCATTTTACTGTATTACCAGAGAATATTACATTAAGTGTAATTATGCTATGGGTTTTAGGTGCTAGTTAAGATCGACTACCAGCTAGCTTGTTCGCAGCTAGCATGTTAGCTACAAAACAACTTTCAACTTATTATATTGCCTTTCCCTCGACAGAAAATGACATTTAATGCACAGTTTAATGACTTTCAACTTACACTTGTTGTGATGGAATAGCACGACTTAAATAACTGGTCCGTTTTCCTTCTTTCACTCTTTAAGGGTTTTCAGATGTGTTGAGTGTAGCACTTTCATCCACAATCGTAGCACGAAATGTCGACCGTCGTCCGTAGCAACCACCTAAGTGCGTCAGTGCTAACATTAGACTGCTTGTGATAGCTGTTTACTGTTTAAAAAAATGTCAAGTAAATAGATATTTAAATGGTACTTTAATTTCCATTATTTTATTCAACATAATGAAGAAAATCAAATTCTGCTTAGATACTATGAAGTTTAAAAAATACAATTAACCAAAAAATAAGTTATAAATTAAATTAAGAAAAAAAAAAGATGGCGGTAGTGCCAGTGGAGGGGGGGTCGGGGCATCCTGTGATTTTAGAAACGTAAAGACCACGTTTTCTTTCCTTTCTAAAATTGTTGTATACATTGTATACATTTCTCTTGTTTCACATCACGTTTGTAGGAAGAAAAAAATTGAATACTGAAAATAATAACAAAATAAATTGAATTAATTAAATACATAGCAGGGGAGATTGAGGTAATGTGAGACGGTTTTTAAATTCCTCCACTTGAAAGTCAACTCTGAACAAACACAAACAGAACAAAATATAATTCACAATGTTTTATTTACCATTCCAATGAGAGAAATAACCATTTTCACAGTAGGGCTCAGAACTCAGGACCCATAGGCAGCTACGGTCTGCAAATCAGGGCAAAGAACAAACTCAAACGAGTAGAGCACACTTTAAAAAAAAAAAATCCAAATGTAATGGTAAATAACTAAATTTTTACAGTAGTTTTACTGTTTTCTAAAAATAGTCTCAAAAACTGTAAAATAACACATTTCTTGTAGATTTATCAACGCAGTTGTTTTTCTTAAATATCGTAATGACAAACTATGTTCATTTTTTTAATGAAAAAATGACTGTATTATTATACATCTTTCCTGCTCTCTTAAATTAGTCAAATCTATGCAAAATTACAATAATTATCTGTAAGTCAATATGTAGCTTGTTATATAAAGGTTTATGTCCATATTAATAATCTCATGTCTTTCTGTGTAATTTTCAGGAAAATCTCACTATTTTTATTTTTATGTGTACTTTTATGTTCAAACTAATAGTGTAAAGAAACTTCGCAAACTTGTTTTCTATTACCTCAAACATCATGCAATAAAATAAAAATGAAGTGTATTCCCAAAGCTGCTATCTGTTAAGGTTGAAAGTTACAGACATGTTGCTCCTCAGTCACTCAGTGATGTCACATTGTGTAGAAGTACTTACATGCTGAAGAATCTGATAAATGTCAAATGAGAAAAGCAAGAAAACACTGCATTGCAATATTTCAGGCAGTAAGTAGTGTATTTAAGAATGGCGATCTTTAAGTTCTAGAAAGAAGCAACAACTTTAAATTTTTGATCTCAATAGCAGAATTTATTTTGCTGTATGACATTTAGTGCAAGACATATTATTAAAATCTTCATAAAAGATAAGAGTTCAGGACTACAGAAATGCCAGTGAGGGGCCACCCAGTGGCGCAGTGGTTAGGGCAGGTGGTCCATGTACAGAGACAGTTGGTCATGGGTTCAACTCCTGGCCCCGATGACCTCATGCCACGTGTCTTCCCCATTCTCTCTGTTCTGTTTCCTGTCTCTCCTTCACTGTCAAATAAAGACCACTAGTGCCAAAAAAATAAAAATAAATGCCAGTGATGCAACAAACCCTCTTTATTTTTAACCTTGGCAGAAGCAGCTCCAGAAAGACCCTGTTTAAATAACAGCCTTAAACAAAGTAAATACCAGACTAGGCATTTTTTAAAAATGTATCATATTCTGGGGATTTACACTCCTGCACAAAGCTGGGAAAAAATGAAACAATGGTCCAACATATAAACATTACTCTCATGCCATTAGACTGGTGGACATCAAAGAGTATCGACACATAAAAATAGCTAATGGCAACATCCACAACACCGTTAGGGTTCCAGTGAGACTCTCTTTCATTCAAACTTCTTTTCAGACATTGGATATCTGTATGGGGAGAGAAGAAAGAATTATATAATACAATAATATAAATATAATGAAACCTGAGCTTCCAATTGTTCCCAAAACTGACAGGACACAGCTGTTTTGGAAGTGAATCGGGGATGGAAAAGTGAACTCTATCCAAATGATTCTAACCAAAGGATTCAGAGCTGAACAGGAGAAAACTGTAATGTGACTTGTGATACTGGCTCATTTATTAATTCTTAATTATACCTTATATCATTATATCTTAATTACTTCTAATTGTACCTTACTATACCAGCAAAACTGCCATGAGAATCTCACTGAGCAAAACTTTTTCCATTTGATAGAAATGATTGTTGTAAAATGGTATCATGATATAACATTTGTATAGTTTCATAAGAATGGAAAAGCATCTTTCAAGCCTTTAAAATAAAAGAAAATCTTCTTTCAGTCATACATTTTCATCATTCAAGTTTAATTCTAGGTGTCATGACAATAAGTGTATGGTTTCAGCTCTAGACTGAATGATGCATTCATTTATTGCTTGAGTGATGATTGTTTGTTTGGTGAGGATCTTACACTCTGTCCGTTCAAAATTGGCAATTTTGGAAATGAGGCACAGCACCCTTGGGTTGATGGCATACTGGCGTCCACTCTTTCTTTTCACTTTGGTCCCTTTGTCTGGGTTGATTTTGAAGATGCACCTGTTGGAAAAAGAATTTGCCTTTTAATGAAAGACATTCAGATGATAACTATCATGGCATTCAAAGGCCACTGAAAGCCTCCTTTAATCCAAAGTGAACAAATTAAGTTTTCTCAGTGCTGCACAAAGGGTTTCTGACCACTAGAAAAGAGCTCTAATTCAGTTAACAGTTGAAATAATTTGTTTTTGGATGCAAATGAGGGATACATATTATTCTTACAAGGCTGCTGTTGGATTACGTGGATTTTTTAATCTCTGAGCTCCAATTTGTGATGAAGTTGTAGACTTTCAGCCACAAGGAAAGCTGCTGTGAGTTAACTTTTACTGCTGCTGTACTGTTGATTGTAGTGACACTAGCATGTGCATAACTGATCTGAAAGTTGGATCTTTTGCCCACAGGCCGTGATATTTCTGAGGCATTTTGAGTGAAGTTTAGGTGGTGAGACGTGAAAGGGGACAGCTTGGAGCTTGTTTGGGCTAACAAACTAATTTAAAAAGGCACGTTGCTATAAATTGTGATGTGGAAAGAAGACCTACAGTGATTACTCGGAAAATTCGTCATCATCATGACAGGAAGAATAAGAGTTAAAAGGAGACATTTACCTGTAAAAAAAAAACAAAAACTTTAAAATAATGGAGATATTTTAAAGACATTGCTGCCAGGTCATGTTATAATAATAATGACAACAATAAGAATATTAATGCTAATAATGATAACAATAATTGTTGTTGTTATTATTATTACGATTATTTGCATTATTAATCTTATTATTATCATTGTTATTATTATTATTATTTTTTTTTTTTTAAATCAACTCCTAATTTCCAACAAATTTTCTTTGTGGCTGAGGAACAGTTTCTTATGTGGAAAGGAGGAAATCAATAAAAGGAGTGATGGCTTGATGATAGTTTGTTTTGAAAGTTTGCTGCAGCTTCACACGTAAGGACACTGACATGTTGTGCTTAGTACATACATTAGGTATGTGATGACATAAAGTTAATGAGACTACTGTGCTTACTTTGTTCTGTTGGACATTTGAGCTCTTGAGAAACAGAAGACACTGTGAGCAGGTCACCAGAGCAGCAGAGGGCCATAGAGACTGTAAAATCAAATAGCTGTCATGACTTAAATAGATAAGTTACCAGTACTAATATGTACTATTCAATAGGTTTTATCAAGTAAAGTGTAATTGCATGATCAAAAAGTGCATTTTACTTTTTATTCTGAGTGAAGTTTACGTGACATCAGTCACCATCACTAGCTAATTCTGTGTTTAATGAAATTAACCGTGGTTAAGTTATTGTCACAACAGGGCTTAATTTATTATTACTTGCTGAGAGCATTTTTTTTGTAACGACCCAAAAAGCAACCAGATCTGCGCATGTGCAATAGAAGCAGTAGACCGTCTTCGCGGTCAGACTTTTTTGCCGACACATTAGTTTGCAAGCTGTGGATTTCGTCGCGTAAAGAACAGTGAGGTTAGTGTAATATCCTTAATTGTGAAGGATGCACGGACACCGAACTGCAGGTTTCTTAACGTTTACTGGAACACTCTGACACAACACCTGTACAGCGATACTTCTCTGTTTCTGAACTGAACTCACAGGCACCCGTAGATCTCTACCTCTACGCCCCCCTGGCTAGTAACAATGAAGGCATGGTACCACCTTGTGGTCACAGTTGGTAAAACAACCCATTTACTACATTCCTCCCCCCTTAAGTTATTACTGTCCCCCTTAAGCACATAACTCAAAAATTACTTAAGTACTTTGTAATCTTACAATGTTAACACCTTCAACGATGTGCAGTAACACCCACTAATCAGTATAATAAGCATAACACACAATTATGACAATTTCTCTTTTTTTTTTTTTTTTTTTTTTTAACCCACACAATCCTTCAAGTAAGCAGGTTTAGACACAGTCCTTTGAGATCGTCGGGCAGGTGCAGCCGTTCTTTGGGGTGGTGTTCCCTGCACTGCAACTGGAGATGGAATGTTTGACATTAGTGGTGTTGTGCTGCCTTGCAGATTTCCATCCGGCACACAGTTACCTCCAGCTGCTACAGGATTCTCCACCACGGCAGCCGGATCGGGAGATGATGTAGGCACTGTGGGTGATTCTGGGATTTTGAGTTCTAAATCCCTGTCTTCAGGCCTTGCCAGAGTCTGGTCTACATGCCGTCGCACTACTGTCCCATCTCCTAACATGACCTTGTAGGACACCGGACCAGTCACTTTGGTAATAAAACCTGGAATCCATTTAGGCCCATGACTGAAATTATGTGTGATCACTGCATCTCCCACTTGCCAACTCCTGTCTGATCCGTGCTTGTCGTGATGTTTCTTTTGACTGCACTGTTTGCGTTCCACTTTGGTTCTGAGATCAGGATGTCCCAGATCTAATGTTGATCTTAATCTTCTGCCTTGTAACATCTCAGCCGGTGACAGCCCTGTGGTGGACTGAGGGGTAATGCGGTAACTAAACAGCACTCGTGACACCTTGGTTTGGATGGTGCCTTCACCTGCCTTCTTCATCATGGATTTAAATGTCTGGACTGCCCGTTCGGCACAGCCATTTGAGGAAGGATGATAAGGTGCAGAGGTGATGTGTTTGATGCCGTTCTTACGCATGAATTCTTGAAACTCTGCACTGACAAAGCATGAACCGTTATCTGACACAATCATCTCAGGTAGTCCGTGGTTGCTGAAACTCTTCCGCAGACATTCAATTGTGCTGGATGAAGTTGCTGAGTGTACCGGGTAAGCGTCCATCCATTTGGAATAGGCATCCATCAAGATCAGGAACATGTGACCCATAAAAGGTCCTGCATGGTCTATGTGTAGCCTTTGCCATGGTTTGCTGGGCCACTCCCATGGGTGAAGTGATGCTGAAGCTGGTAAATTGTGATGTTCTTGGCAGGTACTACATCTCTTCACTACTGATTCAATGTCAGCATCTAACTTTGGCCACCAGAAGTAGCTTCGGGCTAATGCTTTCATTCTCGTGATGCCCGGGTGAGCATGATGTAACTGTCTTAGCAATGCTTCCCGACCTGGTGGAGGTACCACCACACGTGACCCCCACAACACACACCCATCTTGTACACTTAATTCTGTTTTTCTCACCACATAAGGCTGGAATGCTGGGTTTGAGTGTTGTGATGGCCAGCCCTGTTGGATGAACTGCCACACTCGGGATAACACTGGGTCTTTACGTGTCCACTGACTAATTTCCTTGGCTGACACGAGTGTCACCTCCTCCATCATCAACACACGCTCCTCCTGCTTTCTCGTGGGGAATGGCTGAGGTAGGGGAAGTCGGCTCAGAGCGTCTGCATTGCTGTGAAGTTTACCTGGCTTATATATGATCTCGTACTCATATGCTCTCAAGGTCACGGCCCATCGTTGAATGCGAGGTGAGGCCATTTGAGGCACTGCTTTCATCTCATTGAAGAGAGATAGTAGGGGTTTGTGGTCTGTGCAAATGACAAACTTCCTCCCGTACAAGTACTTGTGAAATCGCTGTATGCCAAACATCACCGCCAGTCCTTCTTTGTCTAGTTGTGAGTAGTTTGTTTCCGCTGACGTGAGTGTTCTTGACATGAAGCCGATTGGTCGCTCTTGCCAGTCTGGCATACGATGTGATAACACCGCCCCTATACCGTAAGGGGATGCGTCACAGGACAGTATCAAGTCCTTCTGGCTGTCATAATGCACTAACATTTCGGATGACTGCATGAGTCTTTTCGACTCCTCAAATGCTCTCTCCTGCTCTTCATGCCAGTGCCACGGTGTCTCTTTTCGCAACAGCTGGTGCAAGGGAGCTAACAATGTCGACAGGTTTGGTAAGAATCTGTTGTAGTAGTTGAGTAAACCTAAGTAAGCTCTTAGCTCTAATATTGCTTGGTGCCGGTGCTTGTTGTATGGCCTTTACCTTGTTAGGCAGAGGGTGGAGACCCGAGGCATCCACGGTGTGTCCCAGGAACTCAGCCTCACACTCCATGAAGGCACACTTGTTGCGCTTAAGTCGAAGACCTGCCTCTCGTAGCCGCCGTAAGACTTCTTTCAATGTCTCCAGATGCTCGTGGTCACTCCACCCTGTCAAAAGGATGTCATCAAGGTACACTGCTACGTTTGGGATGCCCGCCACCAACCCTTCCATCATCCGTTGAAAGATGGCTGGACTGGAGGACACGCCGAATGGTAAGCGATTGACCTGAAAGAGTCCTTTGTGTGTGTTAATTGTGACATATGGCTTTGAGACCTCATCGAGCGTGACTTGTTGATAAGCATGACTAAGGTCCACTTTTGTGAACTTCTCACCTCCCGACAGCTTCTCAAATAAGTCCTCCAATTTTGGTATTGGATACTGCTCTAACTTGGAGACTAGGTTTACCCTGAGCTTGTAGTCTCCACAAATGCGCACCAAATTGTCAGGCTTTAACACAGGCACAATTGGTGCTGCCCACTCTGAAAACTTTACTGGCTCGATTATGCCCTGCTTGGTGAGCCTCTCTAGTTCCACTTCCACTTTCTTTCTCATGGCATAGGGTACAGGCCTGGGCTTGTAAAACTTTGGCGCCACATCCTCTTTTATGTATATCTTGGCTGGTGGGCCTGTCCAGGTCCCCAGTTCCTCCTTAAATACCTCTTCATTCTGCTTTAGCACCATCGGCAAAGTTAGCTGAGGTTGTTCCAGCTTATTGACATATACACAGTTCATGTCCAACTCCCTGAGCCATGCGCGGCCTAGCAGGTTTGGTCCGCTGCCTGCTACCACGACTATTGGTAAGTGCTTGACTTTGTCTTGGTAAGTTACTGTTACATTGGCTGTCCCTAGGGTTGCGACTTGTTCGCCTGTGTATGTTTTCAGGGTCAACGAGCAGTTCTGTAGCTCCTGTGCATTTCCAGCAGTCCACAACTTGCCATATTCAGTCTTTGTCAGGACAGTAACGCTACAGCCTGTATCCACTTCGAATTCCACACTGTGTCCATTTATGTCTAACTGTGTGGTAATGGGGTCAACCTTTGTCATTTTTGAGCCTTTTAGGTTGTGCATTGAAAACACCTCTTCCTCACTGGATTGTGGATCAGGGGACTCCTCCACATGATGTGTGTACTGACTTTTTTCTTTCTTTGCCATTTCTTTTTCTTTCTTTCCTCCCCCCTTAACCTGCTGCTGTTGACCGGTGGGAGGTGCAGACCTGCACATCTTCTTCACGTGGCCCTTTTTTCCACACCCATGGCATTTTTCATTCAGAAAACGACAGTCTCGTGCCCGGTGTTCACCCCCACACCTATAACATGTTACTGGACCACCCTTGTTTTGCCATTTAGGTTTAACATACACTTTATGCACGGACTGTGGTTTGCATTTTTGTTCAGCGTATTTTCTAACATCTTTGTTTGCAAGTCCCGTATATCTCTGTTCGCCGCCTCAATGGATTGTGCCAGTTCTAACGCCTTGTTGAACGTCAGTCCAGTCTCCGCCAACAACCTCCTTTGCATGCGATCATCTGCTATTCCACACACAAGCCTGTCGCGTAGCATCTCCTTCAGCCTGTCTCCATAATTGCAATGTTTTGCCAGCTCCCTCAACACAGCCACATACTCTAACACAGTCTCATTTGCCGCTCCTCGAATTAAACTTAAATCTCTGGACTATTTCACTGGGCTTTGGGTTGAAATGTGATTGGAGAAAATCAGTCAATTGTGCAAATGTTCTATCACCCGGCTTCTCTGGGCTTAACAAGTTCCTCATTACGGATGCGGCCATTTCTGTGTTGTTAGGTGGTGGTGGAGCAGCTTCAGTGTTGCTAGCTCCTCACACTTCTACGGATACTCCAGCCGCTCCTATTCTTCCACCGTGGTCTGACATTAGCCGAGAATCTGCATTGTAGAACTCTCAAGCTGTTTTCTCCTCCAACAGTGTTTTCCAAGCTCACCAGTTCCCTCGTCGCCAAATGTAATATCCTTAATTGTGAAGGATGCACGGACACTGAACTACAGGTTTCTTAACGTTTACTGGAACACTCTGACACAACACCCTGTACAGCGATACTTCTCTGTTTCTGAACTCAACCCACAGGCACCCGTAGATCTCTACCTCTACGCCCCCCTGGCTAGTAACAATGAAGGCATGGTACCACCTTGTGGTCACAGTTGGTAAAACAACCCATTTACTACAGTAAGTTATCAAATAAGTTCTATTTGTGTGTGAATTTGTTCATTCTACTTGTTATATCGCCAACTATCATTTGGTAAATACTAACTTAGCTAGCAAACACTGCGTAATTTGAGACGTGTTAGTGGCTGCCCCATACTCTACCGAGCGAGTCGAAAAAAGACCACTCAAAAATTAAAAAACGGACATAACAGTGTGGTGGAGGTCGGTTGTAAGAGTTATAATTATCCAACCACTGAACGCACTGAGTATCTGACCAGTATGCTGGTTTTTGTTAAACCTCGCGGGGTAAAATAATACTACCAATATGATGTAAACCAAGAGATCCACAGAAAGAAGCTAGCTGGTTCTGAAACACCGACAACACGCGGCTGCTCAAACATTTCCCTCACAGCTACACACACCTGCTAGCTCTGTATGTTCAGCAAATGACTTTGACTGAAGAGACCGCAGTTAAGGTCCAAGTCAGGTCGGACGTGATATTGAGACAGATTGATATCCAACGTATTATATGACTGAAGCGGTTGTGTATTTATGTTTCATTCCATCACTGTTATTTCCTTTTTTATGCTTCATAAATTCAGCAAATAGCTCACATTGTTGTTAATGGCACAGGAATCCTGTTGGTCTGTAGGCTTTTGACTTCATGGTTTATTGAACACTTGTGTGCTTATGAGTTGTGTTTCAGTGGAGCAGGGTCCCTCACAGTCACTCAGTTCTCTGATCTAAAAGATCCTTTCCCCTTATCCTCCTATCAAATAAAGGGAATGTGTATGTGATACTGAAGCGTTATATATTATGCTTAATTATGGCATTTTGCACTAAAGTTATGTCTGTCCTCCCTAGGACCATGGAAAGCTATAAAATAAGGATTTTCATAAATGAACAGGATATACATAAAGTCTCAGTAGATGGGAAACCAGAGACCCTTGAAGAACTTAAGATGATCGTTAAGGAAAAGTGTAAGCTTAAAGATGACTTTTATCTCATGTATGAAGATCCAGACTTTGATAATTCCCTCTGCAACCTTGATGATGTACAAGATTTGCCACCTACAAAAGTTACCATCAAGGTCATAGGTGACCCTGACTCTGATACCTACTTCTACTCCCAGTCTATCTGAAGTCTCCTCAGATGATACAGAGACTCTGTCGACACCAAGCTCCTCAAAAAGACAAGAGCGATGGCCGCAATGTTTTGACATTCCAAATTTCCCAGTTGATGTGGAATTCAGACTGAGACAGGCTAATCTTCTCTTTTAACAAGACCATTAGGGCTGGGTTAAACGATTATTTTTGTAATCGATTAATCTAGAAAATAGTTTTTTGATGCATCGATTAATCTAACGATTCATTTTTAAATCTGATTCGATTAGATTTCGATTCGATTATCGATTATCTCCCCATAATTTGACCTGTATAGCAATTAATGCTAATTTATCTCCATGAATAAAACACAAATTTCATTCTTTCAAGTTCAAAAATGAATTGTACTGAACAATACAACAATAAAGTGCACACAGTTGTAGTGCAATGGAATCCTATAATAAAAAAATAATAAAATAAAACTTTCCTTCAATAAATAAAACAGCAAAAAACACAATCTGAACCAAAATCTTATCAACATAAAATAAATGAAAAATAACAGCAGCGGTGACAGCTGCAATTTACAAAACAACACAATGTGTGACAGCAGCAACTTAGCCTAATCATTTAAATCTGTGAAATAAATAACAAATAAATTTAAGTATTAGGCCTATTACAGTTAAGTGAACAGTAGTTTAACTTTTAGTAGTTACTGGAGCTCCCAGGACTTTCAAAGAATAATAAAATGAATAAAAATTTCTTTCAATAAATAAAACTGTTGTGCAAAAAACACAATCTGAATCAAAATATAAACATAAAATAAATCAAAAATAACAGCAGCTGTGTGTGTTTGTGTGTGTTCCTGCAAGAGCACTTGTGCTGCTCTGCTGCTCTCCTTTATCTTTCCTCTTGCTTTCCACCACCACTCTCACTCCGTGTGTGTGCGTCTGCTCAGGTGTGTGTGTGTCTGTGTTGTAGTCATGTATTGGGGTGGAGGAATGTTAGCATCTCAACATGCTCAGCTGAGAGGCTTGCCCTTTTTTTGTTGACAATATGTCCTGCCACTGAAAAAAGCCTTTCAGATGGCGTGGATGTTGCTGGTACAGCTAAGTAGGATTTTGCTAAAGCAGCCAGTGAGGGGAATCTTGCCTCATTAGCCCTCCACCATTGACGGGGGTCACTGTCCCTTGGGATGGGGTTTTCCCCAAAATACATCAGTGCTTCCTTCTTCACTGTGTTCTCATCATCCTGGTGGTCTGGTGGCTCATTGCTGTCTTCCTCCTCAGAATCTGAGCCCAACAAAGTGTCCAACACAGACCTCCTCTTTGGTGGTGGAGTTGCTGAGGCTTCCCCCTCCTGCTGCCTCACTGCTGCCTGCTGGAGTGCTCTCTGCTCCCTTTTCAGGTCAAGTGCAACACTCTAAACTTTTGCTTGGAGTTTCAGAGCATCCTCTTGAGAAAGGAACTTCAATTTTCTGAAACGTGTATCAAGGGCTGCAGCAAGGAGTGACACATTTTTTCCATCCTCTTGAAATGTAGATACCAGCGTGTGCCACCTTGAAATAATTTCCTCTTCTGCATGGCTCTGGAAAAGGTTCACGGCAGCAGAATCAAAGGATCTGTTGTGGGTGGATTTTAGTAGACCTTTCAGCAGGGGTGGGAGAACAGAAGCTGTAACATATGATTGCCCACTTAGGAAAACAGTTGCTTGCTCATAAGGCTGGAGCACCTCCTTCAGCTCACTCGGAAGAACTCACTGATCATTTTTCAGATCCAGGTAATGTTTCCCACGGTGTGTGACTTCTGGGTCTGACAGTGTGGCAACCACTGGCCACCGCTGTTCTAATAAACGTTCAACCATGTAGTATGAACTGTTCCATCTGACAGCTACATCCTGGATCAGTTTATGCTCAGGTGGGCCCATTTGTTGCTGTCTCTGCTTGAGTTTAGTGCTAGCTGGCTCACTTTTCTTGATGTGCTTCACAAGGCCACGTGCTGCTGATAGTGTTCTATCAATCGTAGGGTCCTTCTTTGCACGGTTTACAACCAGCTGCAACGTGTGCCCAGCACACCGGTAGGATGCAACTCCAAACTTCTCTTCAAGGATGCGGAGAGCTGCGACCACATTACTTGCATTATCATGCACAATTGCAAGAACGTTGTTTAATGAAATCTGGAATTTTTCTGCCACCTTCTCCACCCAGAAGGCAATATTTTCTGCCGTGTGCCGCTCATCAACTGGCAGTGTTGTCAGGTTGCAGGAGACAAGATTCCATTTCTCGTCGATGACGTGACACGTTACTCCCAAGTAGTGCTGGGCGATATGAAATAAAATCATATATCATGATATGGACTATTTTATATCACGATAACGATATATATCACGATATACCATAATAAAGTATGTTTTCAGTTATTCTCTGAAAAGTTTGACAAAAATTTAATTGCTTACTTTTCAACTTTATTTTGAAAGGACATTTAGCTGAACTGTCACAAACATACATTTTAGTGCAGCAAAAACAGGTAGGTACAGAGGTACAGTAGCTTTCACATTTTTTTTAAAGTGACAACAGTTTCTGAGAGGAAAAACACATTTTTGCACTGAAGTTCAGCTATAAAAAATAAACACAAATTATTTTTCAACTTTCTGAAATCTGTAACCTTGTAGTGCAAAGTTTGCAAACCAATATAAAGTGTCTAAAGTAAACATCAGGGTTGAAGAGAACTCTGTTTAAGGCATTAACCATGAATAAAAGTGCAAACATAAAAGGCTACTTTGTAGAAGTAGATATGGTTCTATCAAATTTATCGTTGTAGGTTATTTAATTACATATTTGCTGTAATAATTGATAAAATTAGGTTAGAAACGATAGAAACGATAGAAGAGAAATGGCACGATACACACTTTTCTATTGTCCCCACGATATGTATCATCATATTGCCCAGCACTACTCCCAAGTATGCCTCTGTGACCATACTGGTCCAGGCATCGGTGGTTAGGGAGATTTTCAAATTTGCCGCCTTTAATTTAAATTTAATTTAATTTAAATTTAATTTAATAAATAGTTTCTCCACTGATGTTTCATACTTTTTCTCCATCATACTAGTGAAGTGGCGCCTGGATGGCAGACTGTAACCTTGATTAAAAGTGGTGAGCATTTCTTTAAATCCCTCACCCTCAATGATAGCAAGAGCCCTCATGTCCTTTACAATCATCGAAACAATGCTCTCAGTAAGTGCAGCAGCCTCCTGGGGGGTGCAGGGGGGTGTTTTTTTTTCATCTGATAGTAGTCCTCCAAACTTTTCTGCTTATCCCTGTCCCTGAAAACATAAATCACAAACACAGTGCACAGGTTAATAAAAATATATACTTCTAAATGATCTGCCCATACCAATAAAGTATAATGATAATAATGATAATAATAATAATAATAATAATAATAATAATAATAATAATTAACCTAAAAGTTGAAAGTTAGAAAACAACAATGAATGTTGTATTTAAAAAAAAGAAAAAAAAAACTAACTTTAGCATGTATTTGAGGAGTGTGTGTCTGTGTCTGTTAAAAAAAAGTGTGTCAGCAAGAGGCGAGTGTGTGTGTGTGTGTGTTTAAGTGGGCACATGTTCTGTGTGTGCGGGGCTGGAGCACAAGTTACGTGGTGTGGTTTGGATGAATGACGGGGTTAATCATTGCAAACAAGGAAAGAAAAAAAAGTTGAAAACTTACGTGTCTTCTCCTCCACACAAGCAGCTCCCGGGTGCCTCTTCTTTAGGTGCTGGTGCATCGCGGTAGTGCTTTTATGATATGCCGTCTCTATTTTGCACAGGTCACAGACCACCAAATCGTTCCCTTTAGGTGTAAAGTACTCCCATACTTTTGACATCCTGTTACGAGATAGCTTCTTCTCCCCTGACTCGCTGCTTCTCGACGCCGCGGCCGCCACCATTTTTTGATTCTGAGTGACGACGCATCGACGTGCAGTTTTTGCGTCGACGTATTTTTTGCGTCGACGCGTTGTCCCATCCCTAGAGACCATACTTACCTGAATGTACCAAGAGACATGAAGCATGGTATCTTGGAGAAACTTACTGAGGAGATCTACAAATTAATGCCTATCCAAATGAAGAATGATTCCGGTCAGTGGCGTTAGCACTCATAACAAAACATCCCTGTCTGAGGGAACCAGGCTCACCAGATGGATATTCTGGCTGGAAAAACAGCTTGATGTACAAAATGGGAAACTATCGGACTAAAGCTGCGCAAAGCAGGATGTGCAGAGGTTGCAATAAATACAGGAATAAAATGTGCCCCACAAATGGCATCAAAAGGCCTCAAAAGACCAAAAAGGTATGAGTGCATTATTTGCCTGACCTACCTGAGGGGCAGAATGAAGATGGACTAGAGATGGAAAGAAAGCTCCTGGTTGAAGAAATGAAAAAAAAAAAAAGGGAACCCCAGTGCAACTGTCATTGCTACAAAGATGGATCAGACCTTCCCACTGCAGAGACGAGAGACTGTGGAGGCTGGACCTCCAATGAAAACCCTGAAGGAGCGGTGGCCTGCCCTTTTTTCAGAAAGACAAGTAAGACCTGACACTTACATGCTTTTTTTGTTTGCACTCATAATAAATCCAACTGTAGTCATGTGTTTTTGTGTGTTATTGCTGAGCATTGCAGGTATATGCAGAGTTCAACAGGATTGCCACCACAAATCTAGAAAATGACTTTTTTGATGCATTGGACCGCTTCACACCACGCTTTGAATACATCAAAACACCTGAAGAGGTTCAGTGTTTGGGGGTCATCTGGCAAACTACCTGTGGCCTCTAGACCCAAAGAGAACGATCCAGCTCTCATCAGTTCATAAATGTTGCTCCATTTCTCTTTAGTCCAGTCAGTGAGTTCCTTTTCTTCAGCTCATGTGTTTTTTTTTTTTCCAACAATGGGACTTCTTGCCGGGCCCGGCGTTATGAGGGTGCCAGAGGGTGGCTGGCACCCTCAGTTTAAAATTCTGCACCCTCAGTTTGAATGACTGGTAAATGTCCTTTTGTTCTGTTTTTTTTTTTTTTTTTTTTTTTTTTGCTGGGACCAGGAAAAAAATAATCCTTCTGGACATTCCGACCAATTTAAAAATGCATTTAATATACTATTGCCGCTCCTCTCTCTCTCTCTCGCTCGCTCTCTCTCGCTCTCTCTCACTCTCTCTCTACCTCTCTCTCGCTCTTGCTCGCTCGCTCTCTCTCTCTCTCTCTCTCTCTCTCTCTGAGATCAAATGACTTGAAAAGTACACAAAAAAGCTGATCAAAGAGTTTAAATATAAACACAAAGGACACGAAAGGCCATGAATGTAAACTAAAGACATCAAAAGATGTGACGTAAGCAGAGTAGCCATGTGCTTTTTTGTTGACATTTGTTGACAGAGAGTCAAGGTTCGGCCGGGGGAAATTAAATTGGAATTACAGAAACACACACTCAACCTTGCTTGCAGCTCATTGCACCACAGCAGCAGAAGCAGAAAGCTGCAATTAGAATCAGAGCGGAATCACCTTTCCAGCAGCACCGTGGACAGCGACAGCATCAGTGTCACTGATGCTGTCGCTGTCCACGGTGCTGCAGCATCACTGATTCAGTGATTTCCCATGTCGCACCTCTCTCTTCCAGTCTTCCTGTTTACAGTTTGAGCGCGCGGAAAGCCGAAAAGCAGACCAAAACAAAGTTTCTGAAGGCTAAGGCTAAGATGGATATAAGAAAATATTTTAACAAAGAAAAGACTGTCACTACCTGTGCAGATCTACCTCCCAAACCAAGCCTTGATGCTGAGTGTCAAGCAGAGAGGCATTGGGTCCCATTTTTCTTTTGGTATGACCTGGGACTGCTTGGTACTTATTTTGTAGATCTGTTATTTTAAAATATGTAATATTTATGAGTAATGTTAACTAATGCATGTAGACACACATAAGCATGGCCTAATTAATGTGCTTAATAAATGCTGCTGACTGCTGTGGCTGCAGTTCACATTGAGAAACTCAGGTTCTTGATTTATTGACTGTGTTGTGGAAAAAAATTATCCGATCTTGATGAAAAATCAGAATAGAATTTATTACAGAGAAAAGAAGACAGACATACAAATACTTGTGGCCACAAGGAGAGCGACCAGCAACCACTCCGCAGAGTGCTGGCTGATCACTCTGCAGATACAAAGATGAAGCTGATCTTTATACCAGACAGCAAGGTGTTACAGGTTTGCATACAGAGTGTGGACACAGCAGGTGATGGTCAAAGCAAAAAGACATTTGTCTCAAGACAGACTGATTGAGTTTAGCAATGTTATACAGAGGCATTTGTTTTAAACAGACTGATTGAGTTTAGCACTTTAAAAAGTCCCTTGATCAAGGAGTTATTTAGTTGATGCTAATTGAATTAGGAAGTCACAGCTGACCCCTGCCGTGTCTCCTATCAATGAGCCACAGCCGACCCCCGTAATTTGCCTTTTGTCAGACATTTGGTCTCGTGTGACACAGACAAATCACTTTTAAACATATTGTTAGATGACAAAATTACAAGATGAAATAAACCAAATAAAAATTTCCACCACAACTGATGGCTTGATTGATTGATTGCTTGATTGATTGAATACTTTACTGTAATATGGCATTACAGGATGACAACCTAGCCTACAGTTCAGTTTTAGCCCTACTTGCCAGCATGTGTTAACCATTGTGTGTGGAAAAAAACCCTTTAAAAATGGCGTAAAGACACGCAATCCGACCCGTAAAAAGGCCAAAATTTCGCGCCCGCGCGGCACCCCCTGGCATTTACTTGGCACCCTCAGTGGTTAAATTCTGCAGCCGGCCCTGCGCACAGCACAAGCTTTCTTTTACACACTTTATTAAACAAACTCGGGGGTACTGATTCAAACACAGACAGACTTAACTCAAGATGACACAAATTAAATTGTTAAATGTAAGGGGTATGAATCAACAGGGGGTCAAACCAGCAACAGACTTTACATGGCAGCATTAAATCAAATGACTAACAAATAAACACAGATAAGCACCTAAACAACCAGGGCTGCAAAGGATGCTGGGAAACGACCTAGAAGGACCTGCCAGATCACTACAGTATGTTGACCATCTGTCCTAACCACTGTGCCACTGTGTGGCCCATCACTGGCATTTCTGTAGTCCTGAAGTCTTTGATGTAGATTTTAATACTATGGGCCCTATCTTGTGCCAAACCTCCAAAACCTGCTATTAAGGGATATCAGGTATTGGGAGGGGCGTTCCCCCACAAAGAACGCAATCTTCCACCTCCCAAAACCCACAATCTTACCTGCAAAAACCACTATATTATGCACACATTATGCATGGGAGTGGTTAGGGCGTTCCACCTGTTTAACCAATCAGTGCGTCAGTAGCCATTGCCTTTAAGAACAGGTTGCGGTACCTGCAAACTGCTATGGAGCGTCTTTTCACCCAGATCGGAGCAGCTCTCATGGGCAGCTCGTCTGGGACTCTGCTGTAGAGCTTCCTCCTCTTTTTTCCTCCTCCTCTGCACTGATATATACATAACTAGCTCTAACTAATGTGGAGCAAATTATTTAATCATTTCTTTTGTACTCCAAGAAATTCCAACAAACTGCTCAGAAAAAAATAGAGCCAGTGAACTTGCAGGAAAGCATTTCTTAACTAGAAAAGCACTCAGAGAGTGCAGACCTCCGCCAAGCACAACAGTTCTCCTATATAGAGATTTACAGATTGCGATAAAATCCGCCTTCGGGATCAGATCCGGATCAGCCTCTGAAATTTTATAGAGGTTTTCAGTGTCAATACCTGAGTGTGAAATTTAATGAGCTGTGGGCAATAATTAACGGAGATGTTGAGAAACAAAATTTCCTGCCCCATTGAGCGCGTGTTACAGTCTCAAGCCGGGTTGTGAACCCGCAACCTTCCACCTCTGGGGCTCCTGCGCACAACCCACTGCACCACCTTCAATCCTCTACATAGACACTCAGATCCACCTATGTTTCACCTTCCCAGCCGACGAGCAGCCCAGGTGTGGCACTGCACACCTGTACCTATTCAGTCATCATTCAACCAGACTCGTCTCCAGATCTTCCCATAGAAACACCTGATCCAGCCATTCGCAGTGCCACCTTCTTGCCTTCGTCGTCCCCTGGATTGTTGGTTTGGCTGCCAACCCTCGAATCCTCCTTTTTTACATCTGAGAGAATTAAACTCTTAAAATTCCAGAACTCCCTTCCTGTCTCCATTGTGGTTGCTTTAGGGTTGCAAGAAACAACTAAACAGCGCAAATGTTATCGAAAATTTGAAAGTGATCCAGAATCCAGGATTTCTTCCGGATCACCCCAAAATAAAATCGGTTCTTCCTTTTCACATTTCTGACAACTCCTGAAAATGTCATCAAAATCTATCCATAAACTTTTTGAGTTATCTTGAACATATCCCCTGCGCAAGACGCACAGCTGCGCCAAGACGCATAGCCGCTGAAGCGGTGCTTTTTAAAATACTGCAGAACGGATCATTGGATGAGCATTGAGCCAGAGGAACACGTATGATGACATCTACCTTCTACCAGTGAGCGGATCTTAGGGTTTTCCGAGCACAAGGAGAGGGTCAGAGGGATACGAGCACAGTACAAGAAACTCCACAACAGAGTTCTGTGATCTCCTCGTTTCCTCCACAGCAAAACATCTGAATGAGATCATGTCACAGCTGTACAGAAATCACCTGCCCTTAAGAGAATAATGTATGAAAGTAATACAGTGATGCATAATCGAGAGGTAGAGCCGGTTGTGCAGTCCACATGTGACTGGGTGGACGCGCAATGACAGGATTTGGACGCGCTCTTTACGCGCCGACATGCCAGTTGCGCTTTCCCAAACTCGGTATCTTGCGGTACTGGTATCTCGCAGATTTTGGGTATTGGGTAATGGGTGGTCAGACCACCCATTACCCAATACCCAAAATCTGCGAGATACCAGTACCGCAAGATACCGAATTCGTGGAAAGCGCAAGAGACACGCCCATTGCCCGCCCACATGTGCTTAAGGGAGTCGGCAAAATGGGTAGCAGGTTTTGGGAGGTGGAAGTTGCATTTCGTTGGCAAGGCTCCTAAATCTGAGATTGCAGGTATTGGGTATTGGGTATTGGGAGTGCAAGATGGGGCCCTATGCTTGCACTAAATGTCATACAGCAAAAAAATTCTGCTATTGAGATTTAAATTAAAGTATGTTACTTCTTTAAGAACTTAAAGATGCCATTCTTAAATATACCTTGCCTGGACTATTGCAATGCAGTATTTTCTAACTTTTCTCATTTGACATTTATCAGATTCTTTAGCATGTAAGTACTTCTAACAATGTGACATCACTTAGTGACTGAGGAGCAACATCTCTGTAACTTTCAACCCCAACAGATAGCAGATTCGGAAATACACTTGGTTTTCTATTTTAATCGCATAGTGTTTGAGGTTATATAAAACAAGTTTGTGAATTTTTACAGAATTAGTTTGAACATTAAAATACACAGAATGTGAAACTAGTGAGATTTCCTACCAGAAAGACATGAGATTGTTAATATGGACATAAACCATGATTAACAGCTTTATTTACTTACAGATAATTATTGTCATTTTAACGAGATTTGACTGTAATTTAAGAGAGCAGAAAGATCATATAATATTACAGTAATTTTTTTTGTTGTTGTTGCCCGGATACGCCTGGCGCGGAGGCTTCTCGCTGCTGCTCCCATACTTATCTCTGCGACGATGGACGCTGGATGCTGGACGCTCCAGTTTGTGCCCGGTTTGTGGGATCTGTGGTCGGATGTCTAAAATACTGTCTGCGGGGGCGGATCGGTCCCTTTCGCTGGTGGAGACCTGCCGGCGCAGACATGGACGGTCGCTGGAGGCCGGTCGGGAAGCTAAGCTAGGTAGTCCTGAACTGCTACTTGCACCACCGCCACTGGACCGGGCTGCGGTGTCACGGTGCCGGGACGGAGCCCCCGACGTAGCGGCGGCGGCCGCTGGTCAGCTGACCGGGGCCGTCTGGTGACCTGGTGGGTCCAGCACCGCCGGGGACGACAACGGACTGGTCCGG